>JAQSEB010000041.1:2557500-3757500 GCA_030063045.1 Pratylenchus scribneri | reverse complement strand
GTGTACGAATATGCACAAATTTCCCGGGGGCAACCACTTTTAGCCAAGTTATGGCCATTAAAAAGATATTCCCATAAAAGTGAAGGGTCCCCACTATGGGTTTAAAATTTTCGAAATTTTATTTTGAACATATTATAGCTCATTCGACCCGGCTTGATGAGAGGAAATTGCCTTTCCAGTGGGGTTGACCCGTATTAAACTGGAAAATAACTTTAGGTTTACCGGTATTGGAAGCTTGGGACACTAGAATTCCTAAAAATTAGTAAAATGAAAAAAATGAATATTGATTTTATTTTCTTATCTAAATAATTATGTTTTTTATTTTTGTTTTGATTAAAATGTGTTCCAAAAATTTACAAAAAAAAACATTTTTGTAAACACATAAAATTTTATAAATATGAATTTTATATAAAATTGCTATTTTTAAACTCATTTGATAACACGAGCACTGGATTAAAACAATTTTAATTAAAAATTTTTATAAATACATAAAAGGAATAATTTTCGAAATCACAAAATAATTCTGTAAGCATCATCAATTAAAAAAAAAAGAAAATTAAAAATGCAATTTTTATTTTCTACCAGAGCCAGAGTAATTTTACTCGGTAATTTTACCACATTTTTAAGATCCCGGAGCAGCGGGAGGTGGCAATAATCGGAGTATGCACATCAACAACAAAGACAGAGTGATGAATATGATTTTATATTTTTCATTCTATGTTTTGAATATGATCAAAAATCATTTTCTTCCTGATACCAAAAAAATCAAAACATTTCTTTATTTTTTTATTTTAGTTTTTTTTAAATTTTTAAATTGAATTTTAATTGAACAAAAACTTGGTATTTTTCTTTAAATGTGAATGGAAATTGTTATTATCAATAATTTCTATTGATAAATTTTATGATATATAAAAAGTTGTCTTTTTTTATTATTTTTTTAGATCGGCGAGGAAAATTTCCGTCTCGAATTTTACGAGCTGCAATTCGCCACTATTAAACAATTTAAATGATCTAAAATACATTAAAACAGCCTTAATCATTGGCTTATCCATTGTCATATGGATCATCAAAAAATATAAGTTTTTGTTTTGTATGAACCAAAAAAAGAAAAGGAGGGGACAAAAACAATCTGTATAATTGTATAATTTATTCCCGAGTTCATTTTTATCGCATTTCAATTAAAAAAATAAAGAGCTTAATCCATTAATTCTGATTTATAAAATTAAAAAACTTAGTTTTAAAAACAAAGAAAAAATATTGATTAATATTAATTATCCGAAAATTGAAAAACAATTAATGATTAGAAAAAATATCTTATATTTTAAATAACAAAATTTTTCAGGAAATTTCATGTATAAATGTCTAAAAGTACAAAGGAACTAAGAAAATATTATTTTTAGAATTTTTGAATACTTATTTAACTCATAAACTATTTCGCAATAAAAATTCATAAAAGAAAAGAAACCACTTTTTTATTTTTCTAATAAGAAAAACGATACTGCACATCAAAAAGTTTTAAAAAAAAATAATTATATAAAAATAAATTAAAAGTGAGAATATTTCAGGCTTAATTGATAAAAGTAGGTGCTAAAAATAATTTAGTTGGAAAAAAGGGACTTAAAAATTTCTAGAAATTTGTAAATTTTTTCCAACCATAATTTCAGCATCAAAATGCTATTAAAAGTCCTTTTCAAATTTTGATGACATTTTTAATTCATTGATATTAATGACCAAGCAAAATTCCAAAAATTAAAAAAAATTACTGAAAAATAATTCAATTTATTTTTGCGGCTTCAATTTCAATTTTGAGAGTTTTTAATTTTTAAAAATCATAAAAATTCCTAATCTTTTTCTTAATAAATAAATCTTTATTTTCTGTTAAATAAAAATAAGTCCAGAATTTTATTTACATTTAAAAATTAAATTTATAAATAATTAAATTAAAATAATTTACATCAACAAGAACAAGACCCAACCAATTTTTAAATTGCAAAATTTCCACGTGCCGATTTTAATGAGGAAAAATTATCCGATTTATTGCATCAATATGGATTAGTTCATTTTAAAATGAGCTATTATTAAATTTAAATTAATTTGAAAATTCAATATTTATGATTGATTTTTGTAATTTTTTCTGGAATATATAAATGTTAAATTCCAAAATGCTTGAAGCTATAAAAAGTGTTGGAATTCTCAAATTATTCCCATTTTAATTTTTTAAACAATCCCATTTTTGGTTCTCAGTTTTCTGGTTCTTAAAGAAGCCTTTTGTAAGAAAAATTATTATGGTGTAGTTATATTTTTAATTTTATGGTGAATTGATCAATTAAAATTATGGTGTTTTTATTTTATTTCATTATTTGTTATTTTGGCAAGTCAATTGTACATAAATGAATTCCATCCTTTTAAAAAGAATTCAAAAATATGAATGGTCGAAATTTTTAAAATTGGATCATAAAATTTTAAATTTAACTATCCTAGTTTTAGAATGCAAAATTGATAAATTATAAAAATAATATAATGTAAAAAATTATTTTAAAACCAATAAAATATTTCGATAACTATGGGAATATCTAATAAATATTTTTTATTTAGTGACATGTGACAAATGAGATCGAAGCAATTGTGCTTTGAAAAAATATAATTTAATTTAAAATAAGTCATATAATCATCGGCTTCTTCTTCAACAACGATTGGTGATCTGACCACCTATTAATCCCAACCATTGTCACAACAACAAAATTAAACACTGTAAACAAATGTTCCCCTTTCAAAATTTTCATCATCATCCTCACTTCCATTCTATCATCATTTAAACTGAATATTCTTCCTACGGAAACATCCTAACAAAACCATTGAATTTTTAAATAATTTCTTTCAAACAATAAACTTATTCTCTAAACAATGGAACTTTTATTTAGTATTAGTTCAATTTAATATGTTTAATTTATCGAAATTTCAATTTTTTTTTTTGAAGTTGTGTAAGGTGGAACGAAAATCTTATTTAAGAAAAATTTTTATATTAATTTTTTATAATAATAATAATAATGTCGTGTGCCTTCGTCCAAATATTTGTTTTACCACAATTTCTATAAAATTTTAAAATAAAATAAAGGAAAAAAATGAATGAGTTACATTTTTATAAAGAATATTTCAATAAAAATAATTAATAGTCCACATTTAAATAAATATTAAATAGTCATTGTTGGTTAATAAATAGTCTTTATGCCAAAATTAAATAAATTATAAAGCTAATATAAATTCACAAAATATGGAGACAAATTCAATATTTCATTGTCATGAAGGAATAATTTAATTTAATTGAACCGAAAAAAAATAAAAATTAATCTAATAAGAGAAAAAATTATTTAATTTTGAACCGAAAAAATAAGAAAACCGAAAATAATAAAAATCTTAATTAAATTGAAAAAAATTGATTTAATCATGAACCCAAAATAAAAAATTTTTTATTAAAAAATAATGAATTCATTTCATCTGTTTCCTTTACATCCATTGAAATTTTCATTTTTCATCAGGGTCGTCCAAGTGCTTCTACAATTGCATATGCAACCAAAATAAAAGCAAGCAAATATAGAACTGGTGCAAAAAGAGTGGCGATTGCGGCAAAAATAGCAGGCCCAAAAAAGAGGAGAAGAAGAACTATTTATAAAAAAAATAGATCAATTTTTCATCAAAAAGATAAAAATGAATTAAAATTAAATTAAATTTTTATTTATTTGAAATAATTTAAAAATATTTATATTTCTCCTTACTACAAATTCCTGTCAATAATCCCATTTCTTGCTGTCTTTTCACTCTTCTATGTTTATGTCTGGAATGTGAATGGGCTAATGGATCAAATGGCAAATGCTTTTCCTCATCAGCAATGTCGACAATTTTAAAGGCCAATCCATTTTTTGAATCAAAAAATTTTTCCCAAATTTTTGTTGTAATTATAAAAAGTGGATGAGTCGAAAATTCCTTTTCGTCGCCATTTTTTCCTAAAATAATTAAATCAAAGATTTCATTTATGATAAATTATAAAATTACCTTTTAACACATTTTTCAACAAAGATTTAAGCCATAATTCATCTCCATTATCCGACAAATGGCACTCAATTTTTTCCATCCATTTCTTTTCTTCATCCAACATTTTTTGAACATTTTCTCTTTTATTTTCGCTTAAGTTCATCATTTTCAAATGCTCTTCTTTCTTTTTAAAATTTTCTAGGGCAATTTTACTTTGAATTTTGAACGCATTTGAGTGCAAATATCCCTTCAATTCCATTCGAATATCTGGATATATTAAATTATGAAAAGTGAAACTAAATTAAGAATAATAAAAATAACCTTCACGGATTTTAATTTTTTCCCCCGTATTTTTATTTTCGCATAAAAATTGCCCAATTAAATGTTTCATTTTAATCAATTTTCCATCCTCATTTAAATGTTTTGAATCCAGATTATATTTAACAATTTCGCATATTTTATTGTTTATCTTGTCTATTAATTGGTCCGATTTAAATTCCAAATTACAAGCTGGGAGTTCTATAATTTTATAAAGTTATTTAATAAGCAATAAATTTTAATTTTTTCAAATAGTTTTTAATTAAAATTATTTTTAATTTATTTAATTTAAAATTAATTTACAATATTTTAACATTCTATAATAAATTTTTTTAAAGAATAAAATTTGTAATTTTAAATTAATTTTTGAATAAAAATACCATCTGCCGAAAGCAGTTCCTTTCCATAAGAATCTACCAAAAGTGGTTGTTTAAGGATAAAAAGAATGGAAGTAATTAATAATAAAAGCATTTTTAGCTAATTTTTTTTCTTTCTTCTATATAATTTATAATTATTATTATGCATTTTAATGGAATAACAAAATTTGGGTAAAAAAAGAAATGCTTTTTCGGAATTTAAATTTTTATTTTCAGAGTTTTTTTTGATAAAATTTAATTATAATTGATATATTTTAAATTATATTTATTGTAAATAATTTTTAGAAATATATTTATGAATAAATGAGTTTTAAAAATGAGTCGATTGGCCGCTATTTATGATGGATAAATTATGAATTTCGCTAAAACGATGAGGAGGGAGATAATGACCATGAATCGATTGATCATTGATTCCATAGAATTTCGGTTTCGGCACTGACATTTGGTTTTTTTTGGCTAAATTAAAAGAGGGAAAAGGAAAAAAGGCACTGTATCTGATGCGCATTCCAATCAAATTTATCCAAAATCAAAAATAAAAAAAAGAATGTTTACGAATAAATGGGTGATTTGGGGATATGGATGGGAATAAACGAAAATTGAATAGGGAAATCAAAAGATGAGCCGTACATTTTATCGAATATTTGCTTGATTGAGAGAAAGGAAAGAAAAATTCAATAATAAAATCGAGTTTTAAATTATATAAAATTTTTAAAAAATTAAAATTTATTTTATAAAATTTTACCATTAAAAATAGTAAATCGAAATAAGTTCTAATTTGAAAATATAATTGAATTTAAATTTGGTGCCCAATGTTCTGGGTCAATTCCAATAAACAAAGAAAGGTGCAAATATGGGCGATTGCACAATGGTCGAAATAAAAAACAATCTTTTTTAAATTTGATAATTTAAAATATATGAAAGAATTGCTTTTTCAACACTTGTTTTCAAAACTTGACACTTTTCGAAAATGAAACGAAATTAAAACATTGAAATTTCGACCCCATCCCTAAGCCCTAGTAAAAGATTCGTTGGGATTTACCATTGTTTTTAAACCAACAGAAAATTCATTGGTGATTACCAAGATAAATTCCCTTTGATTTCGTAGTAAAAAAATTTTTCCCAAATTTTTGTTGTAATTATAAAAAGTGAATATTGTTTTTCAGTGCCATTTTCTCCTTAAATAATCATTGTAAAAATTTTTTAATAAGATTATCTTTCAGAAAATTTTTGAATTAAATTGTTGCAAAGAGGCGGAATTAAATTGGGGCAAAGAGGCGGAATTAAATTGGGGCAAAGAGGCGGAATTAATTTAGGGCAAAAGCCAGATTTGAAAATTTTGAAATTTGATGATGGAAATATCAAGTAAATAAAAAATAATGTTAAAACAAATGTTGTAGAGTGAAATTATTTTTAATTTTATAATAAATACATTGTAATTTAATTATATTGTTTGTTAAAATTTATAATCTTTTATACCCAAGTAAAATAAAACATATAGATAATATAAAAATATAAATCCAGAGAAACAAATTAAATATTTTCCTTTATCATGGATTGGAGGATTTTTATAGTTATTTTAATAACATTAAAATTTAAATTTATTTAAAAATTTTATTATTTTTAAATTTATTTAATGAAATAAATTTTCTAAATGAATTATTTGAATCGATTCGCCACTATTTATGATGTAGAATTTCACCGATGAGGGGTGGAGGGCTGGGGATGATATGGCCCTGCTACGGTTGATTCTATAAAATTTCGGCACTGACATTAGGGTTTGGTCAAATTAAAAAAGGGAAAATGAAAAAGGGCACTCAATTGGATGCGCATTCCAATCAAATATTTGCAAAATAATTAAAAATAAAAAAAATGTTTACGAATAAATGCGCTATGTTGGAGTGTGAATGGGAATCAAAATTAAATAGAATCAAACGTAAATTAAATAGAATCAAATGTTAATAAAATAGAATCAAACGTAAATTGATGCAAATTTAAATGTAAATTGAATAAAAGAATTGAAAAGTTAACCTTATTTTTTGATTGTAGTTAAGTATAACTGAAATTTCCATATTATTTACGTTGATTTATATGAACCAAATAATTTTTTCTAGTTTATTTCCGCCTAGTTAGAATAATTTCGCCTGGTTAGTTTAATTCCGCATAATTAGAATAATTCCGCCTGTTCTGATTTTAATTCCGCCTGCCATTGATATGCGGACGCATTTGTTTGCAAGAAATAATATTTTTTTGAAAATTTATTTTATGAAAATTTCTTAAAATAATATTTAGCTTTTTTTACATAAATTTGATCGATTTACTCCAGTATATTTTTGTATTTATTATTTTCAAAATAAAATATTGATGTAATTGTAATTATTACTCAATTCGGAAAAGAAGCATTAAACGCTAATTTTTTAATCGTTTTTTTGTCCCGGTTATTGGTGGATCAATGTTTTCTTTGAACCTATACTAATTGAATGCGTAAAAGACAATTTTCACTTATAATTTAGAAAATGTTGAAATGGAAATTTTGATGAGGTGACATTTGGGTTTCAATGGAAGGACAAAAGTAATATTCAAATAAATCAGCCATTGGTTAGTTAAAATTTATAGTCTTTTATACCAAAGTAAAATAAAACAGAAAAATAAAATAAAAGATTAAAAATATAAAACCATAAAAATATGGGGAGACAAATTCAAAATTTCATTTGTCATGGTCGAAGAATTAATTTAATTTAATTGAAAAAAATAAAAGTTATGCGAAAAATGATTTAATTTTGAACCGAAAAAATAAAAATTTAAATTAAAAAATAATGTCTTCAAAATTTCCATCTCGTTCCTTTCTTTAAGGTTTAGCAATTGATTTTCCTTCAATGCATGCCTTCTAATCTATAATTATGCCAACGACCAAGAAAAAAAGAACAATAGGAATGAGACCTACAAGTGGCGCAGCATTGAAGAGGGCAGCGGTCATTTTGCCAATCATCATAGCAGCAGCCGGAAAAAAGATGATGAGAATAAAGCCAATAACTATTATATAAAAAATAAATCGAATTTTTTCATTAAAGAAATGATTTATGAATTTTAAAATTTAATTTAGTTTTTATTTATAGAAATAATTTTTTTTAAAATATTTATTTTTTACCTGGGATCAAAACAAAAATTCCATCATTTTGTCTTTTCACTCTTCCATATTTATGTCTGTTGAAAATCGTCAATGGGTCAAAAGGCAATTGCGTTTTCTCATTCTCATTGAGAATTTTGAAGGCAATTCCATTTTTTTCATTAAAAAGTTTTTCCCAAATTTTTGTTGTAATTTTAAAAAGTTGATGAGGCGAAAATTCTATTTCGGCATCATTTTCTCCTAAAAGGTAAAAAAAATTTTTCAAAAATTTATAAAATTACCTTTTAGCGCACTTATTAATAAAGATTTAACCCCAAATTCATCGCCATTCTTCAACAAATGGCACTCAATTTTTTCCAACCATTTCATTTCTTCCTCCCCCATATGAGCTTTTTCTATTGTTCTTTGATTTCTCCTTAAGCTTATAAATTGATCTTCTTCGTTTTTGAGAACTTTGAACTCATTTGAGTGCAAATATTCTTTGAATTCCATTCGAATATCTGTATAATATTAAAAAATAATATATTATGATATATGATTAGTGTTAATTATCCGCGAGTGGATAATGAAAAGCGGGAAACGGATATTGCGGATACCCTGACCCTGACGCTAGATACAACTCCCAATCCATGACCAAAATTTAATTATCACGGTAATATATTGCAAAATTTAATTATTCTTAAAAGTATTTTAGAATATGGTAAATTATGAAAATATCACAAAGTTTAAATTATGAAAATTATTCTAAGATATGAAGCCAAAAATATAGGCAGAATTTGTCATTATGAAAATATATCGCAAAATATGCGAAGTGTAAACATTTGATTGAAATCAGACTATTCTGAAAATAATAGGGAAATCTAGTAAATTATTAAAATAATTCTGAAAATTTTTAAATTCTCAACATATCTTATTTTTTATATTTTAAAATTATTCTTAAAATATGATTCATTTTAATGTTGAAAATAAATATATTCTGAGCATATATTTTGAATTCTAGAAATTCCCACAATTATTTTTAAAATTTATCTTTTTTGGCAATGCTATATTGTGTACTATTTCTGTTAGACGAACAGAGATGGGCTCTGTCTATTTCATCCTATTGTGTGCTTCTCATAAAATTTTTTTACCCTTCAGCCCATATAGTACCCAGATTTATAAGGTGAAGTCATGGCTGCTGCCCCTTTGGGGCATGCTTCCGGCGTATTAGCCGTTTGGGATTGGGCTCGCGCGAGGTCCTAAGGCTCCCGAGTGCGCGGGATCCTGGGATTCTCGAGGTCCCAGGGTGCGCGAGAACTTGTTTTGACTAATAATGGATAAAAATTTACTCAAAAATAATTTTTCATAATAGTCAGATTCTGAGCATATGCTGAAAATATGGATATTCTGAAAATTGGTTGTTCCACTCCTATCTTGACATATATAATATACTGAAAATAGTGTTTAAAAATAATTTTCAGAATCTACAAATCTGAACAAAATTCTAAGATTTGAATATTCTAAAAATACATGTCTGGCTGTATTTTCATCATCTATTGTCAACATATGATCAATTTAATAAATTTTGAAAATTTCCACATTCTAAAATAATTCAAAAATATGTAAAATTCTCAAAATTATGCTCAAAATAAGGGTGTATCTGGATTTGGATTTACGATTTGCGATACGCCTATTTTCGGCATATTTTCAGAATCCGCACCTATTTCCTTAGTCAGGGTAATCAAGGTGCGGACGGGACGGGTAGGCCATTTTCGAAAATTATCCGCGGATACTACCCGTCCCGCTACCTTTATAAGGTACTGTAGATTTTTAAATTTTGTTTACTCAAATTTAAAAAATTGCCAAAATAAAATACCTAAACTTTTTTCTGCATTAAAATCCTTTTAATTGTCTTTATTTACTTCTAAATTACCTTGTTGGGCATGCTAGTCTTCCCAAAATGAAAAAAAATTCAACATACAGATCCAAAAAATAGCCAGTAAAAATAGGGGTTGCTGATAGGCGGATAATGCGGATAATCGGGGTGAGGATAACAGGACGGATAATTAGCTCAAAAACCTTGCGGATATCCGTCCCGATACCCGTCCCGCCCAAGGATAATTAACCCTAATTATGATATATAATTTTAAATAATTATAATAAAAAAATAACCTTTTTGAATTTTCGTTTTTTCCTCCATTTTTTTATTCTCACATAAAAATTTTTCAACCAAATGTTTAATTTTAATCAATTTCTGGTCCTCATTAAAATATTTTAAAACTGGATTATATTTAAAAATTTCACACATTTTATTGCTAATCATGCCGATCAATTCATCCGATTTCAAATTACAAGCTGGGATTTTTATAATTTTATAAAATTCTTTTTTAGAAAATTTAATTATTTTTCTATAATTTTTTTATAAGTTTAATTTTTTTATTTTATTTTAATGTAAAATTAATTTACAATATAGAATATTCTATTAAAAATAAATTTTTTAATCAAATTAATTATAGATCATTTTCATATTGTGGATAATTTAGATTATAATATTTGCACAATTTTAATTAATTTATTAAATTTTTTGATGAAATAAAATTATTAATTTTGTATTAATCTAAAAATTTTTAAAAAAATTACCATTTGCCGAAACCAGTTCTTTTCCAAAGGAATGTACCAAAAGTGATTGTTGAAGGACAAAAACAATGGAAATAATTAATAAAAGCATTTTTTTAGTTAATTGTTCTTCTTCAATTTATAATGGAATTATTTAATGTAAAAAACAAAGAATTTGTAGCCTTTTGGGAATTTTTATTATTGAATAAATTTTCAAATTAATCGAATGACTATTTATGATGGGTTTAGAAATTATGAATTTTGCTAAAAAGGATAAGAGGGGATGATGGCCATGTTATGACAGATTCCATAAAATTACGGCTGATATTTGGATTTGACGAGGGAAAATGAAAAAAGGGCATTATATTCGATGCGCATTCCAATGAAATATTTGCAAAAAAATCAAAAATATTTACGAATAAATGAGTGATTTGGATAGGGAAAACTCGAAAACTTGGCGACAGATTCCAAAAAATTTCGGTTGATATTTGGATTTGACGAGGGAAAATGAAAAAAAAGGCATTATATTCGATGCGCATTCCAATGAAATATTTGCAAAAAAATCAAAAATATTTACGAATAAATGAGTGATTTGGAATAGGAAAAAAATCGAAAACTTGGCTGTACAGTGTACATTTTATTTGATCAACCGTGCATTTTTATTGAATATTCGATTGATTGAGAGAAAGGAAAGAAAATGCATTAAAAAAGGAGAAATTTTGAAATTCTAATAAGTTAAAAAAAATAATAATTTCATTTATAAAATCTTAGAATAAAAACCAAAAATATGTATCGAAAAAGAATCTCTTACTTATCACTAAAAAAAATTCAAGAATGAAAAAAATAAAAAAATAAATTTTATCGCCGCCATAGAAAAAAAAGATAGCCGTTAAAATTTATAGACTCGAGCTTAATAAAGTGTAAATTGTCACAATTTTTATTTACTTCTTCAATTGGCAATTGCTAAACAATTTACCAATAAAGTGGCCGCTTCCACAAATCCAGATGTCAAATGGGATTTGTATCAGGGATATGAGTTCGATGTTTCGATTTTTTCGTTGTCGATGATTTTCGGTAATTTTTGGCATCAAAATTTCGTTTTTCGTTTTCGAAAATTTTTTTGACATTCCGAAATTTCGATTTTCTTTTTCGAAAAAACTTTGCTAAAAATCGAAAAAATCGATCGAAAATATTATAAAAATATTGAAATGAATTTTATTGCTTAAAAACCTAATTTTTCGTCTCTAGGCTAATTTTTTTTATTTTTCGCTGCGCGACCATTTTTGAATTTATTTTTTCCCTGGCATAACTATATTATGGTTAAAATTTAACCCTATAAATCCATTATTGATTGAAAATTTTGCCTATCGGGTTATTTTTTCTTAAAATTCTCTTATGAAGCAAAAATTTAAAAAAATATATAGGAGTTAATAAATATCATTTGTAAATGGATTTTACCTGAATAAAAATTTTTTTATTAGTTTTAAGGAATATTCAAAATTTCTTTAACCCCAAAATCTAAATTTTTGATACATCTGTCTAAATTTGAAAATTTTTTGTTCTTCAGTCCTCTGATTTATGAAAATAATTTTTTTCGATTTTTTCGTTTCGATGTCGATTTTCGGTCATTTTTGCATCGCAATTTCGTTTTTCGATTTCGAAAATTTTTTGACCCACCGAAATTTCGTTTTTCGGTTTCGAAAAATTTTTGACCCACTGAAATTTCGTTTTTCGATTTCGAAAAATTTTTTGACACTCCGAAATTTCGGTTTTTGTTTTCGATTTTTTATTTTGGGCCATCGATCCCATCCCTTCTGATGGGATATCAGTCGGGAGGTTGGCATGGAATATTTCCAATATGCCAAAGTGATGCAAGCTTATTTTGGATGATATTACATGAATATTTCTTGTGCTTTTGGCCAAAGTGTATAATTTGATTATGTTGAGTTTCTGAATAAAATGAGAGAATTTTTTTACTCCAAATAAAATATAGAATGCATAATTATCGAAAACATCTTTATTTCATTCGATCAACAAAGAATGGCCAAATTCTGAAATTTTTTTTCGATTTATTCCATCGATTCATCATTATTGTTGTCGTCGTCGTTAACTTTGCTTAATGATAAATGCATTTGTCCTCCTTTAGAGAAAATCAATTTGAATTTCTGGTTTCCATTGTGTGTAGTCAAAGTCATGAATCGAGACAAATATGCCGCAATAATTGGGTTCATTTCTAAAAATTCCTTCTCTTCCTCCCCAATTTTCAGAATATCCGGCAATTCATTCTCGTCAATAGCGGGAAATTCCAAAAAAATATCATTTGCAATAAGTAATGGATTTGCGCATCTTGCCGCATATTTCATCAGTTGAATAATGAATTGGTGTGGCTAAAAAGGAAATTTGGAAAGACAAAGCACTAATAAAATGAAATTATAAGTATGAAGCTTTAATAAATTAGATAATTTACGAATAAAAATGTAGAAAATTTACTATCTTTCTGAAGCAAAATAATGAAAAAACGATGAAATAGTTTTTAAAATTTTCTTTGCTTCTTTTTTTACAACTAATTCACTTACATTATAACATATTTTAATACCCCCACCCACAATTATTTCCCCACCCTCAACTTGTTAGGACCCATTGCTTAATTAAAAATGTTTTATTTTATTTAATTCAGAAAAGAAAGCTCTATAAAATGCGAGATTATTTGTTCAAAAATATTCATAAATTAGAATTTTAGATCCAAAAATTTTAAAATTTTGAGAGGTTATAAAATAGTTCTCAATAGGGTTTTATAAGAGGTTATATGGTATTCTTTTATGATTTTATTATAAATATTTAATGGTAAACCATTTTTAGTTAATCACTTTAAAAAAACTCCCTCCCATTTATACTTGAAAGTCCTTGGGAAGCATATGATCTTTGATTATGAATTTCCCCTTTCGTTCGAAGAGAACATTGTTCAAGCAAAAATGGCGCAGCAAATCAATCGAATTCAGCGCAGTCCCATCCACATAGGTCACACAAAATTCGCTTTCATCATTTCGATATAATTCCGGGTTGGACATTTGCGAAATCTGAATGTGATAAAAAATAGTTCCAGGGTCATCTCCACAATAGACAAAAGGACTATGCAAATATGATGGGGATTCCACAATTCTGCAATTAAAAATTTCTGAAATATTAGTATTTTTATTTGCCGACCGATCAGGTCAAATGATAGCTCATTCGAAAGAGCTCGGCGAAATGAATCGTCTAGGGGTAGGCGAAATTACGCGGAGTTGCTTGGCTACTTTTCCTATGATGCGATGTTGCAGCGCTCAATTTTTATTATTTTTTTTGCAAAAAAAAATGACAGATTCAAGCTTCGTTAATCAAAACACGTCGATTAAGCTATAATTTGATTCAAAAAATTTCAAAAAATTTTTCAAGTTTCAAACCAAAGGAGGGACACTTCACTTTTTCAATATTTATGAGTTCATACTGGCAAGCAACTAGACGCAATTTCGCCCGGCAACAGCTCTAGCTCAAATCAGCTCACTCTGCTTTTTCGAACGAGCCAGCATACGCTTTAATATTGCAGAAATTTATAATTACAGAATTTTGGAGATGATCCAGCACCAAAATATCCTTTTGGATATTAAGCTTAACAATTGAAGCAGCTTTTGTGTTTTCACTCGCAAATAATTGGTCAAAATTTGGCTGGCCATTAGCAATGAAGAATTGGCATTTGCGGGTATCACGCATTTCTTGTTCACAATTTTCAATGGCACACAATTGGCTATTTCTGAAAGCAGTTCATTCGGAAGCGGTTTGGATTGAGTAGACATTATATTGATTTATATTCCTGAATATTCTGTAAATTATAAATAAATATGCTGAACAAATTGTAAAAGGTTAAGTTTCTCAAAAATAATGAAATTAATGAATGAAAATGAAAATATAGTAGCAAATGATTGTACGCAGTACGCACTGAATCTTCTAAATTACAGTCCCATCTTATCAATTAATTTTAATCTATTATTCTTTTGAAAAAAATATATTTTCCTAATAAATCCTCATCAAAAATTTGTCACATTCCCATTCTTTCCATTGTGATGAAGATTTGGGTAAATTTGCCTCATGAATATGCATCAAACATCAATTATGAATTAATCGCCATCTGCTGCTAATTAAAAATATAATTTACGTTTGGGAGACATTTTAGGGCCATAAAATGTGAGATTTAGAGGGATTAAACAATAAATAACATTTCCAATGAATGGAAAAGTGTGAATTCAATTCCAAAATGGTAGAAAATTGGCAAAAATAAAATAATTGCAGAAAAATTATTTTATTACAAATAGAATTAATATTTTAAGCCTCCGGGAACCGGAGGCAGTTACAAAAATTTGTTCGTTAACACAGTCTCCCACTGGTTAGGAATGTCAAGTACCTTGTTGCCAAATCGGTAATGGCCTATTACTAAGAAACAAAAGATTGAATTTAAAGGGTGAATTAGAGCAAATTGTGGCAATGGATCACTGAGGAAATGAAGAAAAAGAAGTCCAAAAAACAACATAAATCAAAGAGAATTTTCCGCAAAATGGCTAAAAAAGCGGAAGAGGGGAAAACCAAACATTCATCGTAAAATGCACATTAAAATATCCGCTCAACGGGGCCGATTTTGCAAAGAATGGAAGAATAATTGGAAGCATAGAATTTCGAAAAGAAAAAGGACATATTTAAATTAAATATCATTTTATTAAACCCTTCATTAATATTATTGATAAATGAAAATATGCTGTTTTGATATAATAAAAATTTAGTCTATGTAAATTTTTATAAATTTATGAAATTCTACTAGGCAAATTTATCAACCGAGATTCTACAAAATTCCCTAGCCCATCTCTGGTAAATTTTGGAATCTATCAATTTCCAATATTTTCGCTATAAATTTGGAATATATTTATTTAATTAATAGGACAATGTCTGAGATGAATGGAAAAATGAATGTAATAAGAACGAAATCACCAATACCTAAATTTTCTAATTACCTTACTCGGCAGTCAGCGAAAAATTTGAAGAAATTAAGAATAAATGGAGCTCCTTCGAATTCAATTTGAAGCAAATATTTTTAAATGCATTATTGTAAGCCCATCGATAATTCAAAAAATGCTTTAATTCTTATTCCGGAAAAATAGCCAAAACTAATTTTGATGAATACAATAGTGAAAAAAGGGAATTTTTAAATAAATTTTAGTCTATCAAAATTCTTCAGTGAAAATAATCAATCTGCTAAAAAATAAATAAATATTTTTTAAACTCATAAATTATATCGAATCTAGGCATATTATAATTCACTTATAAATAGCAATTGTAAAAATTTACACGACAAATCATATTACAAAATTTTAAAAAAATTTAAAAAATGATTAATCTAAAATTTTATTAATTTAAAGCACTAATAAGAAGCAAAAAATCGTTCCATAACATTAATTTTATTTTAATTGGCCATAAATAGATTTAGTCTCATTTCAAATAAATTTCTATTTATTAATTTCTAATTTTCAAAATTTAATATTTGTTCATCTGAGAACGGAACATTATAAATATATGGAGTTTTTTTTTGACTATTTTATGATTATTTCTAGAGAGAATTTACACAGCCGGTAGGTAGCCTTCCACAAAATTTATTCTTATTCACATTTTCAATGTTCGGCATTTTCCAATTTTATTGACTTACCTTCTATTAATTTTTCTAATAAATATTTCTAAAAAATAAAATTCTAATTAAAATATTTTTCTGTTTATGACAATGTATTTTTCTCATTCAACAATTTTTTTGCTCTTCTGTTCATTTTCTTTAATTTTAAAAGATATTGTCGCTTGTCCTCGTAAGTGAAATTGGAAGAAATTAAAGGAATTTTTAATTGCCCAAAAATATTTGTTTCATTAAAAAATTTCTCGAAAATTTGGTGCACAGCCATTTTTCTAATCTGCTAAAATTTACTATTGAGAGGTCACTTTTTTAAAGTCATGCATAAGTTTACATGGAAAAAGAAATATGATCATAACCAAATTCATATTCATGGTTAACATCAAAATTTCCACTAGAAAAATAAATGTAAAAAAAATTATTTAGCCAATTTTATGAGCCTTAAAAATGCTAATTTTTCATGCAAATTTTAGGAATAATTTAATCAATTTCTTAGATATTTCCATTATATTTTAAAAATGTAAAATATTTTTAGCCTGTATTTTGGGTGCATGCCCCGATGACTATGGAAAATGCTCGAAAGATGGATGCTGTAAGCAAAATTCAATGATATTATTCTAAATTGTTTTTAATTTATTTAAATTTATTTGCATGAGACGACAATAAAATATGAAAAATATAATTCTAATGTAAAAAAATAAAACTCATAAAATTTTTTATAAATTATTAATTAAATAAAATATAATAAGGAAAAATTCATAAAAATTTTTCGATACATTTTTATTTAATTTTTTTTCGAAATTTAATTTTTAATATAACTATTGCTCTAACCTAAATATAATTTTGATAAATTAAAAATGAAATTTATATGTTTTTTCAATAAATTTATTTTAGATAACAATTTCATGTATTACCAGTTTTACAAATTTAAAAAAATTTAGTCCACAAAAAAAAATATTTTTCTAATAAGATATATGTAACTCATAAAATATTTTGTTTATTCAAAAAATATATAATCTCAGAAAAGAAAATTTTACTTTACTGAAAATTTATAAAAATACAGAAATAAAAATCAAAAATTAATCCTTAAAAATTGTTTTTAATATGAAAAATGAAACTCATAAAAAATTTTCTTTATTCAAATTATAAAATAAATTTGGAAATACCCATTTTATAAATAATTTAGATTGAATGCAAGAACGCATTTAAATGATAATCAAAAATTTAAAATGATTGATTTATGCGTTGCGCATAATTGAAAAAAAATTTTTTTTGAAAATAAATTTATTTATTCTAAAAAGGCACAGGAAATGGTGGTGGAGGAGTCGGAGACGAAACTACAACGGAGGCCTCGACAAATTCAGGAGCATCCGCCGATTGCAAGGACCTTGGAAAGTAAAAACAATTTTTAAAATGCAAATATAAACTAAAAATTATTTATTTCATTTTTTGTTATAGAAATTTAACAAAAAAATATTAAAAATTTAATGAAATATTTATTTTTTTCAGCATTCAATTGGGTAAAATTAGATTAGAATGATATTTTAGAATAATGCAAATTTCATTAAATAAAAATTTTTTGACCAAAAATTTGGCAGATTGGTCAAATTTACCCAAACAAATTGATTGAAACATATCAAATAAAATTATAGCATAATTAAAATATCATAGATTTTTAAATCGATATTGATCTACAATAAGTATATTTATTATTTAAATTACATTTATTGGACAATTTTTATTAATAAATAATTTGAAAAACCAATTATTTATTATTTATAATATCGGTCAAAAAAAAATGAAAATGAAACCCATAAATTTATTTGATTTCTCATTTATTAAAAGATTAATAAATTAATTATTAATTTAATAGTTTGCAACAACTTAATCAATCTCGAAAAAATTTAATAATAAATGATTTAATAAAATTAGTTTATAAATATTTATGATTATTACGCAATATATTTATAAATGAGGATTTTATTCCATTTTGTTCCATTTCCACCTTAAATATATAATCATCCAAAAAACTTTATACAATATTTATTTAAATTTAGGAATTCTAAAGAAATATTTTTCTTGCTTTTCAATTTCTCCAATAAATAATATTTTATGCTAATCTTAGGAAAATGTAAATTTTTAATTAAAATTAAAATTTTAGAAGAGAAGAAGAAATTAAATTAAAATTTGATTCCAATTCTATTCTTTTTAACATTTAAAATTTTTTTCATTTAAGACACAAAAATTTATAATTTTAAAATTTAAAATTAAACCCATAAAATAAATTAATCAAAATTTTTATTTATTTTAGAAAAATTTCAAACTCTCATTAATTATGCGAGACCGTTCGGACCTTCGGATCAAATTAAAAAAAGAAACAAAGAAAAATTTTAAAATAATATTCTCTATAAAATGTAAATGAAAATTATTTTCTAAGGTACTCTTTGCCCTCGAACACCCTATCAACAATATAACACAAAATTTTGTCCCTAGCTAAACCCAGTTTGGATGGTCTATTTGCTTCGATGGCCTTTCTATGTTTACATTGCCGCATCCCCGGTGTTCCATTTCGCTATTATGGTAGAACGAGTCTAGGGCTACGATGTTCATTCGGATCTATGAATGCCAAGGCCAAAAATATGGAATGTCCAGTGACGGAATTGCTGTGTGTTAAATGATTGAAAAATTGTAGATTTATTGTTATAAAATTATGAAAAAATCTAATAAATTATATAGAAAAAAATTAGCATAAAATTATAATGTAAAATGTTATCCATAGACTTTTCTGTCATTTATTATATAATTATTTAAACAAAAACTAATTATTAATTAAAAAATTACATACCATAAACATCGAAAAATTTAATAAAAAAAATGATTTTAAAAAATTAATAAAATATTTGTGAATTTAATTTTTTATTTTTGACTTCGCATTTCGCAATGCATGGTAAATTTGGCCCTGAATACGATGAGACCTTGTTCGGGTACCCAGTACCCACCCAATTTTGGGAATGGCCCATGCCGACGAAATGGCTGCCGGAAATACGCACATTTCATATTTTATCATATAATTAAATTACGAGAAAATCAATTATTAAAGATTTAGATTTAAGAAATTAAGAAAAAATTTTAATGCAAAATGCAACCTATAAACTTTTCTGTTTATCATATACTTATTTAAACAAAAATTAATTATTTATAAAAAATTCCCAAAACCCCCAACACCGAAAAATTTAATAAAAATAATTGAAAAATATAATTTAAACATATTTATGGATTTTATTTTTTGATTTTTGACTTCACAATACATGGAACAATTTGGCCAATCACACTGAATGCGATGAAACCATGTGCACTATGCAGACAGGCAGCAGGCACCGATCCAATTTGGGGAATTAGCCCATGCGGACGAGAAGAACATATATTGTTCCTGTGAAGTGGACAATGATATACTAATTTTAATTATTTTTCAATTTAAATAATTTCATTATTGATTTTTATAAATTCATATTTTTGTAGTTCTAGCCTGTTTTTTTTTTGATTTTATACTCTTCCTTCTTTTATCTTAAATTTACTATAATATTTAGCGAAATTCTTGATGAGTCTCATTCAATTTTTTTTTGAAAATTCTTTATTTTACATTATGTATTATTTTTTAGAAAAATTGTCAACTTAATATTCAATAATTCTAAAAATTGTTTTTGGTGATTTAAAATTTCGTCATAATTTTATTATGTAATAATTGTTGAAAATTTTTTGGTTGCATTTTAGTTCCTATAAAATATTTATTATTTGATGATATTATAATTTTTATTTCATTTTTACAACTTATAAATTTTTTTAAGTAATTAGGTTCTTTTTAAATTTTATTATTTTAATTGAATTTGCAATAAGAATTGAACAAATTTCGGCGCCTGTTGAAATTAAAAATTTAATAAGTAAAAAATTCATATTTTATTGAAAATTAATTTGTATTAAAATTTCTTTGAAAATAGCAATTTATTAAATTTTTCTAATATCATAATAAAATTCATAGAAAAATTTTATTTTAATTAGAATAATTTAGCGATTTTTCATTTCGATCTATTTTTGCCATAAAATAATTTAAAAGTAATTGTTCTCATCAAAAATGATCTTGTATTTGATATTGTGATTCTTGTTATTAATATTTTATTCTGATGGCCCAAATTCCGTTCCCCATTTTTCCGTCTAATTCAATAAATTATTAAAATTATAAACCTATTTTTTTATCAAATTTATTTTATTGTCCGAAAATGACTTCTTCCGAAAGCACCCTTGATGAAGCAAATTGTACAGCGGCCCATGCCTCCGTTAATGATTTAGGTTATAATATTGTTCGAATTGCCCAATTATTACCTGGCATATTATTGATCAAAAATTATACGAATATGTAAAAAATTACCTCTCAAATTGCACCGGAATTTAATTTTGAATGAAAAATGGCATATATATAATATTGTAATGCAAATTTGTATAATAAATATTAAAAATTTAATAGTTAATCTGTAAGTTTTAATTTTTGAAATTTATAATAAAGAAAAACAAATTTACCAAAATAATATTTATTCTAATTGTAATTAATTTTTATTAAAAATAGCAACAATATCCACCGAAAGATAATTGTTTTAAGTTTTCATTACAGAATCTCTCTCTTCAATTTTGATAACCTACTGTTTAAAATATTGCTAGAATTTTAAAAAAGGTTATAATTTATGATTTTTTTATTTTACTAAAATAATATCATTCTCTATTAAAAAATGCAATAATAATTATAAAAAAGTACCATATTTTTTAAATTTATTATTTATATTAATAATTATTGTCCAGTTCTCTTTCGCTTAATCAATTTAAATAAACAAAATAATTTGTGAGTCATGATGAATTTAACTTAAAATAATTTTATGGATTACAAATTTTCACATGAAAAAATTAATAATTTTTTAAAAATATTTATCTTATAAAATTTTTAAATTTCAAGGTTAAAAAAAAATTAAAAAATTTCATTTTTAAAAACAGATTTTACTCATAAATGTTCTGATTTTATATGGAATCGTATGCCGAAATTTTGTGTATAATTTTGACTAAAATTTAAAATATAAAAAAATGAAATTAAAAATTCGATTTCATTTCAATTAATTTTAACATTTAAAAATTTATGTTTAATTCATTTCAAACACAAAAATTAATGATTTCAAAAATTAAAATTAAAATCACAAATAAATTTACTAAAATTATTTATTTAGATACAAATATTTTCAACTCTTAAATCTAGAGCAAAAATTCAAATAATAATTAAATTTTAATATATATATTTAAAATAATTTTAGAAAATTAAATAAATACAATGTACCATGATTAAAAATTTTTTATTTTTTAATTTATTATAAAATTTATATTTTTATTGATCATCCTCGAAGCTTTGAATTTTAAAAACAAAATGATTTAACAGAACTTATGAAGAATTTAACAACCTAAAATAATTTTATGTGTTACAAATTTTCAGATGAGAAAAATATATAAATTCTCAAAAATATTTTTTATATTAGAATTTTCAAGATATAAAAATTTTAGATAGGATTAAAATATAAAAATAAAATTTCATTTTTAAAAGCAAATTTTTTGCTAATCAATGACTGATTTTATATGGAATTTTTTCGCTCATTATTGCAGTTGGTTGCCGAAATTTTGTAATTTATTTAAAATAAATGAGAAGTAATTCAAATAAAATTAAAATTCGAATTAAATTAGATTAATTTTAATATGTAAAAATTTATTTTTATTCATTTTAACCAAAAAAATTAATGATTTCAAAAATTAAAATTAAATCCATAAAATAAATTGACTAAGATTTTTATTTATTTTAGAATTTTCATTAAATTAAGAGATTGAGGCATCATCAAAAAAGATGAAACAATAATAAAATCATAATGCGACACTTATACTGCTCTCCCTTTTCTTTACCCATCGGCCCAATTCCTACTGAATTTTATCCTCTTTGCTTTTCATAAATTTATAGAAATAAATTTATCAAATAAACAATGTATTATAAATTTGTGCCATGCTTAAATTTAATGAAATTGAATGGGTTCAATTCAATAGATAGGCTATTTTTTCTTAAAACATTTAATTTGGAAAGAAATTTGAAAAATTTTTATTGAATGAGGATAATAAATAAATTAAAATATTTAAAGTAATTTTTCCTATTCATAAAATTTAATTTATTTCCGATTTTTATAAATTTAGAAATTAAATTCACCTTCAATTGTGCATTGCTACTCGAATGCCATAGTCGATGAACAGTCCAAAAAGTCAAATTCGTGCAATCGGCACCAGAAAAAGTTGTTAATTTTCAGTGTTTTATTAAAATAAGCCATTGACTAAATTTTTCTAATATTACAATAAAAATACTCATTATAGATATTATTTATTATTTTTTTTATTAGTCTATTTCAGCATGACTACGGCTTCTTTCATTTTTTAGAATTTAAATAATTTAATTGTTTTTTTAATTTTAAAATGTTCTCTCATTAGTCCTTACTCCTTACCATAGAAGTTGAACTATATTTTTTATTTTTTTTTCATTTTAATAAAATATGTTCAATCCACGGACCATTCCATAGAAGCATAATAATTTCAGCTAATTTATGCATAATGTAAGTAAAAATAATTTATGGGTTATAAAAATTTTCAATTTTGATTAAATTTGAAAAATATTTTTTTATTATTGACTTAATGCTTTTACATTGCCGCAGCATCGTCGATGGTCTATTTCACCATTATGGCTGAACGAATCTGGGCTACGGTGTTCATTCTGAGCTATGAACGACAAGGCCATAAATATGGGCTTGCCAGTGTCGGAATTGTGGTGAACAAAATTATGGGAAAATAATTTATTATAAATTTTGAAAAAAAGATTATTCTATTAATTATTTAATTTTAAGATTATTATAAAATTATGATGTAAAATGCAACCATAAAATTATTTATTACTAATCATTTATTAAAAAATTATGTATTTATATATTATTTGAAAAATCGGTAGGATCGACAAAAACGAAAAATTTAGTTATTTAATAAAAAAAAAGATTTTAAAAATTAATAATGAAAAATGGAATTATTGAATACATTTTTGACATTTTTAATTTTTGTTATCACAGTCTCATTTGTAAATTTAATGCATATTCAACTGTTGTCATTATCTAAATTTTGCTGCACCGGCTTTGGAATATTCTGGCAAAAAAATGCAAATATAATTTGACATTTACAAAGTTTATCTACTATTTATTATGACAGATTATTATTTTAAAATTAGGAAATATTAAGAACTAAGGAATTTGTCAATTTTAAATCCATTTAAATCCCATACAAATTTTCCACTCCTCACCTTTCTCTCATTAATGCCATCCTCAAATCCATCAATATAGCCAGCACGGAATTCCTCATTGTCAGGATATTGGTCTTCTAACTGTTTCAACACACTTTCACTGATTACATCACCGAATTCGCCGCAATTGCCATCCTTGAATCCTAGCATATAGCCCGATATAGCCAACTCGTTGTGTAGACATTTGTGCCTAATTTAATAATGATTTATTTTAATTCAAAATATATTCGTCTTTTAAATCAGTGTAAAAGGACAAACAAAATTTGACTGATTGTATGGAGAACGAAATTTTAAATAAGACAAAAACAAGTTTGGAATGAAAACTGGTTCATTTGATTGTGAAAAATTTGAAAAAATTTTGATTGATGAATGATGAAGGAAATGAAAAAATTAAAATTCTTCTTACTTTCTCATTTCTCACGGCCAAAATCCGATACTCATTTCCGTCCCATTCAATCCATTAAAATTAAAATCCTAACCCCATTATTTTTAACAATTTTCGCGCTTTGAACATTTTTGTTCATTATGGTGTCGAATAAATGCCAATTACTTTTTTCTTAAATTATTTCCATTTTTTATCATATTTTCTCAGAAAATATTCTCATTTATTTTATCCAATTATTGATATCATTTTTGATGGGACATACATAATTGTTAAGTGTACATTGAACAATTTTCTCAGTCTACTTACTTAAATTATTTTCATTAAATTTTAAATCTTTAAATGAAATCATCGTTTTTTGTATTCTAATTTCATTTTTCGCAGAATATTCTTGCCGAATTTTATTAAAGTCCATCAAATTTATATTATTGACCCTAAATGACTACTTCCAAAAACACCATTAATGAAGCGAATAGTGCGGCGGACCATGCCTCCGTCCATGATTTTGGCTATAATATTGTGCGCATTGCCCAATTAATACTTGGCATGATAACAACAATTTTGTTGATGAAAATTTTATGGATATGGGCCATGGAACTCATCACTCGCTGTGTTTCGAGAGCCAAAAGAATCTTGGAAATTATTTTTATTTTTTTAAAATTTTATTGATTATATTATTATTATAAAATTTATTATTGTTTCATTTATAATGAATTTTGAGTCTGGGAGTATAATTTTAAAAAAAATTTGATTTTTCTAAAATAAAATAAATATATTAGTAAATTTATTTTATGGGTTTAGTTTTAATTTTTTTTTGTATTTAAAATAAATAAAAAGGGAATTTTTAATTATAAAATGAATGGAAATAAAATCGAATTTTTTTTTATAAAATGGAACACATAAAAATTTTTATTACTAATCATTTATTAAAAAAAATAATTTTAAATTACAATAAAATTATAATACAAAATTCAACCCATAAAAATTATCTATGATTTATCATTTATTAAAAAGTTATTTATTTATTAATTAAAAAAAAACAGCGAGACTGACGTCGTCGAAAAAATTTAATTGTTTAGTAAAAATGATTTTAATAAATAAATTTTATGTTCTAGTTTTTATTTATTTTATTCTTATTGAATTTTTAAAATTCATTTGAGATATTAAAAATGTTTTAAATTCATTTTAATATTTATAAATATAGTAATTGAAATTTGAAAAAAATAATTAATTATAAGTTAATTTAAATTTCAATTACAGTGGTGGATCATCTTTTTATTTGACATCTATGTTTTATTGAGTACTACTTGGCATGATAACAATAATTTTATTGATCAAAATTATATGGATTTGTAAAAAATGGCCACTCAAATTGCACGGGAATTTTATTTTGAGTTATTTAAATAGCAAATACAATTTTATAACGAAATTTAATTTAATTAATAAATTTTATTTTACAATTAAAATAATTGAAAACAGTTTATTGGATTTGAATTGTAGGAAAATCTTATGAAATTTATTTATTTTCATTTAACAATAATCTCTAGCAAAAATTATTTTTCTAAATTAGTTTCAAAATTTTAAATATTTTATAAATATTATTATTTTAATAAAAAATCTACATTTATACAAATTCCAATTTAAAAGCATAACAATTTCAGAAAATTTATATTGAATTTTAAAATAATTTTATGGATTTCAATTTCTAGTTGTTTAAATTTTAAAAATATTTTTATTATAAAACTGCAAAATTAATTTTTTTTATTAGAATTAAAGAATAAAATTTAATCATTACATTTTTAAAAAGAGATTTTACTCAAAAAAAATAAATAAACTTTCAAAAATATTTTTAAATGTTCCTTTAAAAAATAAAAAACTCATTGAATTTAGAATTATTGTCGAAATTTGCGATGAGTATACTTCCTAAATGGGCATTTTTTTGAGATTCTAAATTTTGCATAAATATATTTTTATTATTATTGGAAAATGTCAATTAGTTTTTCTATAATTATAAAAATGTTTTTTCTGTGATTTTAGGTTTAATCAAAATTTTGTTATCCAAATTTTCAATTTAAATTTTATTAAATAATAGGTAAAAAATCCAATTTTACTAATGTTAAATTTATAATGAAATAATGGTTAATTATTTTTTTATGTAAATTAAATTATTTTGTAAAAACTTAAGCATTTTAAAAAAATATAAAATTATTTGATTTTTCAAATATTAAAATTTTCCTTCTAGAATCAATCAATTTTTGATTTAATTCGAGTTTATCTTTTATATTTATGGATAAATTTAATAAAATATTTAAATGGTTCAATTCAATAGATTGTCTATTTTTCTTTAAAACATTTAATTTGAAAAGAAAATTTGAAAAAATTTTTATTGAATGAGGATAACAAATAAATTAAATGATTTAAAATAAATTTTTCTTACTCATAAAATTAATTATTATTTTAAAATTTTTAATTAAAATTAGAAATTTGAATCATTTCCATTGAATCGCCACCCGAATGTCATCGTCGATGAATAGTCCAAAAAGACAAATTGGTGCAATCGGATTAAATTAAAAATAAAATAAAAAATCAAATTTAAACATTTATTTTTAAAAGCAGATATTGTTCATCAATGTGCTGATTTTATTTGGAATTTTTGTGAGCTCATTCATGGCAGTATTTGTTGAGAAAACTTGCCAGAAACCAAGCTTAGAACAAACAATGCAACTCTTAGAGCTCTATCGTATGGTAAATATTCTACCAAAATTGATCGAAAACAAAACCCCTTAGGTCCTGATTCGTTTAATTAAAAAAGTATGATGAAAAAATTCATCTGTTGTGCCCAAGGATGGGAGAGGGGAAAAGAACGAAAAGAACTAAACACTGCTGGGTGAAGGTGCACCAGTGGCTCAATTGGTAGAGACTCACTATGTGTGAGGACGTCGCGGGTTCGAGACCCGCCTGGTGCCAAACATTTTACCCGCCTTTGGCTTAATAGCAGTGTAGAGTTATTACATGGCGACCCTTGCAGGACCTCTCTTCAGAGCAATGGGCTTTGTGTCTATCTCTGCCGGGAACCTACACTCTATGTGAATGTGGGTTGGTCGGGTCAAATGGGCTCTGTGCTCATTGGCAATAGGCTCTGTGCTTATAAGACCGAAGGGACCGGTCATCCGAGGGCGGTGGGATGTTGTGCCCAAGGATGGGAGAGGGGAAAAGAACGAAAAGAACTAAACACTGCTGGGTGAAGGTGCACCAGCGGCTCAATTGGTAGAGACTCACTATGTGTGAGGACGTCGCGGGTTCGAGACCCGCCTGGTGCCAAACATTTTACCCGCCTTTGGCTTAATAGCAGTGTAGAGTTATTACACATCTTTTAAATTGCATATATAGGAAATAAATAAATACATAAAATTTTCTCCAAAATAATTTAAAATTAATTTCAACAAAAAATTAGTGGTGAATTGTTAAATAAACGTGGAAATAAATTTTCGAAGTGACGAATGGTCGTGGTGACGAATTTTCGCGCCAACTTATATTTTTTTTACTTTCTTTACAACCCATGAATTTTTTAAGTAATTTAGGAAATTTACTTTGAATTAGCATAGAAAAAATTTCAAATAAGCCTAAAAGAATATGCTCAATTGAAATAAATTTAAAATTCAATCAATTCATTTTATATTGAAAATTCATTGCATGGATGAATGCCAAGGCCATAAATATGGACTGGCCATTTCCGGAATTGCGGTAGAAAAAATTAAAAAAAAATCGAACTAAAATGAAAATATCTATTATTTATATGAATTAATTAGGATAAAATTATAATGTAAAATACAACTCATAAAATTATGTGATTTTCTTTTATTTAAAAAGATAAATTAATTTTAAAAATCTTCAATTCCATCTACATCAAAAAATTTAATGATTTAATAAAAAAAATAATTTTTAAAATATTTATGTATTTTATAAAATAATTTATTTTCGTATGTTGAACATTTTTTTATAATAAAATTTTATAAAAGTTTTACCGAAAAATTTCTGCAAAAAAAATTGTTTTTTTTCTGAATTAAATTGTTCATTCTATTTTTTTTTGATAATTTAGATTTTAGAGAGATATGAAAATTATTAAGAATCTAAAATGGAAGAAAAATAAATTTTTTTATATAAATATTTTGGAAAAAAAAATACGTACACGAATACAAAAATCTTTTATTTTTTAAATTTATTTATATATATATTTATTTTTATTGCAATTGTACATCGTTACATATTCAATAATGAAGTGATTTGAAAAAAACTTAGAATTTAACTTTAAATTTCATAGAAAAATAACATTCTTACATATTTTTCATATTATAGAATTAAAAATATTTAAATTTTAAATTTGGATTAAAAATTTATCATTTTATTTTTTAAAACAAATTTTATTAATCAATGTATTAATTTTATATGGAATTTTTGTTGGCTTATTCATGACAGTTGTGTGCTGAAATTTTATAAAAAATTTTGTTTAATATTTTAAATATAATAAGGGGAAAATTGGCAAACATTTTCATTTATTTAGAAAAATTATATTTCATTAAATTATGCGCTAAATAAAATGGATCAAAAAATGAAATAATAAAAATTTAATAATAATATTTTCAGTAAAATTTTAAAAAAAAAAATAATTTTGTAAGATTCTATTGACACTCGAAATCCCCACTATCAACAAACAATACATTAGCAGAGTTCTGCCCTTGGTTAAATCGAGTTTGGATGGTCCATTTACTTTGATTGCCCTTCTATGTTTACATTGTCCCATATCCAATGTTCCATTTTGCCATTATGGCCGAACGAGTTTGGACTACGGTTTTCATTCAGAACTATAATGCCATGGCCAAAAATATGCGCTGGTCAGTGCCGAAAATTTTGGTTAGCAAAATTGTGGGAAAATTTAACCATTTTTTATTATTATATTATGGATAAAAATCAATTACTTATGATTTAAAGAATAAAATTATAAAGCAAATGCAACCCATAAAAATTTCTGTCATTTATCATATATTTATTTAAACAAAAATTAATTATTTTTTGAAAAATCTGACAAATCAACATCGAAAAAATTTAATTATTTAATAAAAAAATTATAAATAATTTTAAAATATTTTTGGTTTTTTTTTGGTTATAACTTTTTAATGATAAAATAATTTATTTAAATAGAAGTTAAATATTTAATTTAATATTTATTCATTTTAATAATTAATAGTAAAATTTCTCAATATAATTAAATTGTAGAATTTTATTTTCTAAAATATGACGAGAAAATTAAATCAAAATATACAGAGGTTGATAATCTTTTTGTTTGGCATTTATGTTTTTTTAAGCATAATTGGATGAACCAGATGGGGAATACCATTTCATTGGCGTTTCCAGCATTTTTCCAGAGGAGTCGTTAATGGAAAAATTATAGCACCCTTGGGGTTTTGCTAATTTACAGGCCAAAAGACCGAAAATTTTCAAAAATTGCAATGTTTTTGGAAAAAAATTTGATGAAAAATATTAATGCGAGCACCGATAGGCGCGAGCGTGAAATTTGTTCGGTTTTTAGTGTAATTTATAAAGGAAAAACTTTAATTTTTCTCCCTACTCCCCCGGCACCTCGGGGTGCCACTCCCCCATTATAAAATAAGAATTATAAAATCATATTAAAGGAATTAGAAATTTTCAAAAACTTTGTATTTTTTTTTGAATTCGAAAAATTTGATGGAATAAAAATTTTTTTAATAGAATTTCACAAAATCATCACAAAAGAAATACCTTTGCTGGTTTGGATGTCAAAAAAATTTAGTATAAAAATGGCCGCGATGCGAAAAATTTTGGAAAAAATGCTATAAAATACTGTAAATTTGTACAAAAATCAGGTTAAGTAAAAGTGCTTGAGCTCAAGCAAAAGGTCAAGGAAAAGTGCTTTACCAACTTGACCTGACTTGACTTGATCTTGGGGTCAGCTCAAGTCAAGCTAACTTGACTTGCGCTCAAGTCAAGGTCAAGAATCTGCTTGACCTTGAGCTCTTGCTTGAGCTCAACCAATCTCTGGTATATTTGAAAAATAATTTAATAAGATTTATTTATTTTACTATTAAAATCAATCCCGAAAAAACACCAATAATATTTTTAAATAATTTCGAAAATTTAATAAATATCAAATCCCAGAATTAAAAATCTTTTATTATTTAATTTATTAGTTGAATTTATTTTTGTTGTTCACTCTAATTGAGTCCTTCCATTTTCAAAAAATGAAATGATTTGAGAGAACTTATGGTGAATTTATTATAAAATAATTTTATGGTTTACAAATTTTCACAAAAATGGCCACTCAAAGCACGATAATTTAATTGTGAATGAAAAAAAAAATAAATTTTATAATAAAAATTTGAATAATTTTAAGCATTATTATATAAACCATTTAGTTTCTAGTTTTGAATTTTTATAATTTATAACTTCATTTCGCATATATGGCCGAAAGAGTCTGAGCTACCGTGTTCATTCGGAGCTATGAACGCCAAGGCCCAAATATGAGCTGGCCAATGCCGGAATTTTGATAGGCCAAATTAAAGAAAAATTGGACAATTTTTTATTAATAAATAATTTGAAAAACCAATTATTTATTATTTATAATATCGGTCAAAAAAAATAATGAAAATGAAACCCATAAATTTATTTGATTTCTCATTTATTAAAAGATTAATAAATTAATTATTAATTTAATAATTTGCAACAACTTAATCAATCTCGAAAAAATTTAATAATAAATGATTTAATAAAATTAGTTTCTAAATATTTATGATTATTACGCAATATATTTATAAATGAGGATTTTATTCCATTTTGTTCCATTTCCACCTTAAATATATAATCATCCAAAAAATTTTATACAATATTTATTTAAATTTAGGAATTCTAAAGAAATATTTTTCTTGCTTTTCAATTTCTCCAATAAATAATATTTTATGCTAATCTTAGGAAAATGTAAATTTTTAATTAAAATTAAAATTTTAGAAGAGAAGAAGAAATTAAATTAAAATTTGATTCCAATTCTATTCTTTTTAACATTTAAAATTTTTTTCATTTAAGACACAAAAATTTATAATTTTAAAATTTAAAATTAAACCCATAAAATAAATTAATCAAAATTTTTATTTATTTTAGAAAAATTTCAAACTCTCATTAATTATGCGAGACCGTTCGGACCTTCGGATCAAATTAAAAAAAGAAACAAAGAAAAATTTTAAAATAATATTCTCTATAAAATGTAAATGAAAGTTATTTTCTAAGGTACTCTTTGCCCTCGAATACCCTATCAACAATATAACACAAAATTTTGTCCCTAGCTAAACCCAGTTTGGATGGTCTATTTGCTTCGATGGCCTTTCTATGTTTACATTGCCGCATCCCCGGTGTTCCATTTCGCTATTATGGTAGAACGAGTCTAGGGCTACGATGTTCATTCGGATCTATGAATGCCAAGGCCAAAAATATGGAATGTCCAGTGACGGAATTGCTGTGTGTTAAATGATTGAAAAATTGTACATTTATTGTTATAAAATTATGAAAAAATCTAATAAATTATATAGAAAAAAATTAGCATAAAATTATAATGTAAAATGTTATCCATAGACTTTTCTGTCATTTATTATATAATTATTTAAACAAAAACTAATTATTAATTAAAAAATTACATACCATAAACATCGAAAAATTTAATAAAAAAAATGATTTTAAAAAATTAATAAAATATTTGTGAATTTAATTTTTTATTTTTGACTTCGCATTTCGCAATGCATGGTAAATTTGGCCCTGAATACGATGAGACCTTGTTCGGGTACCCAGTACCCACCCAATTTTGGGAATGGCCCATGCCGACGAAATGGCTGCCGGAAATACGCACATTTCATATTTTATCATATAATTAAATTACGAGAAAATCAATTATTAAAGATTTAGATTTAAGAAATTAAGACAAAATTTTAATGCAAAATGCAACCTATAAACTTTTCTGTTTATCATATACTTATTTAAACAAAAATTAATTATTTATAAAAAATTCCCAAAACCCCCAACACCGAAAAATTTAATGATTTAATAAAAATGATTGAAAAATATAATTTAAACATATTTATGGATTTTATTTTTTGATTTTTTCTTCGCAATGCATGGAACAATTTGGCCAATCACACTGAAAGCGATGAAAAATGTGCACTGTGCAGGCAGCAGGCACCGATCCAATTTGGGAATTGGACCAGGGGACGAGAAGAACATTTGTTGATCCTGTGAAGTAGATAATGATATACCAATTTAAATTATTTTTCAATTTAAATAAAATCGGAATATTTTTTTAGTGAATATAGGATTTGAAAATATTGGTGGAATTTATTGAAAAGAAAATAATTTTATATCGAAAGGGGCACCTATCATTCTCTTTTCTATTTTTTCTTTTCTCTTTCCCTTGTTGATTGGGCAGAGTGGCGATCGCTGGCTGTTTCTGTTTCCTTCCTTTCATTTTGGTGTTTGGTCAAAAAAAATAAAAACATTCGTTTCAATGAACATTCACTTTAAAGGGATGTTCACTAAAAAAATATTCCGATTTTAATTTCTTTTTTAATTTTTTCATATTTTTGTGGGGGTAGCCTGTTTTTATTTTATTCTTCTTTTTTTAACTGAAATTTATTATAATTATTAGCGAAATTCTTGATGAGTTGTTTCATTCAATATGAGCAATTTTTTCTTACAATTCTCTATTTTTTTTTCATTATTCATTATTTTTGGAAAATGTCAAATAAATATTCATTAATTTTGAAAATGGCTTTTGATGCTTTAAGATTTAATCCTAATTTTATTATCCAAATTATCAATTTTAATTTTATAAAAATATTAGGTAAAAAAACAATTTCTTAAGTGTAAATATTTTTTTATGTAAATTATTGCTATAAAATTATTTTAGAAGAATGACTCTAATATTTGAAAAAATGATAATATTTTAAAATAATTTTTTCAATTTTATTTGCGATTTTTCAAGAAATGTTCTCGAAAAAAGCGCATATTTAATACCATTTTTATTTTATTTTATAGTTAAATTTAATGATATTCTATGATTTCAATTTAAAAACGGGCTCCTTTTTCTGATAACATTTAATTTAGAAAAATTTATAAGAAAAATAAAATTTTTCTAATAAAAAATAAATTTTTTCCACTCACTGAACGATTCCGATTTTTTGAGTTTCGGTTCCATCCCTACTTCCAAAATTTCATTATATTATCTCAGAATGCTCAAACAATATAAAAATGGAGATTTTATTACATTTTGTTCTAGAAATTGTGACTAAATTATGAAAAATGCAACCCATAAAATTTTCTATGAATTATCAATTTTTTTAAAATAATATATTAATCATGAATCAAAAAATCATCATTCCAATAATCGAAAAATTTAATGATTTAAGAAAAATTATTTTAAAAAATTAATAAAATAATTATAGATTTCTTTTAGATTTGAATTCAGAATTTTTAGAATTTTTAAAACTCTTTTCTTAATGATTAATTTTATTATAAAATTGGGAAATTATAAATAATATGAAAAATCAATTTTTATTAATTGAAAAATGAGGAAAGGTTCGATCATCATTGAAAAAATTAATGATTTAATAAAAATAAATTAAAAAATATTTTTAAAATATTTATGGATTTAATTTTTTATTATTTATGTCTTTATAATTTGCTTTAATAATTTATTTAAGCAGCACAATAATAAACTTTTATTTTTAATTTAATTATAATATATTTTTCTGTTCATTTTAAACATAAAATTTAATGATTTCAAAAATTTAAATAAAACTCATAAAATAAATTGTCTAAAATTTTTATTTATTTTAGAAAAATTTGAATTTTCATTAAACGATGACTTTGAGGAGGGAATTCAAAAATTAAAATTAAACTCATAAAATAAATTTAATAAAATTTTTAATTATTTTATAAAAATTTAAAATTTTGTTAAATTAGGTCTTAGTTGTGAACAGTCAAAACTAAGAATGAAATAAAAAAAAAATTCTAAAAATATTTTCAATTTAACAAAAAAATTAATAATAATTTTCTGCGGTGATTTTTGCTCTTCGAAACCCATTTTAATTTTAAAAATTTATTTTTACTTTATTTTCAGAAAATTTAATTATTTTAAAAATTATAAACCCATAAACTAAATTGACTAAAATTCTTATTTTAGAAAAATCAAATTTTCATTAAATTATTCGAGCAAATCTCTTCATTAAAAATGAAATAATAAAAAAATTATGTTTTCAATAAAATTTAAAAAATTTTGGTACTACTTAATTAACGAGAAGCATTTTAAATAATTAAAAAAATAAAGTACCACGATATAAAAATCTTTTATTTTTATTTTTTTAAATTTTTATTTTTATTGCCCCTCTACACTCCATTTTTTAAAATCAAAATGATTTGAGAGAACTTATGATGAATTTGATCTAAAATAATTTTATGAGATACAAATTCAGATTAGTTAAATTTCTTCCCTTTTAATATTTTAAATTTTTCTCAAAAAATTTCGACAAACAATTGCCATGAATGAGCCCATAAAATTCATCTACATTTATAAATGAAATTTTATTTTTAATATTTTAATCCAAATCAATATTTTTAATATTATTAATTCTATAATTTAAAAAACATTTTTATAAATTTATTTATAAAAATTTATTTATTTTTTAATGTGCATTCAACAAAATAATTAATTATTTCAAAAATTAATATAAAACCCATAAAATAAATTGATTAAAATTTTTATTTATTTTTGAAAAATTTCATCTCATTAATTATGCAGATCCTTGCTCGAAACCATTGTTAATAATTTTTCAATAAAATTAAAATAATAATAATTTTGTAAGGTGTTTATGGCACTCGAGACTCCCACTATCAACAAAAAAAACAGCCTAATTCTGTCTATGGCTAAATACAGTTTCGAAAATCTATTTGCTTCCAACTCTATATTTGTTTACATTTCCTATCAATAATGTTCCATTTTGGACAATCCTAAAGAATCTGGATCCCTAATTTTTTCGATAAATTTATTTAAAAATTAGTTTATATGGTTAATCTGGGTCATAGAACTCGAATCTGATGTTATTTTTATCATATCTTACTATCTTTATAAGATAATGATAATTTTATCAAGAAAATATAAATACGATATTTATTTGCATTTAGAAATTGTTGAGAATTTTTTTCCAAAATTCCCATAAATATTTTTAGTTGCGGATATTGAGAATTTTTTAAAACCCATAAATTTTTTAATTTATTTAAGAAATTAATTTTGCATTATTATAGAATAATTTCAAGCCATTGATAAAATATTTTAAAATCAAATAAAAATTCATAAAAAATAATTATATTTTTCTCAAAATAATTTATCGATTTTTCTACTTGAAGAATTTTTGCCATAAAATTATTAAAATTATTGTCGTCATCAAAAATGAAACTTTTGTTTTTGTTCTTGTGTTTCTTATTAGTAATATTTTATTCTCAGGGCCCAACCAAAATATCTTACCTATTTTCTGTTACATTCAATTAATTAAAATTCCTTTTTTTCAGATGCTCATTATGGTCTCGAATAAATGTCAATTTTTTTATGTTCTATCTCGAACTCACGTAAAAATGGTAATTATTATTTAAATAATTAGAAATTTAAAAGTATAATACCAACAATATCAAAAAAATTTTTAATTTTATATATTTATTATTATTGTGGGTGCCGCACATTCCATTTTCAAAAAACAAAATGTTTTAAGAGATTATATGTTGAATTTAACCAAAAATATTTTTATGGGTTACAAATTTTTAGATGATAAAAAATATTTTTAGAATAATTAAATTGTAGATTGGATTACAATATTAAAAATAAATTTAAATAATTAAAAGCAGATCGTGCTCATTAATGTGCTAATTTTTATGAAATTTTTGTTGGCTCACTCATAGCATTTATGTGCCGAAATTTTGTGAATAATTTTGACTAAAATTTAAAATACTAAGATGAGAGCCAACATATGCGACGTAAAAGTAGTAAAATTTTCACGTGTCATTCAATTTTAAAAATGAAATGATTTGAGAGAACATTTTGTGAATTTAATTTAAAATAATTTTATGGGTTATAAATTACACATGAAAAAATATATAAACATTTAAAAATATTTTTTCATATTGGAATTTATAAATATTTAAATTTAGATTGGATTAAAATATTAAAAAATTTCAAATTTTAGAAGCAGATTTTAATCATCAATATACTAATTTTATATGGAATTTTTATTAGCCCATTCTTGGCAATCGTGTGCCGAAATTTTTGAAAGATTTGAAAAAAAATTAAAAATTTTAAAAGAGAAGAATTAATTCGAATTTATTTCCATACATTTAAAATTTATTTTTTATTCATTTGAATCAAGATAATTAATAATTCAAAAATTAATATTAAACTCATAAAAAAATAATTAAAATTTTTTGCGAGACCGTTCGGATTTCGAATCAAATTTAAAAAAAAAACAAAGAAAAATTTCAAAATATTCTCTATAAAATTTAAATGAAAATTTTTTTCTAAGGTTCTCTTAATCTTCGAAAATCCCATCAATATATCACAAAGATTTTATCTAACGCATAAATTAAATTGATCAAAATTTTTATTTATTTTGGAAAAATCAAATTTTTATTAAATTATGCGACCGCCGGTGAACCACTTCATTAAAGAATGAAAAAATAAAAAAAATTATAATGCTTTCAATAAAATTTTAAAAAAATTTAGCACTACTTAATTAACATGTGTCATTTCAAATAACTTAAACGAATAAATTTACCACAATATAAAATCTTTTATTAGAATATGGAAAATGGAAGAATTAGAATGGCAATGTATTACACAATTTGTCCCAAAATGCTGAATGCGATGAGACCATGTGTGAGCACTCAATTTGGGGAATTGATTGAAGAAAATTTTATTAATTTGTAAAAAATGATCACTCAAATTGTATGCGAATTCAATTGCGATTCATAAAAAATTCAAATATAATTTAATAAAATTTGCATAACTTTAAGCTTTATTAAATACAAACATTTATTTTCTGAATTATGCAAAGCAATATTTGCCAAAAAACGAATCTGATGAGGTCATGAGTGCGCACCCAGTTTGAGGAATTGCCTCGTACCTATGGGATGAAAAATGTTGATCCTATGAATTGGAATAGTTAAATTATTTTTCAATTTAAATATTTCATTTATAATTTTTATAAATTCTTATTTTTGCGGTGCTGTCTAGTTTCGATTTTATTCTTCCATTTTTTATCTTTAATTTACAAAAATTATTAGCGAAATTTTCGATGAGTTTCGTTTCTATAATGGATATTTACAATATTTTTTACATTTAATAATTATTGGGAATTTTTTCATTGCTTTTTATTTCCTAAATTTTTTTCCTTTTGAAAATTTATAAATTTTCTTATTTTTTTTGTCAACCCATAAATTTCTCAAATAATCTAGGAAAATAAATTTGCATTATTATTAGAATTAATTTAAAATAAGTGTATCAAGACGAATTTGATCATTTGAAATTAAAAAAAATACAATAAATTTATTTTTTTATCGTACATTAATTAGAATCTGGTTCTTATGTTTTTCCAGCCGAATTTACTCGAATTTTTTTTCAAATTTTCTTTTAAAAACACTTAATTTTTGCTGGGATTGTATTATGATACTATTAAACAAATAAAATCAAAAAATAAAATATATAGAATTCCTTATTTGTATTTTTTTAATAAATTTTTATCGCATTATTGTTTACTCGATTAAAAGAAAATTAACAAAAGATTTTGTGCCGGGACCTTGCCGCCGTGCCGTGCCAGCACCTGATCCGGCACCTGCATAGCCCTGAAATGGACTGGTCAGTTCTGGAATTGAATAGGAAAAAAAGGGAAAAATTGAATTTATTTTTGTCATTAAATTATGGAAAAAATCAATTTTAATATATTTTTGAAATGTTCAAAAATTTACCCATTTAATCATTTTAAAATTTAAATAATTTTTTTAATTATTTAAATTCTTGTAAATTTGTAAAATTTTGATTTAATCTTCCGCTAATTAAAATAAAAGGAAAATATAAATTAAATCAAAAATCCGATTTTCCAATTCCATAATTATAACTTTTACAATTTTTATTCATTAAAAAAATAATAATTTAATTAAACCCAAAAAATAAATATGCTAAATATTTATTTACTTTTAGAAAAAATCAAATTTTCATTAAATTAATAGCGGATGAACTCAAGATTATTATAAAAAAATGAAATAATGAAAAACTTTAAAATATATTATATTTCAATAAATTTAAAATGTTGTTAATTTTTATTTAAAATAACGATATAATATCCGCTGAAAAATCATTCTTTTCAATAACAAAATTTCTTTTGAAATTTAAAAACCACTGCCTAAAATATTGGTATCTTTGAAAAAGATTATTATTTATTTTACAAAATTGATCTCCAACAAAAAAGCAACAGCAAATTATAATTTAATTTTAAGTTTTTTTTTTAAATAATTAAGAAAATTAAATAAATACCATGTACCATAATATAAAAATCTTAATTTTTTAATTTATTATAAATTTATTTTATTGATTTGGCCTTTTTCAGATCCTAAAATTTCAAAATGATTTGAGAAAGCTTAAATCGAATTTAACCTAAAAAAATTTATGGGTTACAAATTTTCACATGAAAAAATCAAAATACCAAAAAAATTTTATATTTTCGAATTTTTAAAATAAATAAATTAAAATTAAATTAAAATAAATATTAAAATTTAATCTTACATTTTTTAAAAAAACAGATTTTGTTCATTAGTCATTAATGTATTGATTTTATATGAATTTTTTTGGAACATTTATGGTAACTGTGTGCCGAAATTTTGTAAATGTAAATAATTTTGACAAAAATTTTGATATTAAAAGGGATAAAATTATAAATTCGATTCCTTTCCATTCATTTTAGCATTAAAAATTTTTTTATTTTAAGCGCAAAAATTAAAAAAACCAAAAATTAAAAATAAACCCATAAAATAAATTTACTAAAATTTTTATTTATTTTTGGAAAACTTAAATTTTCATAAAATTATAACTTCTTAACATGGCTCCATTAAAAATAAAAAAAAATTATAATGAATATTCAAATGTTAATGAAATAGAATAGAATGTTAGTTGTGGCCAGTATTATGCATGAGGGCAATATGGCAATACGAAAGAGTAGAATGACAATGCGTGGCACAATTTGGCTCAAAATACTGAAGGCGATAAGACCAATTGTGTAAATCAAATTTAATTTGGGGAATTGGCCCATACCGATGAGATGAATATATGTTGATAATGTGAAGTAGACTGCACACAAATAGGTTAATTGGCCCATGCGGACGAGATGAATATATGTTACGTCGAATCTTGGAAATTGACGATTTCCGGAAATCGGCGTTGACGAATTTTGGAAATCTCGGTTTCTAGTTGTCGTACAGACTCGAGAGTAGGCTCATTCGATTCGGCATGGTCGATTTAGTCTATGAAATTTCAATTACAGACCGATTTAGAGGCTAGGGTTAGGGTTATAGTTATGGTTCAGGGTGGCATGGGTTTTAGGGGTTTGGGGCTAAGGATTAAGGGCTAGTAAAATATTAAAAATAAAATTTCATTTATAAATGTAGATGAATTTTTATGGGCTCATTCATGGCAATTGTTTATCGAAATTTTGTGAGAAAAAATTTAAAATATTAAAAGGGAAGAAATTTAAAAGGAAATTAAAATTTAAATATTTTTATTTGAGGGAATTATAAATTTTTTATTTATTTTTTACAACTCATAAATTTTTTAAGTAGTTTAGGAATTAAATTTATATTATTATATAATGATATTTAAAAAAAACGTCGGAACAAATCGTCATTTGAAATTAGAACATAAAAATTTAATAATTTTAATAAATTCAATTAATTAATTTTTTATTCAAAATTTAATGTATTAAAATCTCGTTAAAAATAAGCCATTGATTAAATGTAACTAATATAAAATATAAAAATGCTCATAAATAATTTAACGCTACCCATAAAATTATTTGTTAATTATCATTTATTAATAAATAATTTTATTATTTGAAAAATCAAGATCGATCGATAACAATGAAAAATTTTATTATTTATTAAAATAATGATTTTAAAAACTAACAATAATGGAATTATAGAACACATTTTTGATCATTTATCCTTGCCGATCTCTAGTTTCGATTGCCAAAAGTGCCTTAGAAATTTATTATTATTTTAAAGTCAAATACGAGTTTAGCACAACCAAAATTAAAGAAAAAATTTTTGAAATATTCTGATGCATTTGAAATTTATATAAAGGTATAAAATTCATTAAAATTTTAACAATAATTTTTTCTATACCGTCACAATAAAATGCTTTTTTTTAATTTATTATATAAATATTTATTTTTATTGTTTGTAGTCGTAGCTGAACCATTCAAATTTAAAAAAAATGTTTTGAGAAAACTTATGAGGAAGAATGCATGCTGAAAATAAGACTAAAATGGATTTTGAAACGAATTTTATTTTTAAAATATTTCCAGAATTCCAAATATTTTGAGAATTGATTTTTTCGTTCATTTTTAAGCTATATTCTGAGAATGGAAATGAATTATATTTTAAGAATTATTTTCAAAATTGTATTATTTAAATGATATTTCCAGAATTGTCTTATTTCCATTTTGTTCCTATCTCTAAAAATGATGGGATTTTTAGAATATTTTCAGAATTTCGACCAAAAAATGCGACTCTGGGAATAAGCCATATTATATTTTTTTATGTAATAAAATGTCAATTATTCGATGCGTAATTTTACAAGAATTTAAACAGCCAAATAATAATGCATATCCATCCAAATGGTAATGATACAACTAAATTAACTAAAACTTTTATTTATTTTAGAAAAATTCAATTTTTTAAATTATTTGAGATTTTATTCAAACATCATAATTCATTAAAAATTAAATAATAAAAATTTAATAATAATTTTTTTATGTGCTTTTGGCCCATGAATCCTTTTTAACATTACATTAGCAGAATTCTGTATCTGAAAAATCCAATGTGGATGGTCTATTGGCTTCAAATTCAAATTCCTTTCTATGCTTAATTGCCGCATCACCAATGTTCCATTTTGTAATTATGGCCGGAAAAGTCCCGGCTATGATGTTCATTCGGAGCTATGAACGCAAAGGCCACAAATATGGACTGGATAGTGCCGGAATTGTGGTTGGCAAAATATAAGAAATTGAACATTTATTTGATATTAAATTATGAAAAAATTTTTAATCATTTTTAATAAATTAAGATAAAATTATAAGTTAAAATGCAAACCATAAAATTTTCTAAGATTTTTTTTTATATGTAAACAATTTATATGAAATTTTTTGTTGACTCATCTCTGGCAGTTGTGTACCAATATTTTGTGAATAATTTTGTCAAAAATTTAAAATAATAAAAAGGAAGAAATTTAAATGAAATAAAATTCGATTCGATTTCCATTCATTTTAACATTTAAACATTAATTTATTATTCATTTTAAACACTAAAATTAATGATTTTAAAAATTAAAATTAAACCCGTAAAATAAATTTACTAAAATTTTTATTTATTTTAGAAAAATTTAAATTTTCATTAAATTAGTTGAAGACCGACTTCTTCATTAAAAATGAAATAAAATAAATTAATAATAAAAATTAATATAAAATAATTTTCCAAGGTTCTTTTGGTCCTCGAAATCAGTGTTGTAAAAACGTCCTCGTCTTTCGTCTCGTCCTCGTCTTCGTCCTCGTCTCGTCTTAAAAAAGAGACGAAAAGACGGACGAGAGACGAGGGGGTAAAAAGGCAAAGACGAAAGACGAAGACGAGAGACGAGAGGGTAAAAAGGCCAAGACGAAAGATGAAGACGAGAGACGAGATTTTGAAATTTTTACAACACTGTCGAAATCCTCATCAATACACTAGAAACCTCTACCATACAATTCCATGAATACGACTTGAAAATGCCAATAAAAAGTATGCCATAGTCAAAGGAAGTCGTGAAAATATTTTTTGCAGAAAAAGTATTTGAAAAATAATAAAAACTGATTTCGGTTAATAAAATGCAAACCAAACAGTTTTTTTTGAAAAAAAATTTGTTCAATAAAAATAAAATTAATTATTTTACATTGGAAAAAAATTAATGATGTTGAAAATTGGTATGATTAATGAAGAAAAGCTTGGACAAAATCATGATTTGTGGTGCCAGTTCAGAATGTTTAAACCGTTTGTGAGCGAGACGGCTTTTGGGCTTTTTACTTACAGCTTCGCGCGATTCCTGTGCTTCGAATTCTAAAAAGAATTTTAAACAAATAAAATAAAAATTTCAAAAAAATTAAACCCATAAAATAAATTTAATAAAATTTTTATATTTATTTTATAAAAATTGAAATGTTCATTAAATTATATGACTGCAAGCACTTTCCATTAAAAATGAAATAATAAAAAATTAAAAAAATAAAATTATTTTATAATGTGATTTTGGCCCTCGGATCCCCACCGACAATGAATCAGCATTTTTCCCATGACTAAATCCAGTTTGGATGATCTATTCTATTTGCTTCGATGCCATTCTTGTTCCAAATTTCTGTACTTTTTAAAAACTTATTCACAGTCAACCATTTAAAAATGTTCAGGAATTATTGGAATTAAATGAGGCTTAACCTCATCATTTTGAGCGAATCAATCGCCATGGTTGTTGTAATTGCCATTGTGGATGCGGTTGTTTGTTATTGTTACAGTGGGTGTTATTGCTTTTGTAGCAAAAAAAAGTGTCAACAAACATTTAAGAAAATGTGAATTATTTTCTCTCTTATATCATTAATCCGAATCCGGTGTCAGAGCATTGAAATGATAGATTTACAAAATGCGAGACATTAAAATTGCTTGCATGATATTTAAAATTTTGGAGAAAGAAAAAAAATTTTATCCTTTTTTGAAGATTTTGAAAAAATTAATTTACAAAATAAAAAAAGCTTTTATTTTTAATTTATTTTTATTGTTCATCCACTATAATAATCTTATAAACTTTGGCCAAGACTAGAAACAAGAAATTTATTCAAAAATAAGAATAAAAATTCCAAAAAATTATCATTCAATTTTAAACGCCGGGTATCCATAAAATAAATGCACATGGGTGATAGGAGGAGAATCTACATTTTACAATTTTCATGAGGTCCTAACTTTAGCTTTGTAACTTGTAAATTCCTGCTGGTCCTGGATATAATTTTGGTATTGTTGAACTCAACACGACGAGGGGAGTTAAATGGTATATCACATGACTCCGAACCCGAAACTTCGTATACTGTAAGAATGCCTTATTTATTTTATAACACTAATCTCGAATAAAAATGGCAGCAATAAATTTTAAATATATTTTTAAATAATTTGGTAAAGGGATAACCTCATTTCTTGTAAAATCGACATATGTTTGCACCAAATTTTCTTTTCCACACTATTTCTCGTAGTATCTAAAGTAAGTCGATTTTGGGATATGAACAAGTGGCACGAATTTGGAAAATTAAATAAGCATAAAAATTTTTAATTTTTTTAATTTATTTTATTTATTAATTATTATTGGACATATTGAACAATGCCATATTCAAAAAATAATAATTTGTGAGAATTTATGATGTATTTGACCTAAAATAATTTTATGGATTACAAATTTTCAAATGAAAAAGCTAAAAAATTTGGGAAAATAATTTAATATTATAGAATTTTTTAAATAAAATTGTAGGTGGGATTAAATTATTAAAAATAAAATTTCTTTTTTTGAAAATAGATTTTACTCATCGATGTACTAATTTTGTATGGAATTTTTGTTGGCTCATTTATGGTAATTATGTGCCGAAATTTTGTGAAAAATAGGATGTGAAGTTACATTAAAAATGAAATAATATTTTCAATAAATTTAAAAAATAAGAGAAATTCTAATATTTTTTAGTTATTGAAACTTCCATCAACACAGAGCAGCAGAATTTTGTCCATGGCTTAATCCAGTTTGGATTGTCTATTTCTTCGATTGCATTTTTACCTTTACATTGGCGCATCCCCAATGTTCCATTTCGTCATTATGGCCGAACGAGTCTGGGTAACGGTGTTTATTTGGAGCTATGAGCGCCAAGATCACAAATATGGACTGGCCAATATCAGAATTGTGGTAGGCAAAATTATAGAAAAATTGGACAACTATTTGTTAATAAATTATTTGAAAAAATCAATTATTAATTATTTAGGACAAAAAAATAATGAAAATGTAACCATAAATTTATATGATTTATCACTTATTAAAAGATTAATAAATTAATTATAAATTTAATAATTTGCATCATCCTCATCGTCCAAAAAATTTAATAATTTAATAATAAATGATTAATAAAATTAATTTCTAAATATTTATGGATTTATATTACGTAACATATTTAAATGGGGATTTTATTCCATTTTGTTCCATTTCCACTTTAAATGCATAATCTTCCAAAAATTGTATGTAATATTTATTTCCATTTGATATTGTGAAAATATATTTTTCTTGCTTTTCAAATTAACCAGTAAATAATATTTTATACAAATCTATTTTATATAACTCATAATTTTTTTAGGTAATTTGGAAATTTAATTTTTATTATATTGACAGAATTCAAAAAAAGGATTTACATATTTGCTCATATTTAATAAAAATAATTAATATTTCAAAAAATAACAAATTTAACAATTTTAAACAATATCAAGTAATATTTTTTCTGATCTTAGTTTGTAGAAATTTTTGCAAAAATTTTAAAGATACTACTTTATTTTTTTTTGTCATTATCTTCTAGCAAAAAAAATACAGCAAAAATTTAAATTTAATTAATATATAAATAAAAATATCCTTTTTTTTTAATTTTAAAATTTGCGAAATTCATTATGGTTGCTTTTTTAAAAATAATAATTTCTATCAATTATGTATAATTTAAACTAAAATAATTTTATATATTATAATTTTACATTTGGAATTAAATTAAAAAATATTTTAATGTTAGAATTTTAAAAAATTTAATAATTAAATTTATTAATAAAAATAAAAAAATTAAAAAGTAAAATTTTTAATTTCTACATTTTTTAAAAGCAGATTTTGCTCAATAATGCGCTAAATTTATCTAGAATTTATTTTTACTCATTCATGGCAGTTGTGTGCCGAAATTTTGTAAATTATTTTTTTTTAAATTTGGAATATTAAGAGGGAAGGAATTTAAATTAAATTAAAAATTTGATCCCATTCATTTTAACATTAAAAAATTCATTTTTATTCATTTTAACAGAAAAAAAATTAATAAATTTAAAAATTAAAATTAAACCCATAAAATAAATTGACTAAAATTCTATTTATTTTATGAGAAATCAAATTTTCATTAAATTATTCGACTTGCTCGTGAACGATATTAAATTATGGAAAAAAATCAATTTTTAAACATTTAAATTTAATAAATTCAGATAAAATTATAAAGAAATATGCAACCCATAAAATTTTCTGTTGTTTATCATTATCATTATTTAAAAAATAATTAATTAATAATTATAAAAGCACCAATTGTTGGAAACAAAAAAAATTTAATATTTAATAAAATAATTTTAAAAATTAATAAAATATCTATAAATTTCATTTTTTGAATTTTGACTTCTTAAAATATTTAAAATAATTTTAGGTTGTTGAAGATTTATTTAATAGAATTATTTTAAAAATATTTATGGATTTAATTTTTTATCGATTTCCACATTAAAATTTAAATTTGCTCATTGGCAATGAATCAATTTCCCTAAAATGCCATTACATTTTCGCGGAATGCACCAGCAGCATAGGCTAAATGAATTTTATCCATTTTTGTTTAATTGTCCAAAATAATTATTAAATATTTATTTGAACTTAGGAATTGCTGAGAATTTTTTCATTGCATTTTACTTCCTATAAATTTTTTTTATATTTGGGGATATTTTGAATTTTGAATTTTTTTTTTACAACCCATAAATTTTTAAAATAATTTAGGAAATTAAATTTATAATATTATAAAATGAATTTCAAATAAGCTATGCGATCATACGTTCATTTGAAACTAAAAAATAAAAATACAATAATTAAAAAAAATTAATATATTTTTATTGAATTCATTGTATTAAAATTTATATAAAATAAGCCCATTTTAATGAAGACAAAACAGATATTTTAATAAATTATTACAATCATCTGATGAAATTTTATTTTTATTTTTCTCTTTCCTTCATAATTGATGCAATTTTCATATTAAAATATAAATTTATTCGTTAGCAATACATCTATTTCCCTAAAAATCCATTTTATTTTCACGGGATATACACGTATAAAGGGATTTTGTTCTTTTTTAATTCCATTTCCATTTTAAAAATTTGTCCAAAATCTCATTATATAAAATATATTTAAAAATTTTTTAGAATTTTTTTCATTTCATTTTAAAATATTTTTATTTGAAGATATTAAAAATTTTCTTATTTTTTAAAAACCATAAATTCTTTAAATAATATAAGAAATAAATTTATATTATTTTAGGATGGAATTCAAATAAGAGTTGCAGTCAAGGCGGACATGTGAAATTAAAAATAAAAATTTAATTTAAAAAAAACTTCAATTAATTTATTTTCGATTTTCTACTTGACCAAATTTTGTCATAAAATTATTAAAAAGTAATTGTCGTAGTCGAAAATTAATCAATTTCACGAAGGAAATGATTTGAGGGAATTAGGTAGAATTTAACCAAAAATAATATTATGGGTTACAATTTTCTCATGAAAAAAGCAAACTTTCAAATATATTTTTTATAGAATTTAAAATTAGTTAGATTTTAGATTGGATTAATAATTTGAAAAAAAATAATTATTTCATTTTTCAAATCAGATTTTGCTCGCCAATCTTATTTAAAAATTAATTTTTATTCATTTTAACCCATAAAATAAATTGATCAACATTTTTATTTCTTTAAAAAATTTGTTATTTTCGTTAAAATAGACGAGATGTGGAACCAATCATAAAAAATGAAATAATAAAAAATTAATAATAATTTTATAAAATTCAATTGGCATTCGAAACCCCCACAATCAACTCATTATCACATCATTAATTTGGTAATTTCATCAATTTACATAAAATTCCAATGTATTTTCACGGAATGATCAAGCAAAACAAATGGGGATTTTGTTACATTTTGCTTTAAATAATTGTCCAATAATTTGCATTTAGAAATTCTTTTTCATTGCATTTTATTTAAAAAATTTTTTATTTGAGGATTTATAAATTTTTATTTCATTTTTAAAACCCATTGTTTTTTAAAGTAATTTGGCTATTTAATTTATATATTATTATAGAGTGAATTTCAAATAAGCACTATGAAGATGAAGACACTTACAAATGAAATAAAAAAAATAAAATTTAATAATTTAAAATATCAAGAAATTATAAGAAAAAATTGTGACCGGAAATGCAACCCATAAAATTATCTGTGATTTATCGTTTATATTTAAGAAATAATTAATTATGAATTTAAAAACGGCAAAAAAGGACAATCCAAAAAAATAATAATTTAATAAAAAATTTTTAAAAAATAATTAAAAATATTTTTTTATGATTGAAAATAATTTATTTAAATAAAAATTTAAAAATTTTATTTTAATTCATTTCATTGATTAAGTAACAAAAAAGAATATAAAATTAAACTTGAAAAAATTAATTATAAGAATTAATAGTAAAAATTTGAATATAAAAAATCAATTTTTAATCATATAAATTTAAGAAATTAAGACAAAATTATAATGGAAAAATGCAACCCATAAAATTTATTGTTACTTATTATTATTTTAAAAATAACAAAATCTCTCCTTATCTACATCGAAAAAATTTAATAATAAATGATTTTATAAAATAAATTTTTTAAATATTTAAAAATTTTATTTTTTTTGGTTATTTTATTGGTTTTCTCAAATAATTTATAATATAACTTTGCTGTTGCTTGAGTTTCATTTATTTGAGAAATATTATAGAAATTATTTAAATAAATTCACATCGTTTATAAAATTAAGAATTAAAATCTTTAAAATAAAAAATGAAAACCATAAAATATTACTTAACTGAATGACAATAATCATTATTTCTTTTATTATCAATTGGTTGCGTCCTACTCCAGAACGACAAATTAAGAAATTATAAAATTAAAAATAAATTAACAATATTAATGGATTTTTTAGAAATTACAAATTATAAGTTATGAATTAAAAATCATCAAAATAGGGCCAAATCTGACAATTTTAATTTTGGTCATAATTTAGAGTTTAGACCAATTATGTTTGATCCAATCATTTTGATATCAAAATACATACTTTATATTAAAAGAATGTAATCGTTTAATTTTTTCTAATTTAATGCTAATTAAATTTGCTTAATTTAAAATTGTATTTTCCCTCATTTCTATACAAATATTTCCTCAAATATAATAAGACTCCCTTTATTCTGCAGCTATTTTTTTCCATGCCATTTTGATACTGATCTTTTACATAAAATTTGTGGAAAATCAGCAAAAAAGAAGAAGGGTCGAAAAGCAAAAATGGTAAATATTAAAATGGTTTCGGATCATCAAAAATCAGCTGAGGCTCATTTCATTTTGTTCTATTCCATTTTAAATTTTCGTCAAAAATCTTTATTTTCATTATTTTTTGCATTTGGAAATTATTGTGAATTATTTTTTAATTACATTTTACTCTATAAAAAATTTATTTAAGGATCTTAAATTTTTTCTATTTCTTTTTTACAACTCATAAATTTTTAAGTAATTTAGGAAACTAAATTTACATTATTATAGAATGCATTTCAAATATAAGACTTTCTATATCATTGTTCATTTGAAATAAAAAATTTAATAATTTAAAAAAATCAATTAATTTATATTTTATTGAAAAAAAAAATTAAAATCTCTTTAAATATGTGCGCAGTGCACAATTAATACTTGGCATGATAACAATAATTTATTGATCAAAATTATATGGATTTGCAAAAAAAATGGCCACTCAAATTGCAAGGAAATTTAATTGTGATGAAAAGTGACAAATACAATTTAATAACGCAAATTACATACATTTATTTAATAATTAAATTTTATTTTACAATTAAAGAAAAAATTTTAAAAAAATTTTAGGTCTTAATGTTTCGTAAAGATCAGAATAAATTATTTTAAATACATTTTTCGTTCCTTCCCTCCCCTCCTCATCACCTCATCAGATTTTTTTTCTTGGAAATGAAGAAATTTTTTTATTTTTTAGTTACCAACAGTAATCTTAAACAAAAAATTATTTTTGTAAATTAGTTTCAAAATTTATATATTTTATAATATTATTATTTTAATAAAAAATGTCCATTAATTCAGCTTCCAATTTAAAACACAACAATTTCAGAGTATTTATAAACAAATTTAAACTAACAAATTTAAACTAAAAAAATTTATGGGTTACAATTTTTCACTTGATTATTATTTGAAAAATATTTTTTATTATTAAAAACTGCAAAATTAAATTTTTTTATTAGAATAAAAATGTAAATTAAATTTAATCAATAGTTTTTTTAACAAAGATCTTGTGCTAATTTTGTATGGAATATTTTTGTTGGCTTATTCATGGCATTTGTGTACCGAAATTTTTAAATTAAATTTAAAAAAATTTAAAATAAAAGAAGAAGGCTCTTTTTCTAGGAATTTGTAGGTTTTGAGACTTGTACATCCTAGGGGCAACTTTTTATGGCGCATCCAGGAAAATTAAAACCCATAAAATAAATTATCAAAATTTTCATTATTTTAGAACAAAAATCGAATTTTTATTAAATATGACTGCGGAGAAAGTGTTCAATAAAAATGAAAAAAAATTTAAAATTATATTTTAAATTAAATTATTTTATTAAGCCGCTTTTGGCATTCTAAAATCCCGCCAAGAATAATACAACAGATGTATTTTTCTAATGACTAAATGTAGTTTGGATGGTCCTTTTACTTCAATGCCCTTCTACATGCACATTGCCGCATCACCGATGTTCCATTTCGCCATTATGGCTGAACTTGTTTGGGCTACGGTATTCATTCGGGGTTATGAACAACAAGCCCACAAATATGGACTAGCTAGTGCCGGAATTGTGGTGAACAAAATTTTTCAAAAAATTGAACATTTTATTTTTTATTAAATTATTGAAAGAAAATCAATTATTAATTATTTAGGTTATAAGAACTAGAATAAAATTATAAATTATAATGCAAAATGCAACCTATAAAATTTCTGTAGTTTCATCTTATATTTATACAAAAATTTATTATAATTAAAATCAATTCCAACGCTATCGAAAAATTTAATTTTCTAATAAAAATGATTTAAAAAAAATATTTAAATAAATTATTTATTTTGAAATATTTATTTGCAATTATAAATTATTTTTTCAATGCGTTTCCTATAAAATATTTTATATATGAAAGCTTTAATTTTTATTTTTTTAAACCCATAAATTTTTAAATGATTTGCTTAATTAATTTATATTATCTTAGAATAAATATAAAATAACTTATTCGAAATTTGATCATTTGAAATAAAAAATTAAAATTTGATAATTTAAAAAACTTTTTAATTTATTTTTTTTTGAAAAATTCATTCTTTTTTTTAAATTTTTTTTTTTGCAAAAGCCCTTGATTAAATGTTTCTTTAAAAAGATTTATATTTTACCTTCAAAATTTCAGAACCTCCTGGCCAAAATATTGTTATTTCTGCAAAGGATTATAAATTTATTTATTTCATTTAATTACAATAATTTCGAGTAAAAAAAAGAAAATAATAATTAAATCTTACGTATTTTATTTAAGTAATTTATAAAATTATTTAAGTAACACAATGTAAAAATCTTTTATTTTATAATATTATTTTGTTTTTATTGCTGGTTGTTGCAACATTACATTTTCAAAAACAAATTGATTTGAGAAAGCTTATGATGAATTTATCCTAAAACAATATTATCGGTTACAATATTTTTACATGAAAAAAGCAAATGTTTGAATATATTTATCATATAATATAGAATTTTTTTTAAATTCTTAAATTTTAGATTAAATTAAAATATTAAAAATACATTTAATCAATTCAATTTTAAAAGCAGATTTTGCTCATCAATGTGCCTGATTTTATATGGAATTTTTTTAGTTCAATCATGGCAGTTGTCTGCCGAAATTTTGTGAATAATTTTGCTTAAAAATTTTAAGGAAAAAAAAATTTAAATGAAATAAAAATTTGAATTCATTTTCTTTTATTTTATTTGAAAATTATTTATTTATTCATTTTAAGCAAAAAAAATAAATGATTTTAAAAATTAAAATTAAACCCATAAAATATAATGACAAAAAATTTATTTATTTATAAGAATTTAAATTTTCATTAAATTATGCCGGATAAAACTTGCGATCTTTATTAAAAAATATAATAATATATAATTATTAATAATTTTCTAAAAAGCTTTTGACTCCCGAAACAGACACAATCAACATCAGCAGAGTTGTTCCCATGGATAAATCCAATTTGGATGGTCTATTTGCTTCGAATTCCCTTCTTCGTTTTACATTGCCGCATCCCCAATCCATTTCAACATTATGACCTAAAGGATAATTAATAAATTGCCAGCGGACAAATTTATATTTTTTCCATGGTTGAACTATGAATATGAATAAATTTAAATAGTGGATTAAAATTTGGGATTATTATCATTAAATTATTAGTTTTTCAAAATTCTTAATATTAAAAACAATCAAATTTAACTACAATAGAAAAATTCTAACCCATAAAATAATTTCAGTTTAAATTTGTTATAAATTCTCTGAAATTAGTGTGCTTTTAAAATTCAAATCGTATTGCGAATACATTTTATTAAAATTAAAAAATTTTAAACTAATTATTAATTATCATAAATTTATCAAAAATGTTTCATTAAATTAAAAAATGTATCTATCTTACGAGCAGATCTTTCAAATAAAAAATGACCAACAATGTTAATAATTTTCTTAAGTTAATTAAATTATAAAATGAAGTTTTCAGATTTTAATCAACAATATGCTAATTGATAAGGAATTCAAATAAAATTAACCAAAATATTGGTATTTTTGAAAAAGATTATATTTTTTTAAGATTTACTATTTATTTTACTATTAGACAATAATAATTAGATTATTCTAAATAATTTAAAAGATTATATAAGTCCGAATTCCAAGTACCACAATAATAAATATTTTATTTTTATTTTTTTATGGTCCATTTTGACTTTTCAATTTTCAAAAAAAAAGATTTGAAAGAAATTATGGTCAATTAATCTAAAATAATTTTATGGGTTATTATATAAATTTTCAAATGAAAAATAAACTTTCAAAAATATTTTTCACATTAAGAATTTTTAAAATTCTTAAATTTTAAATTGGAATAAAATATTAAAAATAAAATTTCAATTTTAAAAGCAGATTATGCGCATCAATGTGCTGCTTTTATATGGAATTTTTGTTGGCTCATTCATGGTAATTGTGTGTTGAAATTTTGTTTTTAATTTTGATTAAAATTTATTAGAAGATACATTAATTTTAAAATCTCTAACAGATACAGTCCTATGTAAATAAATATACAAAATGAATACCTAAAAGCAAAAAACCTAGCCCTTTATTTAGGTCAAAATAGAAATTTGGTAGACAAGAAATGAAGAAATTCAAATTAAATTAAAAATTCAATTTTATTTTCATTTATTTTAACATTTAAAAATTAATTTTTAAAACAAAAAAAAAGATTCAAAAATTAAATTTAAACCCATAAAATAAATTTACTAAAATTTTTATTAATTTCAGAAAAATTTAAATTTTCTTTAAATTATGAGAGCTCAGGATGGATACGATCATTATTAATTAAAAAAATAAAATTATAAAAATTATAAAAAAGAATTATTATAATTTTCTAGTGGTGTCCTCGAAACCATCATCAAAAATACATGTACTAAAAAATCTACTATCCATTCGTCTCTCAAAGTCTATAATAATGAAATGTATATTAATTAAGTTAAACGATAAGCGAAGTAAACAGAAGTTTTTTAATAAAGCAATTTTAGTTAAAGTGTAAGTAATTGTAGAAAATAGAATGTTATCTTCTGTGTCTATTCCTTTCGTTAGAAAAAATTTGGAATTATTTTAAAAAAAAAACTATAAAAATTTTAAAATAATATTTTCAATAAATATAACTCGAAATCAAAAGTCCTAATTAACCATTAAGACAGCAGAATTCTGCTGTCCATCTAAATCCATTTAATATGGTCTATTTGCTTAGAATAATTCCTTTCGGTGCTATCGCGTTTTATAAAAAAAATAAAAAGTGCAAAATTGTCGCTTTTTATAAAAAAAAGTGCAAATTGTCGCTATAATGCAAAATTAAACCCATAAAATAATCTTTGAGTTATCATTTATTATTTAATAAAATAAATTAATGATGAATTAAAAATTCAACACGATCACCAGCGAAAATATTAATGATTTAATGAGAAAAAAAATAATTTAAAAATTAGTTTTTAAAATGTTTATGGATTTTATTTTTGTGCTTTGACTTGTAATAATTGAATTTTTTTTAATAATTTACATTTTATTTTAATATTAGATCGAATTCTGATGCTCACGAATTATTGTAAGTAAACGAGACTTAATTAATAATTTTGAAAGAATCCGTCGTTGGGGTCGCAACAATTAAACATTAAATTTTAAATACAATCATTTATTTCTAAACTTTAATTTTTTACAATTTATATACAAGAAAACAAATTCATTAAAATAAAATTTATTCTGATCGTGGTCAAATTTTGATTTAAAATAGCGATACTATCTGCAGAAAATATTCTTTTCAATAAAAAATGTTCTTTCAGAATTTAAGAAGATCCCGCCCAAAATATTTGTAAATTAGAAAAAAAAAATTATAATTTTAAAGATTTATTAATTTTGCTATTAAATTTAATCTCAAATAAAAATGATGATTATATTTTTTTAATTTAAATAATTTAGAAAATGAATTAAATACCACAATATAAAATTTTTTATTTTTTATTTATTATAATATTTATTTTTATTGTACATTTGTTGATTTTCCATTTTCCAAAATGAAATGATTTGAGAGAAATTATATTGAATTTAACCTCAAATAATTTTATGAGTTACATTTTTCCATATGAAAAAAAATAAACTTTCGGAATTATTTTTTAGATTTGCTTATTAAAAATAAATTTTCAATTTTAAAGAACAGATTTTACTCATCAATGTGCTAATTTTATAGGAAATTATTATAGACTCTTTCATGGCAAATGTGTGCAATTATTATAATACACGAGCAAATTTTGGTCAAGACCAGATATAAAAAAATTAATCAAAATAAAAATTCCTATAAAAATTATTCCATTTTACCCGCAAGATATTCAAAAAATTATGGTTCGCTGGTTATGGTTGAAAAGGAAAAGTTAAAAATAATGAACAATAAAAGACAATATTATTTTTCCAGTTAGGTATTATTTTATGGTTTTCATTTTTTATTTTTATTTTCCCCTCTTGCTCTGTTCATCGAAGATGGCATTCGGATGGAAATACAATGGAAAGTCAACTAAATATCAAAATTTAATTAAAAATCAGAATGAATTTATATATATATATAAAAAATTTGAAATTCGTTAATTATTTCAAGTTGGCGAAAATCTAGCCAGCCACTTTTAGCCATCTTTTCTGAAAAGTTTCATATATCGATGGCATACACCAGAAAATTCTTTAAAATCTTAAAGTGGCTTCGAGATATTAGCCAAAAACCGGTTTCAAAAATTGAACTTTTTCGGTTTGCCCAGGTAAAACTTTTTTCCTTTTGATTTTTGGGTTTTGGGCCTGGAGAAAGGGCACTGCGCATGAATGTCAGCTTTCGAATGATATATGGTTTATGGGGTCTAAACTCAAAACCCTGGGCCCTAGAAGCCGGCAAATAGGGTCAAGTCGGCACTTTTTCCTTTGTGGCCGATTTGGTAAGAGGGGAGGAATTGCACGGAGGTCGCGGGTTCGAATCCCACCAAGGGTCAATAATTTTTTTAGGGGTTTTCGATGGTAGGGATCACGAATTTGAGGTTTAATTTGAAAATTAAACCGGTTCAAATTTTTAAACCGGTTCTGCGCAAGTTGAATTTTTATCAGAAATATAGGGAATGGATTCTATTATTAAATATAACTCTCCTAGGAATCTTTTAAAGCGCGATAGCGCTTTCTTTTTACCCTCCCACGTATTCCTTCCGTCACCCCTTAAGAACCAGCGGGCTTGCCCCGCTGGTTTTTCAATAATAAATAAAATGTAATTTTTTAAATTATTAAATTTTAGTTATTTAAATTCTAATATCGGATTGTATTGAGTCTTATTTGAAATTTATTCTATAATAAATAATCTTTATCTTTTTTTTTCTTTTATTAACCAATGATTGTGGCTTCATCAGATTAAAAAAATTAAAAAAGTACAAAATAAATTAAAAATAAAATTCCAAAAATTATATATTTTATAGAAATTACAAACATTTTAATTTATGACTCAAAAATGCAGGAAAATAGAATAATCTGACAATTTTTCCAACCATTAGGACCAATTATATTTGATCCAATCATTCTAATACATCAACATAGTTGTTTCCATGGCTAAGTTCAGTTTGGATATGGTCTATTTTTTCGATTGTCCTTATACGTTTAATTGCCTCATCACCAATGTTCCATTTTGCTATTATGGCCGAAAGAGTCTGGGCTGCGGTGTTCATTAGAAGCTATGAAGAACAAGGCCACAAATATGGAATAGCAAATGCCTGTATTGTGGTTCGCAAAATGAATAAAAATATTGAATTTATTATTAAATTATGAAAAAAAATCAATTATTTCGTTTTAAGAATTATTAAAAAATTATGCAAAATGCAACTTATAAAATTTTCTTCGATTTATCTTTATATTCAAAACAAATTAATAATTATTACTTATAACCAGGCAAAATACGTCATCATTTAAAAAGTTTAAAAAATTATTTCTTTAATATCAATTTATGTATTTTATTTTTTTTATTTTCCAAGATGAATAACAAATATTAATGAAATAAAGTCAGTGCCGATGCCGATGTTAAGTGTCATACACTTTTAACAAACAGTAATTAAGTTATAAGTAAATTTTTAAATAATTTAGAAAATTAAATATGTATCATATTAAAAACTTTTATTTTTTAATTTTTTATATGAATTTATTTATTGATCACTTGTTCATCTGTCCATTTTCAAAAGCAAAATGTTTGAGAAAACTTATGGAGACTTTAATCAAAAATAATTTTATGGGTTACAAATTATTAGATGAAAAAATTAAACTTCCTAAAATATTTACATATTACAGAATTTTAAATTGTAGATTTAAAATATTTAAAAAAAATTTTAATTTTTAAAAGCAATTTAGAGAATTTTCATTGGCTCACTCGTGGCAGTTATGTGCAGAAATTTTATGAATAATTTTGACTAAAATTTAAAATATTAATCAAAAGAGAAAAAATTAAATGAAATTAAAAAATCCGATTCGATTTTCATTCATTTTAACATTTAAAAATTTACTTCAAAAAATTAAAATTAAACCCATAAAATAAATTGACTAAAATTATTATTAATTCAGAAAAATTCCAATTTTCTTTAAATTATTATCGTGGAACAATACACAGAATTAAACACATAAAATAAATTAACTATAAAATTCCATTGCATTTTTCAAGGATTGCACTCGCAACATAAATGGGTATTTTTTTCCATTTTGTTCTATTCCATTTTAAATAATTGTCCAAAATTATTATATACAATATTTTTGTATTTGAAAATTCTTTTTCATTGTATTTTACTTCCTATAAAATATTTTTATAGTATTATATTATGAATTTTTTAATTTCTTTTATTATTACAACCCATAAATTTTTTGATTAATTTGTATAATTTAATTTATCTATTGATTAATTCTATAAAAAAATTACAAATCAATTCCAGCAAAAAATAAAATAATATTTGATGAAAAAAATATCTATAGTAAAAATGTAATAAAAATCAATGAGTAAACTCATTATGTCTTCTTCTTAAAGCACCTTTGATGAGGCGAATTTTGCAGTGAGCGGCCCACGCGTCTCTCTGTTCATGATTTTGACTATAATATTGTGAGTATTTCTCAATTACTACGTAACACAATAACAATAATTTTATTGATGAAAATTTTAAAGATTTGTAAAAAAAGGCCACGTAAATTACATGGGAATTTAATTGTGAGTGAAAATATTCAAATATGATTTTAATTAATTCAAATTTACATAATTTTAACATTAAATATAATGATTTATTTTAAAATAGCTTTACTATTTGCTGAAGAAAATAATTCTTTTCAAAACGAAAATTATCCTTCAAAATTTAGGAACCCTTTTCCTTAAATAATGGCATTTTTTGAAAAATTTCAATTTATGAGATTTATTTATTTTAATTAATATCAAACTCGAGTTAAAAACGGCAATAATAATTATATTTTTTTAATTTATTATTATTATTATTATTTTATGGGCAGTTTGGTGACGGTCAATTTAAAAAAAATGATTTTAGCGAATTTATAGTGAATTTAACCTAAAATAATTTTATGGGTTCAAAAATTTTCACATGAAAAAAAATAAATTAAACTTTCGAAAATATTTTTTCATATTATAGAATAAAATTTTTATATTTTAGATTGGATTAAAAATTAAAAATAAAATTTCATTTTTAAAAGCAGATCTTGCTTATCAAAGTTTATTTTATATTGGATTTTTGTTGGCTCATTCATACAATTGTGTGCCGAAATTTTATGAATAATTTTGATTAAAATTTAAAATGTATAAAATGATTAAATTTAAATGAAATTAATTTCGATTATACTATTTGGTTTTTATTCATTTCATTGTCCATTTTGGTGGAATTTTGCATGCATTATTGGCCAAGAATAAATAAAAAATATATAATGAATTAAATAATTCGCTTCTACTTTTGTAAATTTGAAATATAGAATTTTCTAGACTAAAGCTTAAAATGAAATAATTGATTCAATGACCAAGGACTATTTTTGCAATTAGGAATTGTTGAGAATTTTTTCCTTTGCATTTTACTTCCTATAAAATATTTTTTTAGTTTTGAGTATAATAAGGATATTTTTTTTATTTTTTTACAACCCATAAATTTTTTAAGTAATTTAGTAAATTAAATTTACACTATTATAACGAATTTCAAATAATAGATGCACAAAAAATGAAACATTTGAAATTTAAAAAAATAATAATAATTAAAAATTTCAATTAATTTATTTTTTTTATTGGAAATTCATTATATTAAAATCTCTTTGAAAATAAGTTATTTATTAATTGTTTCTAAAATCAGAATAAAAATTCATACTTTGTGGTATCGTAAATGTCAATTACTGGTTTTTTTTAATAATTCCATTTTTATCATTTTTTTACATAAAATATTCTCATTTTTGAGCTAAGATTTATTTTTTTGGAGCATCGAATGAAAAAATTTCCAATTTTTTTATTTTATTTAAAAATTTTGAATATTTTGGATGAAAATTTTTTAATTAAAAATTTATTCTAAATCTAATTCAGCACAATAAAATAATTTTATTCCGAATAAGATTCCTAAAATGTTATTAAAAGTCTATTAAATTTAGTTTATTGATTCAACTTTAAATGAAATGATTTGAGAAAACTTTTCGTGAATTTATTCTAAAATAATTTTATGGGTTATAAATTTCACCTAAAAATAAATAAACACTAGAAACCTAAGCTCTCCCTTCAACATATAAGAACGTCCTGTCCAAAATATTGGTATTTTTGAAAGGATTATATAATTTATAAGATTTATTTATTTTACTACTATTAATATCAATCTCGAGCAAAGACGAGAATAATAATTAAGTTTTAAATATATTTTTTAAATTATTTGGAAAATTGAACAAATATCATGTAACACTATAAAAATCGTTTATTATTCAATTTAAAATATATTTTATTTTTATTGGACGTTTGAGCCATTTTAATTTTTAAAAATGAAATGATTTGAGAAAACTTATGAAGAATTTAACCTAAAATAAATTATGGATTATAAAATTTTTACATGAAAAAATAAATAAACTTTCAAAAATTTTTTCATAATATAGAAAATTTTTAAATTATAGATTGGATTTAATATTAGAAACAAAATTTCATTTTTTAAAACCAAATCTTACATATCATACATCAATAATGTACTAATTTTATATGAATTTTTAAGAGCTTATCATGACAATTATGTGCCGAAGTTTTATGAATAATTTTTACTAAAATTTAAAATATTGAAAGGGTAGTAATTCAAATAAATTAAAAATCCGTTTTTCATTTCTATTCATTTTAACATTTAAAAATTTACTTTTTTTTCATATTATTGATTCTAAAATTAAAATTAAACCCATAAAATAAATTGCTTAAAATTTTTACTTATTTTAGAAAAATTCACTTTTCATTTTTAATTAAAATTAGAAATTTAAATCATTTCCATTGAATCGCCAAACGAATGTCATCGTCGATGAATAGTCCAAGAAGACAATTGTCTCACTTTCCATTTTTAAAATCAAAATGTTTTGAGAGAAGTTATGATGAATTTAATCTAAAATAATTTTATGAGTTAGAATATAATATTTTTTTATAACCCATAAATTTTTTTAATTTAGCAAATTAAATTTTATATTATTATAGAATGAATTTCAAATAAGAGGTTCACAAAAATTGAACATGTGAAATTTAAAAAAAATAAATAATAATTAAAAAATTTCAAAATTTCAATTAATTTATTTTTTCTTGAAAATTCATTATATTAAAATCGCTTTGAAAATAGCAATTGATTAAATTTTCTAATATCATAATTAAAAAAATTCATATTTTGTATTATAGTAAATGTCAATTACTGTTTTTTGTAATAGCAATATGGAAATATAAAACTATTTTTGTCATTTTATAAGCAGAGTTCTGCCCATAGATAAATCCAGTTTGGATGATTTATTTGCTTCGATTGCCCGTCTACATATAGAACTTATGATGAATTTAACATAAAATAATATTTGAGTTACAAATTTTCACATGAAAAAATAAATAAACTTTCAAAAATATTTTTCCATATTTTAGAATTTTTAAAAATTATTTTTGGATTGAATTGAAATATTAAAAATAAAATTTCATTTTTTAAAGCAAATTCTACTCATCATTGTGCTAATTTTATGGAATTTTTATTGGCTCTTTCAATGGCAGTTTTGAATTGGAATTTTGTGAATAATTTTGACTAAAATTTAAATTATTAAAAGAAATTTAAATGAAATTATGATTTGATTCTATTTATAATAATTTTAACATAAAATAAATTTTTTATCCATTTTAAGCACAAAAATTAATGATTCAAAAATTAAAATTAAACCCATAAAATAAATTGGAAAAAATTTATTTATTTAGAAAAATTTAAATTTTCGTTAAATTATGAACGTGGTACCGAGAACTACATTATTAAAAATCGAACAAAAATATATAATAAAAAATAAAAATAAATTTCTAAAAGATTATTTTTGCCCTTGAAACCTCCATCAAAAATATATTAGCAGAATTTTGCACATGGCTAAATCAAATTTGAATGGTCTATTTACTTCGATTTCCCTTCTATGTTTACATTTCCGCATCCCCAATGTTCCATTTGGCCATATGGCGAACGAATCTGGGCTACGGTTTTTATTCAGAGCTATGAACGCCAAGGACGCAAATATGGGCTGAACAGTACAGGAATTGTGGTGAGAAAAATAATGGAAAAATTGAACAATTATTTATGATTAAATTACGGAAAAAATTAATTATTTCTTATTAATAAGAATTATTAAAAAAAAAATTATACAAAATGCAACATATAAAATATTTTTTGATTTATTATTTAATTAAAAAACAAAAAAAATAATTTGAACGAGAGTGGGCTATGGAATTTATTCGGAGTTATCAATGCCAAGGCCACAAATATGGTCTTGCCAGTGCCGGAATTGGGGTAGGCCAAATTTAAAAAATTTGACAATTATTTTTTAATAAATTATTTGAAAAAATCAATTATTTTTTATTTTTTTATAATTTAGGACAAAAAAATAATGAAAATGAAACCCATAAAATTATGTAATTTATCATTTATTAAATGATTAGTAAATTAATTATTAATTTAATAATTTGCGATCCCTCAACCTATTCGAAAAATTTAATAATTTAATAATAATTGATTTAATAAAATTAATTTCTAAATATTTATGAATTTTTTATTACGCAACATATTTAAATGGGGAGTTTATTCCATTTTGTTCCATGTCTATTTTAAAAACATAATTGTCCAAAAACTTTATTTGCATTTGGAATTGTAGAAAAATATTTTTCTTGATTTTCATTTCTACAATAAATAATATTTTATGCTAATCTTAGAGAAATGTAAATTTTTAATTATTTTTTTAAAAATAAATTTTTTTGCAACCCATAAATTTTTTAGGTAATTTAGGAATTTAATTTTTATTATTTATCTACAGAATTCAAAAGAAAATTACAAAATGTTCACATAGAATTTAATAAAATTAAATTAATATTTCAGAATAAAAACAAATTTAATAATTTAAAACAATATCAAATAATATTTTTTATTGAAAATTCACGTATAAAATGTACAAAAAAAAAACCATCATAAAAACTTGAATAAATGTTCAATAATACCAAAAATAGAAATGATATAAAAATTATATTTTATAGAAAAATTTATCGATTATTCTACTTGACCAATATTTGCCATAAAATTATTTAAAAGTAATTGTCGTCATTAAAATGAATCTATTATATTTCAGTTTGAATTATTGTGGGCTTTTTCATGGCAAATATGTACTAAAATTGCGTAAATTATTTTAAAAAATTTCAAATATTGGATATTGACGGATATCCGCGGATATGGATTCCATATCCGTTATCCATCCGTATCCGCGACATTTTCCAAAAATGATATCCGTATCCGTCCGTAATCCGGATATATCCGTATCCGTTCCCACCCCTGAGCAGAGGAATGCACTACCAATATTAAAAATTACTATCAAATCATGCCATCGCTTGGCAAGAATGTGCCATTGACGAAAATTGTGCCAAAGTTGAATAAGGTTAACAATTATCCAAAATCGGTATGGCATCACCAAAATACAACATGAATATGCCAAAAGAAATATGCCATAGTCAGTGGAAGCCGTGCATCATTAAATAAAACCATATAGAAAACAAATTAATTAAAATAAAGTTTATTCAAATTGTGGTTAATTTTTAGCTCCAAATTTCTATCCTCTTTTAAATTTATTCATATTTCACAGTTCAATCATGGAATATTGATGTTCAAGAATAATTGGAGGTAAACGAGATCGAACCTCATTATTTTGACCGAATCCGTCCACAGTGGGTGGTTGCTATAATTGCCAATGGATGCCATAAAAAGAGACCCAGCCAGGTATTTTAGAGGCCAAGTACTAATCCGATATCACACGAATAAATATTTTATAAAAAAATATTATTTTTTATTAGTAAAAATATTTTGTTTCACAGCTCATTTTGATTCCAATTTTAAAAGCAAAATAATTTGAAAGGATTTATGTTAAATTTAAACTGAAATTATTTTATTGGCTATAATTCTCAGATGGAGTTAAATTTGGGAAAATTTTTGATATTTTTATTGGCCAATTTATGGCAGTTTTGTTCCGAAATTTTTTAAATAATTTGATAAAAATTTTAAATAAAAGAGAAGAAATTTAAATAAAATTACGATTTTGCTTCCATTTTTATTATAATATTTATTTTATTGTTCTTGGTTCATCATTCATCCATTTTCAAAAAATGAATTTGAGTAAGCTTATCTTGAATTTAACCTAAAATAATTTTATGGGTTACGAATTATCACTTGAAAAAAAAAATTAATTTTCGAAAATATTTTCAATTATAGAATTTTTAATATTTTCAAATTTTTGATTGAATTAAAATATTAAAAATAAAATTTCATTTTTTAACATATTTTGCTCATCAATTTAATGATTTTATAGGGAATTTTTTTGGCTCATTCATAGCAGTTGTGTGCCGATGTTTTTTGAATAATTTTGACTAAAATTTAAAATATTAAAAGTGAAAAAATTAAATGGAAACTAAATATTCGATTGAATTTCCATTCATTTTAACATTTGTAAATTAATTTTTATTCATTTTAAACACAAAAATTAATGATTTTAAAAGATAAAATAAAACCCATAAAATAAATTAAATAAAACTTTTATTTATTTTAGAAAAATTCAATTTTTTAAATTATTTGGGATTTTATTCAAACATCATTATTCATTAAAAATGAAATTATAAAAATTTAATAATAATTTTCTAATGTGCTTTTGGCCCATGAATCCTTTTTAACATTACATTAGCAGAATTCTGTATCTGAAAAATCCAATGTGGATGGTCTATTTGCTTCAAATTCAAGTACATGCTATTTTTTTCTCCCCAAAAAAAACTTTTTTTTCCCCAAAAAAATCTTTTTTTCCCCAAAATTTTTTTCCCCCAAAAAACACTTTTTTATCCCCAATACCTCTTTTTCCCCCAAAAAACACTTTTTTATCCCCAATAAATCCAAAAGTGAAAATTTTTTAATTTTTTCTTAAAAATCATAAAAGTAAATGGAATTTAAGCTTCAGAAGATGAAATTATCTCAATATTTTTAATGTGAATTTTCATATAAATTTCTTTCGGCATTACAAACTTATCTTTACCTAGCTCAAAAACTTACCCTAATCTTAGCCCTTAGCCCCTAGAACCCATGCTCTGACCCTAACCTACCCTAACCCTAGCCCGTAGCCACTAAAACCCATGCTCCGACCCTAGCCTAACCCTATCCCATAGCCCCTAAAACCCATGGTCTGATAGCCTAGCCCCTAATTCGGAAAACCACATCCGAGATAAACATTAAACTTATTAGAAAATTTATTTTTTTGCACATTTGAACATAAAAAATGAGTTGCATTCCATTTACTTTTATGATTTTTAAGAAAAAATCAAAAAATTTTCACTTTTGGGTTTATTGGGGATAAAAAAGTTATTTTTGGGGAAAAAGAGGTATTGGGGATAAAAAAGTGTTTTTTGGGGGAAAAAGAGGTATTGGGGATAAAAAAGTGTTTTTTGGGGGAAAAAAAGTTTTGGGGAAAAAAAAGATTTTTTTGGGGAAAAAAAAGTTTTTTTGGGGAGAAAAAAGGTTATCACAATTCAAGTTCCTTTCTATGCTTAATTGCCGCATCCCCAATGTTCCATTTTGTCATTATGGCCGGAAAAGTCTCGGCTATGAATGATGTTCATTCGGAGCTATGAATGCAAAGGCCACAAATATGGACTGGATAGTGCCGGAATTGTGGTTGGCAAAATATAAGAAATTGAACATTTATTTGATATTAAATTATGAAAAAATTTTTAATCATTTTTAATAAATTAAGATAAAATTATAAGTTAAAATACAAACCAAAAAATTTTCTAAGATTTTTTTTTATATTTAAACAATTTATATGAAATTTTTTGTTGACTCATCTCTGGCAGTTGTGTACCAATATTTTGTGAATAATTTGGTCAAAAATTTAAAAAAAATAAAAGGGAAGAAATTTAAATGAAATAAAATTCGATTCGATTTCCATTCATTTTAACATTTAAACATTAATTTATTATTCATTTTAAACACTAAAATTAATGATTTTAAAAATTAAAATTAAACCCGTAAAATATATTTACTAAAATTTTTATTTATTTTAGAAAAATTTAAATTTTCATTAAATTAGTTGAAGACCGACTTCTTCATTAAAAATGAAATAAAATAAATTTATAATAAAAATTAATATAAAATAATTTTCCAAGGTTCTTTTGGTCCTCGAAATCCTCATCAATACACTAGAAACCTCTACCATACAATTCCATGAATACGACTTGAAAATGCCAATAAAAAGTATGCCATAGTCAAAGGAAGCCGTGACATCATTAAATATAGCAATTCATTATATTTTTTACAATTTATTTTAAAGAAAAAAACAAATTAATTAAAATAAAATTTATTCAATCTTGGTTAATTTTTATTTAAAATAGCGATATATAATCGCAGAAAAATCATTCTTTCCAATAAAAAATATTCCTTCGAAATTTAAGAACACCTATGGCAATTATGTGCCGAAATTTTGTGAATAACTTTGACTAAAATTTAAATTATTGAAAGGGAAGATTTAAATAAATTTTGAAAAAAATATAATTAGCAAATGCAAACAAATATTTGTAAATATTTGTTGTATAAACAATTAAGAGAACAAAATGGAACAAAAGGCCAATTCATATTGCGCTCACATTCTGTCAAAATTTAATAAAATTTTAGGGAAATTGATGCATTTCAAGTAAATTTTAATACATTGACTTTTCAATAAAAAATAAATTAATCGAAGTTTTTAAATTATTAAATTTTTATTTTTTAATTTCAAATGGCCAGAGGTCCTTCGCAAAGCTTTTTCAATTCATTCTACAATAATGTAAAAACTCTTAAATTACTTAAAACTTTATGGGAAGTAAAAAAAAATTTTTAATATCCTTTAAAAATTTTATAGGAAAATCCAAAATGCAATGAAAAATAATTCCGCAAAAATATTATATAATAAAATAATTTTATTTAATTTGGTAAATAAGTACCACAATTAAATAACTTTTTTTTAATTTTATAAATTTATTTTTATTGTTGCCTTGCAACCACTACCTTTTTAAAATAAAATGATTTGAGTAAACTTATGGTGAATTTAATTTAAAATAATTTTATGGGTTACAAATTTTTAATACATAAAAAATAAACTTTCGAAAATATTTTTCATGTAAATAAGTAGGAATAAGAAAAACCACAATATAAAATTCTTTAATTTTTTAAAATTTATTATTATATTTATTTTTATTGATCAGGATCTGTTTCTTTCCATTTTCAAAAATGAAATAATTTAAGAGAAAATATGATGAATTTAACTTAAGATAATTTTATGGGTTACAAATTTTCACATAAAAAAAATTAAATTTTGAAAATATTTTTCATGTTATAAAACAAATAAAATTGTAGTTTATATTAAAATATTAAAAATAAACATATTTTTTATAAATAAATTTTGCTCAATAATGTGCTAATTTTATATGGAATTTTTGTTTACTCATTCATGGTAGTTATGTGCCGAAATTTTTTGAATAAAACTAAATTTAAAATATTAAAAATGAAGAAATTCAAATGAAATTAAAAATTCAATTCCATTTTCATTAATTTTAATATTTAAAAATTAATTTTTATTCATTTTAAAAACAATAATTAATGATTTCGAAAAATAAAATTAAACCCATAAAATAAATTGATCAACATTTTTATTTCTTTAAAAAAAATTTAATATTTTCGTTAAATTAGAGAGATGTCGAATCTTCCATAAAAAAATGAAAAAATAAAAAATTAATAATAATTTTTTAAAATTCTTTTTGCATTCGAAACCCCCACAATCAGCTCATTATCACATCATCAACTTGGTAATTTCATCAATTTACATAAAATTCCATTGTATTTTTACGGAATGATCAAGCAACACAAATGGGGATTTTGTTACATTTTGCTTTAAATAATTGTCCAATAATTTGCATTGAGAAATTCTTTTTCATTGCATTTTATTTAAAAAATTTTTTATTTGAGGATTTATAAATTTTTATTTCATTTTTAAAACCCATTGTTTTTTTAAGTAATTTGGCTATTTAATTTATATATTATGTATTATAGAGTGAATTTCAAATAAGCACTATGAAGACACTTACAAATGAAATAAAAAAAATAAAATTTAATAATTTAAAATATCAAGAAATTATAAGAAAAAATTGTGACCGGAAATGCAACCCATAAAAATTCTAATCCAAAGGTTAATTAAACTAAGATTGAATTGGGCAGATTTTAGCAATCTATGATTTTTTAAAAATAATTTCTATGATGCTAGTCATAGATTTTATTATCAACGGAATAATTTTGTTCGACATTTTTTAATATTTTAGATACTAATTAATGTGCATTTTTTCTTATTTTTCTTTCTATGCATTTCCATTGCCGATTATGTACTAATTCGAATGAACAGAAAAATTAAGACAAATTTGTTAGTTGACTGATTTAAAATTGTTTTAAAACAAAATTGTTTTAAAAATCTAATATTTACTCTTCAGTCAAATCTTTAATAATAAGATTTATTAATTATTTTCGATAGTACTAATTCGACTTTTTCCAACCCAGCTGATTCTAAGTGCCGATATCCCGGTGTTAAATGCCATATATTTTTAACATCAATCTACTAGTATTAAAAAATGAACATTAATTAATTTTAAATATATTTTTAAATAATTTAGAAAATTAAATAGGTATCAAATTATAATGGAATGGTAAATAATAATGATCACAATGACCAATATAATGCACGAAGATAATACAGCATGAAAAAAGAGTAGAACGGTTATGCATGGGGTATGGCACAATTTGGCTCAAAACACTGAATGCAATAAGAATGTGACCATTTGCGGGTACCCAATTTGGGGAATTGGCCTATACCGACGAGGTGAACATATTTCGATAATTTGAAATGTTAATAAACTCATTTAGTCTTTTTCTAATTTAAATAATTTTATTTTTTTTTTTTGATTAAATTCATATTTGTACATGATTAAAATATCGCTCAATTATAGATTTAATTTCATTTTTTTATTTATGGATAAATTTAATAAAATATTTGATGGGATAAACTTAAAAAAAATATTTTTTTACAAAAACGATTTAAATATATTTTTTTGCAGAATAAAATATTTTTTTCAAAAATAATTCACGCGATTTCCACATTAAAATTTAAATTTACTTATTGACAATGCATCAATTTCCCTAAAATGCCACTAAATTTTCGCGGAAAATTAATGATTTTAAAATTGAAATCAAACCCATAATATAATTGACTAAAATTTTTATTTAATAAGGAAAAATCTAATTTTCATTAAACTTAGTCATTGTTGCATTCAAAAAAAAAGATAAACAATAAAAAATCAATAAAATGATATTTTACTAAAAAAATAATTTTCTAATATTTTTTGGCACCATCAACAATACACTAGCACCATTAATTTTAACAAAAAATTCGTTATTTTTTCATTTACTTACAAAAAATACTGATATTACAAAAAATTAAAATTAAACCCATAAAATAAATTCACTAAAATTTTAATTTATTTTAGGAAAGTCCAATTTTTTATTAAAAAGTGGGATAAACTCTAAATCATAAAAATGAAATAATGAAAAATTTTAAAAAATATTTCAATAAATTTAAAAATTAATAATAAATTTTAAAATTCTTTGGTCATCGAAACCCCCAGCATCTACAAAATACGGTAAAAAAATCAAACCCATAATATAAATTGTCAAAAATTTTATTTATTTTATAAAAATTTAATTTTCGTTAAATTAGACTAAAACTACAAACAACCTTAAAGATGAAATAAAAAATTTAAAAATTTAAATTAACTTGTTTTAAAACCAATTTGTCCTAAAAATTTAATACCCAATCGTCAGTCAAAATCTTTAAAAATAAGATGTATTCCTATTTTACTTCCATCTCCGGTAAAAAAGACCAGTTTTAAATATATTTTTTTAAATAATTTAAAAACTTAAATAAGTACCAAGTATCACAATATAAAAAACTTTTAAAATTAAAACATATATCACAATATAAAAATCTTAATCTTATATTTATTTTTTTTAATTTTTATTTTTATTGTCCTTTACTTACGCTCCATTTTTAAAATCAAAATGATTTGAGAGAACTTATGATGAGTTTGATCTAATAATTTTATGGGATACAAATTTAAATTTGCATGCACATTAAAAACATGAATAAATTTATAAAAATAAATAAATAAACTTACAAAAATATTTTTCAAATTATAGAATTATTAAAATTAAAAAATATTGATTTGGATTAAAAAAAAATATTTATTTATAAAAATAAATATTATTTCTTTTTACAACCCATAATTTTTTTATGTAATTTAGTAATAATTTAGTAAATTAAATTTACATTATTATTGAATGATTTCAAATAAGACAAAACATCGACGTCCATTTGAAATTAAAACTAAAAATTTAATAATTTAAAAACTTCAATTAGTTTATTTTTTTATTATAATTCATTTTATTAAAATTTTTTAAAAAAAGCCATATAAATCATTGATAAAATTCTTTTATTAAACAATAAAAATTTATAGTAAATTATATCTTAATTAGAAATATCTTACAATAAATGGTTTTTTGAAAAAATTTTTTTAGTTTCACTGGAATGTGTTGGAACTGCGGAGGAATGTAAGAGTGGACTCCGGAGTGTGCGTAGCCGAAGCGCGGGAACTGGACGAGCGCTTGGGAGCGAAGCGAACCAAGGCTCGTATGGTCGCGCGGAAGCGAAGCAAACGGAGGAGTCCACTCAGAATGCCCACCGCAGCAGTTCCAATCCGTATTTCCTTTGCGCGATTATAACTTTTTTATTTTTCTATTTTAGACAAAAAAAATAGTAGATTTGTGCTTGGCTCATCGAGACGCGTCGATTGGTATATCATTTCATGACTTTGAAAAAAAATTTCAAAAAAGTCCATTATCGTCACTAGCTTCAAATTCACATGTTATTTGAATTATGCAGCTGTTGATACCATAAAAAAATGAAAAATAAAAAATAATAATTTTTATGATTCTTCTAGCCGTTGAAATTATTCATTTAAACACAAAAATTAATGAATTCAAAAATTTTAATAATACCCATAAAATAAATTGACTATAATTTTTATTTATTTTAGGAAAATTCAAATTTTTTTAAAATTAAGAGTTTGGTCAATGAACTCATTAAAAATAAAAAAAATTAAAATAATATTTTCAATAAAATATAAATAAATTAATAATAATTTTCTAAGTTGCTTTTCGGACTCGAAAACCTCTATAACAAGGCATCAGCAGAGTTTTCCCCATGGATAAATCCAGTTTGGATGGTCTATTTGCTTCGATTGTTCTTTAATGTTCTGCAAGTGCGGGAATTGTCGTGCGCTTAATTTTGGAAAAAATGAATTTGATATTATATTATGGAAAAAAAAATTTATTAGTAATTATTTAGATTCAAGAAAATTATAAAAAAATTATAATGCAAAATGTAACTCATAAAATTATGAGATTTAATTTATTTATTTAAAAAATAATTGATTTCTTATTGAATTTTTTAAAATATATTTTAAGATGTTGAAGAATTTATTTTAGATTGTTTTAATAAAATGCGGCTTTGAATTATTTTTTAGTTAAAATTTAATTTTCGTAGATTTCAAATTACAACAAATTTTTGGTGTCATAATAATCATTCGCTAAAGTATTATCATTCATTTCTTTTAATGTTTTCCTGGTCAAATTGTGGCAAATTTTTCTAAAGAAATTTGCCTTCAAAAAGATAAATAACTTTTCAATTTTTAAAAGCAGATTTTACTCATCAATGTGTTCATTTTATATGGAAATTTTGTGGACTCATTCATGGCAATTTTGTGAATAATTTTGAGTAAAATTTAAAATATTAAAAGGAATAAATTCAAATGAAATTAAAAATTCGATTTTAATTCATTTTGGCAATAAAAATTCATTTTTATTCATTTTAAAAGAAAAAATAATGAAATCAAAAATTAAAATTAAACCCATAAGAAAAATTGACCGAAATTTGTATTTTATTTTAGAAAAATTCAAATTTTAATAGATTATGAGTGACATTGTAGAGGACAAAATTAAAAAATAAAAAATTTTAAAATAATATTTTCAATAAAATTAAAAAACACCCACCATCAACAATAAATCAGCAGTGGTCTCCCTATGGCTAAATCCACTTTGGATTGTCTATTTATTTAGAATTCCTTTCTATTTACATTGCTATCTCCTTTGCTTAGTTTCGTCAATATGGCCGAATGAGTCTGGGCCCCGGTATTCATTCGGATTTGGAAATATGAACGCCAAGGCCACAAATATGGGCTGGCCAGTGCTGGAATTGTGGTTGGCATAATTAAAGAAATTAAATTTATTTTTAAATTAAATTATGGAAAAAAATCAATAATTATTTACTTTTGAAAATATTGAACATTTATTTGATATTAAATTATGGAAAAAATCAATTTTTAATCATTTAAATTTAATAAATTCAGAGAAATAATAAAGAAATATGCAACTCATAAAATTTTTTGTTGTTTATCATTATTTAAACAAAAATTAATTTATAATTATAAAAGCCCAATCGTTTCAATATCCAATTTAATAAAAAAATGATAAATTAATTTTTAAAATTTTTATTGATTTTATTTTTTATTGATTATTTAGATTTAAGAAAGTTGAATAAAATTATGTGATCATGATCATCAGTGTGCTAATTTTATATGAAATTTTTGTTGGCTCATTAAATGGCAGTTTTGTGTCGAAATTTTGTAAATTATTTTTAAAAAAATAAATGAGAAAAAATTCAAATAAAATTAAAATTCGAATTAAATTACATTAATTTTAATATTTAAAAATTTATTTTTATTCATTTTAACCAAAAAATTAATGATTTCAAAAATTAAAATTAAACCCATAAAATAAATTGACAAAAAATTTTATTTATTTAGAAAAAATCAAATTTTCATTTAATTTAAATGGGGTGTCAATGACTATTATTAAAAAATGAAATAATATAAAAATTTTAAAAATATTTTCACACAATTTTAAAAAGTTTATAATAATTTTCTAAGGTGCTCTTGGCCTTCGAAAGCCCCATCAACAACTCATCAGCAGAATTTTAAATTTCAAATATTATTCCATTTTACTCGCCGGATATAAGGATGATGATTGAAAAAGAGATAGAAAGATTAAATGAACAATAGGAAATAGAAAATATTATTTTTAATTAGAAGGCATTTGCGTAGGGTATTCGCCAGAAATCCTTCGTTTCACCGGCAATTATCCATACAATTTCCTATACCTATTTTTGGCTATTTTGCTCGGATAATTCTTTGAATTACTGCAATTATTGGCATTCGACATGGCAATCAATTTTAGCATTCAAAATAAAATTTATTTTAATTATTTTAATTCAAAAAATTATTAAAATATTTCTCAATTTTTTTATTCTAAAATACAATTTTCCATTAAATGCCAATTCAAAATAAAATTTTATTGGCAAACCCAAACTATTTAAATTTCTATTCCCAATGGGAAAAATTAATTCCCTGCTCTGTCATTTTAATAATTCATGCATGCTTTTGGCGATGGTTCGATTTCACTAAAATTTTATTGTATATTTTATTGAGACAAACAAATAGTTTTATATTATACATTCACCTGATGGAAATAAATTCTATTATATCTTTTTTGTTTCACGCAATTTTCATTTTAGAATATAAATTTGCCAGTTGGCAATACTTCAATTACCTTAAAATTACATTACATTTTCACGGAATGTTCACGCAATCTAAATAAGGATTTTGTTTCATTCCATTTTAAATAATTGTCCAAAAATTATTATATAGAATATTTTTTGCAAAATCATTATAAATAAAATTTTCCATTTGGATTTCACTTCTTATTAAATTTTTTATTTGAATTTTATTTCCTTATTAAAAATTTTTTATTCTGAAAATATAATTTTAAGATTTTTTACAACCCATAAATTTTTAATTTAATTTGGGAATTTAAATTTTTATTATTTATAGGCAGAATCAAAATCCAATGTTAAAATTTGATCATAAAATTTAAAAATAAAATTACAAAAAAATAATAAATTAATTTTTTAAACAACACAAATAATATTTCTTTTATAAAAAATTCAATATAAATGTAATAAAAAAATACAAAAAAAAAACATTGATTAAACATTCCTTAATACCAAAAATAAAAATGCTCACAAAAATATTTTAATTATAAAATAATTTTTCGATTTTTCTACATGAATAATTTTTGCCAATAATTTAAATAATTGTCGTCATCAAAAATGAATCCATTGTATTTGGTCTTGTGATTCTTGTTATTAATATTTTATTCTCACGGCTCACGGCCCAAATCCATTCCCCATTTTTCCGTTCCATTCAATCCATTAAAATTAAAATTCCCTTTTTCAAAAAATTTTGCTCATTATGGTCTCGAATAAATGTCAATTACTCCTTTTTTAAAATTTTTCCATTTTTATCATATTTTCTCATAAATTCTTTTTTTTGAAGCACAATAATTCAAAAATTTAATTGTAGATTGTACAATTTTCCCACTATTATAATATTTTATTTAAATGTAATTTCTTTATTTTTAGAATATTTTGGAAAAATTTGAATTAAGAATTTAATTCGTTTTTTTGTTCTAATTTCATTTTTGGTAGAATTGATTTTTGCTAAATTTTATTATTAAATTTATTTTATTGACCCAAAATGTCTTCTTCCGAAAGCACTATTGATGAAGCGAATTGTGCAGCGGCCCATGCCTCCGTTCATGATTTTGGCTATAATATTGTGCGTATGGCCCAATTAATACTTGGCATGATAACAATAATTTTATTGATGAAAATTATATGGATTTGTAAAAAATGGCATCTCAAATTGCATGGGAATTTAATTGTGAGTGAAAAAAATCAAATATTAATTTTTCAATTTGCATAAAATTTATATTTCATATCATAATTAAAAATTTCATACAATTATTTTTTGCTTTTCAAAAAAAATTTTAATAGCATTGCAGCAGGTCATTTTTTATTTTAATGATTTATCCGTAGAGTAGATACTTTTTTTAAGATAATGAAAAATTTTTGCTAAGTTTATAATAATTAATTTAAAATTTTATTAAATATTTTATAAAATATTTTTTAATTTAAATAAAATATGTTTAAGCATTTCGATTTCAATTTTAAAAATAAGATATCCTGGAAAAATTGTGTAAAAATTTAATTTAATGGGTTACAATTTTCAGTTAAAACTTTAATAATTTTTTGATAATAAATTAATAAAATTATTTAAATATTAAAATTTAATCTCTGCATCTTTAAAAACAGATTTTGCTCACCAATGTGTTGATTTTATATGCAATTTTCGTTGGCTCATTCATGGCAGTTGTGTGCCGAAATTTTGTAAATTATTTTTTAAAAAATTTAAAATTAAAAAGTAGAAAAAATTAAATTAAAAATTGGATTCAATTAATTTTAACAAAAATATTTTTTAAATTCATTTTCTTACAAAAATTAATGATTTCAAAAAAATTAAAATTAAACCCATAAAATTTATTATCAAAATTTTTATTTATTTTAGAACAAAAATAGAATTTTTATTAAATTATGATTGCGGAGTTGTTCTTCATTAAAAAAACAATATTAGATTTTAATAAAATTAAAAAAATTATTTTTTAGCTGCTTTTGGCACTCGAAACTCCCGCCATGAATAATAAAACAGATGCATTTTGCCCATGGCTAAATCCAGTTTGGATGGTCTATTTGCTTCGCATTCCTTTCTACGTGTACATTGCCGCATCCCCAATGTTCCATTTCGCCATTATGGCCGAAAGGGTCTGGGCTACAATTTTCATTCGGAGCTATGAACGACAAGGCCACAAATATGGTTGGGCCAGTGCCGGAATTGTGGTGAACAAAATTTTTGAAAAACTGAACATTTATTTTTTATTAAATTATTAAAATCAATTAATAAATAATTAGAAATTGTGACAAAATTATAATGAAAAATATAATCAATAAATTTTTTTATGATTTATTATTTATTAAAAAATTAAATTAATCATGAATTAAAAAATCATCATATCCAACAACCGAGAATTTTAGTAATTTAATAAAAAATTATTTTAAAAAATTAATAAAATATTTATTGGTTTTATTTTTTATTGATTATTGACCGACTATTAATTGAATTTTTTAAAATAATTTTTAAAGATATTGTTAATTTATTTTAATGAAAATGACTAATAGTAAAAATTTATAAATATAATTAAAATTGAAAAAACTCTAAAAAGAATTACTAAAAATATTAAATAGTAAATTAAAATTTCTTCTACAGTGGTTGATCATCTTTTTATTTGGCATTTATCTTTTGTTGAGCACATTGGATGAGCCGGATGGTACTTTCACAAGGCCATTGGTCTATTTCACATTGACCAGCCATTCCAATTCACAGGTTAAAAATTAAATTAAATTGAATTGGACGGAAATTTTAAATCCTTTTAAAATAAAAATAATTCGATGATAGCTTTATATATTTATAATCAATAGAAAATCTTTTTATTCTTATTATTATTTAGTTTAATTGTTTAATTCAAATTCGTATAAATTTTTATAAAATTTAGAATGAAAATGGGAAATTTATTTGTTTTCTATTTTTTTTAGGTACTAATTAATGTACATTATTTTTTCCTCTTCCTCGTCCTCTGCATTTCTATTGCCGATTATGTGCTAATTCGAATGAACAGAAAAATTAAAACAAATTTGTAAGTTGATTGATTTAAAATTTTTTTCAAATCCAATTGTCTTAAAATCATTCCGCCTATTCTGATTTTTAATTCTCCCTGGTTAGAATAATTCCGCCTGGTTAGAATAATTCCGCCTGGTTAGAATAATTCCGCCTGGTTAGAATAATTCCGCCTGGTTTGAATAATTCCGCCTGGTTAGAATAATTCCGCCTGGTTAGAATAATTCCGCCTGGTTAGAATAATTCCGCCTGGTTAGAATAATTCCGCCTATTCTTAGAATAATTCCGCCTGATTAGAATAATTCCGCCTGGTTAGAATAATTCCGCCTATTCTTAGAATAATTCCGCCTGGTTAGAATAATTCCGCCTGGTTAGAATAATTCCGCCTATTCTTAGAATAATTCCGCCTGGTTAGAATAATTCCGCCTGGTTAGAATAATTCCGCCTGGTTAGTAAGTAATTCAGCCTGGTTATTTAAAGCCAATGTGGTAAACATGAATGTTTCTCGATTTTGTCCATTTTATTCTACTAATTTACGTATGTAAATGACAACATTTACCATGGATTTGTCATAGTTAGTCAATTTTGGCATATTCCCATTCCCATTACTTACTAGAACGGAAAAATATGAATGAAATTTATTCAAATTCTTTTTTATCACATCCATTATTTTAAAAAATATTTTTGAAATATTTTGATTACTTGAAAATTCCATTAAATTTTAATATCCATTAAATCCTAATAATTTTTTTTCGATTATAGTTCCAGCCCATCTACCGTGAATTATAGTCTAAGTCGGAGTTACCAGGCCAATGAGAACATTCTAACAATGCGCACAATTTTCCCATTGGATTTCTCTTATACATTTGTGTTCACTATTTTCAACATTCTGTCCAGTTTTATTCGCTCAAAACGAGAGGAATATGGCCAATTGATTTATATGCGCACATATGAAGCCTTCACATTGGTTAGGGCTGGGGAATTATTATTTAGAAATTATAAATAATATTTTTCTGAAATTGAAGGAAAAAAAGTTAAACCAATAAAAAAGGCCAATTAAAAAGGCAAAATAGACCAGAATCGGGAAATTTTCTTTTAGTAATTAATAAAATATAGGCCAATTATTCATTATGCTCAAGAGAAAGAGCATAATTTAATTAAAAGAACGGGAAAAAATTACCATTAAAATTTTTGAAATTTTTAGATGCTTTTCAATTTTTCATTTAAAAAAACTCGAGATGTTTTTCCATGGTTCATTTTTAAAATCAATGCACAAATTTAATTTTAAATTGTATTTTCATTTTTCACTCATTTCTATGCAATCGGCTAAAATAATTTCTCTTCATTTTTGCAGCTCCTTTTTTGCCATGCCATTTTGACGCTAGTCTTTTACATCAAATTTGTGGAAAATCAACAAAAAAGGAGGAGGGCGGAGGAGACGAAAATGGGAAATATTAAAATGGTTTCGGATCATCAAAAATCGGCAGATGCTCATTTCAAAGCATTGAAAACACAATGGGAAATTATATTTCAAAATTAATTTCTTTTTTAATTAATTATTTTTGTAAAAAATTTACTTTTTTTAAAAACAAAATCAATATTTTATTAATTTTTTAACTCATGTCAACGTCCGAAGGGAAAATGGTACTAAATTATTTTAATCTATGATAATATTTTGTCTCTTTGATTTTAAGTCCATTTATATTTTATAGACATGAGCATGGATGAGAGTATAAGAAGAAGTAGAAATTGTTTTAAAAATGTTACTGAAATTAGCCAAATTTTTATAACCTATGAAGAATTACGAGAGAAATTTAAAACATTTAATCTCCGATGAAAGTAGCACAATCATTGACAGTGACACTTTTATTCATTTTTTCGTTGCATTTAATGTTTATTCGATCCAATAAATTATTTTTATTTGTCAGCAATTTCCAAACAATCCGCACAAATTTGAATTTTGATAAATAATTTTATGGATATAATAAAAATTAAAAATACTAAAAATAATTGAATGCTCAAATAGCTAATTTTAACTAAAAATAAGATTATATAAATTTTAAATTTGTTTTCATTGATGTTGAATAACTATTGGCATTGTCATTGGCATTACTTTTATTTTTGTTGGCTCACTATTTTTATTTTTTCATTGCATTTTGGACAGGAAATCAAATGTGTAGTGGAAGGAATTTGATGAGTTAAAAAATGTAGGTAAAATTGCCTTGGGCAAATTATTAAATTTTATTTTGCCCTAATAAATAATATGGGATAGGGAATAGGGATTGAGGGGACCTTTGCTGTCCTTGAAGTATTTCGAAATGGTGACTCTGCTATTGCCAGTAAATACTAAATCGATATCACTAAAAATAACTTTAAAAATTCTTCTATCCCTACTCCACACTATAAATTTCCCATTCATCATCAAAAAATGGAAATATTTCTTTTAAAATGATGATTGAAAGAGTGAATTCTATAATTAATTAATGAAAAAATTCCTTTCTAATTTATTTTAATTTGTTTTATTAATAGCAATTAAATATTAAATTATTCTCAGATAAAATATTTCGTTAACATTTTCAAAATTCGTTAAAAACTTATTGCATATGATTTCTCAAAAAATGTTCAATTTGGGGAAAGCCGCTTATGAGATGCGCAATTGGACAAAGGCGGTGGAATTGTTCGAAGCTTTGGTGAGAATTAAATTAATTAAATTCATTTTTTATAAATAATTAATTTGTTTGTTTACAGTGAAATTCCTGCATTAATTTACCATCGTCAATACGAAGAAGTACTCTCACTTACCCAAGTCCACGTCCGCCAATTGCGTGCCACTTATTCGGGACAAGAAGACAAATTACTTCGCTTTCATCTGGTTAACCCCATTTTGCGTCAAGCATTTGTGCTCGAACATGTTGGCAAATTGGCACAAGCAGTTGAACTTATTCGAGAAATCCTCTACCAAATTGACCCGCAAATATCCATTTTTCGCTATCATCATCTCCCAGTTCTCCATTCACATTTGGCCAAAATTTGCGCAAAAACACCGGAATTGGGCGGATTGGATGCAGCCAAACAAGTTGCTGAAGACGCATTCGAGTTGATCAGCATCAAAACAGGCGTGAAGGATCGCAAATTATTTTGCAAAATGTTCCCGGAATTTGACACATTTTTGATGGCATAATGAAGAAGAATTGGAAGGGAAATTCAAGAATTACATTTGATAAAAAATATCCGTATGCTAACAATTTTAATAATATTTTCATGCATTTGTCAATCATTGGAATTTCCAATTTTATTTATTTTTATTGCATTCAATTTTCTATTCAATAAATTACTTTGCAATCCATTGAATTTTTATAACATTTTTATTAAGTTTAAAATAAATAAAAAAATAATATAAAAATATTTGAATCCTTTTTTGAGAATTCTTCCACATTATTTCTCCCTCTCCTCCTTCTAACACATCGTATCGGGCACACATTTTGCTCCTGGTTCATTATGTTCTCGAACCAATGATTCTGGACAAATGCATCCAGGACCTATAGGACAGTCCGAAAAATTATTCATGAGACCATCGACGGGAGGTGTCAGCACATTAAAACATGAATATTGGCAATCAACGGCAGGTGCATTGCTGCTGAACACCTCACCTAGTGAAGAGTCACATTTCAGTATATTGTTAGCTATAAAATTTAAATAAAAATAGTACTTAATTAATTTGGCGAAAAAAACAATTGAAAATGGGAAAGAAAGTTTTAAAAATGGAGAAAAAATTATACTGGTTCTATAGTTTATTCGACCGTCAAGCCCTATACCCAATTTATATATGTTAATGTTACATCGAATTTTAAAAATTGCCAAATTTTGAGAATAGCGCTCTTTCCTTATAATTCCTATGCCTGGATATAATCTACCCTACGTAACGTATACCTATTCTATTATTGATTTTTGTGATTTATTTTCTTGCTGAAATTCACTAAATTTGAAAATTCTCTAAATTTGGATGAATCTCATCAAGATGTGCTAATTGATAAATTTCTCATAATTTGATCAATTAAGGATATTAAATCGTTCAAACTTTCCTAAGTAAGGTTTTTCATTCAAAACCAATTAAAATTTGGTTAAACCGTAAGCCAAAACAATGCACTTTGTAGATATTTATCGATTTATTTAAAAATGGTTTGGAGGTCAAGGTTAAACCATTGAACCGTTATAAAGTGTAAATATAATTTTTTCGGCATTTTATAAATTTCCAAATAATGATATTTAATAAGCATCTAATCAATCAAAATTGACTACCCCGTTTTGAACGGCTATCTTCAGCAGAGACCAATTGTTGTTGCTTTGAGAGAGCCTTGTCACGAATTGAATGTAAAAAATTTTCAATGCCCAGGGCATATTGTTTTGCTCGGAAATTGTCTTTCTTAATTTGGGGAATATATACCCAAATTGTGCATTTTAAATACCTCTGCTTTGAACATATCATTAATTTCCGTGCCCAAAATGGGAACTTGAATTTGAATAACATGCATATTTTTCCGTTCTACTAAGTAATGGGAATGAGAATATGCCAAAATTGACTAAATATGACAAATCCATGGTAAATGTTGTCATTTACATACGAAAATTAGCAGAATAAAGTTGAAAAAATCGAGAAACATTCATGTTTACAATTCTAATTTATCACATCCAAATTATTTTAAAAAATATTTTTGAAATATTTTGATTACTTGAAAATTCAATTAAATTTTAATATCCATTAAATCCTAATAATTTTTTTTCGATTATAGTTCCTGCCCATCTACCGTGAATTATAGCCTAAGTCGGAGTTACCAGGCCAACGAAAACATCCTAACAATGCGCACAATTTTCCCATTGGATTTTTCTTATACATTTGTGTTCACTATTTTCAACATTCTGTCCAGTTTTATTCGCTCAAAACGAGAGGAATATGGCCAATTGATTTATATGCGCACATATGAAGCCTTCACATTGGTTAGGGCTGGGGAATTATTATTTAGAAATTATAAATAATATTTTTCTGAAATTGAAGGAAAAAAATTAGACCAATAAAAACGACAAAATAAACAAAAATCGGGGAAATTTTCTTTTAGTAATTAATAAAATATAGGCCAATTATTCATTATGCTCAAGAGAAAGAGCATAATTTAATTAAAATAACAGAAAAAAATTACCCTTAAAAATTTTAAATTTTAGATGCTTTTGAATTTTTCATTTAAAAAAACTCGAGAGGTTTTTCTATGATTTAATTTTTCAAATTAATGCTTAAATTTAATTTTTAATTTGTATTTTCACTCAATTCTATGCGAAAATTTCGGCTAAAATAATAAATTTTCTCTTCATTTTTGCAGCTCCTTTTTTGCCATGCCATTTTGACACTGATCTTTTACATCAAATTTGTGGAAAATCAACAAAAAAGGAGGAGGGCGGAAGAAGCAAAAATGGGAAATATTAAAATGGTTTCGGATCATCAAAAATCGGCAGATGCTCATTTCAAAGCATTGAAAACACAATGGGAAATTATATTTCAAAATTAATTTTCTTTTTTATTTTGTCACAAATTTATACATTTTTTTAAATACAATTAAAATTCAATATTTTGTTAATTTTTTAATTCATGCCAACATCCATTTAAAAGAAGTAAATAAAAAATCTTTGATACCATTAAATATTTTTGTCACTTTTTAAACCCAAATATCTTGGTAAGAAAATTTTAAAACCTATATATGATTATGATTAGTAGGACTAAAATAAAGTTGCATTTTACCAAGTTTTATAGCACATGATATAAAAAAAATGAGGAAAACGGAAAAATTAAATATAATTAAAAAGTAGAACTTACGAAAGTTGGGGGCAAAACAAATGGAATCATTATATTGAAACTCTCAATTTAATAACTCAATTTGCTTTCTTCTTCCAAATATCAACACGCTTTAAAGTTTTATCTTTTTGAATTTTTATGGGAAACAGACAACTGATGAAAAATTGCTACATAAAACAATTCCATTATTTTATTAAAATTAAATCGCATTAAAATAATTTCATAATAATCAGGCATTTTTGGCAATTCCCCGCATTATTTCTCCCTCTCCTCCTTCCAACACATCGTATCAGGCACACATTTTGCACCGGGTTCATTATGTTCTCGAACCAATGATTCTGGACAAACGCATCCGGGCCCTATAGGGCAGTCCGAAAAATTATTCATGAGACCATCGATGGGAGGAGTCAACACATTAAAACATGAATATTGGCAATCAACGGCAGGTGCATTGCTGCTGAACACCTCACCTAGTGAAGAGTCACATTTCAGTATATTGTTAGCTATAAAATTTAAATAAAAATAGTACTTAATTAATTTGGCGAAAAAAACAATTGAAAATGGGAAAGAAAGTTTTAAAAATGGAGAAAAAATTATACTGGTTCTATAGTTTATTCGACCGTCAAGCCCTATACCCAATTTATATATGTTAATGTTACATCGAATTTTAAAAATTGCCAAATTTTGAGAATAGCGCTCTTTCCTTATAATTCCTATGCCTGGATATAATCTACCCTACGTAACGTATACCTATTCTATTATTGATTTTTGTGATTTATTTTCTTGCTGAAATTCACTAAATTTGAAAATTCTCTAAATTTGGATGAATCTCATCAAGATGTGCTAATTGATAAATTTCTCATAATTTGATCAATTAAGCATATTAAATCGTTCAAACTTTCCTAAGTAAGGTTTTTCATTCAAAACCAATTAAAATTTGGTTAAACCGTAAGCCAAAACAATGCACTTTGTAGATATTTATCGATTTATTTAAAAATGGTTTGGAGGTCAAGGTTAAACCATTGAACCGTTATAAAGTGTAAATATAATTTTTTCGGCATTTTATAAATTTCCAAATAATGATATTTAATAAGCATCTAATCAATCAAAATTGACTACCCCGTTTTGAACGGCTATCTTCAGCAGAGACCAATTGTTGTTGCTTTGAGAGGGCCTTGTCACGAATTGAATGTAAAAAATTTTCAATGCCTTGGGCATATTGTTTCGCCCGGAAATGTTCTCTCTTAATTTGGGGGAAATATACCCAAATTGTACATTTTAATACCTCTGCTTTGAACATATCATTCATTTCCGTGCCCAAAACGGGCACTTGAGGCTTCCTAGCTGCCCAAAATGCCCGATCCTCCACCGAAATCACAATCATTATTGCCTTTTGACATTCTGTGTCGATGTTCCATTTGCTGAGCATTTGATTTGTCATTGCCTTGACTGACTTAATCCGAGTGGTTTTGGTAATTCCCCTTCCCCCCACAAAATTGTAAACCTCAATATTTCCGCCTCGAACTCGTCTGGCCAATGCAATTGCCGCCGTAATTCCCTTTTGGTCGCAGGAATTCCGTCCATTTGCCTTCAAAAAATAACAATGAATTTCTACTATCTTTTACAGTCGATTCTGTTTTTTCCAACTGATTCTGATTTTTGACATGTTCTAATATGCGTATAGCCCTGATTTAAAGTTTAATCGATTCGTCGTTTTTATTTATAAAATTTCAGTTTCATTTGATAAATTTGAACCTTAATATGGCCAATTAAAATTTTGTGTTTTAAACCGGTTTAACATTTTTAAAATGGAAAAAATCTATACAGAATGGTATTTTTTAACAAATTCGACCATGTCGAATCGAATGAGCCATAATTTAATGCTCTAGGATATCTACAAGCTGCGATATGCACATTTGTCAAAATCTAGAATGTCTATCATTATTCTCAAAATGATTTTTTGTCAGTCAATTCAGAATTTACTAAGTAATTTTGATTTCATTGAAAAAAAGAATCGGCTGTAATATAAGTATCATCTTTCCCCTCAACCTGTCTTGTACTGGCCTCCAATTGGCCCAACTCATTGTTCAGCTTTTGTCGCTCTGATGCACTCAAAATCGCATCCGGATCACAAAGTAATGAACGAGATGGCATATTACAACGTTGCCAATCTTCGGCCGTTGGATTTGGATAATTAGCCGGTTCCCATTCCTGCGGATGCTGGCCAAAAATTGGCGAATAAAATTGGGAAATGGCAAAGGACAAAAATATCAAATTGGTCAACATTTTTACGGAATAAATCTATATTTTTAAATAGGGAAGTAATGTTGTCTTTTCTTATTTCATTTTAATCGATTTTTGGTGATCAATTTTGTTTGCCAGAAACAAATAAAAGGTCAACAATTGAGGCTGTGAGGAGTTGAAAAGTGTAAAATTAGAAAATAATTCTCTACTTTTTTATTTGATGGTTAAATATTAAATTCAGATGATTATGATTAAATATTAAATGCAATAATTTTCTAGGAACATTTATTTCAATTTTTGGTATCGAAAGAATTTTAAATGAATTAATTCAAAGAAGAAAATTTATTTGCATTAATAAAAATTATTTTTTTGTCAATTTTTACATCGATAAATTATTTAATTTAATTTATTTTTAATTTTTCTTTTATAATTTTTTTACTATGAACATGTAGGATCAGGACGAAAATTTTCTTACATTAAAAAATTAAATTATTTAGGAACATAGGACAACAACAATTTTATGAGTTACAAAGAAAATAATTATATAAAGTGATTTATTTAAAAAATATTATTAATCTAATATTAGAAATAATGCTAATATTTAGCATTAATTTTAATCCACTATTAAATTTATTTTTAAAATTTAATTTATAATTTTTACTATGAAAATATTGGTATCCAAACTCCAAATTGAAATTTCTTTTCATTAAAAATTAAATTATTTAGGAACATAGGACAATAACAATTTTATGAGTTAAAAAATTAAATATTTTTCGAAAAATAAAAAGCGATTTATTAACAAAATATTATTATTGATATTAGAAATAATGCTAATATTTAGCATTAATTTTTTATAATATTACACAATTGATTACTAATTTATGAAAGCCGAAGAAGCGATAGAAGAGGTTACGGGTTACCATGGTGATATGATGATTATTTTGACAAAATTTTTGGAAATGTTTTAAAGAGATTTTGGATAAAATTTGGATTAAAGTGAATTATACATTTATTGGGAAGGATGCTATTTATAATAGTTAACTTTTTTCAATAAAATCCTTTCTTAATGGTAATGGTTTTAAAAAAAACTTTTAGAATAATTTTTATTCCTTCCATTTTATTCATAAATTTATTGCTTTGTGTTGGTGGAATGAATAATAATGTGAAAAAATGAGATCATCATTGATTCTATTGAAGGAATCAAATATAAATGGTTTTCAGAAAAAATTAAATCAAAAATTTTTTTCTAAAAATATGAATTTTTTGGTGAGTTTCCAAATTTAATTTGTTATTCGGGAATTTGGGTGATGATGATGAAACATCAAGAATGAGCCGAAAAATGGGAAAAATTCATTTTTTTAATTAATTAAAATAAGATTTTATAATCAGAAAATTTTATTCTAAAAAATATTATCCCAACCCTATTTAATCATTTTAAATAATAATTAATAATAAATTATTATAAAACGAAAATGAATTTCTATATATTGCAGCCGATCTCGTTTTTTAGCCGATCTCGTTTTCGGCATGTTCTAGTTATCGTACAGACTTGATCTATAGCTCATTCGATTCGTCAGGGTCGATTTTCTTTATAAGATTTCAATTTCAGAAAGATTTGACAAGTTTGAACCAAGGTTATGGCCAATTGAAATTTCGGGTTTTCAAACCGGTTTAACTAGGGTAGGGGCTAAGCTAGGTTTAGGGTCAGCATGGGTTTTAGGGGCTATGGGATAGGGATTAGGGCTAGGAAAAAGAATTAAAACTCTAAGTTGCCTAGGAACTGAGATATGGCCATTGGTCACAAACTACAATGTCTGCCACTGTACTATTTCTGTCAGAAAAAAACGAGATCGGCTAGCCGAAATCGAGATCGGCTAAGAAAACGAGATCGGCTGCAACATATATATGTTAGCGCTAAAACTGAAATTTCAGCTAAAACTGAAATTAGCTAGCTAAAACTGAAATTCCTCTAACTGTCTGCCACACTCTCTAACATGCTCTCCTTTTCTTTCTTTCTTTATATTTCCTATGTCACTCTCACTTTTCTCTGCATCTCTAACCAAAAAAGTGAGAAATAGTGTGTGAATTTCAGTTTTAGCTAGCTAATTTCAGTTTTAGCGGGTTTCAGTTTTAGCGCCCACATATATAAATTTTAGGTCTCAAAAAATAGTAACGTCAAAATTATGATCAATGTTATTAATTTGATATTATTTGATATGGAGACTGTTGTTGCTGTTGCGGATTTGTTGAAGTTGACCATAGCCCAATAATTGGCTTAATTCGTCCAAGATGCATGAATTTTGGCACAAAAGCCACTCGCAATTCATTGAAAGCTGCACGATAATTTTGACTAAATCAAAATTATTTTATTTTTTCGTTTAAAAAATTAAAATTCCATAAATTTTGACTGCCGACCTATGAATTCTAATTTCTAGCTTATTTGGCATCAAAATTACCTCAAAATGAATAAAACGGGTGCAGCAATGGAACCGGAGAGAGTGCTCACACAAGAAAGATATGAAGACAAATAAGTTTTTTCTAGGGAAGTAAGTTCAAAGAATAAATAAATTTTGTTGAAGAGGGTGGTTGGAATCCAGAAAACAATTTCAATGAACATTATGGCCGTCACAGATTTGAAAATGTCCTTTTGAAAGGTTTCATTGTCTGTAAAAGGTGAAATGCATTTAAATTTTTTTAATAATAAACAAAAAACTACCCCCAAGATTTTTGCATTTCACCAAAATGATAATACTCGCATAAATTATAATCATTGCCGAACGGCAAATCAATGTCCTAACAGCGGAAATTGAATTGAATAAGCCTGGTCGGGAAGAAATGTCGGACATTTGGCAAAAAACCATGCTTTAAAATATTTAATTTTTGGTGAAAAATAATTTGCCGGAAATTTATGAATCAATATAAATTTCACTTTTTAAAGCTCTCTCATTTTGGATAATATTTATGGATTTGATTGGATTAAAAATTTTAATAAAAAAACAAAATTTATTAATAGAAACATTTGTGGAATATTAATCATTAATTATAATTCAGTGCACAAAATTAGAGGACCGATGGCTAAATTAACAAACTTTTTTTGACTGAATAATTCCCAGTATTGAAGAGCCATGAGGGCAAAACAAAATGCAATATAAAAGGACAATAAGAGAAGATGGAATTTTTTTGATTTTTTATTGAGGCTCCTGTTGAAAATATTTGAAAAATTTAAATCTTTAAATAAAATTTTTTATTCATACTTCATATAATAAAAATTGGAAAGGAAAAAGTTTACAAATGTTTTTTTATTATCGCAATTCTGGCGAATTATTTCAAGAAAATTATATTTTTTTTTCAATAAAATATGTTTAACTAAAATTCTTCCATGAAATGTATTTTTTCTTAAAATGTGTTTTTGTTTTAAAATGTGTTTTGATTAAAATGTGAATGTGTTTTTATTTTAAAATGTTTTTTGTTTTAAAATGTGTTTTTGTCTTAAAATGTGTTTTTGTTTTAAAATGTGTTTTTGTTTTAAATGTGTTTTTGTCTTAAAATGTGTTTTGCTTAAAATGTATTTTTGCCTAACGTGTGTTTTCTATAAATATTTAAAATTAACATTTTTCATATTTTCTTTTACTTAAAATGCATTTCTCTAAATCAAATTTTCAATAAAAGCTGAAAATATTCTGCCCTAATTCTTACCAAATTGGGAAGAGAATATTTGTCAATCGTTCTGCCCCAATTTGAACCATCACACCATATTCGATCTGTATGAAAAATTCGGGAATAAAGAGCAAGAAATAGCACAGATTCAACGGAACAGCCACATGGCTCACAAAAATAACAAATGTGATCAGTGGATAAAGGTGAAATAAAGCCAAACAGAGGGCATCAAATGCAATCAAATGATTGCAAAATATGTTTAATCGTCTGGGAAACGAAGGAATTAATTTTTATTTTTTAAATTAGTAAAATGTTCCAATTTATTTTTAAGCAATTCGAAATTTTTAAATGATAATTCGAAAAAATATGGCCCGATGGTCAAAAATTTGGAAAATGTCATATAAATATGGTATTTGGGTCACTCTGGCTTACATTAACTAACTTTGATTTGAAAGTTACCAACACCAACAGGCAATTCAACAGAAAACCGCATATGGCATTGGAAGCTCGAATGGAAATCGCAGAAAACATTGCGGTTGTGTGCCCATTGTTATGCATGAATACATCATAATATGTTATTATCGAATCATTGGATGTTAATGAGGAGGCATTCATTCCTGCTGTTGCCATATTTTTATACTCTTAAAAAACTCGAATCGAAATATGAAAATATTTTTAAAAAATAAGAAATTTTCAAGCTAGATTATAATTTATAATTAAGTAATATTTGGTTGGGTAGAAAATTGAGTTAATATATTGATATTTCGTAATTAGAATAATAGGGCATATTCTAATTACCTAATTCTACTGGAAATTCCAATATAAAGTAGTCGAATACTAATTAATAGATAAGCCAATTTTCAAAATGTTAGCCATCCTAAGTGCATCATTAACATTACAACACCAATTATTGAGATGGAATTTTTATCATTAATTCTACAAAATATAAGTAATAACTTTAAGGGCCAATTTATTTTTTGCTTATCCGACAAAATATATATATATAGGTCAAATAGAATAACAGTAGGTTTTGTGCTAGAGTTACAACATTTTAATTGGTTTTGCTTTGACTGATCGAAATAAATTATAAAAAAAATATTATTTATGAATATTTGTTATCTTAGTTGAATATATTTTTTTATATTAATTTTTAAAATGTTAAAAACTGTGGAATAATTCTATATAAAAAGGAAAGAAATAATTTTACGCTTGTTGATTTATGATTTTAGATTAAAAATAAGAAAATAACCAATTAAAGTTTCTATACCTCAATGGATTTGCTAACGCAAGTAATTTATAATTTTTGAATGAGTCGGATAAAATCTTTCTTGCATTAATCTTCCATTTTTTATAGCCAATTATTTTTTCATGCTAATTGGTTTTTCCATTTTTTATAAATATTTAAAATTTTATCAAGTTTATCAAGAAGAATATGTCCAAAAAAGATTGTGCAGACCATGCCATCATCATATTGATTCAGGCGATGGGAATTTTTTATTTTGAATATTAAATATATAAAATATAATTTTTTATATAAATTAACTGAAATTTCTACAATAATAAAAAAAATAATAAAAATCATAAAATTTTTCAAAATGGCATAGCGGTGGAGTGCTGTTATTTCATTTAAAATGGCATAGCTGTGGAGTGCTGTTATTTCATTTAAAATGACATAGCTGTGGAGTGCTGTTATTTGATTTAAAATGGCATAGCTGTGGAGTGCTGTTATTTGATTTAAAATGGCATAGCCGTGGAGTGCTGTTATTTCATTTAAAATGACATAGCTGTGGAGTGCTGTTATTTGATTTAAAATGGCATAGCTGTGGAGTGCTGTTATTTGATTTAAAATGGCATAGCTGTGGAGTGCTGTTATTTCATTTAAAATGGCATAGCTGTGGAGTGCTGTTATTTCATTTAAAATGACATAGCTGTGGAGTGCTGTTATTTGATTTAAAATGGCATAGCTGTGGAGTGCTGTTATTTCAGCATTTATAACCACCATAATCCCCTTATTTATTCCCATCAGTTTAGCTATGGTGTTTCTATTTTTGGAGAAACTTTCTCTAAAATCTTGCCCTTTATTCTCTTTTATCCTTCTGGATTATTTCATCTTTTATAATTTCTCCACGACAGATATTTTTGTCTATTTTTCTTATCGCAAATTACACCATTCTTTCAATCCTATTTATTATCCTTCAGATTTTGGATATTGCTATAATTTTCTTTAAAAAATAATAATTTTTGAAACTAATAATTTTATATTCGTTAAAGCTTATAAAATTTTAAAATGGTTCAAAACGAACATTCAATCTACGCGTCTATTCATACGCTATTTAAACGGTCCAACAGAATTGGTTTGTTTCACGTAGCATTGGTTCATGGTGTGCCAAATTCGACAAATTCTTTCGGTAAAATATTGAATGTTTTTAAAATTTTATATTTATGTTTTTATTTATTAGAAATCTCATATGACAGTAATGGCATCAGTGAATACCCGCCACTGCTCTGGGAATCTGTCGCTGGAGGCAAATTTATTGAGTTCAAGCGCGTTGCCTCCACCAAGCTTGACCCAGCTCAATTTCTACGGATGGCAATTACAGGAAAAGAACGAAAATATACCGGCCAAAAGTATAGTCTTCTGAAACAAAATTGTCAACATTATGCGATCGAAATTTTGGAAATGGTTGGTTTGAATTGAGAATTTGGAAAATAAAATTTTATTTCAAAACCAGAAAAATTTTTTTAATGTAATTCACATTTAATTTATATAAAATTTTGAAAATTATAAAAAGATTAAATTTTCTTATAATTAATTAGAAGGAATTTAAACATTTTATAATCTTCAGCCTAGCATTGCCACATCCAACATGCATTTTGTCAACAAATATTGCCGCTTCACCAATTTTCATGAGAGCATTTGCTAAATCATTTGCATTCATTAGCTGTGCCATTTCTTGGTTGAAACGACATCGACTTTTTATGAATTCTTCATGCCTGATATGGGAATGTTTTGGTTTTCGAGAGACTCGTCTTGAAAATGGTATTCAATTATATTATTAAAATAATATTTATATTGAATATAAATCACTACGATCTGAATAAATGCAATTTTGTAAGATTTTCCAAATAGGGTAGCCACTGATTAAATAAATCTTTTTATAGTATTTCTATATTTTTTGGGATAGTATATTTTCGCCATAATATCTTTGAAAAGTTAATATCATTTTATAAGAATTTTATTTAGAAAATTTTCATTAAAACAAAGGGTTAAATAATTTAAAAATTTCTCTAAGATTTTTATTTTAGAATTTTAGTTTGAATCAAAATGTTCGATATTTTGTTATTTTTAGAGTAAAATTAGAAATTTCATTCGTTTTTCATTTCAAAAATTAGCATTATGGTACAATTGGTGAAAATATTTTTTGTATAAATATTTAGAGCAAAATTAATATTTTAGAAATATGAATTTCCAAAAAAAATAACAGAATTTTTTTATTTCAATTAAAGTCGTAAAATTTCTATTCTTTTAAATTATATTTGGTATACAGCTCGTTTTATAACTATTATTATTAAAAAATGCAGAATATTCTTTGATTCTGCTTATTTTGCCATTAGTCAAGTTATTTAATTTACAAGTTTGCCAATAGGATTCAGATCGATTAGAGGAAGAGGAATTAAATAATAATAAAGCAAATTTACAGTCATTTATATTAAAAAAACTCCATTTTTAAGTTAAAAGAGACTTTATTGCAAATTCGATAATTGCGAGGTCGTTCTAAACAAGTTTTCATGTGGAAAAAATGGAAAGGAAGGTAACCAATGAAAAGGCCGCAAGACAACCCTGAATCACAAAAAAATAGATGCAAAAAATATCTTTAAAATTTGACGAAATTGTCAAAATATTGTAAAAATGGGAAATTCTCAAAATGTTTTGAAAATAAATAAATTGACAAAATATTATTAAATTGAATAAAATTCTCAAAATTCAAAGCCAAAATAAATCAAAAAGAATTTGAAAATAATAGGAAAAAATTTTCTCGGAATTATTCATACTTTCAAGATAAAATCAAAGAAAACTAAAATAAATATTTTATTATAATTAAATGCTTTTTTTGGGCAATTCTCAATCTGAATTGATGAGGCCCCCGAGAATTGGGGAAAATATGGACAAAATTTTTTTGATTTTTAGATCAGGCAAAAAGTATCTTTTTATTTTTCATTTCATTTCACTCCTATATTTTGCCCTTTCAAATCATTATCAATCCTGAAAATTATTCATTTTGTCGATTTTTTTAGTGAATTATTGAATTATATTAAAGTCGCGATGGCTAAGCAATTGTGATTTACTATAAATGAAGAAATGCCTAAAATTAAATATCTGATTTACATCTCATAAAATTTTTTTCTTAGCTATAAATATATAAATTAAAAAAAAAGGGATTTTGGGATTGAATCTTGGGTGAGCCCCAACCTGAATAGGTTGAGGCCCCCTGGGTCAGGCGAAGTTATGGCCAATTTTTTTTGTTTTTTAATCTAGGATAAAAAAATTTCCTTTTTACTTATTTTAATTAAAGCCAATTCCCTTTTTTCGTAGCCTGAAGCCTTTTCCCATTTTGTCTGAATTTTTTATTTTTTAAGTTTAATTTTTAAGCAATTCTTATTCATTTTTTTTGTTTCATTAATTCAAATTTCGATTTCATTTCTAAATTTTTTTTTATCGACTTTTGACAATTAATTTATTTTTAAATTGATTTATTACTTTTAAAATTCAATTAATTAAAAAGTATTTGAAAAAACATATTTTAATATTTTCTGCTATATCTTTTTATTAAATTTTTTTTTAAAGGAAAAAATGGCCAAAACAAATACAAAAAATTGCCAACCTTTACCTCAATACATCCTAAATTTACCGAATTCATTCTTAATACTGCTTGCAACTTTTATTTTCAACAACCTAAATCGAAAAAAGAGCAAATTTTTTTCCGGCTAGACCCGATGGCGAGAAAAGGAAGAAGGAATTCATTTTAATTGTAAGTTTTAATGGAACTCAACATTTAAGGATGGAAAATTCGGATCTAGGGACAAATGAGGGCATTTTTATTTCTGAACCGATCTGGGTGAATGATAGCTCATTCGAAATAGCTCGAAAAATTGAGTCGATCTAAGGATGAAATACGAAAACCCTTCAGGGGCTGAAATACAGTATGCTGAAAATTGGAAAAGTGAAGGGTCCCCCCCCCCTATGGGTTGAAATCGAAAATTTTTTTTTGAATTTTCTTTTCGGTTATGTTATAGTTAAATCGACGCGTCTCGATGAGAGAAGCTCGAATCTGCCATCGGTTTCGTGTAAAAATCAAAAATAAAAAAAGTTATGACTGTTTTTATCTCGCTGGAATATCGTTTAGAATCTATTTGCTTTTTTTCAGATACTGTGCACAGTGTCAATTTTTGAACAATTCGGAGGTCAATTAACTGAAGAAGTCAAATTTTCACGCAAATCTTCTAGAAGCAACATTTCAAATCGGATTTGGAACCGGATGAATAGCGAGTTGTGGCCAATGGGAATTATCACAGATATCTTCACTATCTCTTTCAGCCCTACGATTTTCTTGAGGGTCCCCCAATAATGACTATCACTAATGAAGCAAAATCATATTCATGGGGTAAGATAGAAATTTTTAAAAATGTAATTTTCATTATTTATTTATTTAAAATTATAAATATTGGATGCATCAATCTTTTTGATTGTTATTAATTTAATTTATAAATGGTCATTTGCACCAAATTTATAAAATTATTTATATTTGAATAAGAAATTTTAATTTTTAGCTGCAACAATGGGTGCTGCTTCCTACTCAATGAGTCAATCCGATCAATTGATGCCATCCAATTTTGCTTTGCCCCAAGGAAATGCAGCTGGTGATGGTGGCCAGCATCATCCAAATAATCAAGGCAAAATTTTATTTAAAAATTATTTTTTAAAATTTAATTCTTTTTTTTTGGTTATTTTTTATACATATTTGGAATAATTTTTATATCCCAAAAAAGATTTCATATTCTCAAAATAATTATAATGTCAAAGAATTATACATATTTATATTAAAATCATATATCATTGGATAGAACTTGTCAAGATTCATCGAATAGCATATAATTTTTCATAATTTTATTCATATCCATTTTCCCTTGCAGTACCTAGTCCAGTAAAAACAATTTTGAGATTCTAATTTTGTAATCATTTTTGATTGTAAAACGAATTTAAAAATTCAGCGAACACCCTGGCCGGCGGATCCTCGTTTGAACGACATCAACAACAACGCACCAACCAATCGGCCCAATCAATATAATGTGCTTTCATCAAATAAGAACACGGCCAATAACCGCGCTCCTGGACAACACCTTAACCATTAATGAATGCTGCTGATCCAAATGGCATTGGCATCTTAAGTCGGCACGGTGGGGGGGGGGGGGGGGGGGGGGGCGCAAAATGCGAGTTTTGGAGGGTAGGGGAGGGCATCGCAAATTAAAATTTTTTAGAGCTGCTATCATTTTTCGGCTGCGGATCCCCCTTGGTAGATTTTTGGTTTTGGTCCAAATTTTTCGCTGCGCGGTTGCAAATTTTTTTTGATAAAAAATATTTGTCATGATGGCGAGAACTGTTTTTTTACCATGATCGCTCCAATTCCATTCGAACCAAGAAAATTCAGCGAAAAAAATGATCAAAAAATCATAAAAATTAAGAAAAATTTTCTCGAATTAAAAATATTAATTGTTTATTAAATTTTAATTTTTTCCAGAATGTATCTTCATCGACTGATCGAATGGTCTAGGATGAACTTTCCACATCGATAACAATTCCGTCGGAATTTGTTGGACTGCGCAAAGATGCAAAAGATGTGAGTATAATTTAAAATGATATTCGTCGATACTTTTTATTTTATTTTGTTGATTATTCTAATTCAAATATTAACAATTTTCTGCCTTTAATTTAAACATTTATCAATTTTCACTTGGCATCAATTTGGGCATATAAATGACTATGAAGAGCTTGGTAGAAATTAGCCAATGCAAGGAAAAGGCCTCTCTGTAATTCCGCTGATTGTATCGTAATTTTTGCTCATGCTTACAACATTTGTCAGCCTCAATGCATTTTTTCATGTTTTGCCATATTGCAAAATCGAAATAATTTTTCTGTTTCCTTCTGCTGGACTAATATTTGTTTATCCAATGAATTATAGAATTTGCTTAATCTTTGTTTGCTTGAAACCTAATTTGTGAGTGAAATTTAAAATTTTTTGGAAAATTAGTTAAAATTCGAACTAAATTTAACTTTCAAATTCTGCATATTCCATTAAAGAATTCTTTCGAAATTTTTTTAATGTCAGAAAAAACACTGAAAAATACCAGAAACAATTCTGATTCAATTTTATTGTGTTATGTTGGAAATAATTCAGATTATGATCTTTTTATTATGAGATTATCTGCCTTTCATTCATTCTTCTTCTGGAAATAATTTAATTCCAATTCAATAAATTTCGACGGAATTAAATGATTATGTATATTTCTATAGATGTGTATCTACGAATTCTTATTAATGCAATAGATATTCCATTACTAGTTTATGATTTAAATTACTGAATATAATTCAAATTTTTCAATAAATTTTAAAAATTTTTAGCCAAAAAATTATTTGGGTTTAAAATAATGTCGAGAGTTCAACCAATACCGATCAAATTGGCGATTTACTCATTTTTTAAAGTAATATAAAATAAAATTAAAATAAATCTTTAATTTTTAGGGATCACAAAAATTGAATATTTTTCATCTCGGCATATTGTACGACCATACGACAAAAAATAATAAATTGGAAATTAATTATGGTGACAATAGCATTGAAACAAATGAACCTGGAGAATTTGAATCAATTTTCGGTGGAAAATTGATGTATTTTTTTTCATTTTTATTTCAATAAATTTTAAATTTAGTAAACACGTGCTAATTGTGACAACAAATTTGAATCCAACTGAATTTACTGATTGGACTGATAAGAAGCGAATGAAATGGACTGGAAAAAACTATGATCTCATCAAAAATAACTGCCAACATTTTGCCGAAAATGTTTGAAAATTTTAATGAAATTTTTATAGAAAAATACAATTTAATAATTTAATTTAATTAGGATGTCATCTCGAAGCTCAAATTGAACATATTCCGACGTTACAAATTTCACAAATGCCCGCGGAAGCCGATGAAGGTCATCACATCTTTCTTGGAATGGATTAAGCGAAGAACAATGCAAATACAATCTCATTGCCTCTTTTTCATAGCTTTTGGCTTTCGGGAGTCAAAGATGCAAATTGGTTGAATTTAAATTTTATTTAATATTTATTTCATAGGTCCACACATGCGATATATTTGCGGATTTCGCCAATGCGGATTTGTGATCAATTGCTATGAACACCGTCAAAAATTGAAATGGAAAGAAGTATTGGAAAGGGCAATGAAACATTATAAAGATGGACATTCACATGAAGAAATTGGAATGGACTTCAAACAGATTCGGGTATTTTTAAACTAAAAATTTAAATTTAAATCGAAAAATCATTTAAATTTTTTAACTTATTGGTTATCCACCTGCCATTTTTTCATCCACCAGAATAATTTTTTTCTCCCGAAATTAATAATTATATTTAACAAAAAATTATAATTTTTAAAACTGGTAAATAACCAATAAGTACTATAAATTTTAAATACAGCACTATTTATTTAAATGTTAATTTTTCAGATTGATGAGAGTCGACCACCAAGCGGAAACAGTGATTCTGATATTTCTGGATTTGATTAATAAGAACGCTAATTCATTGGATATGATAATTTTGATTATTATTGTCAAGCGATGCAAATTTAATTTATTTAATTATATTTTATTGTTGATTGGAAATTCATTTTAAGTTTCTAAAAATAAATAAAATAATTTACAAATTTTTTTGCTATTTTCTTTCATTCATAAAAATTAAGAGTTAAAAAATATGGTACATGAAAGGAAAAATTTAAAAAATATATAGAATTGTCATTAGTCAAATTTTTCCGAATTCAATGGCTTAATAATATAAATAAAACTGCATTTGGTGGAGAATTTTTTTCAATTATCTCAATAATTTACAATTTGTGAATGCGTCGTATAAAATCTTTCTTGGCTTATTTATTACTCTCCATTTTTTACAGCTAATTATTTTTTCACACTAATTGGATTTTCCTTTATTAAATATTTTTAACATTTTATCGAGTTTATCGAGAAGAATATATATCCAAATGAGATTACACGGACCATGCCTAACATATTTGATTCAGGCGTTGGGAATTTATTATTTAAAATATTAAATATTTAAAATTTAATTATTTTAGATAAATTAACGGAATTTCTACAATAAAAAAAATTTTTTAAAAATCTTAAAATTTTTAATGGCCCTTCTTCATTCATTCACCTAGCCAATACGGGGGTTCCCGAAAGCATTTTAATTCAATTAGATAATATTTGACTAAATTAGCAATTAGTATTGTCTTTTTATACGGTTAAGATATTAAATAAAACAAATGTAAAAAAAAATATAAATCCGGAAAATATGCGGAATTTGTCATGATTAAAGGATGAATTTAATTTTGAACCAAAAAAAAAGATAAAAAAAAAATTTAAAAAAGATTTCAAAATTTCATCTTTTTTACTTATGGTTTTGCAATAATTTCCTTCAAATTTTCATCCCATCATTCCTCGTAAAAATCCCATAATCATAAAAATAAAAGCAATCAAAGCAATAACTGGCGCAAATTGGGTAATTAACATGGAAAATATGCCAATAAAAATAAGCACACAATAGGCGAGTACAAGAAGACCTATTTAAATAAAAATAATAATTAATGAATTGTTAAATTTAATTTAAATTTTATTCATAGTAATAATTTAAAATATTTATTTTTCTTTTACCAATGAAATATATTAATTCATTTTGTCGTTTCACTCTACTAATTTTATTATATTTGACATTTGCTAATGGGTTAAATGGTAATTGTCTTTCTCCATCAGCAATGTCAATAATTTTGAAGGCAATGCCATTTTTTTCATCAAAAATTTTTTCCCAAATTTTTGTAGTAATTATAAAGAGTGGATGAGAATCATTTTCTTCTAAAAATAATTAAATTAAATTTATTCGAAAATTTATACCTTTTAGCGTATTTTTGAATAAAGTTTTAAGCCATAATTCATCGCCATTATCTGACAAATGGCACTCAATTTTTTCCATCAATTTCTTTTCTTCCTCCCACATTTTACGAAATTGTTTTACCGCTCTTTGCTTTCTGCTTAAGCTCATAAAATTAACTTCTTCCTTTTTGAGATCATCAAAGGCCTTTTCACTTTGAAGTTTGAATGTTTTTGAATGCAAATATTTTTTAAATTCCATTCGAATTTCTGATATATTATTAAAGATATTACAATAAATGATTATAATAAATAACCTTGTTGGATTTTCTTTTTTTCCTCAATATTTTTATTCTCACATAAAAATTCTCCTAGTAAATTCCTAATTTTAATCAATTTTTGGTCATCATTTAAATGTTTGGAAATCTGATTATATTTAATAATTTCACATATTTTTTTGTTGATCATGCCGATGTATTCATTCAAATTAAATTCCATATTACAAGCCGGGATTTCTATAATTTAATAAAATTATTATTTAGCAATTAATTTCTTCCAATTGTTTTTTATTAAATAAATAATTTTCTTATTCAAAATTTAAATTTAATTTTTTGATAATCTATTAATTTAAAAAATCATTTCCATTATTATGGATAATTTTAAAAAATTAAATATTGTTCTTAAATTAATTTCCTTATTTTAATTTAATTTTTTAGTAGAAAAAAATTTGTAATTTTGAAATAATTTAAAAATTTTTAATGAAAAATTACCATCTGCTGAAAATAGAGCATTTCCAAAAGAATGTACCAAAATTGGTTGTTGAAGAACAAAAACAATGGAGCTAATTAATAATAAAAGCATTTTTAACTAATCGGTTTTTTCTACTTATTTATGATTAATAATGGAATTATTTCTTGCAAAAAAAATTTTTGGTATTTTAATTGTTATTTTATTATTTTTTTATATAAATTTAATGTCGATTGGCCACTACATATATTTATGAGATGGATTAAAATGAATTTCGCCAAAAAAGGGAGAATGGGTTGAATGATGGTCATGCTACAAATATCGATAAAATTTCGGCTGATATTTGTGTTTGGCCAAATTCAAAGAAGGAAAATGAAAATAGGGCTCCCTATTTGATGCCCATTCAAACGAATAAACGAGTGATTTTGGGTTCTATTTGGTAAAATAGGGGAAAAATGAAAAGAAAAATCAAAATATTAGCCGTAACTTTTAAAGATCAGCCATAAAGATCAGATGTAAATTTTTTGAATATTCGATTGATTTTGAGAAAAGAAAGAAAGTGATAAAAGCATGAATTTTATAAAAATCTAATAAATTTAAAAAAATAAATAAAATTTAATTTATAAAAGAATGAGGCAAATAAATTGAATATCGAATTAGAAAATCATTAAAATTGTACCATGGTCGATTTGTCCTATACGTAACTATGGGTGTAGAACACGAATCGGACATCGATTTTGCCATATGTTGACATCTTGGTAAAAAATGCCGACTTTTACTGAGAAAAAACAAAGCTTGGACCAAGGGCATTTTTTGATGAAAATTTTTGTATAGCCAATCCAATATATAGCTAATCAAAGCAATTCGATCGGCTGAATCGTCCACAAGGTAGGGTCAAAATCAAAATATCTTACTATAAAACAAATATTTCTTTCGGTCTAAATTGTCAATAATAATTGCAATTACCTTATAAGAATGTTATTATCAGCATTGTTTGAGCTATAATATGTCTTATAGAAAATTTTTTTGAAAGTTGGCCATTGTCCAACCTTGGCATTTTCTTGGTAAAAGTTGGATTTTCTTACCAAGATTGCAGGATATGGTAAAACTGATAACAGATTTGTGTTTTGCACCTAAAATTACCAATAGGAAGCAATTTTAACAATTTTTTGAGGGGGGGGAAGTGTCGCAAAATCGAAAAGTACCCAATTTTGCTCAAATAACAGTGCTTTAGCAGAAGAGGTACACAATATTTTAGTTGACTTTGAAAAAATGAAATAAATTATAAAGAAATTCCAATTTTTTGTACATTTGTCATTTTTAAGTCGATTTATTTGTTTATACTTAATGTTTTCAAAATTTTTGAAAATTTGAAATAATTTTTGAATATAAAATCTATACCTCAATGGATTTGCTTAATTTCGATTTGACCTTTCTTGCCTTTGTTAGAGGGAATTAAACAACAATTGTTCCCCCTAGGTCCAATTAGCTCTCCGGGATTATAAAACCAATCCAAATCCCCCACTAAGTGTTCATTCGCCCCGATCGGCCCTAGGATTAGTTGGACTTGGGCTCCCCAACTTCCTAGCGGCCCAGCGATGGGCCAGCCGCCCCAATCTTCGCCTATTATTATTATTGTGATTTCTATCTGGATAAATGAATGTTAATATTCCAATTCGGCAATTACCCCATCGTGGCTCCCTCGAAGGCTATCCACGTTTGGGAAGGAACCTGCTAAACTCCTTAAGTCAACAATGACTTAATAGCCATAATCTCCATTTTTTAAAGCCAATTATTTTTTCGCGCTTATTTGATTTTTTCATTTAATAAATTACATTTTATCAAGTTTTATCGTTCAAAATGAGGAAGAATATGGGCTAATTGATTTTTGGAAATTGACGAAATCATCAGTAATGCAAAAATATAATAAAAACAGAAAAATGTTATTAATTTGATATAATTTGATATGGAGATGGTTGTTGATGTGGATTTGATGAAGTAGACCATAATCCAATGATTGGTTTAATTCGTCCAAGATGCATGCATTTTGGTAGAAAAACCATTCTCAATTCATTAAAAGCCGCACGATAATTTTTACTAATAAATACACAAAAAATTATTTTTTAATTTTTAATAGCAATTAAAATTCTATAAATATCTATTTATATTAGGTGGTAAATTTTCGCAACTTGTATAGTTTAGGCAGCCAAATTTTCGATTTTTTTCAAAAAAATTATTTTGTAAATTATATATCGACGCGTCTTGACGAACTGTTTATAAAAATACAAAAAATTTGAGCGTGCGAGCATTTTTGGCCAAGTTAAGGCCATTTGAAAATCGCAAAAGTGAAGGGCCCTCCCCTTATGACATGAGTCTGAACTTGAAAAAATTTTGAAAATCAAATTATAGCTCATTCGACGTGTCTCAACGAGCAAAGTGCGAATCTGTCATCGGATTCGTATAAAACTCAAAACTAAAAAGTTATGGCCATTTTTCTCGCTGAAATGTGTTGGAACAACAGAGAATTTGCGCAACTGTAACTTTTTTATTTTTTAATTTTATGAAAAAATAATGACATTTTAGTATCCAGCTAATTATGACGCGTCGAATGAGCTATAATTCGACCGAAAAAATTTTCAAAAAATTTTTCGGGGACCCTTTACTTTTATGATTTTCATGAGGCAATAATTTTTTTATTTTTGTGTTTTAATCGAAACCACTAACATTTTCGTAACCAGCTCATCAAGACGCGTCGATATGTTTTTATCATTTACGGAAAAAATTTTTTTGAAAAAAATCGAAAATTTGGCCCATCTACAACTAAACAAATTCCAAATTTTCTCAAAATTATTTAAAAAATATTTACAAAAAATAATAAATTAATTTAAAATTATTTTTAATTCATTTAACAAATCCAAAAGATTAAGGTAAAAGAAAATTTAACAAATTAAATATCTCTTTTTGTCATATAGCTTAATGAATATTGAATAATTAATGAAAGTGGAGGATATACCATTGGGAAATCTCAAAATGAACTTTGAAATTTGTTTTATTTAAATGTTATGTAATTTACCCTTTAAAAATTACACATGATTGAGTGTTATTTCAATTGCTTTTATTAATTTCATAGAATATAATTAGCCGCTTTTTACAGAAGTAGTTTTAGGGCATTTGAATGGCATCTATCCCCTTCTTAAATTGATTGCTTCTTTTTTGAGTTATGGCCAAAAGAATTGCTCTAAATAAACCCAAATCAGCGATATCAATGGAGCCAAATAAAACTTAAAATTATCTTATATTTTCTTATAGGAAAATTGGCATTTTTGATAAAATTTTGACATCCATTTTTACCTCAAAATGAATAAAACGGGCGCAGCAATGGAACCGGATAAGATATTCACACAAGAAAGATATGATGAAAAATAGGTTTTTTCCAAGGAAGTAAATTCAAAAAATAAATAGTAAATTTTGTTGAACAGCGTGGTTGGAATCCAAAAAACAATTTCAATGAACATTATGGCTGTCACAGATTTGTAAATGTCACGTTGGAAGGATTCATTATCTTCAAAAAAGAAAAATGTTTAATCTTTTTTCGAAAAACTTACGCCCAAGATTTTTGGCCTTCACTAGAATGATAATACTCGCATAAATGATAATCATTGCCGAACGGCAAATCAACGTTCGAATTGAAGCAATTGAATTCATTAAGCCTGGACGTGAGGAAATATCTGACATTTGGCATAAAACCATGCTTAAAAATGCATAATTATTTATTTAACAAACTGCTGCACCAAAATTAATTTTTTAGCGAATATTAATAAATTTGTAAATTTTATTAAAGTTTTATTAATTGCTTATATTTTTATCGCGATTTTAAGCTATTCCAAAATTCGGGTATGTGAAAGTTTTATCAAATTTAAGCTACGAAAAATTTCTAAAATATAATAAAAAATCCTTGTGATTTACATAATATATTTTTTAATGTTGGAACAAAATAAACAAACTTTGTTTGATTAAACAATTCCAGATATTGAAGTGCCATGAGGGCAAAACAAAATGCAATATAAATGGACAGCAGAAGAAGGTGGAATTTTTTGGATTTTTTATTCATACTCCTGAATCGAGAGAAAATTTATAACTATATGAATAAATTTTTTATAATTTAGATTTTATTTTAAATGTATTTTGCATTAAAATATATTTCTGCTGTTTTTTGCCTTGAAATGTATTTTAGATGTGTTTTTCTTAAATGAGTTTTTGTTATGTTTTTTTAATGTGGAATAGCTCTTAAAATGTATTTCTGTGTGTTTTTCCTTGTGTTTCTGTTGCTTATTTTATTTAAATGTATTTTTGATGTATTTGCCCTAGGATGTGTTTTAGATGTGTTTTGCCTAAAATGTGTTTTTGATGTGTTTTGCTTCAAATGTTTTTATGATGTGTTTTGCCTCATATGTGTTTTTGATGTGTTTTGCCTCAAATGTGTTTTTGATGTGTTTTCTTTAAAAATATTTCTGAACTGACCTAATTAAAATCTATTTTACATTAAATTAAAATATTTTTTAACCAATTATTTTTCAAATATATTTTCGCGAATGTTGATTAAAAAAAGGATGTCTCCATTACCAAATTGGGAAGAGAATATTTGCCAATCGTTCTACACCAATTTGAACCATCACTCCATATTCCACATTTATGAAGAATTGTGGAACAAGGAGCAGGAAAAACAAACATTTAATGGGACAAATTCCAATCGGCTAAGAACGATCAAAAAAGTGATCAGAGGAGAAAGTTGAAATAAAGCCAAGCAGAGGGCATCAAATGCAATCAAATGATTACAAAATGTGTTCAACTTTCTGTTTATTACAAAATAGTATATAATCCAACATATAAAATTATAGAAAAACCATTATTCCTAAATTATAATATACCCAGAATAAAAACAGATGGAGGCCTCTAGACATATTTACTTCACAGTAATGAATAAAAGAATCTACCCTTAACGAACTTTGATTTGATAGTTGCCAACACCAAGAGACAATTCAAAAGAAATCCACATATGGAAATGGCAACGCGAATGAAAATTGTGGAAAGCATTGCTGTTGTGTGCCCATGATTATGCTTGAATACATCATAATATGTTGTCGAATTATTGGGGGAAAATGATGATGAGGAATTCATTCCTGATGCTGCCATAATTTTATATTCTGCTCAAATAAAAATATCAAAAATAAATATAAATAATATTGTCTAATGGTTTTTAAACTAAATTTGGTCCAGAATTCACTAAATAATTTTGATATATTTTATTTTACACATAATTTGAGGTAGATTATATTATATGATTGAATGTAGGGTTGCGCCCCCGTCCCCGCGGGGGTCACCCCCGACGGGGGCCCCCGCGGGGGTTTGAGTTTCACCCCCGTCCCACCCCCGAAGGTCCACCCCCGATCACTCCCGCCCCCCGAACCTCCACCCCCGCGGGGGTACGGGGGTGAACATATACCCCATATTATCGGACTTTTTCAAGAAAAATGCAATATGAAAGGAAATTTTTAGCAGATTTTTGTAGGATTTTTAAATTTTCATTAAAAATTTTTCGCTGCGCGGCAATTTTTAGTTAATTTTTTCGCTGCGCGTCTCTTGATAATCTTCTCTTATGGATAATAGACATCACAAAATCACTTTCTATGGTTAATTTAGGGTGCTATTCAAGAATCTGACATCCTTTTAATCATATCATGCCATATTGAAGATTTATATAAGACTTTTCGGCAAAAAATCTCTGTCAAATTTTATTTGTAAAAGCAAATTTGGATGATGTGTAAAGTGAAACCAGCGAGGGACATTAGCATCTCGCCACTAATCTCATCGATTTTGACGAGCCTTAGCTCATCAGCCAATTAACCAATTTAAAGGACCTAAAATATATTTAATAGTCCCAAATCTTGGCTATCCAATGGTATAATGATCATTCAAAACTTCAAAGCTTTGGCAAAGTTGAGGCCAAAAATTTTGAAAAATTGTTTTTGTATCTAGGCATCTAGGGCCATATTTTGTCCAAACCATTACAGTTTTGTATGTTCAATATATCATTTGATAACCGATACTTAGGGCTATTAAATGCACTATATCATTTAATTTAAATTAGTAAATTGGCTGATGACTGATGAGCTAAGGCTCTTCAAATTCAAAATCACTGAGACGCTTGTGATCTAGACGCTAATGATAATGATCCCAACCGTGTGTAACTGGCACCAACAAATTCAAATGATCCAGAACAGGAAGAAATTGAAGAGGAGATTGAATGAATTATGAATTAAAATTTATTTGCGCTTATAATTTATTAAAATTTTACTAAATTTTTCTTCAGAAATTTTTTTTTTGAAAAATAGGACTTTTTTAAAAATTTTTGTCAACCCCGTACCCCCGCGGGGATCCCCGCGGGGGTCCCCGTCAAGGTCACCCCCGTCCCCGCCCCCGAAGGTGCCACCCCCGATCACCCCCGCCCCCGTCCAACTCGCCCCCGACCCTCGGGAGCGCAACCCTAATTGAATGTAAATTTGTCCCTATCAACACTAGACCTTTTCATCTCCAATTGTAGCCTCCCCCAAAATCCGTGACAATAAAATATCGGCCAAATAAAATGACTTTTTCTCAATTTTTAATATCAAGAAAAAATGAATAAAAAAATTTTATTTTAGTTGTTATTTATTAAAAAAATTTAAAAACTGTGGAATAATTTTTGAATATTTTGAAAGGAAATAATTAATTTTACGTACTGATTTTAGATTAAAAATATAAAAAAAAAGCCAATTAAAATTACTAAAAATGGATTTTTGCCAACGCAAATAATTTTCAACCGTGAAATTCGATTGAGTTGGTTAAAATCTTTTCCAGCATATTCTTTTTATTTGTAGCCAATTATTATTTCACGCAAATTGGATTTTCTGATTATTAAATATTATACCCGTAAATTTATTGTATTTTTGTGTATCAATTTTTTAATGTTCGGATGCTCAAATTTGCGTGACCCGTGCAGTTTATGCTGATCATTTTTATAAAACAAATAAATTTTATAAATTCCATCGAAAAATGGGGAATTTTGAATTTTTTTTTCATTAGGGAAGCGACAAAATAATAAGAAATACAAAATGAAATATGAGTAAAAGAAAAATGATGAAAAAATTTTGTACTTTCATTGGTGGGACGAAATTTTCAAATCGAATTTTATGCATATTATCAAGAAGATTATTAACTTTAAATCTAGCTAATTTGGTACCATTATATCGCTCTAATTTTGATAATTGGTTAATTTTGATGGAAATTGCATGATTTCAAAATACTCAAATGGAAAAATTTAATCATTTTTATTTGAAAAATTGCTATGAGATATTGGTCAATGAGCAAAATTCTGGTACCATTTTGTACAAAGAATTATCATTTATTATTTATATTCAATTAGGATTGTTTTATTTACAACTACACAAAACCCGAAAATACTGTAGGAAAAAAATGGACTCTGCCTGAATTCTGAGGATGGAAAATAGGATTGCAGCCCGGTGATGGGGATATCCAAATCCCCGGGAATCTCAGATCATTTTCCCCCCTTAAAAACCTCGATATGTTTCCCGAAAATTTGAATCCAGAAAATTCTTTTCTGAACTCATCATCACCTCCGGAGCTGCAATTTTGGTAGAGAGGAGAGGAGGGGAGTGGATGCGTAGAGGCTGGAATTTGGATGGGTCAAATTCGAATCTTGGAGTTTGTTTTTACCAAAATGTGCAGTGAAATGGAAAGACAAAATTAGGGGGAACAGCAGGGAAGGCAATTGAGCAAAGGCAAAGGTAATGAAAGAGAGAAAGAATGAGGAAGGAAAGGATGGATTTGTGTTATTGGCGCAAAATTATGGCCAATAAAATGGCATTGCCACCGTGGCCAAATAATAATATTGAAGCAAAATGATGGAGAATGGGAAGGGAGGTTAGAGAAATGCCTCTGATCGCTACCTAATGGTAATGGGTATGGGCAGCTCAGGGCATAGGCTATAAGCTTTGGGATATGAGTTCAGGGCTTGGAATATGACTGATTTTGCTGTTGGTTTTTTTAGTGAAATGATTTTTCCATTCCCTAAATTCATTCTCTCCTTTTGATTGTTTCAGAATTGATGTAATTATGACAAAATAATCATTGAAAAATTTTAATCATTCGAAAAGAGTATTTAAGAGGTTTTTGAGCAAAATGTGAAAATTCTGAACCAATTTTATTCAAATTTATATTATTAGAGAGCCAAAAATCTGCTCTTTAATTTAATAATTAAAACACCATAATTGGTTAAATCCTTGTAGAGTAATTATAAACGGCAACAAATTAGGCCGGATTAATTTTTCAAAAATGTAATATTTTATAATTCGAAAATTTAATTCCGAATTTTCGATATTCTATTAAAAATTTAAACAAATTACTATTTTTATTAGTGAAATAGCCAAATTAATTAAATGAGAGGACTCATTTTCAAAATTTTTATTCTCTACAATTTAATCCAATTTTTTGATTGTACTAATTTCGAATACGGTCAAAGTAGTTCGACAATGAATAATGAGACAAAAGTGCGAATTCTGGATGATTGGATGGAGAAAGAAGTATTTGAATTCCTTCGCCAATTTGAGCCAAAAGAACGTTTCAAAGTGGAAATTTACAATGAAAAAGAACCAATGAATATGATTGAAGGTAAATATAAGAAAATTGATAAAAAGCATTTTATTATTTTCAAAAATATTCCATGGGATTTGGAGAAGGAAAAACAAGAATTAAAACTGAAAATTGGCATTGGATCAGAGGAATTTGGATTTGGACAGGTTGAAAAATATTAATTAATTAATTAAATTATTTTTTAGATTATTAAACGAAATTTCAACGAAGAAATTTCGATCATTTCTGAGACAAAAGAAAAATTAGATGAAAATATCGACGGAAGAAATTCTAAGCCGAAATCGAAAAACGAAATTAAAGCAAAACTAGAAAGATTAAATAAAGCAGAAAAAATATGCTCGCATCGTAATTTGGAATGTGAATGGCAACAATATTACATAAATAATAGCAAAATTATTTATCTAAAAGTAAGTTAAAATGGTTTTAATTAAAAAAAATTAGTATTTTCGGTATACTTAATTAATTCAAATTTTAAGAAATTAATTTTGTTGAACAACAAAACAATTGTGAATGAGGGAAATTCGATGCATTCAGCAGAGCAAGTTGAATTGACCAAAAAACTAACAAATTTAATTTATACTTCACGCAAAAATTATTTGTCATTACAGAAAAAACAATGGGGTAGATTATAATATATTTTTGTAAACCATCAAAGCCCATTTTAGAATTGCATTCCAAAGAAGGATGGCCAGTTGGGCCAGAGCCATATATTCCGGATAATTTATTGAATTTACTGTTTCCCACAATGTCCGGTGTTCATATTCCGTCCCAAACAGTGGCAGCCACCAATTCTCCATCACCATCCAATGCCTTGCCGTTGATGAGCCCACCAATGAATACCCAAATTCCAATTGTCCCCATAACCGCCGGTGGCCCAGAAATACAATCATCCTCATCAACAGAGGGTAGAGCCAGAAGGAAAAGTATTAGTTTGAAAGAACTTCTTTCTCAATCGGAACCAGCGGTACTGCCAACGGAACCGACAATTCCTGGCCATGGCCAACAGTCGAAGACATCGAAAGTAGGAGACAAAAAGGATGGAGGCGAAAAACAATCGAAGAAAATAATTATTGGTCGAAATGAGGGAGAAGTGCCCAGAAAGAGAGGACCCGGAAGACCTCCTAAAAAACAAGGGGAAATTATTAATGAAAACCAATTATTGAAAGAAATGATAATTGAAACAACAGAAGGAGAAGCGCCGAAAAAGAGAAAACGTGGTCGACCTCCAAAAAATAGAATGGAAATTATTAGTAGAAAGAAAACAGGTGTATTGAGGCCAAAAGTGGTGGAAAAGGCTGGCGATGGAAGCAGAAATACCTCTGGTGCTCATCAGAATATTCCTCAAATTCTTGAGACAAGTCTAATTCTGGATCTGGACAATGTGCCAATGATGGAAGCTGAAAGAAGGTTAAGTCCTTCTTACTATTCGGTCTCGGAATTTTTAATTTTTGACCTATTTTTGTCTGACATGAATCAGATTTGAAGAAAATATTTTGTCTGCCAGTAAAGGATTTATTAAAATTCGAATAAAATGTTTTTGTAATATTTTTTCGACCTTTACCTATTTTCATCTTTTTTTAGAGAAAATTTTATTGTATAAATGCAAGAAATGAAAATTTTAAAGATTTTTAAATATATTTTTAACAAATTCAACGAAAAAATTTAAATAAGAGCCTACATATTTTTCGATTTTTTTAAATCTAAAAATCCAGGTCTAATTTATTGGTCTTATAGCGGATTAATACGGAAAACAATTTTAGTAATCCACCGCCGCCAACCAGAAATGAAGATAATCTGAATTTAAATTCTGTTGGACAAAATTTTATACATGCAGAGGAAGAAGAGGAGACAGAAAGTGATTAAACTGCTTCAGAATGGCGAAATTAAAAAGTTAAAAATATTTGCTAAAAAAATAAATACACATATTCTATTCTGCTTTATTCTTCATTTTATAATTTTATTTTTCGGTTTTTTCATACTTCAGTGTAAAATTTTCGATTTGATATATATTTTATAAGCCAAAATTTATTAAAGTTTTATTTCTTTCCGGAAAATGTTCGCCAAGTTTTATTTCTTTCCGGAAAATGTTCGCCAAGTTTTATTTCTTTCCGGAAAATGTTCGCCAAGTTTTATTTCTTTCCGGAAAATGTTCGCCAAGTTTTATTTCTTTCCGGAAAATGTTCGCCAAGTTTTATTTCTTTCCGGAAAATGTTCGCTATTAACGGGGGGGGGGGGGGGGTGGGGCATTCTATTAATGGGGGGGCATATCATTAGTGGGGGGGGGGGGGCACCCAAAAATTTATTATTCTGCCTCCTCCGGTACTTAGAGAACCGAAAAATAGTACGGGAGGGAATTCTAAACCCTAAAAGTCTAACCTACCTTACGCAAAAACCTAACCCTAACCTACCCCTAAAACCCATCCGGCCCTACCTAAACCTAACCCTACCCTACCCTAAACCTCATTAGGGATCTTGACAAACCTTTTTAGGGCTTAGGGTAGGGTTAGGGTTAGGTTAGGGTTGGGCCGGATGGGTTCTAGGGGTAGGGTAGGGGTAAGTTAGGGGTAGGTAGGGTTTAGGGTTAGGTTTGGTAAAATTCGGTTTAGAGTCGTTCTTCTATTGTTTAAGGGTCTTTAGAATACCGGGGGAGGCAGAATAATAAATTTTTGGGTGCCCCCCCCCCGTTAATAGAGAAGTACCGCCAAGTTTTATTTCTTTCCGGAAAATGTTCGCCAAGTTTATTTCTTTCCGGAAAATGTTCGCCAAGTTTATTTCTTTCCGGAAAATGTTCGACAAGTTTTATTTCTTTCCGGAAAATATTTCTAGTTTGGAACCATGGGGAAAGTGGAATGGATATAGATCGAACCAATTTGGAATTTCATAAAATGGATGTTCCCATTCCCAGCCCATATGGGTCCATTTTCTGAGTTAATGTATTGATTACCATTGTCGCGAAAACGTTTAATCATTAGAAGGAAGGAATGAAAAAAATTATTGATTAAGATATAAATGTAATTAATAAAAATATTTTAAAAGATATTTTTTGGAAAACTTAAAATTATATTGTAAAATAAGAGGTTTTTTTCTAAAATCTAATAAGTTTATTTCATTCAAAGTGCCAAAAAAAATTAAAATGTGAATCAATTTTATTTATATTATTTGATATGGAGATTGTTGCTGTTGATGTGGATTTGATGAAGTAGACCATAGCCCCAGAATCGGCTTAATTCGTCCAAGATGCATGAATTTTGGCAGAAAAACCATACGCAATTCATTGAAAGCCGCACGATAATTTTTACTGTAATTATTTTTTAATTATTTTTTTTCTGGAAACTTAAAATTCTATAAATTTAATTTTATTTCATTTTTATCGAATATTTTTAGAAGTAATTAATTTAAAAATTATCAAATTAGTTGGGCTTAACTTTTGTCTTTTTTAAAAGAGAAAACATATAATCTAGAAAATGGCTATTGTACTAGATTGGAAAGCACGTATTATTCTCTAAATCTCTAAAATTTGGCCTATTTAGCCTATTTAAATTCTATTATTAAATCAAGCTTTAAAAAATGTTACATGCCTTTGAGTGGAATAAATCCGAATTTTTATAGGAAGAATGACCAATAATTTTGCAAATTGATTTTGTTTTTAGAAAATTATAAAGACATTTTTTAATGACTTTTAGGGCATTCTAATGTCATATTGCCTTTATTTAGTTATTAATTATAGTCAAAAAAAATATCGGCAAAAATGGACAAATGTTGATGTTTGTCAAAAAATTTTATAATTCAATAAATTAAAATTTTTAGTAATGAAAAATTTGCCATCTCTTTACCTCAACATGAATAAAACTGGTGCAGTAATGGAACTGGAAAATAGATTCACACAAGAATGATATGAAGAAATATAGGTTTTTTCCAAGGAAGTAAATTCAATGAATAAATAAATTTTGTTGAACAAAGTGGTTGGAATCCAAAAAACAATTTCAATGAACATTATTGCCGTCACAGATTTGAAAATGTCCCTTTGGAAGGATTCATTTTCTGCAAAAGAGGAAAATATTGGAAGAAAAAGACAAAAAAATTACTCCCAAGATTTTTTTTCTTAACCAAAATGATAATGCAAGCATAAATGATAATCATTGCCGAGCGGCAAATCAAGGTCCTAACAGCGGAAATTGAATTGTATATGCCTGGTCGGGAAGCAATGTCGGCCAATTGACAAAAGACCATGCTTAAATGGGTGAAATAATTGATTATGTTTGCAAAATTCGGGTCAATCAATTTCTATGAATGATAAATTTTGCTTATAATCCAGCATTTTTGCCGTTTATATTTTACTTTTAAATATTTATTAAATTATACAAACATTTTTTGGTTGTACAATTCCGAATATTGAAGAGTCAAGAGCGCAAAACAAAATGCAATATAAATGGACAACAAGAGTAGATGAAACTTTTTGGATTTCTTATTGTGGCTCCTGAATTGATAAATTTTAGATTCTAGATTAAAATATCTTTCTGTCTTAAAATGTGTTTCTGCTATTAAATGCGTTTCAAATTAAAATGTGTTTTTGATTAAAATGTGTTTTTGATTAAAATGTGTTTCTGTCTTAAAATGTGTTTCTCCTATAAAATGTTTTTTTATTAAAATGTATTTTTGATTAAAATTTGTTTCTGTCTAAAAATGTATTTCTGCTATAATGTGTTTTTAATTAAAATGTGTTTTATTTTTATAATTTTCATTTAATTAAATGTATTTTCGCGAAATCTGATTATCATGATTCACCCTGTCCTAACTTTTACCAAATTGGAAAGAGAATATTTGCCAAACGTTCAGCCCCAATTTGGACCATTACTCCATATTCCACATGTATGAAAAATTCGGGAATACAGAGTAAGAAGAAGCACATATTCAATGTGACCGCCACTCGGCTCACAAAAATCAAAAAAGTGATCAGAGGATAAATTTGAAATATGGCCAAACAGAGGGCATCAAATGCAATCAAATGATTACAAAATGTGTTCAATCTTCTATAGAAATTTATTTTTTTATTGATCAGTAGCAATAGTTCAATAATTTTTTAGAGCATTTATAGCCAATCGAATTTAGACATTTTTACTCTGATTCTTAAAAAGTTCTATATCAATAAGGATGTTTCAACATTTCCGCCCTAGTCAATTCCGGCCAGAACCCACCGGCCCTAATCCAGACATTGCCGCCCTGTAATTTTAATGGGCAACAGCATTTTAGATCTAGACATTTCCGACCCTAAATCTGATTTATCCGTCCCTTTTTTCTAAAAATTTTCTAAATATTTTATAATATTGATTGACATTTCCGACCCTAAATCTGATTTATCCGTCCCTTTTTTTCTAAAAATTTTCTAAATATTTTATAATATTGAATGAAAAATGAAATATTGATTGAAAGAATTTGTTATTTAACCCAAAATGCCTTTTTTAATCTAAAAGAAGATGTGATGGAAAAAATCCTCCATATTTTATACTTGACTTTTACAAACTTTGATTTGATAGTTGCCAGCACTAATAAACAATTCAAAAAGAATCCAGTTATGGAAATGGCAGCGCGAATGGAAGTCGTAGAAAGCATTTCGGTTGTGTGCCCATGGTTATGAATGAACACATCATAATATGTTGCCAGTGAATTATTGGGGGAAAACAATTTTGATGATGCTGAGGAATTCATTCATACAATAATTTTACTGTATATTGTGAAAGAACTCAAAATACAAAGAATAAATTAGAATATAGGCTAGACCGGAACGGGATGCTTGAAACAATAAAAAATAAATTTATAAGATATAATTATACACTTTTAATATTCAAAAACCTTCAAATTTGTCAATATTTTGCCAATTTTTATTCAAATATTAATTTTTTTATCTAAAATAAATAATATAGTAAAATAATTTTTATAATATTCGATAGTTAGAGTGTGGCTAGGGCCGGCATGGTTCTAGGTTTATGGCTAGAGGCTAGGGATTTAAGGGAAATGTCTGTAATTGATATTACATACAGTAAATCGACCATGCCGAATTGAATGAGGTTACTCTCGAGTCTGTATGTTCAATATTAGCTGTGTCTTATATAAAGACATTCTAAACGGTTGAATCACTCGGGCTGCCAAATTTTTTTCATTAATCTGGTCAAGAAAATATTTAGGGGTCAAAATAAAAATTTTCGTTTAAGCTAATATAAATTAATTAAAATTTATTAATTAGCTTTTTATAATAAATGAACAAAAGGGATAAATAAGAACTAATATAATACATGTTTTTGAGAAGACTTTTTTTTACAAATTTTCGAGCCGTAGGCAAAAATTTAATTAAAAAAGGCTACGAATTGAAAAAAAAAAGATTTAAAAAATGGTCGTACAGCGAAAAATTTAAACCTAATTTTCATCCGTGATATTTGAGAATGAGTTATAGTTAAATTTTTCCACCATATTCTCTACATTTTCAACCAATTATTATTTCAGGCAAATTTGATTTTCCAATTATTAAATATTATTTTCATAAATTTATTTGTATTTTTGTGCCAATTTTTCTATGCACGATTGGTCAAATTTGCGTGCAATTAATAAACAAAAAATATATATAATGGGGGATTTTGAATTTCCTAGATTCGTAGTAGTTCATCATTATGACGACATTCATTAGAGGATATGAACAGGGGTAGGGCCGGAATTCAAAAAAAAACGGAATCGGAATTTGAATTTTTTTTATAATCGGAATTTGAATTTTTTCGGAATTCCGGCCCTGGGTGTGAAACACAACATACAATTAATGAGAAATACAAACTGATTATGACTTATGAGTATACGAAAAATGAATTATCTGAAAAATAATATAATTGGCTAAAATTACAAAAAAATGCTTTTAATTTTTTCTAAAATGATAAAAAAAAATACAACAAAATAAATACATATATAAAAAAAATTATATAGGATGAGAATCAGCTCGGGAAAATTCGGGAAACGGGACAGGAATAATTCGGGTCCCATTAAAATTTTAAAAATGTTAGTTTTATAGACTAACAAATAAAACAAATACCGAATCCCCGATATTTTTGACTTGGGAAAATTCGGGAACAGAAATTTTTGGGAAATCCCGAACGGGATCCCATCGGAGGTGCCTGGCAAATCTTTAATAAAAATGATTTCCTTTTGTTCATTCCGAAATAATTCAGTTAGGTTGGATTCAAATTGCTTTTGCGAATTCGTCCAAAAAATTGAAAAGCGGCTTTTCTAACTTCAACATGAAAAACAATATAGGTACAACTATTTGAAACGCCTACAAAAAAAATTAAATTTAAAAATAAATTTCAGAATTTCACCAGCCAAAAGAAGGCCAAACAAATAGAAGGGGCCAAGATGCTCAAAAGTTTGCATGCCAAAATAGTCGATGGTACCTGTGCCAATTTTTCTATGTACGGGTGCTCAAATTTGCGTGCAATGTAATGCTGAACATTTTTATAAAACAAAAAATATATTTAAATTTTATCGAAAAATGGGAACATTTTTGAGGTTTTTGGATAAATGGTTCGCTTATTCATTTTAACATTCCTTAAGGGAAGTGATAAAATTAATGAGAAATACAAAAATGAAAAATGAAGGAAATTGAAGAAAATTGCTCATCTGAATTTTGCGCATCAAATACTAAATCATTTAAATTTATAGCCCTATCAAATTTTATACTTGGGAAAATATTAATTTACTAAAAAAAATTAATTAATTTACTCAAATTCTTTCGTGTCGAAAATATTACATTTTTGAGGCCATATAACCTTACCATAACTATCAAACTAGGTAGTATTAGGGCTCGGGGTTAGATTCAGAGCAGAGGATGGGATTAGGGAAATGGAATAGAAAATCCTAAAGAAGTCTGAGTCTGATTTGTCCAAGTTATATGGCCACAAAAAAAATGATTATTTTTCGACAAGAAAAATTTGGATAAATTAATTCCTTTTTTTGGGCAAATTAATAGACTCCCTTTTATAATTTTTTATAAAATTTTATGATTCTGATCAAAAAAAAAACAAAAAAAAAATAGATCAAATTTCGGTAGTTTTCATCATTTTGGCCATATCAATTTGGAAAAATGCTCTAAAACGAGTTAAATCCAATGATATAAAAAATTAGTCTGATGAAAGATGGCTAAAATTTTGGCAAATGCGCAAAATTCGGGCAATGTTCAAAAAATTTATATAAATTAAAATATTTATTTATTTATATCCAATTTGGGTTGTTGCTTTCGCTGCGGTCACCGTAATTGTTTGGCAATTGATTTTATTCGAAGATGGCTTCGACGGATGCTTTGCCATACACTGTGCCAGCAAATTGCGCACTGCTTCACGATATCCTTTGCTGAATAAATGAAAATAAATATTTAATATAAATTTATATGGCATTTAAATGAGAATCTTTTCGAAATATTAAATTTCGTTATTTGTCAATTCATAATCCCCAAATTATTTCATTGCTAATTTTAATTTTATTACCATTAAATAATTTGAATGTCATCCAAAAACTGCAGAGCGAAACCATATATTTTTTCGTGTAAAAAATTTTAGGTCATATGTTGGTAAAACATTTTAAAAAAATCCGCCGTTCTTTTTTTTGGGAACAGCAGAGATCATTGGGGAATCGAAGCCTTTTCACAACAATTTAATTGATTAGCCCAATAATGTGAAAAAAAATTATTATGGGGATCAGATTTAGTTTTTTTTGTTTTTTATCAATGTTGGAGGCCGTAAAGCCGCCCATTCAACAAAAGAGCCTTTTTTTCATCATTTCCCCATTTTTTATTATTTTATCTTGCTCGGAATCGAACCCGGCAGAGAGAGTCATTTATATAGCCTACCCTTTTACCGATGTGACCAAACGTGTCACACCAGGTCAAACATTTAAAATTAAACATTAAGTATATATTTTTCGGTACTTCTTAATCATCCGCCGGGGGGCGGATCGTCCACAGCAGATTTTTGAGTCAACTGGAAAAAAGCACAGAGATAACCTTAATAAAATAATATCGGTCATCCGGGCATGTAGTAAATGAACCTGCAATTTTTTTTTGCTTGAGCTTGCTACCAGTGTTAAATGACCAACGGTAGCCCTTTCAACGATCTCTGCTGGTAAAAGTGTAGTAAATGAATTTGGTGACTACCAGCGTTTTTACTAGAGCTATATTCCCCTATTTTAATAACCAGACTTCTTACCATTGCTTTGGATAATATTTTTTAATTAATAATAATTTTCTAATTAATTTTTATTGTTTCATTTAATTTTTAAATACTTTACTCTCATCAAATTATTAGATATATAAAATGAAGCTAAAATTGAAGTAATAATATTAATAAATAAAATTTTTATATTTTTTTTATTCCTTTTTATTGTAGTACAATTTTGTTTGAAAAGTATTATTCATGATTGAATGACACCATTCATTTGTAAATCTCCACAGTGATACACGCTGGTAATTACCAACAATCAGCAGAGTTCATTTACTATTGCTACCACCCCGGTATAGAGTTAGGGTTTTTAGAGGAGAATAATCTCACATGTCTCTAATCTTAACCCTATTACCTGTAAAAACACCCCCACCAAAACCAAAAAAAAATCTGGGCACTCTTAATTAAGAAGTACCTATTTTTTTTGTCAATCCTTCTGCTGGACAATAATTCAATTACTGCCATAAATTTTTTAATCCTTAAGGCATTAAAACTTGCCTTATTGCAAAAAGAATTGGTGCATTCAGGCATGAGCCAATCAATGAGAGAGTGGAAATGTAGGCCGAAATATATGTCTTTTGGATGTTTGTGAGTTCGAAGAATAGGTAAAATTTGTTCAACACAGTGCCGGGCACCCAGAACACAATTTCGACCAACATTATCAACATTACAGCCTTGAAAATGTCTTTTTGATAATTTTGAAGGGCTGAAATTTGATTTTGGTAATTTTATAAGATTTTTAAGGAATAGAGATGAATTTTAAAAGAGATATATAATTTGCTCGGAGCATAAATGCTGGTCTATATTATTAAATGGATTTAAAAAGGTATCATGATTTTTATAAAATTCCTTTTTCAATTTTTTTGGGGGAAAATTTTCTTATAATTTTGCTTTCTTTTATTTCCGGTTATTTGCACTAAAATTAAATTTTTCTTATTTAAATTTTTTTAACTTATCGATTTTCAGAAAATAATAATGAACTCTCTTTTATTTTACAAATTAATGCTTAATCCCATAAAATTAAATCATTTTAAGTGGCACGGGATAATTTGCTCTAATAAATTTTAGACAAAAATGGAAACATTCCAGAGCTATTGTGATCTATGTTTTAAAAAAATGAATTTAAAAATTAAATTTATAAGTTTCGAAGATAAAAAATATATAGCCTCGCAGCTCGCGTGGATCCAAAGAAAAAGAAATAGTAAATGGTAATTATAATCATTGTTGAAAAAAGTTAGAATTAGAGGCCCTTTCACCCAAATTTTGCCTTCACTAACATTCTTTCTTGTTCCCGAATTTGACCACCAGGAACAGAAGGGCATAAATGCAAACCAGGATACAACGACAAACCAAAGTGCGCATTGAGGAAATTGAATTGGATGGACCCGGTCGAGAGGAAACATCGCTCAATTGACAGAAGACCATACTTTTGGTAAAAGGGGAAAATAATTTAAAATAATAATAATTTGAAATTTTATAAAATAAAATAATTTAATTAAATTAAATTCACTTTTTTAAGCCAATGTTTTCGGTGTAGGCCACGGTCAAAAGTGTGCAGCAAAGCAGTGTCCAAATGGTAAGAAGAAGTGCGTAAACATATTTGATTGCCCCTTTCCTGTAACATTTTGTATTTTTTTTTGTTAAAAATAAAATTTATTACTGTATGCTTAATGGTACTTGTTAATGGGCCCACTTTTTTGGTCAGAAGGGTAAAAGTGACGGGTACTCTTTTGAATGTAAGGTTTAGGGTTAGATGAAACGGAGATGATTTTTACCCCATCATGCTGTCCCAGAATGACTCTAGCATTAAATGACCCATAGGGGGACCCTTTTTTCCAAAATAGGATGTAAAATATACATGTTTGTCTTAAAATGTAATTGAGATAATTAATAATGTTAATATTGGTCAAATCGGTTTCGGTTTCAGAAAATCGATGAAATTTCAAATTGAAATTGAGAATTTTTGATCAAAATAACCGAAAATAGAAAAAATCTACTAAATTCTAAACCCATAAATCCACATTTTTTGAAAAAATGCAAAGACTGATTTTACCTAAATCCTGGTTTAAATCCGACATTGACCAATCCTATTAAATAACATATACGAATTTGTGGGCCCCCATTTTGTTAAATTTATGACAATCTTGGTAAGCCCGATCCTAATGCCAACAGTTACCATTTATAATGATCAGATTTGGTCATTGTTAATTTTTGTTAGCAAGAAAAATCAAATATCGCTACGAATAAGATTTAAGCATAACAAATTGCCCTTATTAGAAATATTGGTTCACCTTTTTGTCACATTTAAACAACCCAAATTCTAATAAAATACAAACCAAAAAGGAAATAGAAGACGAAGTACTCGTTCCATTCCCACCAACAACATTACGCCATATTCAATTGTGATGCCCAATTGAGGCAACAATTGGATGAAGAAGCAAACATAGAGTGGAACAAATTTGATGCCACTGACCAAAATTACCCAGGTGGCCAAATTGTTCAGCTGGAATATGGCCAAACAGAGGGAGTCGAGCGCAATTAGACAATGGCAAAGTTTGTGCAGAGTACTGAAAAAATTGTATTTTTACTTAAATAATATATTAGACAGTATTATAAATAGTTTATTTATTTTTAAATTAATTTCCTTTAATTAATTTCCAAAAAAAACACTTGCCATAATTTACTAACGACAAAATTAAGACGTAATTAATCAATGATTAAAATATGCTTAGGCAGTAGAGTATAGTGGTACGCAACAACTTTGAGCCTTTTATAATAAGTAATAACCAAACCATCAAGGATGAACTAATTTTAACAATTTTAATATCAAATTAAAGAGCAGATTCATTGATATTTAATATATTATTTTTTTAAAATTGATTCAAAATTAATTAAATCATGCTCTTAAAATTTTGACAATCCAAATATAAATAATATATTAATGGTTTTAAAGGCATAACTTCATTATTAATCAATTAAAATAGAATAATATTACTAGATAGCCACTAGTTTTGATATTAATAATATAATAATAAATATAAAAATAATTTTAAAATAATTTGACAAAAATTTTGTAAAAAGGTTTTAGATTTTAACTCCCGAAAAATTAGAAAAAGTAAATAAAAAAATAATTGTTAAATAATTTTTAAAAAAAATTGGGGGGCTCAGTGGCTTCATCGACCGAAGAGACCGGTCTTCATTGCAATGTGCATTTGTGGGGCCATGGCTTTATCTTTGCCTCCATCCTCCGTGTATTATTTTCTTCATGCCCCTCCTCCATGAGCCTTTAGGGCTCTTCCTCCTGGGCGATATTTTTAATATTTTATAATTTTTAAATTAATTTAATTATTAAATATAATTTAAATATTTTGTCGACCCTGCCAAAGTCGACGTATCCTTTTGGCCCCGCAGCATTGCCGACCGGTGCTTCGTCATCCGCCCTGGGGCTGCCACTGCCCCTCTGAACCCCACAGAAGAGAATAATTTTTTCTCACTTATATATAGGAATTACCAATTCATTTGGGTTATTTTGTGTGGGAAGCAGACGAATGGATGGGAAAGGAAAGAGGAAAAGGATTCAATTTTATCGGTCTTTCTTCTTTTCTCTGATTTCTTTATTTCCTCCTTTTTGACATCCAATTTTTCAACTGATAAAAAACTGAATATCTGTTTTAGAAAGGCGAATTTTATCGCATAAAATAATTATTGAAGGAATAAACATTTTTTATAAGTTTGGTAAATTTTTAAGAGTTAAATTTTTGCCATTTAATTGAATATTTGATAATGATATTGGTTCAGCTATTTGTGGAATTTTGGTTTCGAGAATATAAGTGGACATTTAGTAATAGTCAATTATTTGACTCAGAGATTCTCCAAATAGGCACATCTTCCAATTACAATATTATAAAGGATTGTTTTATGCTAGGCTTTCAGGACTTGAAGATAATCCTGTAGGAATCTTATAGGTGGGTTAGTCAACCACATGTCAGGAAGTAATTTAGGAAACTTGGGAGTTTTAAAAATCTAACCAAATAGTACCGATATTTTTGCTCATTTTTGATATTTCAGGGCTCTCCGAGTTCTAAATTTTTCATTGGATCTAACTAATTCGTTTCAGTTAATATCTAATTCATTAAAATTTAGGTACTATTTAAGTTTGTATCCGCTTTTTGGGTCAACTGAGATAAAGTGAAGCTCCCTTTGGGTCATCAAGATTAGGTTTGGGGTTATTTAGAGTCAATCACAGCAGGGATAGAATAAAATCTCAAGTAACCCCAATGACCCTAACCTTAATCCTGATGACCCAAAAGGGGGACCTTTCACTTTTCCCATCTTAGCAAATTAGCGGATACATGCATAAAAAGTACCAAAATTTATAGCGCCAAAGAGCCAACTAAATTAGCTAAAATTCTGGAATTTATTGATTAAATTTGCTGCAATTTCATTATCCAACCAACCTTGAATATATGGTCAAAAGCACTAAAAATCCATTGAGAAGCAATCCAACGGTGCCAACACTGGCTTTCATCCAAATAATCACCATCATAACCGTTGTATGCCCACTCTGCTGGAATATATCATAGTAGGTGGGATCACGGCCAATAATGATGCTCAAAGCCGTGGTTGTTGATGGAATTTCGGCAAAAATAGATGCGGTTGAATTTGATGAATTGTTGGATGACATTTTTTTCTATAAAATCAGTGTTTAAAATTAAATTATTCCTTGTTCTTTGTCTTAAAAATATTTTTAAAATAATAAATTGAAATATTTTCGACTGATTTAAATCTGTTTTTCAGCACTCTCAGGTTAGAAGAAAAATATTCTGAATGAAGTCGGAGCTGCTTGGGATTTATTTTTGGGAGAATAATAGGCATATTAGTCTCAATCTAAGCCTAAAAGTGTTTCGAAGCAAAAGCTGGGCCTCAGGCTCATGCCACGGGCCTTCGCCCGAGGCCTAAGCCTTCAATGGCCCAATGGGTTAGAAATTAAATGCGAATAAACTTTAAATTATTCATTATTAATTGTGTGGGAAAATTTGATAAAAATGTGAAAAAAAAAGCTATAAAAAGGAAACAGGCTTGGATTTAAAATGACAGCAGATTGGGGCTATATTTGATTGATCGTGTGACAGGACGATTAGACAAAAAGTAGAGGATACAGTAGGACGAGAATAGGCATATTAGTTCCAAATTAGGGCTAAAAATATTTCGGGCACTCCGCGCCTTCGCCAAAGACTTAAGCCCTCTAGTGAGTTGTGACCCAATGAACGGGATGGAGAATAGGAATTAAAGACCAATAAATTTTAAATATAATTCATTATTAATTGTGTGGGGAAAATTTGATAATAATGTGAAGGAAAAACCTTATTAGAAGTGGAAAAAGGTGGGCTCTAAAAAGAAAGATTGGGGCAATATTTGATTGATATAGTGGCAAGGTGATTAGGCAAAAAGTAGGGGGTACAGTAGGAGAAATACGAAATGTCCTTACTTAGGCATTGTTGGCATTGGCAAGGTATTCAATATTTTCTCTGATATTCTGAAAATGCTCACAACAAACCCTAAAAGGCATTAATTTGTGTTGATGGATTGAATTGAAATTATTAAAAGGCAAAGAAATACAAAAGAAAATTTGGTACAATTTTTGTAAATTTTTATATTTTTTCTATTAATTTTTAAAGCCATTAATTTTTGTCACATTTTCTGCTTAATGAAATTTCCCTTATGACTAACATTAAGGAAAAAAATGTTTGCTGAATTCCTCAAAGTATCAATTTCACAAGCTAATAATCAAAAAGTGCGCAAATTAAATAAAATTTTATTTAATTTCATATTATTTACTTTTCTACTTATTCCCAATTTCTTTTGGTCCTTGGAATTAAATGGAAATTGCCGTCGTTTCTATAGCACCAATGAACAATTTTTGTCTTCTTTATTGACATTAAATTTAATTATTTATTAACAAGTGACAATTTTATTAATATGTAAACAACCAAGAATACAAAATGGAAGGGAGAAAAAGGTAAAAATCATTATTTAATTTTGAAAAATTATTTTTCGATTTTTTTACCTAAAATGGCTAATAATTAGGGTTGGCTCGGAACCAGGGTTTTACCGGAGCCGGGACTCAAAAAAGCCGGAAACCAAACAATCCATTATTTGGGAGTGAATTTTTCAGAAAAAAAATTATTTTTATTAAATAATGAGACAAAAATATATAAGAAAAATATTTTAATTTTTTCTAATCCCAGGGAAAGTGGACATGATTTATAATAAAAATATTTAAGGGATGGAATTATTTAGAGTTACCTTTTGGAAAATTTTTTATTTTACACCAATTTATAATTTTTAATCAAATTAAAGAAATATGTAAATAATATTTAATGATATTAACAAATAAAAAAAAAATACATTTAATAAATCGCATTCCCTTTACTTTTATAAAATCACTCGAAAATCAACAACCTGCTGATGAGACTGTTCATACATTTTCACAACAAAATCGATCTTGTATAATAGAATGGATTATAAAATCAAAATCACTAGTTCATTACAAGTTGAGCATGGTCATTTTTATAAACTACAATATCTGGCATTAGTTTTATCAATGAAAATCTGAATCTTAATTAGATTAATTCCGAAGTTCTGAAATTCCGCCTAGGAATAATTCCGCCTGGTTAAAATAATTCCGCCTGGTTAGAATAATTCTGCCTGGTTAGAATAATTCCGCCTGGTTAGAATAATTCTGCCTGGTTAGAATAATTCCGCCTGGTTAGAATAATTCCGCCTGTTCTTAGAATAATTCCGCCTGTTTTTAGAATAATTCCGCCTGTTCTTAGAATAATTCCGCCTGTTCTTAGAATAATTCCGCCTGTTCTTAGAATAATTCCGCCTGGTTAGAATAATTCCGCCTGGTTAAGAATAATTCCGCCTGATTAGAATAATTCCGCCTGGTTAGAATAATTCCGCATGGTTAGAATAATTCCGCCTGGTTAGAATAATTCCGCCTGTTCTTAGAATAATTCCGCCTGGTTAGAATAATTCCGCCTGTTCTTAGAATAATTCCGCCTGGTTAGAATAATTCCGCCTGATTAGAATAATTCCGCCTGGTTAAGAATAATTCCGCCTGATTAGAATAATTCCGCCTAGTTAGAATAATTCCGCCTGGTTAGAATAATTCCGCCTGGTTAGAAATTTTTGCAATACTTCATCATTTTTTCAACCAAAAATTATAATCATTCATAACCGACATTCTGCTGTTCTTTTATTTGATATTATAATCATTAATCATCAAAATTGTCTTGGTGTTTAGTCTTGATGAGTTATTAATTATAGCGGCGATTAGATGGAGATTGGGGTGTATCCCAAATCCCAATTGAACTTAATAATACTTTTCAATTATTTTTTAACTTAGTTACTGTTTGGCAAAAGTATTTTAAAATAAAATAAATTTTATATTTTTTTAGTGTTTAAAATTCATTTTTTATTCGTTAAAAAGGACACTTCATTGAATGAAGGATGGAAAGAGAAAATTAAATTAAAAAAAATTGAGCTCAAAGGCATTTGTCATTTTTGTAGGAGGAATTGGGAGGAAGAGGTCAAAAAAAAAGCTCGAGTCAATAATAGAAAAAGACAAAATAGGGGAAAATGCCATTAAAAAGGGGAAAAGGCATTGAATCACAATTCACAGGGTGAAAAAAAAGACAATACAAAAAAATGAATTTTTCTCATCAATATTCCCGTTGTTTCTTTGGCGAATAGGCCGAATGTTCCATTGCTTCGGCGACCAATGCTTCCAGTTTTGGGCAATCATCCGTTTCATGCACATCAAATTGTTCACAATGATCGCAATACATTCGCCGACGGCTTGGCACTGTTCTTGTTTTGGGTGGTGGCGGTGGAGGTGTCGCTTTTTTGGTTGATGATGAATTCCTGAAAATGACAATTTTAATAATCGAATTTATTGATTTTTATTTGAATTTAAAAAAGTAATGCCAAGCAGGCACGTATTTAGGGGGGGGGGGGTACACGGGGTACATACCCCCCCCCCCCCCCTATTGGGGGAAGTGGAAGAAAAAAAAGTAAAGGGGGGACCCTTCTGGAGTCCAAAATTGGTCAAAATTTTTCGCTGCGCGGCCATTTTTGGCCAAAATTTTACCCTGCGGGGCCAATTTTTGTACTAAAATTTTTACTTGGGCACATTTTTTTACATGCGTACTCCGCCTAGAAATTTTTTACATGGGTGCCCCCCCCCCCATCCAAAAATCCTGGATACGTGCCTGATGCCAAGGCATATAATCTAATGTTTTTGTTGGCCCTAAGCTTTTGAATTTGGGGTTATTTTAAATCCAATATACCATTTTAAAGAGCAGAAAAATTTTAAAATCAGCTACTGAAATTGATAAGCAATTTTCTAAATTCTATCAAAAGCTACCGTAACGTAAATTCGCTTTTAATTCCAAACTCTCTAATAGTTATAATTTCCTGTGGGTATTAAAAGAAAATCAAGGTAATTAATAAATAAAATTTTTAACTTTAGTAATGCTATCATATTTTGGCTAAATTTATTCGCTATTTTCTTTTCTCAGTAATAAGTGAATATTTATGAATAACTTTGTTTGACTACCATATTCAAAAGCTATGGTTTGAAAGATTTTTGAAAAGTGAAATTAAAAGTCGTTAATTTTTGATTAAATTAGGCAAATTTAATTGGAGTAAATTTAATTTCTGTTTATAACTCACCCATTCCCATTGAACGCGGCATTCAATCGCCTCAATTCCTCGATTTTCTTCTCTTGATCCGCAATGATTGAATTGAGAAATTGGGTCGTTTGGCACTTCTCTTCATATTTCCTCTGCCATGTGTTCGGTGAATTCTGTCCGCTTGGCAAATGTTCAGCGTCCATTGGCAATGTCTGAAAAATGAAATTGAATGTCTAAATATGAATAGTAAATAAATTTTTGGGTAAATTAATTTTGTGAAAATTTTTTTATGTCTAAAGAATGAGTATTTTTAGAGCTAAAAAAAGTGGCTTCATTTTGCCTAATTTTTCATTTTCTAACATTATCTTAACCGTTAATTCTAACAATTGAAAGACTTAAGGTCAATGTATATTTGACATTTGTTTAATGAAAAATTTATATACTAATCTATGCTTTTTGATGAGCTTTATTCAATGGTTTAAATTTTTTTGCGAATTTAGGCTAAACCATTGAACCATAAAAATTATTTTAATTTATATAAATTTTGAATAATTTGCCGAAAAAATGAAAATAACGAAAAAATTACATTGGTTCGAAGATTTATACCCAATAGATGGATCTCGTTTCTCGTAAAAAAAATGCGTCGATCGTCGATTGATTATTTTTGGTTTTGGTTTTAACTAATTCTAAGTTGCTTTTGAATCAAAAACCAATACCGGTTTATTAAGGTTTAATATAGATTTTAATTTTGATCAAACCATTAAAAATTATATACCATTCAATCCATTTTGACTAGCTCTATCCTATAGTTTATACTTTATAGTATAATGGTTTTGAGTTTGTGAATGCAGGTTTTAAACCCTTAAACCAATAATTATTTTAACTCTTTTTTTCCGGCAAATTAGTATACTATTAATTTTTATAAATACACATTTAATTTTTAATCAATTTTCGAATAAATTAAATTGTTATTCAACCCACCATAACATTCAATTCGAGCACACCACCGCTGCTCTTGTTTGATGGTGAGGAGGAATATTCCTTTTGCTGCTGCTGTTTTCGATTGGCCGTCATTGTTCCAATTTGAATGTTGTTTTGGTCAGCAGCGTTGGTGGTTTCTGTCTGAACTGCAACATCGGCTCTGGCATTCAACAATTCTTTGATTCTGGTGGTCTTCTCCTCCAATTTGGTTGTCATCTCGCCAACATTCAATTTCAAACTGAGATTTTCTTTGCGAAGATTTTCGATGACATTGTCTAAATTTTAAAAATTTTTTCATCTTTTTTGGCAATTTAAACCTGATTCCGCCCGTCTCTCTTCCATTTCATTGGACATTTTTGCCAAATGTGCCTCCTTTTCTTGCAAATCTTTCTTAAAAAAATAAGAAAATTATTTTAAAAATTGGATGAAAATGTAAAAAAACCTTGAGTCCGGCAATCATTTCATTATCCTTCATTGAGATGGGTTGGCTCTGGAAAAATGAAGAATTTTAATATTTAAATTTAGAATTTCATAAAAAAATTTTGGATTTCATAAAATTTTTCGAAATTTTTTTACCGTTACCGATGGTTGGGGGTTGACTATTTATTTTATTTTTGTAAAATTTAACTTAAGGGTTCGAATCCCTTCATAAGGAAATTATTTTTTATGGAATTTTTATCATTTTTATTTGATTAAACCCCAAAAATATTCCGACTCATAAAATTTCAGAAAATTTTAACCCAAAAAGAAGGACCAAGGACCTTCACTTCTTTGAAAAATGATATGAGTCGAATTCGCTCACAGGGAAATTATTTTTTTGGCTAGTTATTTATTATTTCTTCACAATTAAGATCCAAAAAATTTTCCAACTTTTTTGCCGAAAATTTCAGCACAAAGGAGATAGGACCTTTTCGTTTGCAAAAGGTCACGGAATTTTTGAACTCTCTCACAACGTAATTATTTTTTTTTCTTGCTAACTATTATTATTTTTCATTATAAACCTCATTTAAATTTCCCAAATCACAACCTCATTTTGGTCAGCAGCAGTGGTTGGCAACATTTCGGTTTGTACTCCAACATCAGCCAAATTGATTGGTGTCGTCTCATCGGTTTGAACATTCACTTCAATTTGCACTTTTTGCTCTTCCGCATTTGTTTGACATTCGGCATTGGAATTTCCGTGTTTCTCCGTTTGTGTTGCCATTTCGGAGCAAATTTTGTCTGGAACTGGAAATGAAAATTTTAGATTTATTTAAAAAATTGAACTATTTAAATAATATATTGTGACTAAACCCATAAAATTAAGTTTTTTTGACCTTTTAGGATTATTGGATTTGGTTACCAAAAATAGATTATTAGAAAATTCAAGATTATTAGGAATGATTCTCGAAGCCGTTAAATAACTCTAAAACCTTAATAATTTTAGAGTTGACTTAAAAAAAACATTAGAATATCCGATGTTTTCATATCTTATATCCGAATTCCGAAAATCCGAGAATTTAAAAATGGCTAAAAAGTAAAAAACCTTTTTCTTCCGCATTTGTCTGGCATTCAGCGTTGGAATAGACGCGTTTTTCCTCTGCATTTGTTTGACATTCGGCGTTGGAATTTCCATGTTTCGCCGTTTGAGTCGAAATTTCGGAACAAATTTTGGCTGGAACTGAAAATTAATTTTTAAGTGAAACAATTTAAATAATATTTGACTTAATCCATTAAGTTTTTTGACATTAAGATTATTGGGGTTGACTCTAAAAACCTTTGGATTATCAGTAAACCTAAAATTGTGAAAGGCTCCCGAAACATAACTCAAAAATGTGGATATCTCTAAAAAAACTTTGTATGGGTTATCCAAAAACCAAGATATTTGGCACTAAAAACTTAATCCGAATTAAAAAATTAACAACTACTGAAACTCAATACTTTATGAAATCTTTTAATAATTTATTGTAGTCTTCATTAACTTAATAATATTCAAAAATTTCTATTTTATTTACAGGGCTAAAAACCTTTTTCTTCCGCAATTGTTTGACATTCAGCGTTGGAATTTCCATGTTTCTCCGTTTGAGTCGAAATTTCGGAACAAATTTTGGCCGGAACTGGAAATTAAATTTTTAAGTGAAATTTAAATAATTATTAAATAATATATTGACTAATCCCATAAAATTATTTTTTTTGACCTTAGGATGATTGGATTTGGCTACAAAAATAGATTATTAGAAACGATTCTCGAAGCCTTAGAATATCCGATGTTTTCATATCTTATATCCAAAAATCCAATTTTATTTGAAAGCGCTAAAAAACCTTTTTCTTCCTCATTTGTCTGGCATTCAGCGTTGGAATAGACGCGTTTTTCCTCCGCAATTGTTTGGCATTCGGCGTTGGAATTTCCATGTTTCTCCGTTTGTGTTGACATTTCCAAACAAATTTTGGCTGGAACTGAAATTAAAAAAATTATTTCAATAAATTATTATCTAATTTATTTTATATTCTCATTTTCGAAGTTTTTTGCCATTATTTTTGAATCAAAAAAAAAAAAATAAAATTATTAGAATTGGTTCTAAAAACCTTAAAATTTTATGGGCTAGACCCCAAAAACCTTATTAGAATAAAAATTTTGACTTCAAACCCCGAATTATTTAAAAACAAACCTTCGTCTTTCCCGCTGCTGCTTTGCTCCTCTTCCACCATTTCAATGAGCGGTTCCAAATGTTGTTGTTGTTGTTCTTTTTCTCGGATTTCATTCAGCTTAACTTCCATTTCGTCGAACAAAAATAAACGATCGTCGTATTCTTCGCGGAGATCTTCGAATTGTTTTTGGATTTCTTTGTATTTGTTTTGACTTTTGGTGAGCTCCTCTTCCAATTTGCCTATTTTGGCCGTCATCTCGCCAACATTCAATTTCAAACTGAGATTTTCTTTGCGAATATTTTCGATGACATTGTCTAAATTTTAAAAATTTTTCCATCCTTTTTCACAATTAAACCTGATTCGGCACGTCTTTCTTCCATTTCATTGGACATTTTTGCCAAATGTGCCTCCTTTTCTTGCAAATCTTTCTGAAAAAATAAGAAAATTATTTTTAAAAATTAGATGAGAATGTAAAAAAAACCTTGAGTCCGGCAATCATTTCATTGTCCTTCATCGGATTAGGTTGGCGCTGGAAAAATAAAGAATTTTATTGATAAAATTTAGTCCAACAACCTAATAAAATATTCAAAAATTTTCTGACCTCATTTTTCCAAAATTTTCGAACCACATAAAATTTTCAAAAAATTTTATGACCTTATAAAATTTTCAAAAAATTTTCTCACCTCATATATAATTTTCAAAAAATTTTTCGATCTAAAATTTTTCAAAAAATTTCCAACATCAAAATTTTTCAAAAAAATTTGAGTGAAGAATTACCCTACATTTTTCCTAAATTTAGTTCTTCGAATTCGAACCTGCTAAGGGGAATTTAATTTTTTAGGCTTGTAATCAATAATTATCTTTTATGGCATTTTTGGACATTGGACATTCTAGAAATAAATCTAAGAAGCCAACAAATTTTCAGTGGGGAGTACTTCTCTTCATCTTAGAAAATTTAGGCATGGTCATTTGTTCGAATAAACTCAAGGAAAAATATTTTTGAGCTTGTTTGGCACTTCTATGCATTTTAAGAGTGAATGGTACCTTCATTTTGTAAAATTTTGGCCTTATCAACCACACAAACCTTTAATCCCGTTCCCGTTTTTGGTGGCGGCGATCGCGGTGACCTCTGACTGTTCAACGACTCTTGACTGCCTCGCCATGAGCTGTAAATTGTGCCGCCGCCATCCGCCCTCTTCTCTTTCCTCAACAAGGATGCCTTCGTCTCCCTGGGCGCCGTCTTTGGTGGAAGTGCTGCGCTGGTTGTGGTGGCCAATTTCACTTGGTCGGCTGGCAGAAATGTTGCGTATTTTGGGTAACTGGTGAAATGTTTGATGCCCTGAAAATTTGATGGAATTAATTTTAGTTTTTTTTTCGTATATTCTTAAGGTTTTTGGTTGATTTTAAGGTTTCGAGATTGGAATTCATTCTTTTTTAGGGTGGTGGGAGGTGGGGGCAAGCGAAGAAAATGATAATGATGAAGAAGGTGCTTAAGATGATTAATCACTTCTTCTTTATCATCCCATCTTCTTCCCCTTCGAAATCATGATCGTCATCTTTTTTTTCATCATCTTCATCTTTTTCTTCATCTTCTTCCTCTTCATCATCCTCATCTTCTTCCTCTTCATCATCACCATTCAGCATTCACCATTCTTATCTTTTCTTAATCATCTTCTTCTTCCTCTTCATCATCCTCATGTTTTTCTTAATCATCTTCCTCTTCTTCATAATCATCAACTTCTTCATCATCACCATTCTCATCTTTTTCTTCATCATCTTCCTCTTCTCTGAGTTTTCCCCCACCCTCGATAACAAGAAAGTAGCGGTTTTTTGAATAATTTTACGGTTTTAGTGCCAAATCCTTTAGGTACTTATCGGTTATCTACCTGCAGATTTTTTTTAGGTCAACTGGGGAAAGATACCAGTGATTCCCATGGGTCATCCGGTATAGGGGTTAGGGTCCTTATTAAAGGATAGGTCATCATTTCAAATATCCCTAACCCTAACCGCCCCAATCCTAAACACCTTAAGGGGTGTGACCCTTCCTTCTTTTTCAAATCTGCAGGTAGATAACCGATAAGTACCGTCCTATAGTTTTAACAAATTAAACCTGGAATTTTCCATCCGAATCGCCAACAGGTTTGCTGAACAGAATGCCCACATAGACTTGTCCTCCATCATTGAGCCGGTCCAAGAATTTGACTTTGCCAACACGCCCATCCGCCGTTGCGACATTTTGACCGAGATCATAGCTAAAATTTTATTAAAATATTATCAAATTTATTTCCGTGACTCATACCCATATTCCGCTGAATACATTGAATGTTCTTTGCCCATTTGGGAAGCAGCAATTGATGGGGCCATCATTGAGCCAGCGTTGGATGGAGTTGGAGAGCCAAATCGTTTGCCACCGCCGCGATGATTGTTGGTGGAAGAATCGCCGCCGCCCAATTTTGTCAATGCATTTGGTCGGCAGAAGAGTCCATATTTTTCGGGGCACTAAATTTTAAAAATTAGTAAATTCACCCTAAACTAGAACAATCTTAATTCTTAAGGTCTGAGTAAGAATCGCTTGTGAGGTTTTGTGAGTTATCTACAATAACTTAAGGTCTGGGAACTACTCCACGTATTTTGAGTTATTTTCAATTACTTTAGGTCTGAGAATCACTCTTCAGGCAGGTTTTGTGAGTTATTTCCAAAAAACTTAAGGTCTGAGAATCGCTCGTGAGGTTTTGTTATGTATTTCCAATAACTAAGGTCTGAAAATCACTCTTCAGATTTTGTGAGTTATCTACAATAAATTAAGCTTAAGGTCTGTGAGAATCACTCTTCAGGTTTTTTGGTTAATTCATTGCAAACCTTGAAATATGTCTTCCCCTTGACTGTGCCATTGTTTTTGCCTTCAGGTCTCTCCAAAATTATTCCAATCCATTGACCTTTCTCGAATTCCGTATGCCCAACAAATGCCACCTTTCCATGCAGAACGCCTTTCTTCACAAGATCACCAACCGTGAATGATTCATTGCAGGGAGCATCGGGCGCGATTGAATACAATGATGATGAACCTTAAATTTCATTATTTATATTGTTAGAGCTTTAAATATTATACTTTCTGCGCGTTTCATCTTTTTTGATTGCAAATTGTAGAAGTAGAACAGGAATAATTTTTAAAATGGGGTTGATTGTTTTTTAATCTAAAAACAGATAAATGAAATATGCGTTAGCGTTTGTACTTTTTATTAAACCAGTAATTTTGAGAATACTTTTGATTTGTTATAAAAGGTTAAAAACCAGAAAATAATGTAATTCGTTTTCTGGAACTAAAACAATGTCTGGACTCTGGATACGCAGCAGTGTACTAGCGAAGCGATTAAGATCAATAATTGATCAATAAGGTGAGGATGCTCTACCTAATTTTGTGAATCACCCAGAAAATTAAATTAAATTGACAATCTTTTATTAATTAACGTCTTTTTGCACTAAACATTGATTTCAGTTTTGGATTATCGATCATTTTGGGCATTAGTTTTTTTGGCGGGTAGAGTATGGGTATGGGTAAGTAAGTTAAACGCAAATAAATATAAAAAGAGCATTATAAAATAAGAGAGCTGAATGCATATGCATTAATCTCTAACAACCAAAAATAACTACACTCTCTCCTCTCCATTACCCAGTCGAAGTCGAATCGTAGTCTAGTCTTTTAGCCCAACCCCAAAACGAATCGATAAATCAAAAATTTGATTAGGTCAAAGAACAAAGATCAAATTAAAATTATAAGGATGAAATTTTTAAATTAGGCTTTCGTTTTTAAAAAACGTCGAAATAATTTAATAAAAATTTTTTAATTTTTATTCTTTATATCAATTATAAAAATAAATAAAATAACAATCAATCAAAAAATCAATTCCATCAAGTCATTTTGCTTTTTCCATAATATTTCAATAGTTCATAAAAAGTATTTATTCGGTATTTTGGCCGGTGCCTCTTTTGAAATTGTCTCTGTCCCATCATGCCGAACCAACATATCGGCCATATGGCCGCGCAACCATGGCAATGCTTCCAATGGTAGAAACAACCATTTTGGAGTTGGATTATTCTCAAAATGCAATTTGTTGAATGCCATAAGAAGAATGCAAAATTCCGGTTTGACACTCCCCCAGCCCACATTCGGGAAAAATAGCAATTCAAGTTGGAATTTGTGGTGTTGGCCCATCGCTTCAACAGTTCGCAGTTTCAATAAACGTTTGGATTCTGAAAAAAAATTTTAATTGTTTGTTCTAATAGTTAATGATTCATCATATCCTATGGAAAAATTAAATTGAATCAAAAGTAATCAAAAAAAAAATCAAAGATGACTAATTCACCAAATTAGCAAATTGAAAGAGGATTTGTTATAAGGGTCTCATCCCGGTAATCCGTTTTGCATCGCCCTCACCAAAATTTATGAAAATCGCGTCCTATGAATAATTTGGGGTGCTGATCAGGAATTTCAGCTTATTTTTTACCTATCGCATCAATGACGTGAGTTACTTCAAATTTAAATGTTGAAAAAGTAAAGGATCCCCATTTGGGTCGAAACTCGAAAAAAAGTATCTAAAATCTTTTTGTTCAAATTATGGCTTAATCGACGTTCCTTGATTAGCTTATCAGCAGTGATCATGACACCATTCTATCATTAGTTTCGCATAAAACATAAAAATGAAAAGTTATGATCATTTTTATTTCTCATGTAATTCTAATAAGATTTCGACTTAGGTTAGAATTTGGGCTTAGGTCTCGGAGCTTAGGAATCTTAAATAAGTCTAAATTATTGCTTGAGCTTAATATCAGACTCAGATTCGTGCCTAGGACACGTTTTTCGTATTTTTGGTAGGGATGGCACAGAATGTAAAAGTCCCTCATCCCAAATGTTTTAATTGGGTTAAGTAAAAAATGTATGAGTTCATATAAGAATTTTTGGACATTCCTCTCATTCTCGGATTTTTAGCCAAAATTTCCTTACTTAATAATAATAATGTGTGTACACAAACCTCGATCAAGCAATTTTTGCTCAAAATTTCGCGCCGCCAATTCCAAAATAAGCTCATCCATTGCACGCACGAAGGCATAGGCATCGTTTGGAAGTAGAATATTACGAAAATGCATGTAATTCTAAAATAATGCCAATAAAATTTATAGAATTATATGGAAATGTGAAATACATTCATATATCTTTCTTGTATATAGAACCATTTGCGTCCACTTTTGCCTCTTTGCAATTGGAGATATAGGGTTGTTCCATTGATTTTATTCCATCGAAGATAAGCTTCGAAAATGCGATCATCAGGCAATGTAATTTTTCGGATTTCGTGTTGTTCTTTCTGTTCCATCGCAAAATTTGTTGGTATTTTTGGTAATGAATGAAAAGAAGAATTTGGGCTATCATCCGCCGAAACATTTTCATTCCTCAGAGAAAAGTTTGAGCTTTCATCCACCAGTGAAGAAGATGAATTTGTGCCATCATCATCCGGATGCGAATTCGAGTTATCATTTGCTGGAAAAATAAGTTTACATTTTCATTTGGTATAAAAGAATAATTTGTACCTTCATTTGGTGAAAAAGATGAATTTGTGCCATCATCAGTCTGAAGATGAGAAGAGCTTACGCTATTATCTATTGGAAGAGGATTGATGCCTTCATTTCCGGTGCTGTAGAATTGATAGCGCTGATAAAGCTAAAAAAATTTATATAAAAGTTATGCAATAGGTAGAAATTGAAAAGTTGAGAATGAAAAGTAGAATAGCTCAGTGCTTCAATTTCAGAAAATCGACGAATTTAAAGATCAAAATTAAGGATTTTTGCTCAAAATAAGCGAAAGATATTTTTAAAAAATCGAACGAATTTTGCGAAAAACATGGTTTAAAACCAACTCTACGAGGAACGGGCGATAATTTTTGGAAAGAATTGGATGTTCTTTGTCGATTCAGAAAATTTTTTTTATAGAATCGTTTATAATTTTAATATATTGAAAAAATATTGAATGAAGTTATCCAAAAATTTGTTGGTGAAATTTTTTTACATACTTAACTTGATCTTGCATATAATTTTCTTTTTATTTATTGAAAAAGAAACCTTTTGATTTGGAAAAATGCAACAATTTTTAATTTGTTGGATTTGAGAAAATTTGTCATCAAATACTGTGGAAAAATTGGTCCAATAATTTGATGAGAATATTCCGTTGCTTGCTTTATTGGCGGAGCGGAATAGTTGAAAATAGTGATGACGTGTGTAAAGAAGCATTTTCTGGCTAAAAAACAATTTTACACAAAAAAGCAAAATTAAGAGTGCTTATTTTTATTTTTGCCGTGAATTTTGCTTGATATGATAATGAATTAGAATCAGGATCAACCCAAAAGAATTACTTCAAAAAAATTTACTCCAAAAATATGAAATACCCACACTCAAAAGAAAAAAAACTAATTTTAGTACTAGGGTTAATCTCAGGGCCCAGGCATTGGGTCCAGCAGAGGTAGGGTTATCAAGGTTGGAGGTTGGATAAAAGTAAAAAATTAATGTAGATCTTTTGGGTTTATCTTATCTTATAGGCCTTTTTCAATGGAGGTTCTTACTTTTTAGGGTTGAACTCAAATAACATTGAACAATAAGGGAAAATGGCAAATAAAAATAAAGAAGATTGAAAGATCATTAAATTAAGGTATGTCATGTGTCGCCTGTTATTGAGACTTGAGATTATGATGATAAAATTAACAAGCCTTTTATTCAATTTTTATATAAGCAAATAAATTTGGAAAAACAACAACAAATTAATAATGGCAGGTTTTTATTATGTTCAGACTTCAGATCTATGGTATCTATGGTTCTGCATTTAGCTTAATTTTGGGATTCACGTTTTACTTTTGGCATTGGAATCATCATTCTCTGCTGTTTTCCAGGCCTCTTCCTTTTCCTTTTCTTTTGAACGTTATTATTGTTGGCATTTGATGATGATGCTTGATTTTGATTTTGCAGTGGAAGCCCAATAAAATGCTGTGGCTGAAAAATTAAAAAAAAAATTATAAAAATATAGTATTAATTTATTTAAGTGTTTAATGCCTAAATTAATTATAATTTTTTAATTCGTTTCTAATTTTCCTTACTAAATATTTAATCTATTTAAAAGCTTCAAAGAAATTTGAGAGAAACTTACAGGCAATATCACATTCGTTGTATGTTTGGTTTTGGTCGGAATTTGAATATTTCTGTCAGCATTATTGTTGGCATTTGATGACGATGCTTGATTTTGCAGTGGAAGCCCAATAAAATGCTGTGGCTGAAAAATTAAAAAATATTATTTCGAATTTTATGATTAAAAATAATAGTATTAATTTAAGTGTCATGTATACATTAATTATTATATCACTAACATATTTATATGCATTTTTTATATTATTTTTTAATTCGTTTCTAATTTTCCTTATTAAATTTTTAAACTATGTAAAACAAAGAAATTTGAAAGAATTTACTGGCAATGGCAATATCACATTCGCTTTCTGTTTTGCTTTGGCCGGAACTTGAATATTTCTCTCGAGGGCCAAAGTATCCCAAAAATTTGCTGCTTTATGACGAACATGTTCAGGTGTTGGCAAAGGAATTTTCTAAATTTTATAAAAGAAAATTATCAAAATAATAATCTTATTTTTTTGTGTTTTTGCACTATTCTGATTTTATGTGTTTTTGCCCAATTCTGATTTTTGTGTTTTTGCCCAATTCGGTTTTTTTGTGTTTTTGCCCCATTCTGATTTTTCGTATTTTTGCACTATTCTGATTTTTGTGTTTTACCTAATTCTGATTTTTTTTGCCCTATTCTGATTTTTTGTGTTTTTGCCCAATTCTGATTTTTTGTGTTTTAGCACTATTCTGATTTTTTGTGTTTTTGCACTATTCTGATTTATTGTGTTTTGCTTAATTCTGATTTTTCGTATTTTTGCACTAATCTGATTTTTGTGTTTTACCAAATTCTGATTTTTTTGCCCTATTCTGATTTTTTGTGTTTTTGCACTATTCTAATTTTTTGTGTTTTAGCACTATTCTGATTTTTTGTGTTTTTGCCCAATTCTGATTTTTTGTGTTTTTGCCCAATCTGATTTTTGTGTTTTTGCCCCATTCTGATTTTTGCGTTTTTGCCCCATACTGATTTTTGTGTTTTAACCAATTCTGATTTTTTGTGTTTGCCCAATTCTGATTTTTGTGTTTTTGCCCAATTCGGTTTTTTTTGCCCCATTCTGATTTTTCGTATTTTGGCACTATTCTGATTTTTTGTGTTTTTGCACTATTCTGATTTATTGTGTTTTGCTTAATTCTGATTTTTTGTGTTTTTGCCCAATTCTGATTTTTTGTGTTTTGCTCAATAAATTCTGATATGTATTTTATGTTTTGCACAATTTAGTAATATATTTTAAACTTTCCACAAGAATTCCCAATTTTCCATAATCCACTTAATTATAAATACTCACATTCATGGTCCAAATGGCTAGACTAATTTGTTGAATCACTTTCAATTGCTCATTTGGCAATTTCAATTTTTTCATCCGGAATTGCGCTGAACAAATCACATGGCCATTTCCATTAATTATACGCAATTTAATCATGGATGCCTTCATTTGAGTGTGTTTAGGAGCAAATATGGCCTTCGAGATTGGAATGAACATATATTTGATCTGATGCATGAGAGAAATATTAAATATGTAATAAAATCGTTAAACGCGAAAATTTGATTAAATCTTTATTTTAAATAAATTTAAAAAATCAGTTTGAATTTTAATAATTATGATAAAATTGAATTCTTACCAAAGTCATCAATGGTGGCAATACCAAGGAATGATTCTGTTAAAAAAAGAAAATTATGAATAAAAGTGAATAGGTATGAATATATTTAATATTCTAAATAGAGTAGTTAAAATTCGTTTTAAATCGATATCAATATTTTTCAAAATCCGGCTTAATATTTTTGCAAAAAAAAAAATTAGGTTTCTCCTATTTTCAATTATTTGAAGAAAATTCCCCAATTTCGGTAACTACTTTAATCTCTATATAATAAGTTTCTTACCTTAATTTCGCTGATGTTCACTAAAATGCAAAGGCCAGACAAAATTTTGACGTTGGAAAAATCAGTGGCTCGAAAATATTTGCATAAATTTTGGAAATGGCCAGTTTCAATAATAATTGGTGAAATGTCAACATAGGCCGGCATTATTGGAGGTTGACCAAGAATTCCATCGAAAATTTTGCATGGATTTGTAAGTAGATGACGTCGAAGAATGGAAGAAGTAATTGTCAGTTCCAATTGTTCCAAGAAAACATTTTTCCTTGCCATTTTTCTGTCTTCTCTTGGCAATTCTTCACTCTAAAAAAATATTTTTTTATTGGGATATTAAAATCAAATTTAATATTCGAAAAAAATTTTTGAATTAAGATAATAACCCGCCTTTGAATTTGAATTGATAGCATTGCAGTGGATTTCCACCCATTTTTCAAAATCCTCATCTCCGATTGGCCCATAATGAGGAAAAAGTGAGTCGATTTTAAGTGGACCATAATGTTTGAATGTGATTATTTCTTTTTCCACTTTGTTGATTTCATCAATGCGCAACTCAGTTGGCTGTAAAAATGAAAAAAATATATATTTTTTTTATTCAAAATTATGTGTTTTTGTTCCTCAAAACATTTGTGTTTTTGTTATTATCCCAATTTCCAAATATTTTGTGTTTTTAGTTTCCCAAACATTTGTGTTTTTGTTCCTCCAAACAATTGTGTTTTTGTTCATTCAAACATTTGTGTTTTTGTTCCTCCAAATATTTGTGTTTTTGTTATCCCAAACATTTGTGTTTTTGTTATCCCAAGCAATTGTGTTTTTCTCCCAAATATTTAACGATTTACAATTTTTTTAAAATTCTTTTTTCATATTTTTAAAAATTTCCCACCAATAAACTGACCGAATTATTCTCCAAAGAATCATTTCCACTTTTTTGCTGTACTCGAAATGCCACCAAAAAAGCAAGGGAACGTCTAAATTTGCGCAAAAGATTTTTCTCATTCTCATCAATAGCACAAAGTTTGGCAAATTGCTGGACATTTTCAAAGGGGCAAAGCACATTTTGCAGCATTTCTCGAGTATGAATCAATCGATCGACATTTAGGACTTTCTGTTAAATAAAAATAAAGTAAAAATTTAAGAAAAATTGAAAATCAATTTTTGTTATCGGGATTCCCGAAATTTGCTATAAAATTAAAATTTTCAAAAATTGTTTTCTTTGAGTTTTTCTGCTGATCTCAAAGATGGCCAAGATATTGAATTGACAAACTTTATCCTAAAAATCTGACCCAAAAATAACCAAAAAACCTTAAATTTTTATTATCCAAAAAACCTTAAGTTTTTCTCATCCAAAAAACCTTAAGTTTTTCTTATCCAAAACCTTAAGTTTTTCTTATCCAAAAACCTTCATCGGCAAAATTCGGTATTACTTAAACCAGTGAATTTTTAATAAATAAAATAATAAACCTCCGATGATGGTCCATCAATTTCATTTGCATCCTGGTCCTGGCCATCCTCTTCTCCCGAATCATCGAAATCATCTCCGTCATCCGTCTTATTGCTGCTCATCATATAATAAATCCCTTTTGGTGGTCCATCATTTTCATTTGCATTTGCTTCCTGGCCATCCTCTTCCTCTTCTTCTCCCGAAACACTAATCTCAATTTCGGTGAGCGATTCCTCATCTTCATCACCATTATCATCTTCTTGTTCCTGTTTAACTGTTGCTGCCGCCGCCGGCGATGATGAAGTTGATAGCCCGGCCGTTTGAAATTGTTGTCCCCATTCCTGAATGCCATTAATATTTGTTTGTAAATATTTATAAAGAAAAAACCTGTGTTTCTGATTTGGTCGGCCAACTCGCACCAAGCATTTCATTTCCATTTTCTGCATTCATTGATGACATCAAATAACAAAGAATTTAATCAATATAGTTTTATCTGCACTCTTCTAAAATTATAAATAAATTAATATTGCCAAAACAGTAACAAACAATTAATAATTATTGTTAATTTTGGTTTTTAGCTAATCATTTAAATGTTTTTTGTGATGTTAAGAAGTAAATACATTATGTGCAAAAAACCAAAAATTTAGGGCATATAGGGGAAGAGGAGGATCAAGTGAATTCGAATGAAGGGAATAAGCTGGCTAAACCAGCCAGCCGGCGGCTGACTGAAGCGTTTTGGCTGCTTAAATCGATTATCGCGATCGCGGGGAAGTGTGAAAGAGGGGATAAAGATGATCACAAAGAATGTTTTACCTAGTCAGAAATTTTGTTTTAATTTTTTTATTATTGAATTATTTTATAATTTTTATTTTGAGGCAAGGGAAAAAAGTGGAAGGAAAAAAGCGCAAAATAGAATTGACTGATAAAAATTTTTGTCAAGTAGGGTAGAAACATTCTGTTATAGGTCTTTTTGGTCTTTTGGTGTAGATCTTTTGGTTGGATTCGTGTTTATTACGGTTTGCGCGTTTCGCCAAAAGAGTAAAACATTTCAATCAATCCCTTTTTTTGCCAGTTTTACATTTACAAATCATGTTTTGAAACTGGTTTTGAGGGTTTTCCAAGATTATAAATGCGAAAACATCATTGATTTTTTGGTTTTTTAACCCCTCTAAAATCTAAATAGCCGAAAACCGGTTTGGATAAAATGTCTTTTCCCGAATGCCGACCTTTTTCGATGAAACCTGCCTGAAACTGAAACGTGAAACGCGCTTACCACCGATTTTTTATACCAATCTTTGTAAATTTCATTTTGTTCAATAATCATTTTTGATATGTGAAAATGAAAAGCAAACAAATCGATTAGGTATATATTTTACGATTACTTTGTAGAATAACCCTAACCCTACCCAATTTTATGTCGATTTTTTAATCTTGTTTACCTATTTTGGATTAATAAAATGAGCTACTCAAATATTGGTGCTGCTGTTGGTGCTGTACCTTCTTCTGGGTTCACAACCAATTTATCTGTCAGTGTTGAAAAACAACAACAATTGATTTCGCCAGCAACAGGGACACCAATAACTTGCGGTTCTGATGCAAATTTTTTGGCCGATTCTTTGGGTGTTTCTCCGCTCTATCGACAACAAGACTCACAAGTAAATTAGCAACACTAATTCTTGGAAATAAATTGATTTTAATTAATAAAGCGCTGGCAAACGGCCGCCAAAGTCTATCAATCCAGCCGTTCGCAAGCGCATAGTCCAACTTCGGGCACCGGGGCTCCCCTACACCATGCATTTGGTGATTCACTTTCTGCTGAGGGGCCGCTTTCGCAGAAAATTCGTCAATGTCGAAGCATTGGGTTTCTTATATTACTTTTAATAAAGCGAAAAATTAATTTGGCTTAAAATTTATTGTAAATGGCGAAAAGGTTGTAATAGTTGACAGTTCAGTGGTTTATCCCAGACGGGTAAACCAATAAACCTTATACAAAATCAATAGATCTCGTCAAATCGCATCTTTTGATAATGCTTTGGATCGGGTTTAACCAATTTAGATTAGTTTTGAACCAGAAATGATTTAAGTGGTTCAAACGGTTTAATACCCTTAATTATTGATCAAACCAGAACAAATTATATACCAATCAATACGTCTCGATGAGATCTATCGATCGGGTATAGGGTTTGGGGGTCTAGGACAAACCATTGAACCGTTTAATACAATTAATTTATACCATTGCCATTTGCAATGTTTTTTTTTCGCTAAATATGTACTAAAACTTAATAAATCGAAAATATTTTAAGTTCGCCAATTTCATTGGCCGACATTGCCAGTGTTAATCGTCAGTTGCATCGCGAAATGGAAAAAGGACAACGGCCACGAACGAGCAGTGCCGTGCATGGCTCACTGGAATTGGAAGCGATCGCCGCCGTACATGAATTAGCCACTCATGTTCGTATTTATGCAAATTTTCGGTTTTAATTTTTATATAAAATCTCCAATTCAAAACGGAAAATATTTAATTTATTGTCGAAAGTAACATTGAAGTATGCCGAAAAGATTTTAATGGTTCAATGATTTAATAACCCCTTATCTTATATTGAGTTGATAAGTCTCGTTGTCTCGTTAATGGGCATTTGATTTTGATTTCAAACTAACTATGTTTAGAACCAAAATACCCTAAATCGGTTTTAAACTTTAAACAACTTGACCTTTAATTTAGACCAGAAACCAAACCATTACAAATTATATAGCAATCAATGAGTTTTTGACAAATATCTATCTATTGGTTTAGGTCTGATGAGGGTCCTGTTGAACCACTAAAACATTTTCGGCATTTTCAATGTTTTTTTTTCTCCAAATTAGATATAAAATCATTACCCAAAAATGCTTAATATTCACTTTTGCAGGTTAAGCAAATTTCTGTTTCCGAAATTCTTCCACGAACTGCCGACCTTATTTTCGTGAACATCAAAACATATGAAGGTTTTTATTCCAATGTTTTTCGACTATTAATTTCCATTTCAGATTTGCCTTACACTTTGGAATTGACTCTTAAAGGCTGGAGAGTGGCATCGGCTCACAGTGATTCGATGAACGGTTTGATTATAATTATTCAAAAATTGATAATATTTAAATTGGCAAAAAAAAACATTGAAAATGGCGAAAAGAATTTAGCGGTTTAATGGTTTGTCCTGGACTTCCTAAGTCCAAACCCTATCGGCTATCGATATCGATAGAACTCATCAAAACGAGTCGATTAGTATATAATTGTCAGGGTTTGGCAGTGTCTTAGCCGGGGAGGCACTGGAGGCCGCGAGCCCCTCCAAAATGGTTTTAAAGGGGGCTGAGTCCCTACCGAAATGGGAAATAATGTTTCAATTTTTCACTCCGCGAGCTTTTTTTTGAACAAATTTTCGTTGCTCGGCCAAAAATTGACAAAACAGGACTTTGCGAAAAAAAAATTTACATTCGAGCTACTACCGAAAATTTTTTCTGACTACGGCACTGTGGTTTGGTCAAAATGAATGGGTATTAAACCGTTTAAACCAACTCATGGTTTTTGGTTCAAAACTAATTTAAAATTCGCTAAACCTGTGCCAAATTAATACCAAACAAAGCAAATTGAAGAGATTTTGGGAATAAGTATATATGGGTCTAGGATAGTGTTTTGTCCAACTTTGGAAGCAAAAAATGGGTAAGAGACCCCCTATGGTTTTTTTTGTTCTCCCCTGTAATTTTATTGGGCACCGAAAAACTTCTCCGATTTTCGATTTCCTTCCCCGACCGAAAATCGTCCCCCGGTCGCCGGGGTGCAACCCTAGTCTAGGATAAACCATTAAACGTCAACCGAAACGACTTTTCGCCATTTTCTTGTTTTTTGCCATTAAAAATTTCTTGAAATATCCCAATAATAAATCCAATATTCACAGGTGATTATCACAATGTAGCGCTGCATACTCGATATTTTAAAAATGCCAAAGAAGTGCTGGACATGATTTCGCCGAACCATGACAAACATTTCAGCGATTGTTTGGCCGAACGACTCAAACAATTGGAGAAGGAGGAGGGTGGAGGAAGAGACGGCGGAAAAGAGGAAGATGGAAAGGAAAATAAAACATTTCAATGAACGAAAGCGGATAATAAATCGATAATCAATCGATAAATAATTAGATAAAATTTGGTGCTGGATGGGCCAAAAGAATGAATGGATTTAATAAACCTAAAATTTAGCCCAAATAATCATTAATAAAAATTGTAATATTTTCACATTATTTTTTCATTTAATTTTATATTTTTCCATCTACACTAGTCCATATGTAAAATATTAATTAAAAGCTGCTGAATAAAGTGCAATTTTCTGAACTTTGTTTTAATAAATTTTACACATTTATAAATGTTATTAAAAATATTTATCTAATATTTTTGGAAATGATTTTGTTATCAATAAAATTATATTTATTTATCAAAACCAAATATAATTTAGAATAAAATTAAGATAAGCAAAAAAATCAATGAGCCGACGTTTAGCCCGTATTGTCAAGAGTCCTTTCTTTCTTGGATCGGTGGCCATTGGTGTTGCTGGTGCCGGTGCTGGATATTATTATTCATCGTAAGAAAAAAAACAATCAATAAATTTTAATCATTTCCAGCGACATTCAAAAAATCCTTCAAAGCTATGGGATTGAAAATCAACCAGAAAAATCATACAATGTGCTGGAAGAAGCGACTACTACTCTTAAGAAAATGCTGAACAAAGGATTGGAATCGGCTGGATTTGTTGCAACCGATGATTTGGTGGATAAACCAATTGAAAAACCGAAAGTTAAGGACGCCGTAAAAAATGCACATCATATTGAGGTTTATTTTTGGATTAAATAAAATTGGATGTTCTACAAAAAACTTAAGTGGTACAACCTAATGTTGTTACCCAACACCTTTGGCAAAACTCAAATTGGTCACCAAATCATAAAGTTGATACCCTAAACCTAAATTGGTACCCAAAACTTTAAGCAGTTGTCAAGACCTTAAGTTGGTACCCACGACCTTAACTTGGTACCCAAGACCTTAACTTGGTTGTCATCAAGACCTTAACTTGGTCCAAGAAATTTGACTTGGATATTGGATTCCAGACCTTAAGTTAGTCAGTAGTCACCGAAACCTTAAGTTGATTGCCTAGACGCTAGACCTTAAAGTTGGTAACCGAAATAAAGTTGGTTGCCTAGACCTTAGTTAAGTTGGTCGCCGAACCTAAAGTTAGTTGCGGTTGCCTAGACCTTAAATTGGTCGCCGAACCTAAAGTTAGTTGCCTAGACCTTAGATTGGTCACCGAAACCTAAAATTGGTTGCCTAGACCTTAAGCTGGTAACCGCAACCTAATATTGGTCGCCTAGACCTTTAGCTGGTTACCGATTAAGATGATTACCAAAAGCTAAATTTGATTCCCAAAACTTTGGATAATTCAACAGCAGAAACCAGCAGCGGTGAAATTAACAACAGTGGAAGAACTGGCACCACAACCAACTGCAATGCCAACAACACCAAAAGAAGCCAAACAAATCGACATAAAACCAGTTGAAATTCATAAAGAGCCGCCAAAATTAGAAGCATCACCACAACAGCAGATGGAAGTGCAAAGCAGTGATACCAGTTTGGAGATTGAATCCAAGGTCAATTTATAATTTTGAATATCACTCAAAACCATGGAATTGGCTCAAAAACCTTAAGATTATCCCAAAAACTTAAGTTTATTAGAGATGATGGTTCTTTCCTGCATTGGGGGAGGAAAAAATGGTTATGGGGGGAGGGGGCGGGGGCAAGACGATGATAAAGAAGATGAAGAGAATGAAGAAGATGATGATGATGTTAAGATTGTTAATTAAGAAGAAGATGAAAAAGAAGATGAAGAAAATGATGAAAAAGAAGATGAAGAAAATGATGAAAAAGAAGACGAGGAAAACGATGAAGAAGATGAAGGAAAAGATGAAGAAGATGAAAAAGAAGATGAAGAGGAAGACAAAGAAGATGATGAAGAAGACGACGAAGAAAATGATGAAGAAGACGAGGAAGATGATAAAGGAAAAGATGAAGAAGAAGACGAAGAAGATGATGAAAAAGAAGGTAATGAAGATGATAAAGGAAAAGATGTGTTGAGGATGAAGATGATATAGGAAAAGATAAAGAAAATGTGTTAAGGGATGATGAAAATGATGATGAGGCAGAGGAAGATGACGACAAGTAAGATGATAAATCACGAATCATCTGATCATCTTCTCCTTATTAATCTACATCCTCTCCTCTTCTTCATCGCCTTGCCCCCCCCCCCTCCTCCTCCTTGATAAAAGAAAAGTTCCGAGATGGTTCCCTGATCTTAAGATTATCCCAAAAACCTGAAGATTATGGATCTGACTCCCAAAACCATACCGAAAAATTAACAAAAATATTTTATTTTTCCAAAGATCCGAAAAGAACGTCAAAAGTGGGAAGCGGAGGCCGATGCCCAGTTGAAGCGAATTGCCCAGGAACATGCTGAACATTTGCAAAAGGTGATAAAAACGCAGAAACAGCTTCATGACATCGAGAATGAACATCGAATTGAGGTTATTTTTAGTCATCATTGATTATTAATTTTTTAAAAATTCCAGGAAAGGGTGAAGATTGAGCAGAACAAATTTGGCAAGCAAATCGACTCAGCGGTGGTTTGTTTTTTATTTTTGTTGATTTAAATGGTGCTAATGGAGGTTTGATTTTTGATATCTAAATTTGAAATTAATAAAGAGAAGAATTAATGAGCTTAATTGGGAGGAAGAAGAGCTTCCACTATGCTGGAAAAAGGAAGAGAATGCTCTCCTTTGGAGGAGAATGAAGAATTGTTTGTACTCTTCCTAAAAAAAAATAAAGAAGATGATGAAGAAGAGTTTAGGGAACTCTTCAGAAAAAACAAGGAAGAGATGTGCTCTTCCGCGGAAGAGGATGATGATGAAGAGTTTAGGGCACTCTTCAGAAAAATCAAGGAACTGTATCTCCTGTGGAGGAGGAAGAAGAGTTTGTACTCTTCCAAAAATAAAAGATGAAAATATGCTCATCAGTACATCAATATAGGTGGAAGAAGTAGATTTACGTACGCTTCAGGAAATAAAGGAAGATAAAATGCTCTCTTAGTGAAGAAGAGGAGGAAGGGACAAAAATAAAGAAGAAAATATGCTCATTAGATGAATAAGTATAAATTCATAAGAAGTGAAGAATTTTTTTTTAAGCTATTCATGAGGTTTAAGCTTTAAAAAACAGCGAATCTTCTTCATCTTTTAGAAAAATTAGTGTTAGGGAAGAGATTATGGTTATAAGGAAAGCTGATAAGCTTTTCTCTTAAATTTGTCAGTTTTTAAATTCTCCATTGGCATCAAATTAATTAATAATATTCATTTCAATTTATGACAAATTTCAGGGCAAATTGAATGAGATTGAACAGGCACTCAACAGCAGATCGGCTCAGGTTTTTTTGAACATTTTTTACCAAAAATAAAATTTTATTCAATAGGATTTGGAGAATCGTCGGGCAAAAATATTCTGGACTTGTTGTCAAAATTTAATGGAATCTTTGGTCAATGGAGGTGAAAAAGCAGAGCAATATTCGGTCGTTTTGAATGAGGTTAACATTTTTATTTTTAATTAAATTTAATTCGCAATTTGTAAAAATTAAAGAGGATAAAACTTTATTTATTTCAATTTTTTGAAAAATAGAAATTTGTTTTAATTTATTTTTACAACAATTAATTGGGCTTGTATTTAGGCTTCAAAAAATTTGAAATATAATTATGTGAAGCTACTAAAAATTACTAAAATCTATTCGGCTGATTTAACCTAAATGTCTCTAATAATTCTAATTTATTCAATTAAATCCGCTTTTTGCTAAAAGTAAAAGGGGTGGGAGGTGGGACCTTAAAAAAATTTTTCAAAATTTTTTTAGTAAATTATTCTATATAAACCTAGACCTAATCTAAGCCTTAAATTTATGAGCTAGCAGCTAGGCCATAGGCTGCATAAAATTTTTGCTCTTTTGTAATTTCTGGACTTAAACCAATTAAATTTCCATTTTTATTTTATTACTTTTAACAAATTTTAATGATTTTCCAGGTCAAATTTATCAGGGACTTGGCGGAAAACGATGATTTTGCCCAATCAATTTGCAATTGTTTCCCTGAACAGGCGGTCAAAAGTGGAATAGCAACGGAAAATGGGCTGAAACAACGTTTTGCAAAGGTTTCAAATTATTTTATTTTTTAACAATTTTTTTGAGTTAATATGAATTTGACCTAATTTCAAGCATATTTGGTTATTTTTTTAAAAATTGGCTTTCCAAGATTAGGGCAAAATTAAGAAAAAATAGAGGATGGCAACATTCGCTTTTAACCTTCTTAATTATATGAAAATATTTAATTTGGTTAAAATACCACCAAAAATAGCGGAAAGTTCATAACGGTATCTCGGTTTACCCTTGAAACCCACTAATCATTTATTCAAATGAAAAAAATTTTCTCTTGACGCATTCTTTGATAATAATTAGTTTTAACCAAAATCCGTAAGATGGTTTAAACGGTTTAATACCCCTTAATTTCGGACAAACCATTAAAAATTTACCAACCAACTAGACACAGCCATTTTAGTGTTTTTTGCCTAATTAATACTAAATTATCTCAATGTTAAATAAAAAAAACACAATTAACAATTTAAAATTCCTCCCAGGTTTACAAATTGGCTCGAAGGACGGCACAAATCGATGAGAATGGCGGCGGTCCTTTCCAATATTTCACCTCATGGCTTCACTCCATTTTCGTCCTTCAATTCGCCTCTGCCAAATATTCAGCCGATGACAAAATTGATTTGACTAATTATGAGCCCTATGAGCTGCTAGGACGCATCCAACAATTTGTGGCGGACGGCGATTTCACAAATGCAGTGAAATTGGCAAATTTATTGAGGTTAATAATTAATTTAAATGTATTTAATTTATATTTTATAAAATAAATGAAAATGGTCAAAATAAACGGTTCATTAGTTTATCATAGACCCCAAAGCCCGTTGAAAAGATTAAACGGATTTATGGTTTATTCTAGACCCCCAAAATAAAAGGTGTATGCAGAAATTTTTTCCGGACTAAGTAGAAAAATTTTTTAGATTGTTCTGCGATTTTTTGTGGAAGTTTTCAAGCTAATAGAAAATTTTTGAAAAAAATTGTAAAAATCAGCAGAAATTTTTTTTTTATTTTTGTACAACTCTAAAGGGAAATTCACCATTTTTTCCTCCTTTTCGGATTTTGGAGGGGCTATAGCCTCATTAAGCCCCCTTTGGTTACACCCTTGCCCCAAAACCATAACCAATCAATAAATCCTTATCAAAACGCATCTAATGATTTATAATTTTTAATGGTTTCATCAAAAATTTAAGAGATTTAAACGATTTAAAACCGATTTTGGGTTTTTGGTTCAAAACCAATTTAAAATTAATTAAACTTGAGTCAAATTATTATCAAATGATACTTATTGAATATGATTTATCGGTTGCGGTTTAATATATGGTTTGGGGATTTAGGACAAACCATTAAACCATTCTAATCTTTTGGCCATTTTCAATACTTTTTTTCATTTTAATATTTTCCAATTATTTTTTATTTTAATTTTAATTAATTTTTCTCAATTTCAGGGGCGAATCGGCTTCAATTTTCCGGGATTGGATTTCGGATGCCCAACTCCATCTTCATTCACGATTTTTGGCCGAAATTCTCCTATCCCATGCCCAAGTGTCATCAATCAGGACGACTTATTAGCCAATTTATTAGTGTCAAGAATGATGTCAATTAGTTGAAAATCGAATTTTATTTTATTTTAGATTATTAAATAAATTCATTCATTAATTTTGCATAAAATGATTTTTAAATATAAACTATTTTTATTACATAGAATTTATGTTTTTTTCATTTTTATATCATTCAATTATTTGAGATTTGAAATATTAATCCATGTTTTACAAAATTAAAAAATTTACTCAATCATTAATTTTCACTGGAAAGTTTTATTTGTTTTTTAAATCTTTTTTGAAAAATTATGAGCAAAATTTTAAAAATAAATTTCGGGATCGGAAACCTGAAAATTAAAGATTCTATATTCATTTATATTTATTTATTTATATCATTCATATTGTTAACCGAAATTTGCCATAATTAATAATCTAGGTTTTCCGGGTTACCTAAAGGAATTAAATATTAGCATCAAAAAATTCCCAAAAAAGACCCGTTTTTAAAGTTTTATTAGCACTTTTTAACGCATTTTTGGTAGGCTGAAAATTTATTAGTTTCTGCTCCGCATTGATTTATTTTTGTTTTCATTCATCCTCCCTCCCTCACAAACTAACGCTGTCCAAAATATCTTCATTCGATTCGTCACCACGCTTTAAAGAAGTTGAGGAGAGGACGAGAAAAGAAATAAATGTTGGCCCAACAATTTTAAGATTCCTCCAACCTCCATCACCACTTCATTCTTCCATTCGACATTTATTAAAAAATCGATACCAACTTTGTGGTTTTTTTTATTAAAAACTTCCAAAAATTTTGGTTATATTAAAAACTTCCAAAATCTATAATTGGAGACCAGTTTTCGCCATTTTTAAAATTTTTTGTACACCGAAAGTAGTTTTTGTCTTCTAATAAATAAGAAACCGGTTTTAGACCATCCAAACCTTATACCAATTTATAGATCTCTTCGAGACGCGTCTTTTGACATATCCATTCCATAGTTTAAACCTAAACTGAGCGAGTTAAACGGTTTAAACCATATTTCCAGATTTTGGTTTTAAACTCTTTAATTTTTAGCCAAAACCTAACATTTTATATACCATTCGATGCGAATCGATGAGATCTACAAATTGATATAAGGTTTGTAGGGTCTAAATCCGGTTCTTGATTTATTAGAAGTCAAATAACGAAAAGATATTTACTCTCATTTTCAGCTGATTTCAATTAATTAATCAATAATCAAATCATCCAATTCAACAACAATAAAAATAAATAATAAAATGGAAACACCAACATCCGCTGCAATCGACACCACGTGCGATTGTGATGGTGGGGAGGATGAAGCAACCAAAAGTCCTAAACGCCGCCGGGGCTACATCCCCTATGCAACCATTTACGAAAGCCAAGATGAAGTCCGAAAACATGGCTATTGGATCCCGGGCATTCCGGTTGAGGCAACCATTGTGAAGGTGGAACGGGACACATCGCCCGGATATCACATTTTGAATCCAATAATGTAAGCAATTTATTAGTTTTTATGGATAAATTTTGCAATTTTTCAGATACACAATTGAGCTGGAACATGGCCGATACAAGTGGCGGGTGATCAAACGCTACCAGGACTTCTACTACCTTTCCAGTCGTTTAATAATGCACCGGGGAGCCGAGAGGATTAAAGCGCCAGTCAGAAGGTTTCCATAAATTAGATTAATTATGAAAATTGGGAAATGGTCTTTAGATCGCCAAAATTAATTAGAGTTGTCTTTTGGTCACCAAAATAACAAAATCAGCCTAAAATTTCATTAAATCAATCATACAGCTTTAGGCTGATTAAAATATGATTATTTTCTTTCGACCACTTTTACTAAATTGCTCCCTTGAAAAGGCCTGGCTTTTAGCAGGCCGATTTTGGGAATCTCGGCTTTTAGGAACCTAGAGGTTCGAGAATAGGTTCATTTGCCTCAGCATGGACATTTTAGTCTATCAAATTTCAATTCCAGACCGGAGACCGGTATTAAGGTCTAGGCAAAATTTGGTAAACCAAAACCAGTTTGGGTTTAAAAAACGATTCAATTTTCAAAACAAGCTCATAGCTTTTTGAAATTGAAATTTAATATACTAAATTGGCCATGCTAAATCGAATGAGTCATTTTTGAGCCTGTATAAGAAACCAAGTAATCCAAAATTGGTCGGCTAAATTCCGAACTTTTCCAAAATCGGTTTAAAAAAAATAAATTTCCAAAATTAGTTGAACTCTGTTGTAGTTCTGGGAACGCAACAAACCCTAAAAAATTCAAACTAAAATTTTTATGAAAATAAATGAACAAATAATTTAGAGCCCGGAATCGAATTGAAGAAGTCATTGAGGGTGCCACCGACGACGATGATGATAAAGAGAAATGCAAGCACAAAGGGAAAAAATCATCAATAACCTATGAGGTTTGAAATTTATTTTAAAAAATTCGAAAAAAAAATATTTATATCAGCGAAAAAAAAACATTGAAATTGGCGAAAATTTTATAGCGGTTGGTTCATAGATTTATCCTAGACCATCAAACCATATACCCAATCGCTCTTCGAGAATTTGGTTTAGGTTAGACCAATGTTAAATTAGTTTTATTTTATTAGTTTTGAACCAAAAACCATGAGATGGTTTAAGCGGTTTAAAATCCTTAAACGAAACCCAAAATCGCCTTAAACGGTTTAATACCCCTAAACACAAAACCGGTTTAAACGGTTTAACCAAAAATCAAAATCGGTGTAAAAGTTTAGTGGCCTTCAAAAATCGGCTTAAAAATGGTTTAATACCCTTAAAACTAAAATCAGTTTAAGCCAAAATTGTTAAGTAATTTTGAACGTTTTTTTCACCAAATTTATCAAATTAAAAAATAAATTTACAGCTGAGAGTACTGTCCAAAAGCCCCGAAATTGATGATTACAATGAGGGCTGCCTTGCGCCTGATTCCACTTGGGACCGAGGCGATATTACGGCCACCACAAACAACAAAGAGACACCACAAAGTGACGGGAAGCAACGTTTTGGCACTTCACCTGAACATCAGCCGGCCTCAACTTTGCCACATTTCCCAGTGTTCCCCGACTTGACCCGGTCGGATGTGCAAATGCATGAGAGGGCGAGGAAATTGGAGAAATGGCTTCGCTCGGTGCTGGCCATCCCAATCAACAGGGAATATCATGAAACGGTTTGTGAACTTTAGCTTTAGAAAATAAAATCTTCGGGTTGATTACTAGCCGAAAAAATTGAAAATTTATAAAAAATTATAGTGGTTCAATGTTTTATCCTAAACCACCAAACCCTATGCTCAGTCCTAGGCTTTACCCAAGGGGACGGGGGAGCCCACCCCCCCTCGCCTCAAAGCCGCACAAATTGAAAAAAAGGGGGAGGGGGCGGGGAGGTAGCATTTTGCTTTTTCGATTTTCTAAAAATAGTCAAATTTTTCACAGCAATAGCCATTTTTGGCCAAAATTCCCCCCCCCCCCCCCCCCCACCAGCAATTCCTGGATACGGTTCTGAGTCAATGGTCAATCGATAGAACTTGTTAAGAAGCGTCGATTTGTATATAATTTGTCATGATTTGATCAAAAAATTAAGGGGTATTAAACAGTTTAACCATCTGATTTCTGGTTCAAAACTAAATTAAAATTGGTCAAACCTAATCCAAACCAATATCAAATGATGCGCCTCAACTCGAGGAGATCTGTCGATTAGATATATGATTTGGATTTGGTGGTCTAGCTGATCTAGGAACTAGGATAAATCACTGAACCGCTACAAACTTTTGGACATTTTTAATACTTTTTCTACAATTTTATTATTTTTTTCAACAATTTAATATTTCCATTTTAAAATTATTTTTAAATAATTTATTAATTCAGGCTGAATTTTGCGACGTCTCTCGCTATTCCTTCATCAATGAGTTGGGTGGAAAATACACAGAAGGGAAGATCAAGAAACGACCGGGTGGCAACAAAGTCTTCTATGGATGCAAACAATTTTGCATTAGTTGGCTGCTCCCCTGGAGTCGAAGGTTTCTTTTGTATCCATTTAATTGGGTTTTTAGAGGATAAGCCGTAAAATCTTAAGGTTTTTAGGCCATATGTATCTAGCTAAATTTTATTTTCAAACTCTCATTTTAAAGGGTTAAAAATGGCCAACGAATTATAGAATGAATTGCAAAATTGATAAAAAAGAAAATTACCAAAAAATTAGAATAAACAATTTTTATTACAATTGGAGGAGACGAAAATTTCGACAGTCTAGTGTTAACGGTGATAGGAGCAATTTTATATAAATTATTTGGCCATAAAATTAGCTACTAAAATGGTATCAAAACCATTGGCTAATATTGGAAATTTACCGAATTATTATTGCTTAAAAAAAATGGCAGAAACACCCATTTTATTTAATTAAATCAACACAGTTTTTTGCCCATAACTCGTTAAATATTCAAAATTATAGCAAATGCTTTGATAACATTTTGGTAGCTAATTTTAAGGCTAATAAAATGTTATAAATTTTATCACCAGCAGACTTTCTGTCCATCATCCAAGTTCAATTTTCATTTAGCCGAATAAACCAACCATTCGATTAGCAATTTTTAATCTTTTAAAATAAATTATTAATTTGGTTAGGCCAAAATATTTTCAAAAATATCCAAAAACCTTGAAATTTTATGCTATTATATTTTATTTATTAAATTTTCACCCCATTTTGTTATAATTTATTCTCAATTTTAAAGGTGGTTGATCGTCAAGGACACGTATGTTTGCTATATGGACCCATCGGATGAACAAATTCGCCTCGTCCTCCTTTTTGATGAACAATTCGAAATAAATTCCCCGGAGTTGGCTGCCACAATTCGTCCCAAGGAATTTGCACTTTCAAATTTACAACAGTAAATTTTTATTGAATTTTTATTTATTACTAGGATATTTTTGGAATTCTAAACATGAATTTGACCATATATCATCAAATGCCAACATAAAACATTAACTAAATACTAAAATATTTGGAATTTTGGATTTATCAAAATTGCCATAAATTAGGACAAAATTGAAGGGGACCAAATTTCATGTTTAGCATTCCTTTATATTATAATAATCCAAATGAAAACAAGTATTGTTATTTTACTGTCTAGATTCAATAAATGGAAAATATCTATTTATAGAAAAAACACACAAATTAAAGTGCCGAATTTTCAGTCCTAGACTAAAGACCACCAAACATTAGACCTAATCAATAGAACTTGTCAAAACGCATCATTTGATTATATTTTGCCATTCTAAATTAGTTTGGAACCAAAAATCAAAGCCGGCTTAAATAGTTTAATTTAAAATCCTTTAATTTTGATATTTAATTATCGTTCCATTTCGGAAAATTCAATGTTTTTCCAAAAAAAAATTCACAAAATTCAAAAATATTTTTACTAATATTCTTTTAATTTCCAGCGTTTTGATGTTGAAATGCTCAAATGAAGAGGACACCCAGGCATGGGTTGACACAATAAAAACCATATTGGAAGACACTGCCAAATTTGGTTACACAAAAAACGTTACGGCTCTTCCTTCCCACAACGCTTGAATTCCTACTGTCAATGGTTTGTGGATGCAAAAGATTGTTGGGAGGAAGTGACCTAAACCTCGGGAAATTCTTGTTTTTTTAATCAATAATCATGCCCTATTCAGATTTTTTTGTTTTACCCAATTTTGATTTTTTGTATTTTGCCCATTTCTGATTTTTGTGTTTTTGCCCATTTCTGATTGTTGGTGTTTTTGCCCTATTCTGATTTTTTGTATTTTTGCACTATTCTGATTTTTTGTGTTTTTGCACTATTCTAATTTTTTGTGTTTTTGCACTATTCTGATTTTTTGTGTTTTTGCACTATTCTGGTTTTGTTTTTGCACTATTCTGATTTTTTGTGTTTTTGCACTATTCTGATTTTTAGTGTTTTTGCACTATTCTGATTTTTAGTGTTTTTTCACTATTCTGATTTTTAGTGTTTTTGCACTATTCTGATTTTTTGTGTTTTGCACTATTCTGTTTTTTTGTGTTTTTGCACTATTCAGATTTTTTTGTTTTACCCAATTTTGATTTTTTGTATTTTGCCCATTTCTGATTTTTGTGTTTTTGCCCATTTCTGATTGTTGGTGTTTTTGCCCTATTCTGATTTTTTGTATTTTTGCACTATTCTGATTTTTTGTGTTTTTGCACTATTCTGATTTTGTTTTTGCACTATTCTAATTTTTTGTGTTTTTGCACTATTCTGATTTTTAGTGTTTTTGCACTATTCTGATTTTTAGTGTTTTTGCACTATTCTGATTTTTAGTGTTTTTGCACTATTCTGATTTTTTGTGTTTTTGCACTATTCTGATTTTTTGTGTTTTTGCACTATTCTGGTTTTGTTTTTGCACTATTCTGATTTTTTGTGATTTTTAGTGTTTTTGCACTATTCTGATTTTTTGTGTTTTTGCACTATTCTGATTTTGTTTTTGCACTATTCTAATTTTTTGTGTTTTTGCACTATTCTGATTTTTAGTGTTTTTGCACTATTCTGATTTTTGTGTTTTTGCCCATTTCTGATTTTTTGTGTTTTTGCACTATTCTGATTTATTGTGTTTGCCCAATTCTGATTTTTTGTGTTTTACCCAATTCTGATTATTGTGTTTCAGTTCTAATTTTTTGTGTTTTGTTTAATTTTTTTTTTGTGTTTTATATCAAATTTTGAAATTCTGATTTTTTGTGTTTTTGCCCTATTTATTCTTTTTTGTGTTTTGCTCTATAATCAATTTATAATCATTAATTTATCCTTTCAATTCTTCTTAAAAATTCCATCTTCTTTCACTAACTTCATTCGTTTGCAGGTTTGTGGATGCAAAGGATTGCTGGGAGAAAGTGGCCTCAATGATTGAAATGGCCCGGGAGGAGATTTTCATTGCCGATTGGTGGTTGAGCCCGGAAATTTATTTGCGTCGACCAATGGCCGAGGGCAATCATTGGCGGTTGGATTATGCACTGAAGAGGAAGGCTGAGAAGGGAGTGCGAATTTTCATTCTCATCTACAAAGAGATGGAAATGGCCCTGGGATTGAAGAGCCTGTATTCGAAAAAACATCTTCAAGGACTTCATCCAAATATTAAGGTGGGATTTGTTAAATTAATTAATTATAATTAAAATTATATTTAAATTGGTCAAAAAATTTAAAAAATTCACAAAAATTTATGAAACTGTTTTTAATGAGAAAAGAATTTGTTAATTGTTAGGTACTTATTTTAATCCGTGACTCCCTTTTTGAAATGAATTTATTTTTGACCTTCCCTAAATACGTAAGAGGCATTTTTCGATGAGGCCAGAAAATTAGAAATTTCCATTTATTTTGAATTTTGGTGATTTGCAAAAATGGTTTCATAATTTGCTAAAAAATTGTAGCATAGAGAAAAAGCACAGAACTAAAAAGTTTCACTACTAAATTCGAATTTTCCGACTTCGGAAAACCAATATTACTTATTTTAAATACATTAAATCAATATTTTTTTATCAAGAAGGAAGATTAGAAACTAGATTATTGTATTTTATTAATTTTAATTAGGAAAGCTAAGCACGAATTTGGGCTCAATTTAAATTTTTTAACTTTAATTAAAAACATAAATGACAATTAATATTTACAAAAATGATCCAAAAATTGCAGGTGATGCGCCATCCCGACCATTACATTGGTTCGGGTACATTTTTCTGGGCACATCATGAAAAGCTCCTAATCATTGATCAGCTCATCGCCTTTGTTGGTGGCATCGATTTTTGCTATGGCCGATGGGATGATAGTCAACACGTGCTCACCGATTTGGGCTCAGTTCGTTTTTCGCCGCGTTCGGAACAATGCACAATTGCAAGTTTTATTTGTTTTAAATTTTAATAATTGATCGAGATTAATTGTAATTAATTTTCTTGGTGATCTAAATTTAATCAATGATCAGCAACATGAATAAAAGACTTCATATAAGTGTTAATCAAAAAATTAAAAATATATTTTTCTATGGGGTAATTTTTTTATGATAAACACAAACCTAACCTTATTATATTCAATAATATTTCAGTAATATCTCAAAATTTGGAAGCCAATTTACTTGTTTGCTTACAATTAGATAATTACTATTGGAAAATAATTTTTAGAATAAAAATTTTTGTACATGAAACTTTCTCTCCAATATTATTTATTTTTAAAAGTACGTATTAATCCAGCTTTAAAAAATATCCAGCACAATCTTTTTTAGATACTATAGGTTTCTCAATTTTGCTCTAGGATTAGGATTACTTCAAATCATCCTAAATTCAGGGATAGAATAGGATATCCACCCTATATGCGAAAGTACTCCTTGTCCTTGGGGATGATCAAAATTCTAAATTTGTGCCCATATAACATATTTAAATACCCATAAAAATTAAAAAAAATAAAATTTTAATTTCCTTATTTAAGGAAAAGAATGCGGCTGCAAATTTACAAGGCAAAATAATTGGTGAAAAAGACCAGCATCCAGCAGAGGCTGAAATTTTGCAAGAAGTCCATCGTATCACCGAGGACATCATCGACGAGGAAACGGGCAAAAAAATTGGCGAGAAAATCACCTCAACAATAAATCCAATTAAAAACGATGAAATCGATGCTGCAAATGCAAAAACACCGGTGAATACAACAAAAGAATGTAAGTTGATTTGAAAGGCAATAATTTAGAAAATTAAAAAGTTGAATTGGCTAAATAATAATTAATTTGATAAAAGTGATTATAAGACTTGGTGCTAAGGAATATATAGGAAACAGAGGATTAATAAGTCACAATTTAATTAAAATTTTATTGAACCACCCGGACAGATTAAAAATTTTCATCAACCGGAGGCCATTTAGATTAAAAGGTTTACAATAAAAGCCCCTGAAGCCTAATCAAAAATCAATCACATTTTTTTTCAGACAAGGAAAACTTTTTTTACTTTTCTTCACCAAATTAAATGGGTTTGGAAAGAACGGTTTTTAAAAATGAAGAAATAATGGTGCCGAAAAAATTTAGATTTTACAACTAATTAGTGAAAAGATATAAATATAATTTATCAAATGGCCCATCCGAACAGTCATTTGGTCAAATGGTTTAGTGCTTAGTTTAAAAAATAAAAAGGTTGACGGTTCAATTCCTTCTGTAGTAGGCGCATTTGAAACACGCCACATGAGATCCCAAATTTGGTCTTCACTCTTCATGTTCAAAAAATGCGAAAATAATGTTGGCATCATCCGGGAGTTCCTCTTCCTATCTTAGATAGCTCTTATGATGGGGTTATCCTCAAAGATGATGGCACAAAAAAATTTTTTAACCAATTTATTTAATTTTTATCATCAAAAAATGTTATTTACAATGATTAATTTTTTTTTGCAAGAATCAGCAAAAATTATTAAAATTGGGCCAAAATTCTTTAAATTATTTTGTCATTTTTATAGTGAATGGTCCAACGCCAAAATTACAATGGACGACACCTAAGCAGCAACAGCCAAAACTACGGGATGTAATGCAAAAAGCAATGGGTCGAGTCCGTTCATCCGTTGGCCCAAAACGCGAAATGATGATCACTCCGGAGAGGACACCGAATACAAGCAACACAAACACAACAATGGGCGAAGAGGGAATGGAGAGGACGGAAATGTTGTCGAGCGAAGATGGCAAACCAATGATTCGTTTCATGAATTTCACTAGCAATTTGTCGGCACTGGAAGAGCATGACACAACAGCCATAACAAATACGACAACGGAAGGATCACCTCCTATGGGGTCAGTTTTGAAGACTTATTTGTGTTCAAAAAATTGATTTTCCAAATTATGATTGGCTTAATTCGAAAAAAAGCATTTTTATTTGGGTATTTGGAATCAGAAATGCTAAACATAGATGTTGACTTCAAAATGGTTTCTTAATTTATTGTATATTCCCAATCTTGGTAAGCCAAATGTCAAAACAGTTAATCGTTAAATCTTTTAAACAAAACTTTCCCAAGTACAAATTTCGGCCTTTATTGACCCCTACTTTATTTGGCCAAAAAATACATTTTGCTTCCTTCTGCTGTTTTGACTGACTTTTCACAGCAGAAATTTAGGGCATAAATATTATTAATTCAATTCCTCCCTCAACCCCTAGCTTCGGGTCTACTAAGACCAAGATGCCCAAATATGGATAAAATAAGGTCAAATTCATGTTTAATAAAATCCCCAATTATGCAATTTTTGTTTTTTAATGTAATAAGATAATCGACAATTGATATTTTGTTCTAATTTTTAGATATCAAAAATCGGGAAGCGTGCCAATTCCATCATCAGCAACGGCAGCAATACCAATGGAGCCAAAGCAGCGGACATTGATGCGACGAGTTGTGACAAATTTGAGGCCAGAACGGGCAAAAAGACGTTGGAGATTGGCATTGCAGCCATCAGAAGAGGCCCAGGATGAATACATTGTCAAGTAAGTTTAAGATTGAACGAAGATATACCGCAATTTTAATCAATACATAGTTTTTTGCTTTAAAATGTAAATAATTAGATTATCTCTTATTACTTATCAATTTGACTAATCTTTATATCATTGCATTCGAAATTTTTCGCTCTTTTAAGCATATATGGATGTTTTCGATTAGCCGCTACAAAGTTATGATCCCCAACCCCAAGAATCTTGAGATGTTTATGTATATTAAATAAATGGAAAAAAAATAAAAAAGAACACAAAATAAAAAAAAATAAAGATAAATTAAAAGTGATTAATTTTCTTTTTCATCACAGTTATTGTCGACTGCAAGAGACCAAAGTGGATATGTCCGGGTTGCAGGGTGCTGGAAAATTGTGGCCTGGCAAAGATTATGTCAATTTCATTCACAAAGATTTCGTGGATGTGGACATTGCATACAGCGGTAAATTTAAGGGGAGCTTATAAACAACAAAAATTGTTCAGTTTTTACAAAAACCAGTTTCAAAAAATAAGCGCTTACATTTCAATTTTAAGCAATAACATTGATTTTTTTGTAAAAATGTTTTAACAACTACCTTTTGAGCAAAACACACAAATATTGGAAAAATATTCCAGAATTTTTTTAAATTAGTGCTTTTTGACATAGCTAAATTACTGATAATTCGGAATCAAAAATAATTTTTTTATTTCCACAGATTTTATCAATCGATATGACACGCCAAGAATGCCTTGGCATGACATTCATTCCCTTGTGTACGGATCGGCTGCCCGTGACGTTGCCCGGCATTTCATTCAACGTTGGAATGCAACAAAGGTGTTTTTTACTTTTTACCACACATATTTTGGTGAAGCAAAAATAGTATTTAATTTCCCAAAATAAACACTGAATAAAAAAAGTATTGAAAATGCAAAAAAGGTCATAAATAGAATACAAAAAAAATCCTCTCAGTTTGGTTTTTATAACATTTAATTTAAACCAACAATTTGGTTTTTTCTAAAATACACAATACGATATGATACATCATTGAGGATTCGAACCACATCATTTTTAAACATTTTACCAATGTCATTAGCCATTCGGCTATTGATGTGTTGTGGATTCATGGATTTATTTTTAATTATAAGTTCGACACATTTTGGTGAGATCAAATATGGTTTGGGGATTTAGGATAATTTCATTTGTTTTCCGCCAATTGCAATGTTTTTTCGGCAAATTAATAGTATATATACTTACTGTTAGAGAATAATAAAAATTTACATTTTTGCAGACCGAAAAACTCAAAGATGACGTTGCCTACCCATATTTGTTGCCAAAATCCTACAATTCCGTGCGAGTCCCAAAAATATTCTTCAGCCCTGACACACAAAGGGTTGAGGTTCAAGTACTTCGCTCCGTTGCCCATTGGTCATCACTGATCGACAAAACCGAGGATAGCATTCAACAAGCCTACCTTTCATTGATTGCCAACGCCCGCCATTATGTGAGTTTTTTTATTACTGCATTAATTATATTCCGCAATTTGCATATAACATTATTGTGTAAGCCCCGATTTTAACTAGAAATTCTAAATAGACTTTTTAAATACTTTTTATTTGGGTAGAGCTCCTGAATTCAAAAGAAAATTATTATTCTAAAGACTCCTCAATCATCCAAATTCTTAAGCGCATACTAACTTTTTTACATTATAAATAATAGTTGAACCTCTTTCATATTTGATAGAGAATTATTTGCCCCATATTCAATAAAAATAATAATTTCAAAGATTGCCTAAATTAAAACTTTAACATCAGCCTGCTTAATTCTTATTTTTTTGGAATAATTTTTAAAAGACAATATCAAGTACGTAGCACATAATAATAATTTGGGCTAAGTTTATGACCCACTATTTTTGAGCATAAATAGGATAATTTGATGTGTAATCCATCCATATTAATATGAAAAAAGCTAAAACACTCATTTTTCTTTATCTTTATTCACCATCTTATAGGTCTACATTGAAAATCAATTCTTCGTTTCAATGATTGGCAGTTCCGAAGTGCATAATGGTAAATTTGAAAATTATATTGCTTTATTTAATTTAATGTTGTAAAAATTTATAGAAATTTGCCGAGTCCTTCACGATCGCATTTTACGTGCACATCAGTGAGTAAATTACAAATTATTATTTTTATATTTAAGTTTGATAAATTGTTTTCTAAATTTTATGAATGTAACCTAAAATAACCAATGCTTATTTTTTCAAATAAAAATATTCAAATGATTTTAAGGATTAAATTCCGTGAAAATTTTTTAGATCAAACCGACCATCTTTCTAATTGATTTGATATTTTACCTTTTCACTAGCCATAAAATCGGTTTTGGAGCCTAAAGTTCCCAGTTTTTAGTTTTGGCGGTTTGATAATTTTGATTGATAATAAACTTTCGATTAAACCGATCCAAAAAAGAGACGACAAAATAATAAGATTTTATTGAATTAAATCTCTAAATTTTACTCCTATTTATTTTACATTTTTTTGCATAGGAAAAAGGAAACATTCCGTGTTTTTGTGCTCATCCCGCTTCTGCCCGGCTTCGAAGGCGACATCGGCGCCACCTCATACTCTGCCCTGTTGGCCGTCCTCCATTGGACAATGCTTTCAATTGCCAAAGGCGAACATTCTCTGGTGGAACAATTGCGCAAATCCGGCGTCACAAATGTCCACGATTACATTTCATTTTGCTCACTTCGAACTTGGGATGAACTGTGCGACAAATTGGTCACCGAGCTGGTCTACATTCATTCAAAATTGATGATTGTGGACGATTTGTACACAATCATTGGCAGTGCAAACATCAATGACCGGTCGCAGAGTGGAAATCGGGATTCAGAGGTGGGTAGAAATTAATAAAATCTTTACTTTTCAAAAATTCCAATCACACAAATTATTTAATATAACGCAAAGGAGACACTCTAAAAGGAAATTATAGTGAATTTATCATTTTTTTGCATATTTTCTTAAACCTAAGCTTCAAATTTAAATCAAACTAAAATTCTATGCTTCTCTTTTGAATCCATTCCGAATTATTAAAAAAAATTTTAAAAAATTGGCAAAATATAATTTAATTTTTCGCTTAATCTAACAAAGTTGGTTGAAAATCATAATATTAAATACTCTGTTGACAAGTTTATTTCAACAAAAAGAACCAATTTTTTGAATGCAAAAAGTTTTCCTTAAGAGTTAATTGATGTTGCCAAAAATATGCAAAACAATTCATTTCCATTAAACGATGAGTCATCGTGGCAGGTTTAGTTGAATCGGTTAAGTGATTGACCAAAAAGCTCTTTCAGCAAAGTTCGACTCCTCTTAGGAGGAGTTAATAAAAAAATAAAGGGGAAATGACGAGCAATATGTCGATTTCTGCTGTGGAATTGATGGTAAAAAGGCCTTCAATATGATAAAAATTGAATCCGACTTTCCGATACCCTTTTTTGAATTTTTAAATTATAGTAACGATCCGCATTAAAAGGAAAAAAGGAAATTTAATTTTAAAAAATTTTTAGAAAAATATTTTTAAATATTCCAACAATAAATTTAAGGTTTGTCTGTTGATCACGGATCATGAATTTGTGCAAAGTCGAATGAATGGATTGCCCTACACTGCCGGCAAATTTGCCCATTCCCTTCGAAAACGCCTCATGATGGAACATCTTGGCCTGCTGGAGGACTCATTTCCACGCACAAAGGCCAAAGAACGCATTGATGTGGACGATCCAATTTGCCCTACATTTTACACGGATATTTGGTGCAGAATTGCCGAGACGAACACACGCATTTATGAGGAAATGTTCCGATGCTATCCAACAAATTTGGTACGTTTATTTGGGGATAAATCCATTTAGAGGATAAATATTGACTAAAATAACAAAATAAAATTTTTACTAAAAATTCTTTTCACGAATAATAAAGCTGACTAATCCGCTAAATTGGCTAGAATTAGATGAAAAATAAGGATTAATTAACTCAGAATCAGATTGGATTGAATTTTTTAGACGTGAAATTTTTTGCTAAGGTCTATCATCCTTCAAATCTTTTATTGAAATTTTATCTCCCCTTGGAATTACCAAAAGTTTGAATAATCCCTTCCTTTAGATTCCTTTAGCCATAGAATTGTATATCCTCCTTATATTCTCTTTAAAATTTGTCCTCATCAGGAAATAAACATCACATTTTAAAGGAAATAATTCCCAAAATTCATAAGAAAAAGAGACTCAGGGCAAGATTTTCAGAATCTTGAGGGCAGATAAAACGAAAATTTTGAAAGATGAATAAAATAGAATTTTTAGATAAGTCCCCCATAGGCCATAAATAATCAATTATTCCAAAATTTAATTTATTTTCATTCACAGGTCGAAACCTTTGACGAACTGCTTGCCTGGAGATCGGAGAAGAAAATTGCAGAAAATGAGCCGGAAAAAGCACGAGCGGAATTAGCAAAATTGGTTGGCTCTTTGGTGGAATTCCCAATACATTTCTTGCGCAATGAGAATCTTTCGCCAACATTTGCCTCCAAGGAAGGATTGGTGTCCAGCTCCATATTCGTTTGATGAACAAAATTTGACTGATGAAGGCAAAAGAATACTCTATTTGAACCCATTCAATTTTTCCACATTCATTTGTCACAAATTATTATTGTTTTTAATTTCCATTCCCATATCTCCAAGCCACAAAATGGAATTTATTAAGTTTAAAAATGGACCAAAATCAATTTAAAATATGTAATTTTTATTTTATATTAATAAAAAACAAAAAAATTTTTTGACCACAAAACAATCTTAATAATTTCCATCTCCCAAATTAATTTTTCAACCATCAATCCCATTGTGAAATTTTATTCTCTTATAAAGAACATTTGCCAAATGAGAACATTGAGACTTAATCCTCCCTATCCACAGCCAAAAAATAATAATAATTCATTGAGACAAATTCCATTTAAATTGTTCAACCAAATATTTTTTTAATTTTAAATGCCACTATTCTAGTATTAAATTGTTCCCTGTGAGACTAGAAATTGATATTCATTTCCTTTATTAATTTTATAAATAAAATTATAATAAAAATGGTTTAAAAATTTAAAATAAATACAATTATACTATTATTCTATAAATAAAATTGAGTAAAATGCGCATTCACAAATCTACTTTAATGAAGGTAGATTTGAAAGAATTAAAAATCAGAACAAGTGGATTCTAACTAGGCGGAATTATTCTAAGAACAGGCGGAATTATTCTAAAAACAGGCGGAATTATTCTAACCAGGCGGAATTATTCTAAGAACAGGCGGAATTATTCTAACCAGGCGGAATTATTCTAACCAGGCGGAATTATTCTAAGAACAGGCGGAATTATTCTAAAAACAGGCGGAATTATTCTAACCAGGCGGAATTATTCTAAGAACAGGCGGAATTATTCTAAAAACAGGCGGAATTATTCTAACCAGGCGGAATTATTCTAAGAACAGGCGGAATTATTCTAACCAGGCGGAATTATTCTAACCAGGCGGAATTATTCTAACTAGGCGGAATTATTCTAACCAGGCGGAATTATTCTAACTAGGCGGAATTATTCTAAGAACAGGCGGAATTATTCTAAGAACAGGCGGAATTATTCTAAGAACAGGCGGAATTATTCTAACTAGGCGGAATTATTCTAAGAACAGGCGGAATTATTCTAAGAACAGGCGGAATTATTCTAACCAGGCGGAATTATTCTAACCAGGCGGAATTATTCTAAGAACAGGCGGAATTATTCTAACCAGGCGGAATTATTCTAACTAGGCGGAATTATTCTGACCAGGCGGAATTATTCTAAGAACAGGCGGAATTATTCTAACCAGGCGGAATTATTCTAACCAGGCGGAATTATTCTAAGAACAGGCGGAATTATTCTAACCAGGCGGAATTATTCTAACCAGGCGGAATTATTCTAAGAACAGGCGGAATTATTCTAAACAGGCGGATTTAAGAATTAATTAAATGATTAAAAAGATCTGAAATAATAATTTGTACATAATCATTTTTTATATATCAGAAACCGATATTCCCAAAAATTTCCAATATAAGCCGGCTTGTTACTTGGCTAATTTCAGAAAAATACAATCAATGTTTTAATTTGTCGGGCGGTAAGATTTTAGCAGAAAATTAAAATTTTTATTCCCCATTTTCTCAATACCAAATAAAAATTATAAAAATTGGACTTTTGAATTTGGATAATTTTTAAAATTTTGTTAATATATTTATTGACTCTCAGATTATACCTGTTAAACAATTTGAATTGGTAATATTTGACCTCTTTCACTGCTAATTAAATAAGAAAATTCATTCCTAATGGAAGGAAAAAATCTTTAAAAAGCAACATCAATTATGAAAATTTGAATTCAATTGAGACTGAAAAGATTATCAAATTCGAATTCTCGAAAAAAATTTTCTATTTTGATTAAAAAAGACTCTCATAAATTCCGTTATTTAATAAATTTTAATAGGAATAATTGCTATTTTTGCAACTCATAAATTTATTATTCTTAATTTTTATAAATCATTAAATAAAAAATTAATTTTATCTAGGTTCGTCAACAAATATCCAATAAAAATATATAAAATAAAATAAAATAAAATAAAATAAAGAAAAATATTTAATACATTAAATAATATTAAATTTAGGAAAAGCCAAATTGCCTTCAAAATTTGCCTATCTCCAACTTTTTCCAGAATTCAATTTATTCTATCCTAACGATTCAATCCATGTAAATTTTGACAAGGATAAATGGCAATTCAGGGATTTCAAACGAGTTCTTGAATAAGAAAATTGGAAGAAATAATGGCCAAAAAGTTGATGGAACTTTTCATTTTCTTAGTTGTTAAATTTATTTGGTAAATTAAATTATTGACAATTATTTATTTGATTGTTTCAATAATGCAATTTTTTCGATAAACAAAAACAATAAATTCTTTATTCTTTACTATCCTAATTTTAATCAAATATATAATTTTAAACGATCGCAAAAATGTAAAATTAAATTTCTACAAAGAACAAAATTTACAAAATGAATAAAAATATTTGTATAATTAATGATAGATAATTAATGAGATGGGTGCTGACTGCTTAGTAAAAAAAAATTGAGAGAATGGCATAAAAATCATCTATAATTCTCATTATCAATCAAATTTTTTGATAAATAAATTAATTTTGCCTGAGGAATTTTCCCAGCCAATTTTATTGTCTTATTATTTTTTCCCAATTCAACCAATATTTAGTATTTTTTTTCAGACAAAATGAATTATCCGTGAGGCATGAGCGTGTATGATGATAATGAGGAGAATTAGAAGAATGACCTACTTTTTTGAAAATGTTATCTTCTAAAGTGGACATCACCTTTTCTATCATCCAATATTCATTTAGGTACTTTTACTTAGTTAACATTTGCCCCGATTGAGTCATTTTCCTATAGAAGCTTTGTTGGACACATTTGCCCTCCATTTCATCATTCCTTTTTTTGTCCCAGTTTCATCCATTCAATTTAGGTCTTAAACATATTTTCCCCTTCTATTATGGGTCTGGGCCAATTCTATAGATTACAAAATTTTATCCCCAATTTTTTTTTTTATTAAAATCTTATTTTGAATGCAGAATTTACCCGCCATTTTTTCATTCAATTATTTGTCCCTCCCAACTCCATCGAATTCAATTCTTCATCGAACACAACTTTACTTATTTCTTCGCTAATTCATCCACATTTTTTTTCTTATTAATCTTTAAAGACCGAAGAACATTCCAAGCACTCCATTTTTTCCCCATAATTTCCATATCTTCATTGTCTCTTTTTTCAAATATTTATTTTTAATTTAAATTTTTTGATTAATTCTTATTTATATTAATATTAAGCTTTATTATTTTCTCATAATTTTCCTATCAATCATCCCATCGTAAATGCCATTCTCTCCTGTAAAATTATTCGCCTTCAATATTTATTACAGTATCTTGTTAAACCCTTCTGGCATTGTCACCCTCTCCCCCCACCCCCAATCCCATGTTGATCTCTGCGCTTATTTCCTCTGGTGAAAATAATATATTCTTATTACCAATTTATTACTCCAATAAGTCCCCCACCCCCCTATTTGAGTTAGCCAAAATCCGATATCATAATTTTTTAACTTCCATAATCCAATACTCTACTATACAATACCACTCATCAGTCAGCCATTTAATTTTAGCTCAAACTGAAGATATTTCATTTATGAATTCAAAATCATTCGCTCAGAATACATATAAAAATTTTTTTTAAAAATTTCCGTTATGTGGCCATCTGCTGTTGCCGACCTACTCCTATCGCGCTCGATGGGTCAATTCGCGTGGCTTGGGGTCCTTCCACCCCTCACAGCCCCCAAAAGCCAAAACTATTTATTCGTCCAATGTCCACATCCACATTCAACCGCCCAACGCACCGATTCCCTAGTCTTTTCAGTCCAATGCAGCAAAAAACCATCATTCAATCCATCGGCAAAAAAAAGTCGATGAACAGGGATGGGTTTTCGATGTTTCGATTTTTGGTCGTTTTTGGCATCGAAATTTCGATTTTCCTTTTCAAAAAATAATTTGACCCCCCGAAATTTCGATATCGATTTCGATTTTTATTTTGGCCCATCAAACCCATCTCTTTTTTGAACCATTCGCTTTTATTTTCTTATTTATATATAAATTTGGTTAACTTCAATAAACCTAACTGATATTTATTTAATAATCCATATTCGCAAATTTCATTTAAACTCAAAAACAAAAAAAAATTGATAAATTGTTTAAATAAATTCGCAACAATGCCAAATGGATGGGACGCAGATTATTTTGAAAACAGCGCCTTTAATAATAAAAGAGTTATTAATAGTTCCAAAATGAAAATGAAAATGGAAAACAAAGAATGTGGAAGAATTTCACTTGTGCTAGACAAAAGTTATCCGGAGTATCCCGTCTTTGTTTTGAAAGAAAATCAAACTGTTGGTGGATTTGGATGGTATGCTATGATTTTTTTTATTAAATAGTATTGACAAAAAATGATATGGGAAATATTTAAAATTGCAGAAAAAAAAAACATTGAAAATTGCGAAAAGTTTATACCGGTTTAGTGTTTTGTCCAAAATTCACAAATCATATACCATTGGATAGAGCTCATCAAGACGCATCGAATGGTATATAATTTGTCATGGTTTAATTGGTTTTGAACCAAACCCCTTTGATGGTTTAAATGGTTTAAAACTGTTAATTTTTGAACAAACCTCGACAAAATATATACCAATCGACGCGTCTTGACGAGATCTATTGATTGGGTATAGGGTTTAAGGGTCTAGGACAAACCGGTAAACCGTTATAAACTTTTCGCAATTTTCAATAATCTTTTTTTTCGCAATTTTCAATGTTTTTTTTTCGCAAAATTAAATACCATCCTAAATCTATTAATGCATTTTTTTGATATGATAAAAAATTGCATAAAATAATGAATAAGTATTTATTTTATTAATCATGAAAAGAATCTTCAAAATTTTTTTTCAAAAAGTTTTTCTGCTAAATTCTAACATATAATTCGTAACCAAAATTTTGATAATTAGAATAACTAAAAATGGGCATGTCAAATTAAATTTTTATTTTAGGGAAATTCAAGAATTGAAAACAACAACTTACCTCGAAGAAATGGAGCTCAAATTGGAATTTTCGGTTCACTGCAAAAATTCTAGTGGAACACTTTTTCTGGCTCAGGCTGAAATTAATGTCATAATCGGCACACATCCATTTGTCGGCACACATCAATTTGGCAACGGAGGTTTCGGAGAAACAAACATGCATTATTTCTTCAACGGAGAAGAAAATGTAAAATTTGAACGCCGTTTGTACTATGATGCGAATGATCCAAATCCAAATGAACAATATGTCGACATTGAAATCAGTGTACTTCGAAGCTGTTCCAGGTATATATCTATGCAGAATTTCATCCAAATTAATCAGAATAACTCTGAAAATCTTATTAGTAGTTAATTTCCCAAATTAAGCTAAATTACCTAAAACATTAATGAAATTGCGAAAAAAATTCATAATATCAAATTAATTTTAATGATTTTAGTGTATTCTCTACATTACAAATCTTTACCATTTTATTAGGATTTCTTCCAGATGCATTGAACTTTAATAATTTAAATTAGTTTGACCAAAAATAAGGGTGTTAAAATAATTTTGGCTAATTTCTTTTTAGTTCAAATCAGAAATATTTTAGCTTGAATGATCAATCGATGTGTCTTTACGAGTTATTTAGAATGATTATAATAAGATTTTTGGGGCTAGGGTGAACTTCTGAACTGCCTCATTCATTATGGGATTTTTAAAATTCATAAATTTCTAATTATTTTCCTTAAAAATTTAAAGTTTGGTGAAACTCGACACACATTTAGAAATTACTTGGGATGAATCGCAAGAAAATGGAGAACTCAAACAAAAAAATGAGGTGATCGCAGTAAACAAACATGTGAGTTAAAATTAAAAAAAAATGAATAATGTTTTTATTAGATGCTAGCTGCAAATTCCGAATATTTTGACCGTTTATTCTTTGCCAAATGGCTTGAAGGCTCTCAACAACAGTTCAAAATAAAAGAAGAAGACTATGTTGCATTAAAAAGGATGATCTACACATCAATGTTGGGAATTGGATGTCTGCTGATTGGCAATAAAAAGTTCGAATGCCTGCTTTTTGGATCTACAAATGACAAAAATGTGAAATGTCTGTTTAAAATCAATTTATCTTTTATTTCATCCATAAATTTTAATTTTGAAAAATACTAAAATTTAAAGGCCAAAAAATTTGACTAATATTTATCTATTATAATTTGGATTAAGCCTAGACTATTTTTAGCTTAAGAGAATATGGTCAGATTTTACAAAATTTAATTGCCTTGAAAAGTGTTGGTATTTGACGCAATAATCTATAGAGCAAATTTAATGATATTAAAGAAAATAAATTAACTCTTTAGTATCCATCTCATCATCAGAAATCAATAAAATTTTAATTTTTAATATTTGAGATATTTAATTAGTAAAAATAAAAATTTAAAAATGTGGCAATTTTCGTTAAAATATGGGCTTAAAAATCTCCCAAAATTAAAATATATATAAATTTTTAACTTATTCAAAATAATTTATTTTCTAGTCAATATGGCCATAGATATGCTCAAACTCAGCGACAAATATAATATGCCGATGATCCGAAATTTTTGCGAGGATTACTTGGCTTTGCAATTTGAGAAGGGCAATGATATGTCGAAGATTGAATTTATTGTGGAAATGGAAAAATTCGGGTTTCACAACTTAAAGGTGAGATATCTAATTAATGGAGAAAAATATTTTAATAAAAAAATTAATAATTGAACTAATTATACTCTAAAAAAGAGTAAAATAAAATAATTGTTTAATTTTTTTTTATAATTGCAAAATAAATTCCGTCTGAAATGAATATTCTTTAAATTTTTCTTGCACATTTAACTCAAAGCAAAATACATTTTTTTTATTTATATAGGCGAGAATATTGGCATCAATGAACTCAAATGATCTTTGCAAGGAGCTGCGCAAAAATTTTCAAATTCTTGTTCATCTGGACAGTCAAACTCGCGATGAAGTGTTAAATCAAGTCGAGAAAAGTGCTTGGTAATTTAAAAAAAAATAAATTAGAAATAAGGTACTTTTGCGTTTGAGACTCCCTCATCAAATGTTCTGAAATTCATGCCTAATAAGTATATTTTTGGATGTGTGCTGATCACGAATATGGGCCTAAAATTAAGTTCAGCGATAATTTTAGATTTCAGATTCCTTTGCAATGAGAATTGAGTCGTAATTCTAATAAAAATCTGCCGATTTTTTGGCATAAAAATGAAAATAAAAATAATAACTTTTTTTTTAGTTTTTATGCTAAATTTTTTGACTCTTTTTCCCAAGTTTCATTCCAAAGGGGAGCTTTTTACTTTTCAATTTTAAATTTCCTATAAACTTTTGCTTCATTGACGTGGCTATGAAATAATAAGCACAGATTCGCGAACAGCAGTCAGCACCCAAATTCCCCTAGGACGTAATTTTCTTAACATTTAATGGAAGAGTCGTAAAACGGAAAAAAATACAAAAATTTGATAAAAATGAAATTTTTCGCCAAATATTTTTAATCTAAGAAATTTTAATGATAACAAAATTAAAAAAACAGCAACAATTCCAATGGTCGTTCTGGATATTGAGAGAAAGAAATTGATGAAAATGATAATTATAATTGATGGCATTGAAATTGGAATATGGATGGCATGAATTGATTTTATAAAAGAACAAATTTGATCATTTTTCAAACAATTATTTGATGATTTTTTTTTAAAATTCTTTTTCAAAAATGGATTTAATTTCCTTTAGGCTTTAGGGTATATTCTTTGCTGGGAATTCATTTTTATCATTTTATATTTAGGGGAAGACAATGAGATATTTATAGATTTAGGAATAATTTATAAATAATATAAATAACAAGGAAAAAAAATTTTAAGATTATCAAACATACGGCCAAAAATTAAATTTTTAAAATTTTTTCAAAATCTAGATTAAATTTGAATTACCCAGCAATGAATGCACTCGCAAATTGAAATTCCAATCTTTCCTTTTCATTATTAACATTTAAAAGCAATTTTAATATTTCGGAAAACACTCAATTGAATATTTTGACATTTAATTCATAATCCAATATTTAATCCATTATTTTTAAATCTTTCTGGAATAAAACTCTTTGTAATATTATTAATCTTTAAATTCAAATTGGGATGGGATCACAACTTTTGATGCAAAATATTGTATTTGGCTTGTTGGAGGAAAATTTTTTAATTATTAAAAGATAGAAGTTTTCTAAAATGAAAGAGTATGAAAGCAAAAAAAAAGAATTTTTTAATGCAAATTTACAGTGACAAAAAAGCCTAAATAATTTCTTCAAGATTGTCAATTAATTGCCTAGTTGAGAAAAGAGAAAGAATACTTTTTATTAGGGAATTATTTTGTTGGGCATGATCCATTTCATATCTCAAAATAAATATAAATGAATAAAGGCAATTTATTGTATGTTGATCTCCATTCTAGATGCTCACTCAGCTAAAATTTCAATATTTTGGTCCTCAATCATTTATTTATATTCCATTTGTTTCGATCGTGGATGGACCCAGCCGAGATGAGACATGAGACTCAAGAGAGACTCGGAACCAAATCCCTGCTGATAGGGCCATACACAAATGCACACCTTTTTGTTTTTCCTCCCCTTTTTCCATTCTTATTTCCTACCCGCGTGGAGGACGTTTCAGCGTCGGCCGTTTCAGCGTCAGCGATTTTGACGAGACATAATTCTGCAAAGAAGAAACCATTTGAGACAATCTTGGTATCGTTGGATAGAGCTATTCAAGCTCTATTGAATAGTGGATAAAACTTTTTTGATAAATGAAAATTTAAGTGACTTAAAGTCGAAAAAGTTAATGCAAGTCGCTTTTTCTTATTTAGAAGCCTGTAATTAAGAGGATATTTAACTTTTCATAAATTGCTATATATCATTTAATAGAGCTTGAATAGCTCTATTCAATGATACCAAGATTTTATCAAATGGTTTCTTCTTTGCTGAGTTATGACTCGTCAAAGTCGCTGACGCTGAAACGGCCGACGCTGAAACGTCCTCCCGCGTTCCTATTTCCTACCCACCCCATCCCTCAAATCTCCCAGACTTGCTAAAATTCGCTCTTGAAGAAATAGTATAATGTTCTCTTGCCATATACTCAAGCTTTGGCTGCCACTGCCATCTGTCCTTATGAGGAGTAGAAATATAAAGGAAAGATTGGGCAATGAAATCTATAGGAATTTAGGAATGGGGGTATGGAAATGGGGCATATTGGCCACAAAGAAGAGAATTTTATATGGCCATGTTGTATTTCGATTTATTTACAAATTGAGAATGGGAGGTTAGTCCAATCCACTCTCTGAAATTTTTTTCATTTTCAAAGGTAAATTATTTATTATATATTGTAATTTTAAATATTTAATTTGATTAAATTTTTTAAAAATATTTTGTTCTTGATGATTATTCCATTTTTCATTGCTACATTCTATATTGCAATTTAAAATATTTGATCTCTGTTTGTTTAAATTTCAGTTTTCGCCCCGAAATTCATTTCGTTTTAAAAATATTTTAATTTTTTTAAAATTATTTTATATGTCGGGTGGCGAGGTTCACATTTTATGGAAAAAAAATATTTTTACTTTTTTATAATTTCACACAATATAAATAAATTTATGTGATACAAAAAATATTAAAACAAAAAAAATTATTCTTGAAAAAAAAAGAAAAATCATAAAATTAATAAGAAATTAGTATATTTTGTTAGAATTAATATATATTGTCATGAAATGAAGCATTCTTTATATTTGTGCCAGTTGAGTGCACCATGAAATGACAATTAATTTCCCATACTCTTTTCATAGAATTTCCTTCTCCATCGACGCTTTCTGTTACTCAACTATAGAAATTTTAGTCTTTGGCCCATTTTTAGGTAACACCAACGCCCAGTCCCGAGTCCCGACCTTTTCGCTGGGGTATTTTTTTCCTTTTCCATTGTCCCACGGGATTATTTGAGTCTTCTTTTTTCCTTTTTCATTTTTATCTATAGCTTATAAACAACAGCCAGCCGCTTCAATCAATATATATTACATTCATTTTTTCGCTAATTTTTTTTGCTATTGGCTAAATTTTATTAATTTTACCATCAAATATTCCGCAACATAAGATGAAATTGATGGGTATTTTCGCTATATTATGCTTATTTATTTTTTTATGATTATTCCATTATAATATATATTGGCGCGAAAATTGAAAATCCGCGAAAATCGAAAATTAGAATAACACACTATTTCGCCAAAAAGCAGAGTACAAAACTAGGCCTAGCCATTAGCCCGGTGCTATGTCAACTCCTGAATAGTGCAAATGTGGGCTTTTTCGATTTATAATAAATCAGTAAACCGTTTTAGACCCTACAAACCTTATACCCTTTTGTAGATCGAGACACATTGAATGGTGTTATAATTTGTCATGGTTTGGTCCAAAATTAAAGAGTTTAAAACCAAAAACTTAAAAATATGGGTTTAAACGGTTTAACTCTTTATTTTTGGCCAATGACAAAATATAAACCATTCGATTCGTCTCGATGAGATATTCAAAATGGTATAAGGTTTGTGGGGTCTAAAACCAGTTTATGATTTATTAGAAGTCGATAACACCCACATTGCACTATTCAGGACATGCCCATATTTGCATAGCCCTTTGTCTATTCAGGACTCGACCCCGTACGCTTAGTCCCTACCCCTAATCCCATGCCGCCAAGCCCCTAAACCTAAACCCTAGTTAGTTTTTAGGTATTTCACTTTTTCTGCTTCCCTGACGTAAAATAGTGTGTATTTCTATTTTTCGCGGGTTATTAGCCAATTTACGTGACGATATATATAAATAAACATAAAAAGGCGCAAATTTTAGAAATGTATATATGTAACAGTAAATATGGGGAATTGGAAATTCCGCGGATTTACCAAGCTGATGGGCTGGTAAATTTCGGGAATCTCGGTTTCTAGGAACCGTAGAGGTTCGAGAGTAGGCTCAATCGACTCGGCATGGTCGATTTACTATATAAAATTTCAATTACAGACCAATTTAGGGGCTAGGGTTAATGTTAAGGTAGGGTCGGCATGGGTTTTAGGGGCTAAGGGCTAGGGTGTAATTGAAATTTCATATAGTAAATCTACTATGGCGAGTCGATTGAGCCTACTCTCGAATCTGTACGATGCTTAGAAGTCGAGATTCCCGAAATTTATCGGACCATCTCTTTGGGAAATCCGCGGATTTCCCAATTCCCCATATTTACCGCAACATATACATTCATCCATATCCGAAATTGATAATAATTATTTTAATTTTTTGATAGAGTTTATATTCTAATTGATATTTTTATAATTAATTGGGGCCATTCGCTATTGTTATCTGGGTTCTGGCTGTATTTTTGCACTTTTTTTTTAAAAATTTAATATAATTAAATTTAACATCATTTATCTGCCGAAATTACCATATTGAAGAAAATATTTATTTAATTTATTTTAGAAGAATAATATTTCAATTTGACAATATAATTTCTAAATAATCAACATTAAATATGAAAAGCCATCAAAAACTACTTCCTGAATTAATCATGCAACAGAACAATTTGTCAAACAAATTGGCAGCCGTAAAAAATCGCATAAATGTTCCTTTATCTGCTGGACATTTGAAATTGATAGTCGTCAGCTGCTGTTTCATAGTTGCTTTATTAAATCTGTTGCTGTTCATCATCCTATTATGGTGGATAAAATTTTCTGCTGCTGACATTAATCCAGCCACTCCAATTGTTAGTTAAATATTTATTATTAATTAGGAGAGAGAGGCTTACACCAAATACCGTATTACCTCTTTTAATTACGCACCCCTCTATTAATTCCCCAGTCTCGATTTTGAGGACCCATAGCTACTCTAGAAAGTTGAACTTTAAAAATTTTTTTATTGCATTTTCTTTGTTCCCTAGAGTTCTATAAAAGCGGCTATAATATATTCAAAAATGTCCACAAATTAAAAGTTAGATCCCAAATTTTCCCAATTTTTGAGGGGTTGGAAAATAATTTCCCATGAGGTTTTAAAAGAGTTTTTACCGTATTTATAATTTAGAAGACGTACTAATAAAGATACTTTTATAGCAAATTTGAGACGATGTATTTTTTAAATGAAAATTGTATATCATAGACTCGGATTTGAAAAATTAAAACCAATATCCTTTTCACTTTATACTAATAATTAATAATATTATAAAATTCTATTTTAGGAATGTCCGATGGCAAAAGCCAACAATGTTCAAGTAAAATGTGAATGGGGCCAAAAGGGATGTTATGAAGACAATTATTGGAAACCATCAAGCACATATATACTTCAAACAAATCGGGGCCGTACCATCATATTTGAAAAAGAAAGTGGGTTTGATTAAAATATTTATAAATTTATTTAATAATAAACAAATTAAAAAATAAAATTTAAAGGGATGAGAGTTCAGTCTTTTTGAGAATTATCCCCAGTGGATAATGGTTCCTTTAAATTTTAAAAATAATACTATAGTCGTAGTCTCCTTAAGATAAATCAGATATATACGAATTTAATGAAAATTAAAACCAATTTTTTATAAAAAATTAAATTAAAGACGGGGATAAATATAATAAAATTATTTCTAAAAATAATTTAATAAAAAGGAATTGCTGAGAAAGTGATTAAAATGGCTTTGAAAAATGGGGAATGGTTGAAAATTCTTTTACTCAGAATAAAGTCTAAATTATAATTTAATAATTAAAATTTTTATTAAATGTCAAAAAATATAGTTCACCCTAAATACTTATATTTAAAAAAAGGGAAATAAAAAATTTTATCAAAAAAAGGATATTTTAGTTTAAGTACTATTTTCAAAATGTCAATTTCACCTGTTTTGCTGATGAAATTTTAAAATTCTTATCAATTTGCTTCATGTTTTAAGAAATGTCTCGTCATGGAGTAATTAGGGCCCAATGGCCATTTCAAATATGGGAGGATGGAAAATTTCCTTATTTTGAAATCAAAATTGTCAAAAACAGCTGCCTACCGGACAGTCCACATAATAAAAAGTTATATGCCCGAATATTTCTATTTTTTAATCTGCTGCTTTCAGTTTCATTGGAATTGGAGTTGGCGGCACATTTTATTATAATTCTTATGGATATTTAATGACACGAGTTGTGCCAGTTAAAAAATTTGGATTCGAAGGCGATATTGTCGGCTGTGGTTTACATTCATTGGGTTCATCTAAATATGAAATTTTCTTTACAAACAATGGAAAACTGATTGGTTGGTGATAAAATTTCCTTACATTTTTTTTATTTTTCGAAAGAAATGAAGTCAAATTGAAATAGTTTTAATTAGTATTTTAAAATGAATATAATTGATTAATCTTAAAAATAAAAATTTTTGCTATTTTTCTATATTAAAATGGCTAGAAAATATCCATAAATGTTATTCATTTTTCTATAAATATTTTATTAATCATTTTTTAAAAATTAAAAACAAAATTTCCCATAAGAATTTTTCCTTTCGAAAAAAGAAATAAATAATTGGGCAATATTTGGAAATCTAATAGAATTTTTTTTTAATTTCAGATGATAAATTCATTTTCAATGTCACAAATGATTTTGATGGTAAATTCTTCGCATCTGTTGGCTATAATATTGGTAATAATTGCGATTTGCGGTTTGAAACCAATTTTGGGGACAATATAAAGAAGGAACCGTTTAAATTCGACATTGGCGGACTAAATACAACTGAAGCATATTATTCAAAATAAAACAACTATAAGCAAGAAAATGATTTTTTAGATTGAGAAAAACAAATAATTTTGGAATTTCATTGATAATATTTCATCATAAATGCGAAAATTGTAAATTAAAAATAATTTGTTATATTTTATTGCGTTGCTGCCTCATCAGTTCCGCGAAAAAAAGACATTTATGAAAATATTTCAGTTTATAGGAATTAAACCAAAAAAAGCAATCATTTTTTCGAATTCAACATGTTGGAAAACTACTGAAATTAGTTTAAAAAAATATTCATAAATGTTAAATTAGCAAAAGCATTATTTGTTTGAAATATATTTAAATATCAAAAACATAACTATTTTAAATGTTTTAGCTCCAAAAATTTATGTTTTTAAACTTGTTTTATGGGTTTTCCAAAACGCAAATCTGAAAACACCAATGATTTTTAGGTTTAATCCCGAAAGTGATATTTTCGTAAATGTCCCCATTTTCGCTTTGCAGTATGCAGATGAGCCTTCAAATTTATTATTGCTATTGAGAAAGGAATATTTTAGATTACATATAATTTTAATTTTAGGTGCTTGAATTTTCTTTTCTTAAATGGCGAAAAAAATCCAAGAAAAAAAGAAAATGTATCAAAAATTTGTATTTTATGATCATAATTTTCTATCTAATTGATCTTTTAATTTATAAAACTCTTAATAAATCTTGAACTAAAATGCAACAATAATAATATTTATGCTCTTTGCTTTCCTCTTTAAATAAACCGTGAAGTTAAAAATCAAGGATTGTTTAGTAAATTCTTCATCATTAGATTTCCATTCTTTTCTTCATCACTCGATTTTAATTTTCTTTTTTGCTTTTTAATTAATCAATAGCGAAAGCTTGACGTAAACTCATATATGTTATCATAACTTTCATTGAAATCCACTGAAACTAAGTTTCCATAATCATGTCTTAGTGTCAGATGATAATTGCCAATTTGATAGATTTTATCAAACCAAAGATTAATCTTGCAGTTCCAACCATATTTGCAATGTTTCATATAAACCATCCAATTCCCCAGGTTTTCGAATTGAATAATTTCAGCCGTTCTTCCAGATTTTATTTCGATTATGATAGGAAAGAGTTTGTTTATGTCTTTTAGTTCTTTTGATTTAACTTGTTTCATGTATGATGAATTATTTGGGTCCTTAATTACCAAATCATATTTGGTTTGATTGTTAATTTTGACAATATCCATCTGGTTGGTACTATCGGATTCAATTTTTATTTGAAATTTATTTGAAGGTTGATTGACCAAATGTTTATAGTCATATTTTTTGGACAATTTCCAGGATTGAAGCAATTCAATATTAGCCGCATTAATCTGTTTTTGTTTCCGAAAAAGTGTTTCTGCTGTGCAAGAACTTTGATTGTTTAAACAAAATGTTTCATTTTTAAGCCATTTATCATTCAATTCCACTTTATACTTTTGCATTGCTTCGATAAGGCCATTGAAAAATTCAAATATTATCAAATGCAATTCCGTATTGTTTTCACAAGTAAAACCAGCAGCAGCTGTTTTAATATTTTAATGATTTATTACGATATTTTTTATGATAATAAGAATATTATAACTATTTATTTTATATTAGTTGAAATATAAAATTCAAAATGTTGGTATATTGAAAAAAATTGTATACGGATTCTTATATTTTTAGTAAATTTAAATAAACCTCCTCCTTTTCCTTTTTCCTTTGTAGTCATCAACCCAATTTTGATCTTTTCCAATACTTCACTCAAATTATTAGCATTGTTTTTGATTTTCCTCGGATTCATCAAATTGTGAAAAGGCATACTGATTTCACCACGTTTAAAGATTGCGCAAATATCTTTATGAGCTTCTGGCAAACTGATATGATAATTGAATCTTTGACTATATTCCCAAATTTTAATCCAAAATTCCGTTGCTGGCTTTGTGCCAAAGGAAACATCATATGGATCTAAGATTTTGATAAATCAAGATAAATGGATAGGGAATTTTTTGCTATTTTAAATAAAATATCTTTGAAATTAGAATTAAAATACCGCTTCGAATATGAGAATTAAATTACTATAAATTGGATTAAAAGATTGTGAGAGTTAGCATCGGAATCCCGAATGACCTATATCGAATATTTAAAAGAAAATAAAAATAGTATTTGTTTTGAATTAAAGCACAAAAGACAAAACAAGAGTCAAAAAAATCAGTTGTGAGAATTTATACCTGTAGCAGTAGAGACAATGAAAAAAAATGGATAGATGAGGGGAATTGAGATTTGACTAAAAAATTGACTCACAGAAAAAAATTTTACTATTAAATTGTTTCACAGTCTCATAGAGAAAATTTTGACCAAAATATGGCCCATAAAAAATTTTTTGATCAAAAAATAATCGCAAAGATAAAAATTTTAACTTTTTTTCTTCATTTTAGAGGGGCTGCACCGGGGCCGGCCCCAGTCCCAAAAATTCGGCTCTAACCACGGCCCCAAGCCCCGACTTTTTCAGAATTTAAGCCCGGTTCCGGAGCCAGTCCCGGGGCTTGGCTCCGGGACCGGGGCCCGTGTAACACTGATAACAAATATATGTTTTGCTAAAGTTACTGCAAAATCCATTTAGTACAAAGGAGGCGAAAATAATTAGGATGAATAGATAATCAGATTTAAAAATGGAATACATTTCTTTACTCTTAATTTTTAATAATCATAATTAATAAAAAAAAATGAGCCTATTTTATTTTTATTAATAATGTATTTTTTGTAATGTTATTCTTATTTGTACATATGTTACGGGCAAAACTGATTATCAGCCAAAATCGAAAATGCCCAGACAAAACTGTTTGAAGCTGATAAAATCAGAACAGTGGGAAATAAAATCAGAACAGCAGTTTTAATGCGGAATTAGTACAGCCAAAAAAATCTGAATTATTTTTGTTTTTTTTTTTTATTATTTTTTAATTAAAAGTTAATTTTAGTTAATTAAATCTTTTAAATAAAAATTTTAGAATAAAATGTCAAAACAATAACATAATTTAAATTGAAATTTTTTTAGATAAATTGAATAAATAATATATCTTATAAATTGTTGTTTACATTTAATTAAATTAATTTTTTATTAAAAAATAATAAAAGAAAAAACAAAAATAATTTAGAATTTTTTTTAGCTATAGATTGATATACTAAATTCCGCATTAAAACTGCTGTTCTGATTATTTTATCAGCTTCAAACAGTTTTGTCCGAGCATTTTCGATTTTGGCCGATGATCATTTTTGCCCTTAACACATAAACTAATCTATAATAATAGTTGTTAGGTAGAAAAGGAATAATGAATAAAATATATCATTTTTTCTTTCATTTAAATACCAACAAAAATGGAAAGGGGCATATGATAAAATGAATGATTGAAATTTGCCACTTTCTCCTCCATTTTCATGGGTCCAATATCCATTAAAGAGGGAATGGCGAAATGAAAATCGCCTTCTTTTTCATGTGACCAATGGGGGGATTGATTTAATGGATTTGTCTTTTTTGATGGGTCCAATATCCAATCTATGGGATTGGCAAAATGGATTATTTGTCTTTTTTGATGGGTCCAATATCCAATCTATGGGATTGGCAAAATGGATTATTTGGCCTTTTTGATGGGTCCAATTTCCAATATCCAATCTATGGGATTGGCAAAATGGATTATTTGGACTTTGTTTTCAAAAGAATTCCCATCTATCGCCTCATCTAAAAGAAAGCCAAATCCATTTTTATCCCATCCCTTCCATTGGACATTGGACCCATAAGGATCAATGGTACTTATACGGTTTGGGTCCTCTTTTTGGAAAGTGCTTGGTCCCCCCCCCCCCCCCCCCCTATGGTTTATCATATTTCATTTAGGTTTAATCAGGGTTATGTTAGAATTAGGATGGGATAAGAATCATCTTACAAGTATCCTCCCAAATCCTAACCCGAACCTGACACTCAAAGGCGGGACCAAGCACTTTCCAAAAAAGGACCCAAACCGTATAAGTACCATTTGATCATTATGGGTCCAATGTCCAATGGAAGGGATGGGATAAAAATGGATTTGGCTTTCTTTTAGATGAGGCGATAGATGGGAATTCTTTTGAAAACAAAGTCCAAATAATCCATTTTGCGAATCCCATAGATTGGATATTGGAAATTGGACCCATCAAAAAGGCCAAATAATCCATTTTGCCAATCCCATAGATTGGATATTGGACCCATCAAAAAAGACAAATAATCCATTTTGCCAATCCCATAGATTGGATATTGGACCCATCAAAAAAGACAAATAATCCATTTTGCCAATCCCATAGATTGGATATTGGACCCATCAAAAAAGACAAATCCATTAAATCAATCCCCCCATTGGTCACATGAAAAAGAAGGCGATTTTCATTTCGCCATTCCCTCTTTAATGGATATTGGACCCATGAAAATGGAGGAGAAAGTGGCAAATTTCAATCATTCATTTTATCATATGCCCCTTTCCATTTTTGTTAGTATTTAAATGAAAGAAAAAATGATATATTTTATTCATTATTCCCTTTATATAATTATTTTATATTAATTTTAAAAATTCAAAGTAGCTTGAAAAATAATAGATAAAATATATTCATTTTCCTTTTTGATTCTGATAAATACAAGAAAGCTATGTATTTTAATATTGTATTTAAACATCTATTCATCATCATATTTTTCGCCTTATTTGCATACAATGGATTCTGCGGTAAGTACTTGTTCATTGAAAAGAAAATTATATGATGGCATGCTTGAAAACCCTTGTAATACTTTATTCAAATATATATATTTTATGGTTTAAACAAATATTTTTATTACACATTCCTCATCACCAAATATATTAGTTAAATGAATTATCTTAGAGATTGGGCTCATCATAGGGCTTAACCGAATACCGAACAGAAACTTAGACAGAAACAAATGCAGAAAATTTAACTAAAGATGTTCTGCTCATTTTCAAAAATTAGACACAATTAAGTAATACTGATAATCCAACAACATATAATATTATTAGTTATCAAAAATTTGAAAAAGAAAATATTAATTATACTTTTACTTTCTATATATTAGATCCACATGAAATCATATTCACTGAAATGGAGGCTGAAAACTATTGGCATTCTAGTGAAGAATTTATAAGAATTATTAATAATGAATTGTGGGAAAATGAATATAAAATTAAGAATGATGCGAATACTGTTTTGCACAGTGAACATATTTTCAAATATTTTGAGAAATTGATAAATTCACATCAATATAAATACATTGATGACATTTTTAAAGGAATTAACAGCAAGCTTGAAAAAGTGATTACAGTGCATTTAAATGGTGACTTTGATTGTACACCTTGAAATAAATTATATATAAAAATATTTTTTTAAATAGATTTTAAGCATATTCGTCATTTGTATTTGCTCCGTGTTCTTTTTGAAATATTTGCATCGTTTATAAGTGTCAAAGAGAAGAAGTATATTTATTTATAAATATTTTAAATAATTTTATAATTAATGTTTATTTGAGATTCGGACATTTTAAAATTTTTTTAATAAAAAAACAAAGATTAAAACCACTATAATTCATTTTTAGAACTCCTCGTAACGCTAGAAAACATTTTGGAGAAATTAAAAATAAAAATCGAGCAAATATCGAGGCTATCCAAATCTGGATGTTTATGATTGATGAGCAACATCATCCCAATTTTAAAACGGATTTTGATAATTTTGAAATAAAGGAAGTGCAGGGAAAATTTCGTGTGAAAATTCTTTCAATGCAAGTTGTTGCTATAGAAAACTTAATGTCAACAACAATTACTTGGAATGATGAAAAAATTAGTCCCGGGGAAACAGTTGAACAGGCCAAAATGTTTCCCATTAGAATTATAATTGAAGGAGATCATCCTCAAACATTCGAATTTGATGATATGGACGGTAATGTTGTGAAAGTTGACAATAAAATGGGAAACAAAAGATATGATTTTCTCTGGCGAGATTATGATGAAACCACTTTTATGATCGTTGTGGATGAAGATAACGAAAAAGTTCCAAAAGTTTCACTATTGATGGAGAAACCGCAATCCGGCGATCATGTTAAATTCCAAGTTAGCGGATTTGCTAAAGATGAGAAAACAAAATAATTGAATTCGGAAAAAGTAAAAATTCAATACAATCAATGAGTAAATTTAAAATATTTTCATTCACAAATGAAACATGCTATTAAATTTGTTTTTAAAAAGTATTGTCAATGTCATCTTTACAAATGATCAAAAAATGATAAAAATTTTTCGGGAAATTAATTGCTATCCTAGTTATGTGTCAATAAATTGAAAGATATTTCATATATAAATATGAATTCAAAAAGAAAAAGGATATTGCCATTTGTGTCTCTGTAAAAAGAGATTTATGAAGAAGTACTTCTTTCCGTGCGGCGACTTATATCATTTCATTTCAAGCCGTTTAAGTTTAATTGCTCCTGCAATTTCACCCAGCCTTAATAGTCGTTTTCATGTCCATAGCCAATAGCCATGTATATTGTTGTTGTTTTTCAGAGATAAAATTGATATTTAATTTTACAAAACATTTATATCCTAATTGAAAAATGATTTTTAAAAAATTTTAAATTAAAAAAATATTAAATGGAAAAATATTCAATTTCCAAGGACATTTAAAAAAAATAATTTATACATTAAATTTTAGATAATTTAAATATATATTTTCATATGTATATTTGTTTGATTTGGTTATTTGAAGATGGAAAACTATTAGGTACTTTTCTGTTTTGCTACATCCCCAGCGAAAATGATGAAAATCATATCCTAGGGCCAATTTTGGGCGTAGAACACGGATTTGACATCCATTTCGTTATATTTTGTTAAAAGGAGGGGGACCAAGGGCAGTTTTGGTGAAAATTTGTAATATAAGCATATCATAGCTCTATTGATGCGGCTCGAAGAGCTGAATCGAATGGTACCATTTCTATAAGGTAATATTGCCATTTATGAAAGTTAGAAGTCAAAATATCTTACAAAGACAAGTATTTCTTTCTGTCATAACTCATAACTCTGTATATTTTCCTATAAAAATAGTACCATTCAATTCAGCACATGATTGAGCTATAATATGCCTATATTAAAAATATTTTGAAAATTGGCCTTGGTCCTCCCTTTATATTTTCTTTATAAAAATCGGCATTATCTTACTAAGATGAGAAAATATAATGAAATGGATGCCAAATCCGTGTTCTACGCCCAAAATTATTCTTCGCAGGTGATTTTCATCATTTTTGTTGGGGGTGTAGCAAAACAAAAAGTACCAACTATTATTGTGATACGATAGTTTAAAAATTAACAAATTCTATATAATCTATAACACAAAATAATTTTTCAAAAAGACCACAAAATTGATATCTCCGATAGACTTAATTATTTATTTTTGAAGTCAGAATTGTAATCGAGAGCGGCTTGAGATAAAATTTCGATTTTCATTTTCGGGAAATATTAATGTGGATTATATAATCTGCTAAAGATTAATAAAAAACTGGCTTTAGGCAATTATTATAAATTATTTAATCATTAAAACAAAATAATAATCTGCGAAATCATTTTTGATTCTTAGTATTTTTTGTTCCCTCATTGTCAATTACCGTAGTGAAATAATTCATTGATGCATCTTTTGCCTTTTCCCTATTTCCCTCTAGGATTAATTTTTACAAAAAAAAAACAAAAATTTTTGTATTGCTAAAAAACTCATTAAACAAAGGCAATTATTTCATTCATATTAACATGAGCACCGACAAAGTATACGGTCGAGGTTGAGGATTTGATTGATTTGTGGCTTGTTTGGGGGAATTTATATGTGAATGAATGCTGATTCCTGATTGCCTGAATGGGTACAATTTTTTTATTATATTCTTCATTTTTTGTTGCCGTTGGAAAAAATGAAAATTGGTTCATTTTCTACCAATAAATTTTTTTCATTAATTTTCTACCAATGACCTCATCCATCATTTATTATGTGAATATTAAAAAAAGGAATAAATTGGAGATTCTAATTTTTTCCCATTTCTGAAGTCATTCATATTAATATTTTCCATTAAAATAAAATTAAAATGGGACACGTCCAATACAATTCCTCAAATGCGAAGGCAAACTAGTCGACTTTTAATTCTAAACAAATGATAAATTTGCATCTTAAATTTCTCTCACATCAAATATCTAAAAAGAATTTTTAAAGGATTGAACCAATTTTGTTGATTTTGGTATAATATAAAATTAAAGAGGAAATAGTTTTCCATCCAATGATAACAATTTTATTTAATTTGGTTCAGAATTGTTAGAATTATGTCTAAAAATCACTATCGTAAGGTCAAAATAGTTTTTTTGAGCTCAATTTCTTCCATTCGGAATAAATTAAAATAAAATATAAAAATTATTTCGTTAATTTTATAACAAAAACAGCAAAAATGGTTCAATCGCTTGATGAATTAAAATAAAAATAGTGGCGTAGGTATTTATGTTGCAGCAAATTCCGGAAATTGATAATTTCTGGAATTTACCAGAAATTAGGCTGGTAAATTTTGGAAATTTCTGTTTCTAGGCGTAGTAAAAACTAGAGAGTAAGGCCCATTCGACTCAGCATTGTTTATTTATTATATGAAATTTCAATTAAAGACCGATTTAAGGGGCTAGCGTTAGGGTAGGGCCAGCATGGGTTCTAGAGTTAGGGTAGAGTTAGGGCCAGAGGCTAAGGATGTCTGAAATTAAAATTTCATAAAATAATTCGACCATGCCGAGTCGATTGAGCCTACTCTCGAGTCTGAACAATGAAATGTCTAAAAGCCGAGATTACCAAAATTTACCGGCCCCTCCGCCTGGTGAATTCCGGAATTTACCAATTTCCAATATTTACAGCAATATTCACACCCAACCTTTAATTACTATTTTTACTTATTAAAATTACTTTAATATTTTCCTGAAGAAAATCTAAATAAACATGCTCTTCAATTCTAAATGGTCAATTGTTCTCCTTCTGCCGGTTTGCATATTTGTTTTGCCATGGATTTACGATTGGCTAACAGACTGTGATGCTAAAATCGGCAAAAAACTGCAAGTTTTTTATTATTTAAAATTCAAAATTCTCTAATTCATTTCCCCTTTTTTATTTTTTCTACTTCCAAATTATCAATTGAATTAGAAAGTTTTCGAGAGGGAGAATTTAGATTATCGATTTAATTTAAAGATTTGTATAGTTTTAAGCCCCATAAATCTTAACTTATTTCGTGTGTGGAATGGTTACCCTCCATTACCTGTCATCTTTCATTATTTCTTCAATTTTTTTATTTACATTTAAATGCACTTTTCTATTTTCAATTTTTTGATTAAATTTATAAAATAATTTGAAAATTCTATGGGAATTTAATTGATGAGGCCAATTCCATTTCGCTAAATTTATATATATACAGGATATAGTGAAAAATTTCTATTAAATTAAAATTACATATACACAAAAAAGACAAAAGTAATGTAAAGAATTATTTTGGAAGGAGATTTATTTAATGTTCGTTTATTATTTATTTCATTGCCTTTGTACTTCTCACTGCAATAATTTTCACTTGGCCCGTTGTTGAGACGGCACCGATCTGTTGTCGTGGTGCGACTAGCATGAAAATCCAATTGTAATAGAGCACACAGAGAGTCAAATTTAATGTAGCCATTACAGTGGAAAAATTGGCGACAAAAAGTTTCAATATATCGGGCATTATCTAAAAATGACAAATTATGCAGAAATAAATATTTTATTATTTTTATAATATTTTATCCATACTGGGTAGATTTTTTATATTTTTTCCCCAATCTAATTCTTCATACTTACTTTGGTTAAATTTACAATCTGCAAAATAAATGCAGGCAATACTTCCAGAAGAATTTCGCAAATAACAGTAAATTTAACGACTCGATTTTTCTGAAATTTTTCGCATTATTTATATTATAATTTTTTAAATAAATTATTCATAAATACAATTCATTAAAATAGTTTGTTTTATACACATAATTATCATACAATGTTTTTGCCCATTTCCTTTTTTAAGTACATAAAGAAAAATGCGCTACAAAAAATGTCCAATCCTCCAAAGGTCAATTTCAAAGCAGTATGAGGAATATAATTAAATTTTGGCGAAGTGTTGATTAAAGGTGGTGATTTGAGAGCTGTTAAATTTTAAAATGTAATTTTTTTAAATAAATTAATTTTTATTTTTATTTAAGCCAGTTTTGATTTTTTTCATTAATTCTGAATTTTTATGTTTTCATTAATTCTGATTTTTTGTGTTATTGCCCAATTCTGATTTTTCGTTTTTTGCACTATTCTGATTTTTTGTGTTTTCATTAATTCTGATTTTTTGTGTTATTGCCCAATTCTGATTTTTCTTTTTTTTGCACTATTCTGATTTATCGTGTTTTTGCACTATTCTGATTTTTCGTGTTTTTGCATATTCTGATTTTCGTGTTTTTGCACTATTCTGATTTTTCGTGTTTTTGCACTATTCTGATTTTTCGTGTTTTTGCACTATTCTGATTTTTCGTGTTTTTGCATATTCTGATTTTCGTGTTTTTGCACTATTCTGATTTTTCGTGTTTTTGCACTATTCTGATTTTTCGTGTTTTTGCATATTCTGATTTTCGTGTTTTTGCACTATTCTGATTTTTCGTGTTTTTGCACTATTCTGATTTTTCGTGTTTTTGCACTATTCTGATTTTCGTGTTTTTGCACTATTCTGATTTTTCGTGTTTTTGCACTATTCTGATTTTCGTGTTTTTGCACTATTCTGATTTTTCGTGTTTTTGCATATTCTGATTTTCGTGTTTTTGCACTATTCTGATTTTTCGTGTTTTTGCATATTCTGATTTTTTGTGTTTTACCCCATTCTGATTTTTCGTGTTTTTGCACTATTCTGATTTTCGTGTTTTTGCACTATTCTGATTTTTCGTGTTTTTGCATATTCTGATTTTCGTGTTTTTGCACTATTCTGATTTTCGTGTTTTTGCACTATTCTGATTTTTCGTGTTTTTGCACTATTCTGATTTTTCGTGTTTTTGCATATTCTGATTTTCGTGTTTTTGCACTATTCTGATTTTTCGTGTTTTTGCATATTCTGATTTTCGTGTTTTTGCACTATTCTGATTTTTCGTGTTTTTGCACTATTCTGATTTTTCGTGTTTTTGCATATTCTGATTTTCGTGTTTTTGCACTATTCTGATTTTTCGTGTTTTTGCACTATTCTGATTTTTCGTGTTTTTGCATATTCTGATTTTCGTGTTTTTGCACTATTCTGATTTTCGTGTTTTTGCACTATTCTGATTTTTCGTGTTTTTGCACTATTCTGATTTTTCGTGTTTTTGCATATTCTGATTTTCGTGTTTTTGCACTATTCTGATTTTCGTGTTTTTGCACTATTCTGATTTTTCGTGTTTTTGCACTATTCTGATTTTTCGTGTTTTTGCATATTCTGATTTTCGTGTTTTTGCACTATTCTGATTTTTCGTGTTTTTGCATATTCTGATTTTCGTGTTTTTGCACTATTCTGATTTTTCGTGTTTTTGCACTATTCTGATTTTTCGTGTTTTTGCACTATTCTGATTTTTCGTGTTTTTGCATATTCTGATTTTCGTGTTTTTGCACTATTCTGATTTTTCGTGTTTTTGCACTATTCTGATTTTTCGTGTTTTTGCATATTCTGATTTTCGTGTTTTTGCACTATTCTGATTTTTCGTGTTTTTGCACTATTCTGATTTTTCGTGTTTTTGCCTAATTCTGATTTTTTGTGTTTTACCCCATTCTGATTTTTGTGTTTTTGCACTATTCTGATTTTTTTTGTGTTTTTGCCTTATTCTGATTTTTTGTATTTTTGCACTATTCTGATTTTTTGTGTTTTCATAAATTCTGATTTTTTCTATTTTCATTAATTCTTTTTTTTTTGTTTTCATAAATTCTGATTTTTGTTTTCATTAATTCTGATTTTTATGTTTTCATAATTTTCATTAATTCTGATTTTTTTGTTTTCATTATTCTCTTGTCCAAAATTATTTAAAAAATTATAAAAACTTTATATCTATTTTAATAAATTTTACCAATGGCCGGGTCCAATGGCATCTCAAGAAAATACCATAAAATTGTTAAAATATAAACCAAAGGTGTCAAAAGTGCCGCTCCGCAAATGTAATGTTTGCGGTAGCGCATAAAAGTAATTGGGAACCGAATGATCAAAATGCGCTCCAATGTCAGCATCAATGACAAATATGGCTGTATGAAATTGTATGGACCCGCGATGTCGTAGATATAAACTACCAAGTAAAGATTTGTGCGCGGATCAAACAGCCCGAATGCCTTGAAATGAGAATTTATTAACAAAATGTAAAATTTATTACTAGGGCTAAGAAAAAAGTTGCATAAATCGTAAAAAATTAGATAATTAATAAATTTCCAAAGATTAATTTTAAAAAATGGGAAAAATTTTTTTCAAAAAATTTTTCTATGAAAAAACGCTCCATATTTTTTTGAAAAAAAATTATTTAAAGGTGAAAATTTTTGAAGAAAAATGGTCCAATATGAAAAATTTAGGAAAAATTGTTTAAACGAATAAATCCTTTTTTTTCAAAAAATGTCAAAAATTTCCAATAAGCTGATAAAAAAATTATCAAAAAGAATGAAAAGGTGAAATAAAAGTTAAAAGTTATATATAAAATGAAAAAAAGTTATCATAAGTCTAAAATATTTTTAAATGCCAAAAATTTACTCACTTTCTGCACATAAGTAGGCAAGCCAAAGGCCAGCAGTAGAGCATGTAAGCTGAGATATAATTTTATAATAGCCGAAATTTTCACAGGGATGTGTCCAAATAATGGCACAAAAATTAGCAAATTCCCAATAAGTAAAAGAGAAATTATTTGAAGACTGAGCACAATGCCAATCTGCACATTGCTGACCAACATTGTAAGTGTGTCATTTGTGGATGTATAATAGTGGTTCGGGTTTGTAGAAAATGTGAAAATGGGAATTGGTGCGGGTTGTTGCATCTTTTGTCAACAGGATGCGATAATTATTTATATTTAAAATTCACTTAAAATATAAAAATTATTAATTATTTTTTTATATATGCATATATTGTAGCCGATTTAGAAGATCTAAAGTATTTTTTTCGATGGGGTATGGTAGATTTTATTTATAAAACAAAAAAAAACTTTAAAATATTAACAGTTGTGAAATAAGAAATTTTGAATTTTCTGCTGGTAATTGAAATCAGAATCAGTATAAATACCCTGTCAGCTGACTAGAAGGAATAATTATTTGCGTATGCATTTTTCCCTAATTAAAAATACAATTTCAGTGAAAAAGAAAATGAGCAAAAATTTTTGGAAAATTTAAGACACGCGATACATCGGAATTATTCAAAAATTATCACAATAAAAAATTAAATGAAATGCCATAAATACAAACAAAAGGACAAAAACATTCATTCTCATTATTAAATTTTAGCCAAGCAAATACAATACAATTTAATTTTTTATGTGGGCGTTACATGAATTTTGACAGAAAATGAGTGGATAATTTTCTTTTTAATGCGAAAATATAATTTACAAACAAACATAATTGTCGTAATCTTCAACTTGTAAGCGCTATTTAGTACTGATATTTTGTGTTTGATTTTATTATTCCAATAATTTACAAAATTTACAAGAGTGGCTTGACTAGGATTTTATTATTCACAGAAGTCGTATTTTTAATTGAAAATTTTAAACTCTGGCTTCTATGAAAAACTAAAATTAAAATGAAAAATAATTTTATCTGTTTATAGAACAAGCTGTTGATTTGAGGCGGATTTAAATTAACTAGGCGGAATTATAAATCAGAACAGGCGGAATTATTCTAACCAGGCGGATATTAAAAATCAGAACAGGCGGAATTATTCTAACCAGGCGGAATATTAAAAATCAGAACAGGCGGAATTATTCTAACCAGGCGGAATATTAAAAATCAGAACAGGCGGAATTATTCTAACCAGGCGGAATTATAAATCAGAACAGGCGGAATTATTCTAACCAGGCGGAATATTAAAAATCAGAACAGGCGGATTTAAATTAACTAGGCGGAATTATAAATCAGAACAGGCGGAATTATTCTAACCAGGCGGAATTAAAAATCAGAAGAGGCGGAATTATTCTAACCAGGCGGAATATTAAAAATCAGAACAGGCGGAATTATTCTAACCAGGCGGAATTAAAAATCAGAACAGGCGGAATTATTCTAATCAGGCGGAATTAAAAATCAGAAGAGGCGGAATTATTCTAACCAGGCGGAATATTAAAAATCAGAACAGGCGGAATTATTCTAACCAGGCGGAATAATATGAAATTCCATTTAAATCTTCGTCCATTCTCTTTCGTCTTTACTCTTTAGCATATAAAGTATAAATGGATGATTAATTTTAGTGAATTTTTTTATTTTCTTTTCTTTCTTTTCACCAATTCTATTCTTTGTAAATTCAATCAAAAAGTGCTATGAATTTTCTTAAATTGTTCAGCTAGACAATTGTTAGAATCTAAAAATTGTTAATAAGCCTTCGATTTCAAAAAAGCAAATAAGGTTTATCAAAAAATGCATTTCGTGAATTTTGAATGAAAGAAAGGAAAGGTAGAATAATGAAATAAAATTACGGTGGAAAACAAAAATAATTGGGGAATATCAAAGAAGAAGATTCATTTCCAGTAGATCAGATTGGAGGGAAGAAGAGAATTTTGTTCGATAAAAATATTTTTGATTTTTGAATGAATTTGATGTGTTATTGTAAAACAAATAAATTAATTTTGAAAATTCTCCATTCAATTCAATTCCTTTACTCTTCATTCATCATTGCAGTCAGCAGGCATCATAACGGGTATCAAACATTCACTAGGCACGATAATCACCATTATGGCCAAGAAACGAGAAATTCCCAGGTTGATCTGCACAAATTGGAGAATTTATTCAAACATTAAATTTCATTAAAATTTCATAAATTTCACCTTGATTTTGATTGATTATTGGTTGGTCCTGATCGACAAAAGCAACAATCTAAATGGAAAATTTAATTATTTTCTTATTTAAATATTAGCCTAATTAATTAAGCCCCTTAAATTTGTTGAGCTTAATGATGCTAGCCACGGGACCGCCCAGTTTCAATGGCAATAACATGCAATCGTTGGCTATGGAGCATTTGTTTCTGGAAAACAAAAAAACACTCAAAAATTAACCCATTCCAATTCCATACTCGGCATTTTTAGCAAACCATTTTTGGAATTGTTTGTCCTTGTCCTCCCACATCGTATAGATTTTTGCAATTTTATCATCTTTTGAGTAAAAAGGGAATAATAAAAGTATGAAAATTTAAATGATAAATATTGTTTACCCATCGTTAAATTTTTTTATCCCTCGATTAGTTTTTGATTTCTAATAAATCAGAAACTGATTTAGACTATAGAAACCTTATAAAAATTAATAGATCTCATCTAGACGCATCGAATGATATATAAAATATCAGATTTTAGCCCAAAATTAAAGAGTTTAAAACCAAAACCTCAAATATAAAACCGTTGAACTTGTCAATTTTGGTTTAAAAACCAAGTAATTTATATGTCAAAAGACGCGTCTTGATGAGATCTACAAAATGCTATATAGTTTGTAAGGTTTAAAACTGGTTATTAGAAATTAAAAACTATCCGAAGTGTAAAAAAATAAAACGAGGGAGTAAAAAATTGCTTTCCAAATTTAAATTAAATAAAATCATTTATTATTTTAAATTAATAGTTTTTTAATTTAACAATTTGCCATTATCAAAATTTACTTCCACAGAGAACAATGAGGGAATAATTGGCCAAAAGGAAACCATTGTCTTTCTTCTCAAATTGCAAAATTATCCTCCTAAAACATTTTTTTGGGTGATTATTCCATCCATCCATTTTTATCCAAACAGACCACTTCCATGTCTCTCCTCGAACCTCAAACGGTAACACTGGCACAAAATCGATTTGCAGCTTTACTTCCTTCTCCGCACAAAAACTGCCATCCTGATTCACCTCGACCAAGCCAAAGCCCTCCTCCGGAACAGCAAATCCATTTATGCTCGCATCCTAAATATGAAAAAATAGTTCGGATCTTCGATGACATTTTTGAAATCATCAAACTGTATATATGCCATCGATGTTTGTCTCCAAAATCAAGCAATATTTCGTGCTTGTTGAATTGTAAACAGAAAAACGATTGCCAGAAATAGTAGAAATCATGGTAGTGAAGAAAGCAAGCAGAGCAAATAGCACAATCATGTTCATTTTTATTATTAATTTGTGTTTTGCAAATTAAATTTTCTTCTGAATTTTTATTTGTTATTATACACATTTTTATTTACATATGGATTGTTTTTCGTTTGGTTGTGTGCCACTCCTTCACCCCTAACTTAAACTCATTCCCAATGGCATTTGCTATTTTTAAAAAATTTGGATGATGCGCAGTGCGCACTATCATTCAATCCATGGAGCATATAAAAAAGTGCATTTGGGAAAAAGTTTTTATACTCTCCACTCCATCTCCAAATTGCTATTATTCCTATTTCCCTTTTCCCTAATAAATAAAGACAAAAAATTTTCTCAAACTTATTCCGATTCAAATTCCCCTCATTCACCATATTTTGCTTCATCAAATTGAGTCAACTAAAAAGAACAAAGAAGAGAAAATATTTATAAATTTTGCCTCAATCCAAATTTTTGACCACTAGCTTTTTTCATTGTCTTTTTTCAAAATAATTACGATTGAATTCCCTGAAGCCAAATTGACAATAAATTGTTTTTATTATTTTTATATGAATGGTTGGGAATTTCCCATTACTCCCGGTTTCCAAAGGAGCGTTTTCCCGCAGCGGGATGGAAAAATAGTGTTATAACAAGATGGTGAGATATGACAAAAAAATACATGTAAGATTCGTGTTCTACACCCCCGATTACCCTTAAAATGTGTTTTTTGAAAAATTTTTATTTTGTGGCTGGATTCTTTACGATTGCCGAATAAAGATTCATATTTTTTAATTTAAAAAAGATAAGATAGCAAAAAATGCAAAATTCGGATTGAAATATCACATTCTTTTGATATTCATTTCTTTAATTTTAATTTTAATTTTACCATTGATAAAATTTTAATAAAAAATTGTTTAAAATTGAAAATAAAGAATTGGTTTAAAAAAAAGACAATATTAGAAGGAAATGGACTAGTCTCATCAGATTAACTTTCTCTGGAAGGAGAATATTAAATGAATTAAAGAGAATATGAATATGCAGTAAATTTATAGGCAAAAAAAGGAGTCGACAGTTGATTGAGTTTTGGGATTTACATTACAATGTTCAATTATAACATTTAAATTCTATATAGCTATATTCAAGCACGCACACGCACGGACAAAGAGATCGAGAATGATGACCATAAAATGATAGTTTTGCCCATCGCCTTCCTTGTTCCATTGAATATGAGCAATTTTGTTGAATACCGAATTATGGATTCACCAAGATATAAAATTTATAATTTTTTATACGCGAAAATTTTTAAATTTATATGTAATTTTATATGTGAATTTTAAAAAGATGAAAGAAATTTAAAAATTTATACTGTATTATTATGTGGATGGCTAATGCCTTTGGATTAAATCGACATGAATTATAGGATCGTTGGAAGCTATTTTATATTCTTCCGATTTGAAAACTCTCGAGTATTCCAAATTATAAAGTGCATAAACATTTCAAAGAGAAAAAATCGGAATCCAATGTGATAAATCACTATATTATGTTATGGTTGCGATAATCAAAAAAATTGAAAATAAATTTGAATTTAAAATTTTTTGGAACAAATGTAAGTTTTTATCGTCATGCATTTCAGTGTTGAAAAAACAAAAAAATGGAATTAATTAATCAACAATTTTTTCTTCCATTCTTCTTTTCCGAATCATATTGCAAATTTTATAATTCCTTAATTTTTTAAATGTTCAAAAAAATAATTTTTCTTTTATAAACCTCCATTTCCATTGGCTCATTTTCGGTGCGTTGATCGACCAAATTTCCTTCTCTATCGATTAATTGTATAAACATTTTACGGCTACCGCTACTTGGCCAAGCCATATTTTTCATCACAATTGATGAGGGGGAATCTTCGCCAAAACCATTCGAATAAACCTAATATTTTAAAAAGCTTTCAATTTTTGCAAAAATAACTAATTTACTATAAATGAACTTTTGGCCAATATTTTTGTTTTCACTGGAAAGTTCCAAATAACTAGGCGTTTGCCCATAGTTGATTGAAGACGCCAAAGGCCGATACAAATTTCATCATCCAGTTCGTTTTTGATTCCGATAAATCTTCCGCCCAAGTCCACTTCATTTATAAACAATTGGCCGGAAAAAGGACTTGACTAAAAAATAAGAAAAATTAATGATGCTTTAAGGGAATGTGGATGTGGACTGGGGAATATAGTAAAATTTTTTATTATTGAATAAAGGAGCTCTTTCTAGATTAAAGATATAAATTTCATGACTTTCTCTTTGCCAAAAAAGAACGAATGGTACATAAAAATTTCGCATCCGATCTTAAATGATTTTATAAATAATGGCAATGTGCTATGTCGATTCCTGAATATGAATAGTACAAATGGATAAAATTGAATTTAAAAATAAAAATAATACAAATAAATTTATTAAATTATTACTAATAAAATTTTCTATTTAAATGAACAACTTAAATAATAATTTGAAAAATATTATTTTTTTGAAATATAAAAAATTTTTTGCAGAATAAAAAGGTTTGGACTTATAATAAATTAGAAATCGATTTTAGAGCTGAAAAAACTTATATCATTTTGTAGATCCCATCGAGACGAATCTAATAATATATGAAAAATATCAACTTTTGGCCAAAAATTAAAGAGTTTTAAACTAAAAATCGGAAGATGGTTTAATACTCTTCAATTTTGGGCCAACCGTATTCATTTATACACCAATCGATGCTTCTCGTTGAGATCTATAATTTGTTTTATTGTTTGAAAAGTCTTCTGATTTATAAGCAAAAAAATTTTCTTCAAAAAAATATTTTTTTTATCATTTCCAGATTGTGAATTTAAATAGAATTTGAAAACATTTATTAATAATAATTTAATAAATTTATTTTTATTTTTTTAAACATTTATTAATAATAATTTAATAATTTAATAAATTTATTTTTATTTTTTTTAATTCTATTTTTTTCCATTTGCACTATATACACAGGAATCGCACACATTTGCACGGCCCTTTCCCCATATTCAGAAATCGACTCCGTACATAAATGGCTTTTCTTACTTCGCCGCTCGTATAAGGAGGCATCATCACGGCATTATCTGAATGAAAAAATTTTTTATAAAACATTTATTTCTACTTTTGCACATTTCAAGATATATCATATTTTTAGACTGATGAATATTGAAAATTTTTGCCAATATTTATATTTTTTTTAGAAAATGAAGCAATGAGAATGCCAGGATTTTTAGTTTTAGAGATGGAAACCCGGATTAAAAATAATAAAACATATTTTTATTTTCCTGAACTAGTATGACATCACATTAGTTTTTTTAAAAATAAATTATAAAAATTGGATCGAAAACACGAAATAAATATTTAAAAATATTATCATTCTTTTCCTCACCGAATTCAATAAACAAGCAGATGCACAACATGAAGATCAAAATTCGAATCATAATTAATTAACAAAATTAGACGTAGAATAATTCAATTTAAATAATTGATGTTCTGAACAAATTAATAATTTTATTTAACAATATCGATATATTCAATTTTTGTTGGGTTAAATTTGAAATCTTTATTTTTAACTTTGCTTTTAATGTAATATAGCCGGTTAGGGGGATTACGGTGGATATAGGGGGATTAAGCAGGATTAAGCCCCGAAATAGATAGGAAATTTTCCGGAGGGCCACTAGAAGGTCGATAAAGTAGGCCAAAAGCCCTGAGAGTGCCCCGGGATTAAGCCAGATAGAGGGGGATTAAAGTAGATATAGGGGGATTAAGCCGGATTAAGCATAGTTAGGGCCTAGGGATTAGGGTTGGGGATAATAGTGTCGTTCGTTCCCCCTTTTTTCCAAAAAAATTATTTTATTTTTGATTTTATTTTTGACAAAAAATCCTATTTGCCGTACTCTATTTGCCATTTTTAATAATTTATTTACCAAATTAAATACCATCCAGAAAAAAGTATATTGGACTAGAAAAAAAGATTTTGATGTCAAAAAATATTTTCGTTTTAAGCTAATATAAATTGATTAATAATTTTCCTATTTGGTTTTTATCATAAAAGTACAACCGGGGATCATCCAGGACTAAGATTACGATTTTTTGAGAAGCCGCACGCGAAAAATTTAAGCCAAAAATGGTCGAGCAACGAAAAATTTAGGCCAAAAATGGTAAATCAACGAACAAATTTCATTAAAAAAAATCAATTTTTTGAAATTAAATTAAAACAATTTTCATTGTATTTTTGCGTTTTTTTTTGCGCTAATTTTCCCATTTTTACGCAAAACGCAAAACGAAACGCAACAGCCAAAAATGGACGCAAAAACGGAAAACGCAATTGCGCCCATCCCTGTTCCCAATGGCATATCCTATTTTTAAAAAAATTTGGATGATGCGCACAATAATTCAATACATGGAGCATATAATAAAGTTAAAGTGCATTTGGGAAAATATTTTTATACTCTCCATCTCTAAATTGCTATATTCCCATTTCCCTTTTTTCCTAATAAATAAAGATAAAGGCATTCAAATATTTTGCCTGAGACAATTTTCCCAAACTTATTCCGATTCAAATTCCCCTCATTCACCATATTTTGCCTCATCAAATTGAGTCAACTAAAAAGAACAAAGAAGAGAAAATATTTATAAATTTTGCCTCAATCCAAATTTTTGACCACTAGCTTTTTTCATTGTCTTTTTTCTAAATAATTACGATTGAATTCCCTGAAGCCAAATGACAATAAATTGTTTTTATTATTTTTATATGCAAGTTTTATTTCTTTCCAGAAAATGTTCGCCAAGTTTTATTATTTCTTTCTGGAAAATGTTCGCCAAGTTTTATTTCTTTCCGGAAAATGTTCGCAAAGTTTTATTATTTCTTTCCGGAAAATGTTCGCCAAGTTTTTATTTCTTTCCGGAAAATGTTCGCCAAGTTTTATTTCTTTCCGGAAAATGTTTGCAAAGTTTTATTATTTCTTTCCGGAAAATGTTCGCCAAGTTTTTATTTCTTTCCGGAAAATGTTCGCCAAGTTTTATTATTTCTTTCTGGAAAATGTTCCCCAAGTTTTATTATTTCTTTCTGGAAAATTTTCGCGAAGTTTTATTATTTCTTTCCGGAAAATGTTCGCCAAGTTTTATTATTTCTTTCTGGAAAATGTTCGCCAAGTTTTATTATTTCTTTCCGGAAAATGTTCGCCAAGTTTTATTATTTCTTTCCGGAAAATGTTCGCCAAGTTTTATTTTTCTTTCCGGAAAATGTTCGCCAAGTTTTATTATTTCTTTCTGGAAAATGTTCGCCAAGTTTTATTATTTCTTTCTGGAAAATGTTCGCCAAGTTTTTATTTCATGAATGGGAAGATGAGAAGAGATAAATGAGAGGGATGAATGTGAAGATGAGAAGAGATGAATGGGACGAATGGGAGGATGAGAAGAGATGAATGAGAGGGATGAATTTGAAGATGAGAAGAGATGAATGGGATGAATGGGAGGATGAGAAGAGATGAATGAGAGGGATAATGTGAAGATGAGAAGAGATGAATGGGACGAATGGGAGGATGAGAAGAGATGAATGGGAGGATGAGAAGAGATGAATGGGAGGATGAGAAGAGATGAATGGGAGGATGAGAAGAGATGAATGGGAGGATGAGAAGAGATGAATGGGAGGATGAGAAGAGATGAATGGGAGGATGAGAAGAGATGAATGGGAGGATGAGAAGAGATGAATGGGAGGATGAGAAGAGATGAATGGGAGGATGAGAATAGATGACTGGGAGGATGAGAAGAGATGAATGGGAGGATGAGAAGAGATGAATGGGAGGATGAGAAGAGATGAATGGGAGGATGAGAAGAGATGAATGAGAGGGATAATGTGAAGATGAGAAGAGATGAATGGGACGAATGGGAGGATGAGAAGAGATGAATGGGAGGATGAGAAGAGATGAATGGGAGGATGAGAAGAGATGAATGGGAGGATGAGAAGAGATGAATGGGAGGATGAGAAGAGATGAATGGGAGGATGAGAAGAGATGAATGGGAGGATGAGAAGAGATGAATGGGACGAATGGGAGGATGAGAAGAGATGAATGAGAGGGATGAATGTGAAGATGAGAAGAGATGAATGGGACGAATGGGAGGATGAGAAGAGATGAATGAGAGGGATGAATGTGAAGATGAGAAGAGATGAATGGGATGATGAAAGGGATGAATGGGATGATGAGAAGAGATGAATGGGATGATGAAAAGGATGAATGGGAGGATGTGAAGAGATGAATGAGAGGGATGAATGAGTGGATGAGAAGAGATGATGAAGATGAGAAGAGATGAATGGGATGATGAAAGGGATGAATGTGAAGATGAGAAGAGATGAATGGGACGAATGGGAGGATGAGAAGAGATGAATGAGAGGGATGAATGTGAAGATGAGAAGAGATGAATGGGACGAATGGGAGGATGAGAAGAGATGAATGGGAGGATGAGAAGAGATGAATGGGAGGATGAGAAGAGATGAATGGGAGGATGAGAAGAGATGAATGGGAGGATGAGAAGAGATGAATGGGAGGATGAGAAGAGATGAATGGGAGGATGAGAAGAGATGAATGGGAGGATGAGAAGAGATGAATGGGAGGATGAGAAGAGATGAATGGGAGGATGAGAAGAGAATAATGGGAAGATTAAAAAGGACGAATGGAAAAATGGGAAGAGATAAATTAGAAGATAAAAGTTGAAGGAAAGTTTGAAGCATGAAAAGAATGGAAGAGAAGATGAAGAATTAAAAAGAATAAAGAAAGGGAAATTATAGTAATAAAAAATGTTAAGGGATGAATAAAGTTGATGATGAATTGTGAGTATAGGGAATAAGGAATTATTGAAGTTGATATAGGATGAAAATGTATTTAAATAGATTTTATTTATATTTTTTTTATTATTAATTTTTTTATTATATTTAATTATTTAAAATATTGGTTCCATTCAAAAAGTAACTAGCTAAGGGACGCGCGCGACAGCGCGAGTTCCTGAGCTAGTAGATAGAAATTTTGTGAATAAAATAGAGGTAAAATATGCTAAATCTTAATATATTTCTCTATTAATTATATTTTGATAAACCATTTTGAAAATAGAATTCTAAAGTTTTACCCGATATATTTTCTAGATTAAAAGAATGCTGAAATATTAATCAATTAGTAATTACCTCAAATTCATGAAAACCATGGATTTGTGTCCAATTTTGATGAATGGTGGATCAAAATAAAAAGTTTAATGATTAGAAGAAATGTTGAAAAATTTGGGGAAATTTTGAATCCCATTTTCTTTACAGTAATAAGATGAGAATGACCTAATTTTTTAAATCTTATTCTTATCTAAAGTCGGCATTCCCATTTTCTTATCCAATATTTTTGCCCAATTTGCCCTGAACCACATTTTTATCTTTTTTATTTTTTATGCAAAAAATTTGCCTTTCATCATCCCCAATTTTGCTCTGGGCCATTTTCCCATTGTATTTTTTATTATTTTTTTGAATTCATCATTTGCGCGCCATTCCAATTTTTAGTTTGTTCTTCAGCAAACCTAAGTCCATTTTTGTTCATCAACATTTTCCCCTCGGCCAATTCTTCCTCCATTTCCCCACCTTTACGTATTCATATTCCCTCAACCCTACCATTTTGCCTCGTTTTCCAATTTTCCCCGTTTTTGTGCATTTATCTTACATTCGGGGCAAAATTCCCTAACCCATCATCCACATTTTCCCCCCATTTTTGTCCAACAATCATCCCAACCAATCCCGAACCATCACCCCGCCCATTGCATAAAAATATAAAATGTGCCATTTTTGGTGATGCCTTATTAAGTCATTTACAGTTCTAAATTTTCACAAAAATGAATAATTTACTTTCCTATAATTTTAATTACCTTTCCTATCAATATTTTTTCCTTCCCAGAAATTCCCTTTTTAATCTAGGTATAGGATAGTTAGGCAAATGCCTATTTTTCCTGGACTTATAATGCTATAATACTCATAAAAAAGTGTTTTTAACAAAATGGTTTGTAAGTTAAAAAATGGATTTTTAAAAATTGCCTTTTTGCCTAATTTTGAGTTTCGACTTTTCATGCCTCTTCGCCTATTTGCATTTTTTCCTCCTAATTTACCTATTTTGCCATTTTTTGATAAATTTTTAACCAAAAATGCAATAAAAAGGAAAAATTTTGAATTAAAATTTGATGAATAGGAAAGAAAAGAACATGTCGGGATTTCATCTGAAACATAATTTCTGGCAGAAATTCCATGAAAATGGAAATTAATCAGGAATCCTAACAGAAGCACACTTTTCCACCGAAATTCCGAAGAAGCAGAAAAAATTTACCCTTCTGAGTGAGTTCAGAATTGATTTTGATGTATAATGAATATTCCGTCGAATATAAAATGAAATTAAAATTTAAGAAGAAATACTTACTGAAAAGTAATTTAATATTCGCCCAGAGCAAGTTCCCATTTCCCTATAAGCATTTTTTACCCAAATTGTCTGTCCACATTTTTGCCTTCTTTTGAATTTTCATTGTCCAAATTCCATTAATTCCAATTAATTTTTATTAGCATAATTATTTTTTTTCATTTAATTAAAATATTTATAAAATGAATTCTCTCCCAATTGTCGTCATCTTTTTATTGTGCATTGGATTGGCAAATTCTCTACCAATATATTTGCTCAATAATCTGGATCTGGATGAAACTACAACCATTGCAACAAGTGAGTTTATTATATAAAATAGAAAATGATAAAAGTAAAATTTATCGTTATCAATAAAGAAGGGGGAATAAAAAGCACAAAATATGCAAATTCTTTAAAAAAAAATTAATAAAATTTGCAAATTTCCTAAAAATTTTATCAAAAATCATTAAAATATTTAATTTTGATTTTTTTATTTTATGCTAAAAATTAAAAAAAATGCAAAAACATGCAAAATATTATCATTCTAAAATTATAAATTTTCATTGAAATCAAAGTCCTAATTATTTATTTCCTTTTTAGCACCTGATCCCGAAGATGATCTGGGCCCTGCTTATAAATTACCAACGAATTCAGTATCCTTTTTAGCTCCCGATCCCGAAGATGATCTGGTGGGCCCTGCTTACAATTTGGCCACGGATTCACCAACCGAAAATGTAAGATCTTTGGGAAAAAAATTGTATTTTACCGTAAATGCTTTTTATTCACCATGAGTTTTAAGCCCCTCAAAAATTGGGAAAAGTTGGGGTTTAACTCCAAAATTTGTGAACGGGATTTTATAGAGCTTTAGGAAACTAAGAAAATGCCTAAAAAATTAATTTTTAAAACACTGTATCATTGAGCTATGGGTCTTCAAAATTTTATGGTGGGGAATTATTAGAGAGTAAGGAATTAAAAGTGCATTTATGGTATTAACCAATCTTAACGGAATTTTTTTGGGTCCTTTCACTTTAGGTATGTTTAAAATTTGAAGACAAATAATTGACAAAAATCGAGTAAAGCAAAAATTCTTTAAGATTGTGCCTACTCAATACCGTACGAACAATTTTCATAAACGTGGAGCTGCAAATTTTGAGGACATATTAGAAGGCATTGATTGCTTCTTTTTTTCTGGGAAGTTATTGAAGAGTACTGATTGCTGATCAACTTCCTTAATGGAAAATACTAAATAATTTTTTTTTGAATTTAATTACCTGTTCGAAAAATTCTTGGCCTTTTTTATTAATAAATATGAAGAAATAAATTATTCTAAATTTGCAGATTTTATATTTTATAAACATAAGAAAGAATAGTTAATAAAAATTATTTTTTGATTAATTTCAATTTTTGAAAGCGTCTTAATTCAAAAATACATTTTTCTCAAATTAAATTTATTATTAAAATTATATGGCCAAGAACTTTCTGAACATCATTTAAATTTCATCCCCCATTCTCCTATGATGATTTCTTAATTTCTTTTATTTAATTTTGAATAATTCATCTCCATTTATTTAATATTTCAATATCCTCTTATAAAATGAATTTTGGACACAATAAATAATTTTTTTTTAATTTTATTGTTTATTCAAAAGAATACAAATTTTCATGAGTTGCAATGGAAATGCCAATAATTCATTAAGGGACAAAAAATTAAAATTGATTTAAAAAATGTTCTTGAGGTAAAAATCCTAAATTCCTTGTTTATAATCTTAGAAATTCTTAATAAGTTCAATATAAAAAATAGACAAAATTTTTATGAAGAAAATTTTAATCAAAAGGGTTGTTTTGAAGTTCAACTGAATATGGAAAAAAATCAAAGTATAATTTACCATAATTATAAAAGGTTAAAATAATTTTTAACTAGGCATGGATTAAGGTTGAAAGATGACTATTTAGTGAGGAGAAAAAAAACAGGAATCAAGATTATAAAATAGTAGGAGAAAAATAAAAATGAAAAATCTAGGTCAAAATTTGAAATATTAGAAATTCCATACTCCTCCTTAGTTGATTTAACAGCTTAAAAATTTTCTGTTAAACCACGAATGGTTGCTTAATGATAGTTCGGTTAAACTGCAATTGAGCCAATTTAAGTGGGAAATCATCGAAAAAATTGGAGAATTGGAATTGGAAGTAATTGAAAAGAAAGATAACTTATTCAAAGAAATGGATTGTGGGAATATAAACTAATCATTTTTCAACAAGAACTCTCTCTCATCAATTACTTCAGCTCAACAGATAATATTTTGCCAACAAAAAACACTAAATATGGCGAAAATTTTTCGTGTCGAAAAATATTATATTTTTGAGGCCATATAATTTGCCCCTAACTAGGGGATTTAGGACTAGGGTTAGGTTCAGGGCAGGCATGGGATTAGGGGCTAATAAGGGCTAGGCGTAAGGAATCTTTAAGAAGTCTGATTTGGCCAAGTTATATGGCCTAGAAGATATAATATATTTCGACACGAAAAGTTTTCGCCAAAATCAATGTTTTTTCGCCAAATTAAATGACTTCCCTCAACAAATGGTATAAAAATTAAACCTTGAAAAATTAATTTTTTAAATTTTAATTAGGAATTAATTATGCACTAGCAATTTGGCCTTTTCTAATATTCAATTTGAGAAGCAATAATCCAAAAAATGTTTTCTTAATTCAATTGGCATATAAAAGAAATAATTTCATCGTCATAAATTGATGTTAGCAATTTATATTTTTTTTTTCTAAAATTAATTCTTTTTCATTGCTACAATATTATTGAGTTTAACAATTATAGTTTTGAACTAAAAAACAAAATAAATCGCTTAGCTTACTTCATTTCTGATTAAAACATTAAAACTTATTTTCCATCCAATGGATAATGGATATTGACCAGCTCTAGCGAATGATTTATATCTTAACCCTTATAATTTTTTGCTTTTATTTACTCTTTTTTCGATTATTTTTCAACACCCTTTTATTATTTCAATTTTTTAGAAAATTAATTTGTATTCGTTATAAAAATGAATGAGAAATTTAATTCCCCAATTTTACAGGATGGAAATGGGCAAATTAGCTGACCGTAAACAACTTTCAACAATGGACGAAGTTGAGGACGATAAAGTGTAGAAGAATACTAATTAATAAATAATGAATGCCAGTGCCTGAGGCCAAGATTCATTAGTTGAAATATTTTAAATCTACAAATCCCCATTCTTCTTCACTTGACTATCAGCAGAATTTGCCTAACATTAAAATGTATTTTTTTTCAATCCATTTATCTACAATCCAATCCAATAATCATTTCCTTTTTATTTGATTTTTTAAATATCTTCTTATCAATTTTATATCGAATAAAATATAATATTTCTTCCAATCCAATTCCGATAATTAATTTTACAATATGATATCACTTATAATCATATTTTCTCATTTGACTTAACAAAACAAATGCGGTCTAAATAATGAAATAAATTTGGTATTGTTTAAATAAAAATTTAAAAAAACATTATTGTGGGAATGTGAGTTGAAAAATTTTTGGAAAAATTATTTCTGTCAAACATTTGAGCTGGAATTATTTAGAATGTGACAGAATTGGTCGGCCTCATAAATTTATAATATCAATATTAACCATTTGATCTGAAACAATTCTATTATTTTCCTTATCATTTCCTAATAATTATAATAATATTAATTCCCTGAAATAGTCCAAACTCCAATCCCCCTTTGAATGGATAATATTCAAAATATTTTGCCCAAGGAAATGTTGCCATCCATTCTAAAAATATTTTTTATTCCTCATTTGGACATTGTTGAGGGAGGGTATTCTTGTTGCAAAGATTGGTAGATCCTGGATTTTTGCAACTCGACCTGATGGATCTTGAGCTCAAGGTCCAGATCGACATTGAGTTCATTCAGGATTAACTTGAGGTTCTACTAATCTCTGGGTACTTTTATGGTTTACATCCTCATTTTTGGAAAGTGGAGGGTCCCCCCTAACCAAAAATTGCAATTTAACGATCTGAATCCATTTCTAAAAGGAAAGTGATAATCAATTTTTTTTAAATTTTGTTTGCTCAACACAATTTATGCAAAATTGATAAAAATAAATGCCCTCAAAAGGTTCAGGAATAAAATTCAATAAAATCTCAAATATTTTTATCATTTCATATCCATCATTCTCATTTGAAGAATAATCAATCAATCAATGCATGACAAAATTTATACTTTTGTTTTTCTGCCGAGAATTTGCAAAAATTTTAAGAACACTTGTTCAGCCTGCGGCGGACTCCATTCTAGCACCTTGGTGTAATTTTATTTTAATTAAAAAAATTTCTATATGTGAAATTAGAAAGTATTAATTAAAATTAAATAAATTTTATATATTTCTTTAATAAAAATTTACCATATGGCCTACTCCTTTCACTGAAATTTTAAAAAATGAAAAAAAAATAAATTAAATATAATATTAACCTGTCATAAATGTCAAACGCCCTTCGTCGTATTCAGTCTCAAAACCGCCAATTTGATTGCCAATGAACCATGGTTTTTTGGGCTCTTCTTTCATCTTATGAATAAATAAAAAAATTATAAATTAAGATTTAAATGGCCTCTTTTCCAAGTTTTTCCGTGAATTTTTGTCCCATCATAAAATTGCAGACCATATCCGTGTCACCATAATAGAATAATGTTGCCACTTTTTTCTCCAAGATTTTATTTACTATGCTAAACATATCTTCTGAAAATAATTAAAATTAATTTTTAGGAAAAAATTAAATATTATTTATAAAATAATTTTTTATTAAATTGCTCGAAAAAAAATTCTAATTAAAATTTAAAAAATTCTTCAAATTTTAATCGTATTAAAAATATACCATTTTTTAAAAAAATTAACTTACGATATTCTTTTTGAGTTTCATAAAACTCGTCTTGGTTTCGCCGCGAAGAACACATTTCCCATTTCCAGTTGGTCAAATTTTCGGGTATATTCAATGCTTTTCGAACTGAAATTATGAAAAATTTTAACTTTAAATTTTATAAATTATACTATTTAAATAAAAAATAAAGATAATTTCTTTTATTTTCAATTCTTTAATTAAAAATATAAACACCATTTTTCTTGTTCATATAGGTGATCGCATCCAAATCTAAATAAATTAATTTAATAAATTTTATATTAAACAATTAAAATCAAAATACCATTCATGCAAACGAGCATGGGTGGATCAAGCTGAAAAATTTAATATAATTTATATTAAATAGTAAATTTTATTAATATATTTAATTAATAAATTATAGTAAAAAAATTAATTCATTACCAAAATTTTTATTAAACAGAAAAAAACTACAACCTTCTTATTCGTATCATTTGCATTCACATGATTATTTTTTATTTTCATATTGTCTTCAGTATCAACAGCAGGATTCTTTTTAGTGGCTTTTTTCGACAAAATTAATTTAACAAATTTTTTCCACATATCCTTAGGCGTGAATGTGTGCTCCATCACACTAACTTTTGCAGATAATTGTGGATCAAGAACTAAAAATATGAAAAATTAAATTTTTTTGTTTTCAAATTTTAGAATTAAATTATTTTTTTTTAAATCTTTTTCCTAAAATACTATTTTTTCACACAATTACTAACAATAAATTTTTTTGAAAAAAATAATTATTTTATTTTCTACAATCTTACCACAATCACGATATAAATCGTAACGATTTAAACGTTTTTCAATTGCTTTTGTTGGTCCATTTTTGTTACCAGACCAGATGAAATTGTAAATTTCGTCAACCTAAATTATATTTAAGAAATTGAAAATAAATTATAATAAAAATTTACCTTTTTCTTGCAGTCCCCTTTTAATGCATGCAATTGACAATTGTCTAAAAAAGGAAATTTAAAAATCATTTTTTTTAATATAAATTGATAATGAAATAAATTAATAATATTATAAAAAATTATAAAAATCAATTATTTATTTATTTTTTTACCAAAATTTCCATTGCAACATTTTACTCGAATTTCATGCCATTGTCTTTCATCCACAATGCCATGATAATAGCCAAATTGTACCATTGTGTCATAATTCATATTCACATCCATGTATCCATTTCCAATCATCATGCCCTAAAGAAAAATGTGTATTTGAAAAAAAAAATATTAAATAAAATTTATGATTTTTAAATATTTTTATTTTGATTTATTTAAAAATTTTATTTTTAAATAAATCACCTTTAGATTAACATGGAATTTATTTAACCCATCCAAAATCTTTTTGGTCAGCAATGGCACATAAACGCCGGCATATGATTCGCCAGAAATTATTATATCATTTTTTCGAAAATTTGGATGCCTTTCAAAAAATTTTATAAATGCCTCATAATTTAGATTGGCAGTCTGAAATAATTTAATAAATCTATTATAATTAATTAATTAAATTACAATATCATCGTTGTAGCCTTTATTATTTTCAGCATTATCATCATAGGAATAGCCAACGCCAGTGGGCGTTTCAATGTAGACAACAGAGGCATATTTATTCCAGGAAAATTCATTTCGGCGCAATGTTTGACCATCTGCATTGACCACATATGGGCCCATTCCTTTCAACAGTCCATCAATGGAGGAGCAACCGGGACCTCCATTGAACCAGAAAACCTTTGGAAAAATTTAATAAAAAAAAGTCAATCAACTGAAAAGTATTAAGAAATTTTTGATATTCTTAAATTTAAATCACAAATCAAATTGCAAAAATTTGAAATATATTTAGGAAATTTTTTTACATTTTCATAAATTTAATTTATTCAAATCATTTTTTAATATGTTCATTAAAAATATAACAAATATTTAGTATTTTACAAAAAGAAATTAATCCCTTCACGAAAATATTTTTTTTCAAATAAAAGAATCAGATTTTTTTGTAATTTGAACAATAATAAATCAATTTTTGTAGTTATAAATTCATCGAATATTTTATTTTTAATTCCAGAAAAAGGACTGACCAACGGATCTTCTTTGGAATTATTCTGGGAAGTGACAAACCAATAATGCATATTCTTTGTTCCCATAACTTTCAAATAGCCTAAAAATGTGTAAAGAAAAATTTAGAAAAAAATTTTTTTAATTTTAATTATTTTATCTTATTTTAAACCTGAATAATGCTTGAAATTAAGTTTAAAATTGACTCCAGGCAGTGATTTGATCTCATCATCGAGAGCAACAGATGCAAAGCATTGTTCATTTTTGTAAAACAAAAATATAATGTGGATAGTGAATGAAAGGAGGGGGAATCCATAGAAGGAAATATTAAAAAACATTTTCTAAAATTTATAGTATTAAATTTTTGATATTGTTGATAGCCGATGATTTGCAAGTTAGAACTAGGGTTAATTCCTCGCTTCCTTGGCGGGGATCCGTAAGGATTTTGGACAAATTCCCCGTCCCTTCCCCGCACCCTGAGTCCACGTCTCCTCTCCTCCTCGCAATCCTTATTTATACCCAGGGTTCTCAGATGTACTTTGTTAAAAGATTTGTACTTTTTTTGGGGGGGTCAAACTTTTGAAAATAAAAATGTACTTTTTTAAAAGATTTGTACTTTATTTTGACTTTGGTGAACTTTCAGTATTTTTTTTTCAAAAAATTATGAAAAAATGGTAAAATTTTTCGCTGCGCGGCTATTTTTTGACTTAAATTTTTCGCCTGTGGCGCAAAAAATTGTAAAAATTTCTTCTCAAAAAGATGTTTAAAAAATTTTAATCAATTTATATTAGGTCAAAACGAAAATCTTTTTTTGACAACAAAATCTTTTTTTTTTCAAGGCCAATGTACTTTTTTGAAAAAAAATATGAGAACCCTGTTTATACTGGATTTTTGGCAATTTTTTGGATCCATATGCCGGATTTTTGTGTCTTGAATATGAGAATACTGCCAAACATGGTCATTTAGAGACATTCAAAAGGATTAAAAAGGTTTTTAATTATAGAAAAAAAAGTATAATACTTTATTTTGGCGATTTTTTAAATTTGCGTAAAAAAATTTCAAAAATTTGAACAGTTCCCTATATTAGAGCGGGGTGGGGAGTCCCCGCGAGGAATTTTCGATAGGAATCTTCCCGCTACCGTTCCCCGCTTTTCATTCCCCGCATGCGAGGAATTAACCCTAATTAGGACCGGCAGTAGAAGGATGGTTTTCACGGATAACTTAAACGGCAAGAACTCTAATTTGTGTTTTAATTTTTAAGAGCAAAATAATTTTATTAATCTGTCCTTAAACATGACAAGCAGAGGCTTTTAAATTGTATATTTCTGCTGCAAAATATAACTGGAAAATTTTTTAATTTTTTCCAAACCTCTTTCATTTTACCATTGCATTTACGTAAGATGGATGTGATATTTGCAAATTAAATAATAAATTTAATTTAGGTTTATATTTATTTAGCTTTATCCCAATGGCCTAGCTCTCGGCTAAAATTCGGTTATAGCATATAGATCGAACGGAACGGAATCCCATTTAGGAAAATTCGGGTACTCGACTCGAAAATGAGTCGGGACGGGAATCCCGAATGGGAACTGGCTGGGCTGTTTTAAAGACTGAAACAGAATTATTGGAATATTATAAAGCTTGGTTTTAAAGTGGTGGAGGCGCGTTTTTCCGAAACGGCGCGATTTTCCGAAATCAGAGTAGGGACTAGGGGCTTATGGGCTTCGGAGCATAGGAAACTAGCAGAAATAGTGTATTATAAAGATTTCGGAAAATCGCGCCGTTTCGGAAAAATGCGTACCAATCTTTAAAGTTACTAAAATTTGCTGAGCACTAAATTAATCACTTTGTTTGATTTCAAAGCAGAAATTCTCTGATGGAGTTTTATTTTGGAGGTTTAAGAATGGCAAATTGATAAAATTGACAATTGGGGTTGGAATTGGAGTCTTTTTGCTAGAGTTTGTTGTTTTTGAAAGGATGGAAATGATTTTTTTTCATTGACATGTCACATTTAAATATACAATCATTTCGCTGTGGACATGCGCGCGCATCCTGACTCACAACACATTGCTTTAAATAATATTTTTAAGAAATAATTAAACTACTGAAAATTTTTATTTTTATTCAGATTAAATATTTTAAATAAAAAATTTATTCTTTATAGTATCTCTAGACTATAAAATAATAATTAATTTTGCATGGAAGTTATGTTAAAATTTATTTATTTTTTGATTTAAAACATTCAATAAATTTCTTAGCTCCCCTAATAATACAACCTTATTGACATTGTTTACAAGGCCCTCTCTGGTACCGTCGATGATAATATCTTGTGCCATCACCACACGTTCGTTGTCCGATTTGTTCAGTAACAAATCCGGATTTGAAGGAAGCTTATCCAATTGATCGACCAAAGAAACCAATCCTCCTGCATGTGCTGCTTCATCATCTCCAGCCTGTTCTCGTATTTGTATTTGTGCTTTTTGTGAACTCTGAAATTTTATTTTATTAAAATTGAATTGCGAAATTGTAACCTCAACTACAGCTTTGCCTTCTGCCTCCAATCCTCCCGATATCACATCATTATACATTTCACATGCCTTCTTTAATTTTGTATCTCCATTTATTGTCGTATATGGCAATTCATATTTATGAGATTCCATCAATTCAATTTGTTTTCTTCCCAATTCAATAAAATTTTCTTCAGCCCTAGCAATGATATTTGTGCAGGCTCCCTTCAATTGTTCCATAAGTCTTTTGTTTACAAATATTTCAGAATTCTGCTCGAAATCAAGCCAATCCTGTATCATTTTATTCTGGCCGTTCTCTGTGCCATCGGATTCAATGAATTCAATTAGTTTTTTCGCCATTTCTTTCAACGAATCATCTTTGCATTCAACACAAAGTCGCTTCAACTCCGTTTTTATTTTTTCAGTAGCACTTTCATGGCTTATCGTGGAAATTTGCTCGTCTTTGTCCCAATATTCAATTGTATTTTCCGTCTTTTTCTCCAAATTCTGTTTATGATATGATATTGTTTCTGTTTGCAGATGAAGAATTTGCTTGTTTGCAAATCTGAAATAAATAGATTATATTTCTTTCTTGTGTTATTTTAATAATTTTATAAATTTGGATATTCTTCCAAGAAGAATCTATGATTATGTCTATCAAATTTTAATTAAAAATATTTTTGAATAAAAAAACTGAAATAAAATAATTTTATATGCAAATATTTTTATTTACTTTAAAAAATATTATTTTTTTAAGACAGTATTTCAAAAAATATGTTGTTTTTTACATAATTGATTATATTGTAATTTATTTTAAAATAAAAGTTACTTGAATTGTTTGTATCGCATGACCAGCATACATGTGCTAAGAATTGTTGTTATATCGTCCAAACATTTCGAGACCAAATCAAATCGGCTGATTCCATTTTTTCTTTTATAAATATTGTATACATCCGGCAATAGATTCTTAAATGCTTCAAAAACTGCTGGATTTTCTCCATATTGCAATGGTCTGATTATATTCGCATTCAACCATGGTAATGTAGCGTTTGTGATGTGTGCAAGCTGACAACGGATGTAAAGTTATATTCAAAAATGAGGTATTATTATTTAAAAATTTAATTGTGAAAATTACTATTTTTTTAATTAATTATTTACCTCGGCAACATTGTACATATTTCTCATAGTTTTTGTGATTTCATGTGATTTTGCAGCCTGCACCATCGGCACAAAGTTTGGAGCGAAATGTGACACATCGACCGCAAAGGCTAAATGGATATAAATTGATAAATAATTTTTAAAAAATATTTTTTATTTTTACATATTGCAGCAGTAGCAAAACATGCCACATCCATTTTGCTGATCGGTTGGTAATGTACATAATTATGATGAATATTCGAAAAATTTTGATATAAATAAAAAGCGCTTGTGGGCAATCTTGTTGCCCAATTTATATTATAAATGATGGATGCTGCTGCCGACAAGGCAGGACTTCCCAAACATAAACTTGAAATTGGAATTGTAATAGAGAGCGGTAAAACTGCAGCCATGAGCGGAATTAAGCCCAAAACACTAAAGCCCAACCTAAAAAAAATTTTAAATTAAATAAATTATAAAATAAAAATAATATTAATTTCTGTTCAATTGATAATATTTCAAAAAATAAAATTACTATAAAAATTTGAAATCTAAGTAAGAATTTGTTTTTATGTGATTTAAAAAATTAGTTTTTTATTCCAAATTCATCATTTGATGTCCAAAATTATAGATATGTAAACTTATTATTCAAAATTTTATAAAAAGAAATTATTAACATTATCTTGCCACGATGCTTTATTAATAAACGACCCCAACTCTGCTCGGATTTGCCAAATATTAACCAACAGATATGTTTAATTGGATTATTTGTTGAAGAGTGGTCATCCAGCCATCTTTCAAAGGCCAACGAATGTTTTATGTAAATGCCATTTTCTTTTGTTTTCTCAAATCGGGACAATTTGCTTTTCCCTATTAAAACTTCCTCGTTTCGAAATATTCGATGAATAATTTGGAATGATTCCTCGCATGGGAAACGAAAATCATTCAGCATCTGCTCAATGCTCTTAAAAATGCATCCTAAAATTGATAGATAATTTTTATTTTGAAAATTAATTCTACCATGCTCGAATATTGCATCCACAAAATAGTCATTATTTTTTTCAGGCCGAACATGTAAAATTTTTAAAGGAATCAATCGAGAATTCTGATAGAATTTTGCAATTATCATTACAACTTGCACTTGGACTTTGTATCCTTTGTTTAACTGAAGAAAAAAATAAAGAATAATATGGTATGATAATTCATAATGGATAATTTTGGCCATGAAATTGTTATAAATAAATTATAATATTATTAAAAATAATTCCATGTAAGCCAATCGTTTTTTTTAATTCGATATCTTGTTTATAAAAATATTTGTTATTTTTTTTTCATTGTTTGAAAGCAAAATTAAAATAATTTTCTTTTTTTTACAATACCTTTTTATTCCAAATTGCTCTAGATATCTTCTCCTTTATATTCTTTTGATTATCCAACATTTCTTTATAATTCTCGTCTTGTTCTGTAAATGAAGAAATTTATTATAATTTTTAATAATATAGTTTCATAAAGCCATTCCATAATTAATTATATAAAATATAAAAACAAATTATATTTAATATTATAACTTTTTCATATATTAATATGATTTTGATGCTAACCTTTGTATGGAATTTTTTCAAATAAAATATCATCCAAAAATCCATCAAGTCGTTCTTCATCAGTTTTATCTCTGTGGAATGTAATCCAACGTTCTGATTCTTCTGAGGATGTAAAAAACATATTTGTTAATTCCAAACATCTTTCGAATTCTTCATCCGAATCTCGCTAAATAAAAGTCAAATATATTAATAATTAATTTAAAAAACAAACATATTTCGTTTCAAATATTTCTTTGCTCAAGAATAAGTAAAGCAATGAATTTCCTCGTTGCGTTCCCCCGACTTGGCCCCACCTGTTGAAGTGTGAAAGAATATAAAAAATTCAACAAAAAATGTTTTTTCTCACATTATAAAACATTTCTCCATTATTTCTCGACGAGCTTCAAAGCAATTTTCTGATGGCAATGGAACAGTATCCCCATTTTCACTTTTTATGGCATTATAAAGAAGCAAAAAATCGGACCAACTCCGTTTAAAATTGCCCTTTTGTTGGCGGAATTCATATGAATTTGTCTAAAATATTGAATTATGAAATTCAATAGAAAAAATAATGAAAAATTTTAATTACATTTTTCAGAATTTACTGTCAAAAAATTTAATTTTAATATTTACCTCTAATGCTATCAAAAATTCCTCATTTGATTCAACAAATTCCTGAATATTATTTTCCATCTCATTATGATAAACCGCATTGACTTCAATATTTACAAATTCTAAATTTAAATTTCATTTGTCAATAATTTTTCTTTCTTCATATTACCCTTATATTCCTGCTCTCCATAGAATTGTTTAATCATATTTCCTGAAGTGAGAAAATTAATATTTAAAGAAATTTATTTAACCAATATTGAGCTAATCTATATTTCTAACGGCTAGATTAATATATTATATAATCTATTATATTTGTAAATAATTTTTACTAAAAATATTTATTTTATAGAAAATTTTAGAAAATTATTAATCAAAATTACATACTGCTTGACTCAATCGTTTTTTCTGTTTTGATTCCATTTTGAAATGCAGCTTCCTCCATATAAATTTGAAAAATTTCTGCTATTTTAGGATCCCGCTGCCCTTGATTGTAAAAATGTGCACTTATTGACAAAACCAGACCTTCTTTCTTTTCAGAGTAATCCTTAAAAGTATTTAAAATTTATTAATTTTCTTTTTAAATTTTTTAACCTAAAATTTAAAATGCAATGATTTAAATTTTTATATTTCACTATTTATAACTAAATTTTATATTTTATTTTATATATTCAAGAAAATACAATACTTTTCATATCACTATCCAATCTAAGGTTAAAAAAAATTATTTTAATTATAATATAAAATCAAATAATTTTTGGCTAATAATAAAATTGATGAATCTTACAATGCAATCCCAAGTGCACACATTGGATTCGGAAATTCGCTCGATTTGCAGCATTTTCATGATAGGATAATTCAATTTGAATTCACCTTTTTCATTATAATGGAACACGTGTATCAAATCTGTTTCTTTCATATAGTGAATCTGTAAAATAAATTACATTTTTAAAAATAGGTAATAATTGTTTAATAAAATATTGTTTAATTTTTCTACTAATATTTAATATTTTTCGAATTTTATATAAATATTTTGCAAATTAAATTTAATCCAAAAAATTAAATAATTTATTGAATTAAGGGATATTTATTTATATTTTTCAGAAATATATTTTTTAATTTATATTTTTAAATGTCAAAACAATTTCGGAATTAGGCATTTGATTAATATTTGGCTTAGTATAAGATTAAATAAAAATATGTTTTACAAAGAATAAAATTTTAAAAATCATTTTTTTTAAATAGAAATTGTATAAAAAACAAAAACATTACTTAATAAAAATTCAAATTAGTTATTGAAAAAATAGTATATTAAAAATATTATATTGATATCGACCTCTAAAAATCCAATTGAATGTATTTGGCAATCATCCATGGTGAAATGATATAAATTTGTGAAGGCAGCAAATAATTCCTAAAAGTAGTAAAATTTATTTTAATATTTATTATTATTAGAATAAAATATTATATTATGAGCAATAGTTCTTTTAAGATTTAGATTCATTCGTAATTATTTAATATTTCAAACATTTTAAAATATTAATATCAATTATCTAAGATTTAGCATATAATAAGTATACCAGTTCTAAATTAACAAAACCCTCTATTAGGGAAGAAATATAAGAATTGAGAATATAATATTGTAAAAGTAAAGGCAGGTCAAAAAAATTTAATTTTTATTAATATTCGACTCATTTTTATAGTTTAAAAAATTAATTTATTGTAATTCTTTCTAATTTATCAACTCAGATAAAAGTGATAAAAAGTAAAATTTCACAAAATAATTTGAAAGACTAACTAAAGTTAATATAATTAAGAAGAATTCATATTCATACAGTGTTTTTCTCCAATGTTATGCATGATTTTTTATAAAAATTGAGCAATGTGCAAAAATGTAAATTCAATCGTGCATCATCAAATTCAAGATTGTATTCACATCCATTCTATGAATAAAGAATTTGTCGTTTATAAAGTTTAAGAAATAAGTAAAAACCTCATTGTCAGTGAATGAAATTGAATTTCCTTCTGCATTGCATTGTTGAACATTAAATTTATATTGTTGCGCTGTTGCTGAATTCGTTACATTTTGCAAAACGCAGCCATTTTCTTCGGGTAAATAGACGAGCTAAAATCATAGTTTGCAATAATTTTTTTTTGTTTTTAATTAATAAATTGAATTTTCCTCTAGAACTATTAGGCTTTCCAAAAGAGATTTTTCGATGCCAGTTATTAGCATATTAAATTTTAATTTTTCTATATAATATATATGTTTAATATTGATAAAATAAAAAAAGTATTTAATTTTTAATTTGTTGAAAAAACATTGAAATTGGCGAAAATATTATAACGGTTTAGTAGTGATTTTGTAATAGATCCCAAACTCTACACCCAGTCGATAGATTCATCAAGACACTTCGATTGTTATATATTTTGTCATGGTTTGATCAAAAATTAAGAATATAAACCACTTAAACCATCTAGAGGGGTTTGGTTCAAAACCAATTAAACCATGACAAATTATACATCATTCGATACGACTTAACAAGCTCTATAGAATGGAAATATGGTTTGTGACTCAAGGATAAATTTCTAAAGACTAAACCATTATAATCTTTTCGTCATTTTAAATATTTCCCACAAAATAATTTACTTAACGTTAATAAACAATAAAGGGAAAGGAATAAGAACAATCATCTTGAAAATTTTTAAATTCCCTAGTTCAATCATAATAAAACCCAACGAAATACCATATATACTTTTTTAAAAACCCGGGGGATTATTTTTCAACCCCTCTAAAATGAGGGAAAAATTTGAGGTCTAGCACCTTAATTTGTAGGCTGTTGGAACAAATTATAGCGGATTTTATAAAGCTTTAGAGAACTAGTAATAAAAAATTTTAATATTCACTATAGAGGAGCTATAGATCCTCAAAGTCGAGATTCGAGATCGAGGAATTATTGGAGGGAAGGCTTTTAAAGAGGTAATACGGTAATTTTTTGCACCAGCTATTTTTATTCTTTTAATAATTGTTAATTCAAATTATTTTAATTTACAATTATTGAATAATTGTGTTGAGTCAATTATTCTTTTTATGGCCAGAAGATTATCATTGACAGTAATTAAAATTAGCCATAAAATATAATTTTTAAACTTTACAGTTGTGTTAAGTTCATATTGAAAAATTCTATATGTTTTCATTTTTGAATTTTATTTTTAATTCAAACCCATAAAGAGGATCCATTTATTTTATTAACCTGAATTTTCTCATTTCGATGTCCGTTCGAAGAAACTAATTTGTATTCCGCCTCAAAACGAATCTTTAACAAAATTATTGCAAAAATTCAAATGAAAAAAATTACATTGCCATCGCCGCTTTTATCGCCCGGTTTAATTTTGGACGAATTTAGTCCCATTGAATTATCTGCAAAAATACATTTTCAATTTTGATTGGAAGTAATATGAAAATTTTGAAAAAATTGAATTTTAGACAATTTCAATTAAATTTGCGTATTGTGATCTGTTATTCTTTAAACTTAAATTAATATCCACAATTATTTATGAATTAAATGTTTGATCCATTTCCCAAATATATTATGAATTGTGGAGAAAATGATTTTTAATATACATATAATTTTTGATTAGGGAGTTTAGTTTTCGGACCAAATGGTGTTTATTTTCTTGTGATTTTATCGATAGGTTCACATTCACACATACACACAATTCATATTACATTTCGCATTGAGCCTTGAGTGATTGAAAAGAAAATATCTCATAGATAGTTTAATAAATAATGAAATGGCCTTGCTTTGTTTATAATACTATAAATTCTCAATGAGCCCATGACCGGGACCTGGACCCAGAGAAATCATCGGTGAATATATTGGCCCATTATGAAAGAAAAAGAAAATCTTCCACTATTTCATTGAATTTTCAATTTTTTAGCCTATTTAATGTGACCGGCACTCGCTAGTTTTAATAGGAATTTAGAAATAATTTCCTAAATTCTAAATAATTAAAAATAAATATTTTTTTAAAGAGTTGCGATGCGAAATGCTTAAAAATCATAGAAATCTATTTTATTGTATTTTACAGCAATATAGCATTTGCATTTTTTATATTTTGTCTCACAGCTTCAAATCTTCTGAAATAGCCTAAGGCCAATATAACCGCCGATGTTTTATCTACCTATCCATTAATTTTCTATGGGCATTGGGCAAGTGGTATAGGCCCGTTCGTCAATGTGCACCAAAAGCGATAGCAAAAATCGAGAAAGGAAGAGTGTTGCTTTGGGGGAAAGAAAAAGAAAAGGAAGCGGAATTTTGGGGCCACTGTGCCCAAAGTTCAATCGATTTGGCGATGGGCGCAAGAGACCAACAAAAAATGGGTTTAGAAATGAAAAGACCAAAGTCGCAACAAATAAAGCATAGGAAAAAAAAGAAGGACTTTATTTTTTATTATCATTTCCCAAATAATAATAATAAAATAATAATTCGTAGGTAAAGAGAAAAATTGATAATCCTTCGAAGATTTTTTTAGTTATCGTATAATAATTTTTGAGAAAATGGTAGGTAGAATTGGAAATTCATAAACAGTTGCGGATGAATGAGTTGAGCAAGTATAAGTAGGCTACCAATTCCGTAATTATAATGAATTGAGGATAAATGCCTCTTCCCTTGCTGCTATGATGGTTAAGAATTGCGCAAAGCAAAATTGCTTCCAGAGTCTTTGAGATAATAAATAAAATTTCATTTGCCGCAATGAAAGACAAAGGACAAATATAACTCCTTCAAATTTCCACTAGGCAATTTGTACAAATTTGCCTCAGGCTAAACTCCATAAATTCATCCAAATCCTTTAAAAATTTCATAAAAAAATTTCCAAACTTTTGAATTTTGATTTATTCCTAACAATTTTATTTTAGTTAATTATTTATTTATTCAGAAAGCTGTGCAATTTTCTAAAATTTAACAAAAAAATTCTATGTCTGAACATCAGCTACAGACATCGGAATGGATCGGCATTGATTTGGGAATCACACACACGGCTGCAGCAATATATGTAGCCCATCAATCAGGGCCAGGCAATGCAGAAATGCTTGTGGTTGAATGTGGGATTATTTTTGCAAAAATATTTATATTATTTAATAAATGCCTTTCTAGCGAATGACACATTGACGGAATCCTGCGTCTATTTTGATCAAGAAAGTGATGTTGTTTTGGTTGGCAGAATGGCAGCATATAAGAAGATCAGAAATCCATCTAATACCATTTTGGGTTTTTTCATCATTAATTATAAACATTGATAAAATTTATCCAGAATCAAAACGCCTCATAGGCCTACCATTTTCTGACAATTTAGTCAATGAATTCCGAGGAAAATTCAAAGAATATAATATGGTGGATTCGGCTGGCCATGCAGCCTTCGAAATTCATCATAATGGTCGAACAATTCGACAAACTCCAATTGAAATTACCGCCAAAATTTTGGAAAAAATTCGCAAAACTGCCGATGAATGGGCAAATGGGACAAGGAAATATACGAAAGCCATCATCACTGTCCCATTGTATTTTGGCCAAGAACAATTGGATGGCACAATTCGGGCAGCAAAATTGGCTGGATTTTCGGAAGTGCATTTGATCGGAGAGCCTAATGCTGGTTAATTAAAAAATTATTTGTTGGAATTTTATAATTAATTTATAGCCGCAATCTTCTCTGGATTCAGACATTTTCGGCTGGATGGCTACACTATATTAGTTTTGGATATGGGCAGCACCACTTTAGATGTGTCTATTATGAAAGGGCAAAATGGAGTGTTGAAGGTATTGGCAACGTGTGGAAGAAGATGGTTAGGCGGATGGAATTTGGACGAGCAATTCCGAACGTTCATTATCAAGAGATATGAGCATTTCCCTGCGGAACGCCGTGGAGATAAACGAGATATGCAAGAGCTACTTGGACAATGCAAAAATATTACGAAAAATTTGTCCAAACAAAGAAAATCAAGGTTAATAATACATAAGATAATCAAATTAGCTATTTTCAAAATTTGATCATTGACTAATACATTTAAAAACCTATTCATTAGATTAATTTTTATCTAAAAATTTAAATTTTGAATTTTTAATGCTAAAAGAATTTTTATGCTTAATATTATTTATAATAGTTGAATGTTTTTACAGTTTAATTACATTAATTAATTTCAATTTAATATATAATTTGTTTGCGTGATATTTTTTATAGACATAGAAATATATTTACATACCTCTATTCTTATAACTAATTCATAAAAAAATATATCCTAATTCGATGTATAAAAAAATGGACCCAAATAAAATTACACTTAAAACATAACCAGTATTTATTTTTAATAATCAATTTTAAATAAAATTTGATCATATTTAATGTTAAATAAATGTAATTATTTCATCGAAACTTTTTTCAAGTATTTTTCTTGACTGCATTGGCTTAAATGGCAAATTCACTCTGGATTTGAAGACATATCTGCATATAATGAAAGGCGAATTCAAGGAAATTATAAAAACGGTTTATGAAGCACTTGAATCAGCTGGGTTGAATCCAGTCCAAATCCAAGAACTACAAATGACAGGCGACTCTTCGTGCATTCCAATACTTATGAATTTGCTGGAGGAAATGGGCTTCACCCGCGATAAAATCAAATGTCGGGAACCCAAGCATGTGGTTGCCAAAGGAGCGGCCATTGTTGGTGCCCAGTTGGATGAGCAAATGAAGGTTAATAAATTTGGATCGAAATTTATGCCTATCCAAACTCGAAAATGGACTTTTGGCTTCTGCTGTCTCGAAACTAGCCCGAAAGCCCCAAAACTTGTCCCTGAAAATTCTAAAGTCTCCAACAAAAACCATCATCTCTACAGTTTTTTTAACAAAAGATTGCATCTCTTTTTCAAAAGGAGAACAGATAAATCTCAGTCAGTTTAGTTAGTTTGTGTTGTTGTAACTTTTCGTTTTTAGAATAAATTCTAGACAAAATACTTTTACATTTATAAGCATTTAATTGTACAAAGAATTGTCTATTGAATGAATATTAAAAAATAAAATGATTTAAATTTGAAATTTATGAATATTTAAAAATTTAGATTTTTTAATAATTCTTTGCTCTATTGAGGTGGTATATAAAAGTTATTTTGAATTTTCATTCATTTTGCAATATATTAAATTGCTTTGATAAATTCAATGTTATATAAATGAATAATACCGAGTATTCACTTCAAATTAATTACAGAATGAATATTGCCGTAATGTTCTAATTTCAGACCCATTTGCCAACCCTCAATTCAATTGGAACTGAAATCTATGCTTCATCGATTCACATCAAATCAAATGGTAAATTTATTTGAAATATTTTAAAAATTTCTCTGAATTAGAAGAAATATAATAAATTTTGATTTGTTTTTAAGCTTTGGGAATTGTGATGAATTTATTAAAATTAATTTTTAAAATTTAATTTGAAACAAATATTATTAAAAAATTTTCGTTTTTAAATTTTAAAATTTTATTTTAATTTTATTGTTTTTCTCTCTATTTCTAGGAACTATATCCACCTCGGAAAATGTTCAAATTCCTTCAACAATTTCTTCATCGAATCATCATGTTACTAGCAAAAATTCAACTGATTTTCCAAATTTGCCATGTGCTATTAATTTTGGTACTTACAGTTCATTTGCTGCAATATTCTGTGAGAAAGAGCCACAATTGATCAAATTGGATTCAGGTTTCGAATAATTTATAAAAAAAAGACACTAATATTAATAAATCTTCACGAAAGTATAATTTTTAAAATAATATAAGAAATTAAAAAAATTCATTAAAATTAAAAAATAACATCGATTTTTTAATCAAGAAAGTAAATTTAAAAATTCTCTATAATTATTTAGATTCTTATGAATTACCCTCGATTGTTTCTTTTGATATTGCTGGCGGCAATCAGGCAACATTTTCCAATTTGCTCATTGGAAATGAGGCAAAGAATGGATTCACAAATTCTAATAAGATCACAATTCTCTGTAAATTTTTTATATCATAAAATAATTAATTAAAATTTAGATCCAAAAATTTTGCTTGAAAATCCAGATAAAAATTATGAATTATTTCCTGCATTATTCTATCATAAAAATGCCAATGGCCGAATCAAAATGTAAAGGAAAAAAATAAATTCATTTTTTAATTTTTTATTAGCGTAATTTCCAATGAAAGTCAAGAGCGTCCCGAACAAATTGCGGCTGAAAGATTGCTCAGCCATATTTATCTGCGACTTGAAAAGATGTCACCACTTATTTTTGCTCGACGTAAACTCCCACTTGACATTGTGATTCCAATTCCATTTGCATTTTCTTCTCTACATAAACCAATATTAAATGAATTAGTATTTTTTGTATAATTTAATTAAAATTTATTCATATAAATTAATTTAAGATGGATCGAATTTTAAAAATAAATGAAGGACCAAAACCCAAAAGCAATTGTATTTTCATTGAATTTTCACACTGCTCGGCAATTGCTTATGCGCGAACAAAAATTGATGATGGTGTTGCACTTGTTAACGGTTTCAAGATTCTCTCTGTCCATGTTGGAGGAGGATTTTTTGATATTGCCTTAATAAAGGTTACTTCAACAAATTTAATTTTCTCACAAAAATTATACATAGCTGATTTAAAAAAAAATAAACTAGCCGTATTCGCATTAAAAATAAACCATTAGAACCATGGAATTTAAATATTATACAAATATTTTCTAAAAATTTTCGTTGAAATTTAGGTTCATAAAATTATTTATTAAAAAATAGAAATTCAATGAATTTTAAAAATTTATTATTCCATTTAATTTAAAATAATTATCTTAAGGTATTATCAGCTGCTGATCAAAAAAGAAAATATAGAAATAATTTGCCGTATCTATAACAACACATTTCATTTAATTTGGAAGTCTTCCAAATATTATACATTTTCTTATTACACAAAATTCTGAAGAAAATCTTTATTTCGAATATTCAAAATGAAGAAACAGCTGAAAATTAAATTTTTCTCTGATTACCATTTTTAAAGATTTAAAGCTCTTAATTATTAAATTTTATATATGTAACAGAGAATATTGGAATTCCGGAATTCGCTAGGAAATTGGGTTAGCGAATTTTGGAAATCTCGGCTTATAGGGATCGTACAGAACCGAGATAGGCTCATTCGACTTGGTATGGTCAATATACTATATGAAATTTCAATTTCAGACCGGTTTAGGGGCTAGCGTTAGGGTTAGGGTAGGGGCGGCATAGGATTTAGGGACTAAGGGCTTAGGGTTTTAGGGGATATGGGCTAGGAGTTTGAAATTGAAATTTCATATACTAAATCGACCATGCCGAGTTGAATGAGCCTACTCTCGAGTCTGTATGATGCCTAGAAGTCGAGATTTCCAAAATTCGCTAACCCAACTACCTGCGTATTTCCGGAAATACGCAGATTTCCAATATTCGCTGTAACATATACATAATAAATAATATACTGTTTAAAATTTATAGATTGACATGCATGGTTACTCCATGGAAGAAGTTGATGGTTCATTTTTTGGGAAAGTAGATTGCGATAAAACTTTGCTTAAAGAAATCATAAAGCAATATAATAACATCCCTGAAAACGAATATCAAAAATTACTGGCTCGCTGCGAAACTGCCAGTGTTAAAATTCTTGAACAGAAATTTGCTACGTATGTAATAAAGGCAATACATATACATTTAAAATTTTATAATTAAATTAGAATAATTATATTTATTTTTAAAAATTAAAAATTGATTTTTGTAGAAGAGTAAATTAAAAATTGTTTGTTTTATTTGATGATAAATGAATTTCATTGAAAAATTTCTAATAATTATATACTAAATAAAATGTGAAATGTATTATAATAAAATATTTTTTTAAAACTCATTTTTCATATAGAATTAGCAACGATGGCATCAGTGGCCTTCCATCTATTGCACCAAGAAATTGTAATTTTGTATGCCCCTGGTATAAATTCGTTCAAAATCAAAATGAAAATATGTTATCTATGCTAAATAATAATTTGGATGATGGAATTAAAAAAATGACAGAAATTGAAGAAACAACGGTGAGTTCAAAACATTTTTATTTATTATTATTCATAAAAATAATTAGTCAATTTTTTTAATTTTTTGATATAAATTTTATCTAAATTTATTATCTTTTAAATTCGAATTTAATTGCAAAATAATATATCAATTTACTAATCAGAACTATTGGACAAAAAATAGCATAAAATAAATAATATTTTCTACTTAAAATTTCAGATTCCTGTGCTAAGTGGATGCATTGCTGCAAAACCGCATTTCCAGAATTACCTTTCGAAGGCTCTATCAATCAATGTTAATAAATTTGTGCACATTAAAAAGGAAGAAATCGCAAAAGCTGCTAGTTTGCATGCATTTTTGCGAAAATTACCCATTTCTGTTGGCTTTTCGGAGTCAAATGGCAAATATAAACGAATTTTTAAACGTGGTGCTGATGTTGGATTTAACATTTCTGTTTCCTTTCAAATTAGTGAATTGCCATTAATTGCAGGAAAAATGAAGGTATATTATTTTCAAGTTTAATTGTAAAAGATATTTCAATTTTAATTAAAAAATTGATTATTTTTATAATATTATAAATTATATTTATATTAGAATTTAAAAAGTATTTAAAGTTTATAAATTAATTAATTTAAAAATTTTAGTTGATCCAAGGCGAACGGGAGTTTGCCAGTGAGAATTCGATTTTTTGTGAAATATCAATTCCTGAAAAGATTGAAATCGATCAACATTATTATAAAATTCACACAGTTAGTTTTAATTTAATTATATTAAAAAATTATATTAAAATTAATGTTAATAGATCAAATTCATTTTGAATAACTTTGGGCGTTTTTCAATTTTGGCATTTGATAAATCCAATAAGATATTCGCCGCAGAAATTTTCCATGTTGATTATCTAGAAAAAATTATGCCAATCAATTACATTGGAGAACATTTGGCGAAATGTTCTGGCGAGGCAATGTCCGATTTGATGAAATTACAGAATATGAAAATTGAAATATTTTCAAAAAATTCAAATAATACAAATCTGCTGAAGATGGTAAAAAAAGCTTCCGATTACATCAAAAATTTGGTAAAAAATATAAAATTTAAATCTTTGATGAAAAAAAATTAATCAATAAATAATTTAAAATTTATGAATTTATTTTAAAGGATCCAGATATGCAAGTAGAAAATCAGAACCACCTGGAAATGATTACTTCCATTAAAATTAATGAAGAAAAAGTGCGAAAACTTAAAAATTTTATTTCACACCTCAAAAGTCTACCAACCCAAATGCCAAATCAAATGGGCGCATCCACATCTGCTAAAGAAGTTAGTTATACTTTTTTATTGTTAATAAATATTTATTATTGATAATTGTGATTTTGTTTTATTATAGATTTTTTATTTTAAAATATATATAAAAATATTTTTAAAAAATATATCGTACTTATTCGTTTTATTAGAAGTGTGAACTACAATTTAAAGCTTTTTTCTTCATAATTTTATAAAAAATCTTTAAATTTCTATTTAAAAAATATTTAATAAATTTGTTTATTCCAGAAAAACCTACCTCCAGATGGCTGGATTGAAAAAAGCGAAAGAATTGATGAAGATTTATTCTTCCCAAATAAATATTCAATATTTGCTTTGTTTGATTCCATCCAAAATTTATACAAATGCAACAATATGCGAATTCTTAGCGGTTCAAATAGAAAGCAATTTGTCTGGTATTGTGTTTTGGTGGATCAAAAAAAGCTTATGGATTTTGACTCAAAAATTGTTGATGATACGCTGAATGTTGCCGAATTTGGAAGAATACTGTATTCCGATTGGGGAAAATACCCATCGCAAAAAATCAGAGATGAAATTCAAAAAAAATTTGTAAAATATATTAAAAATTCTTATTACTAGTACTAGTATTTATTTTCTTTAGTTGCCAGAAATTGATCAAGACTTTCGAGAAAATTTTTTGGAAGAGATTGATAAAAAATTGGAAATTGAAATTGAAGCTGGATTATGCAAGGTAAGAATAAACAATAAAATGAAAATATTTATTTTCCAATTTTCCTTGTACAAAAATTTTGTCCTTTACATGAGAATTTTATGTTAATCTTTAATGTTTATATATGTTCAAAATAATCAAAAAAATATTTATCTTTAATAAAATAAAAACAAATTATGATTAATTAAATATCAAAAATAGGAATGTAAAAACTAATTTTTTATATAATTATAGTCGATTGATGATGGGAAAAAACCCTAATTTATGTATAAATTGTTTAATTTTTTATATGGAATTGAATGTGAGCAGTAAAATTCAAATAATTTTCGAACATTTTAGCTTATATAAATATAATCTCGTCAATTCCTAATACCTAATTATAATTATAATATATTTTTTAGGAATATTCTGGAAACAAATTTTTTATGGCAGTTTTCCGGGGTGATTTCCAAGCAGTTAAAAATATGTTCAAAGAGGACAATGCTAGAATTGTTGCCGAATTCAAATACAATAAATTAAAACTTCAGCCCTTGCATTTAGCAATTTGGAAAAATCATTTGGATATTGCGAATTTTTTGTTGGAAAATGGGGCAAATATTGCTGATATGGCATTGATCAATTTGGGAAAATTGCACTTCGAAATTAGTGCATTCCATTTGTCCATATGGAAATACCAAGAGAGCGAGAGTCCAATTGAAGAAACTTTTCTTTCAAGAATGATCGATTTGACCCCATGGAAATCCCAAAGGACAAGAGCATTTGAACAAATTTTTCTTTCAAGAATGGTAAAACACAATAGGCCTCCACATTTTTCAACAAGTCCTGATGGAGTGAAATCCGATTTTATTCACGCCATCCAGCTGGCAGCAATACGAAATAAAATTGAGTTGATCCATACACTTATTGATGGAAGTAATATTTTTAATTATTTATCTAATTTAATAATAATTGGACCAACAAAATATTAGAAAATAAAATCAATAATATTTTTCCCATTTTTTTTACATTTCAATGAATAATAGATAAAACAATATTTTAAACAGAAATTTTTAGATGCGCCAGGACTCGAAAAGGCTCACAAATTGCATATCGTCACCGGCAATTCAACTTACAAAATATTTTTCAAGTGTCGGAGATGGTTTAATATTTTGATTGATGAAAAAAAATTGGAAGACTGGAAGGAAGCATTACATCGGAGCAAGACAAATAATGTCGATATCTCAAATTATGGAGAGATATTATCGAGCGGATGGGGCGCGGTTCCTATATCTAATGATGAGAAATTATATATTCAATTTTTTCGAAGTTTGTTTTATAATTTTCTATATTTTAAATTATATTAATTTTAAAAATAGGAAAAAATATCAATTAAGCTTAAACCCATAGTTATAGAATATGCATTATGGATGGGATTTATATTGATATTGTTTCCTGAAATAAAGGTCTAAAATATTGATAAATAGAGTAAATATTTACAAAAATGACAAAAAATATGCAAAATATTGATAAAATTTTTGTATAAAACGTTATATTTTATCAAAAATTTAAAAATTTTCCATTATTGATATAAATTATTCGCTTTTCGAAGTTTTTCATTCGGAAAAGGCAATCCCGGAGAATTATGGTCTTCAAAAAATTTTTTTAAAAATTAGGAACACACATATCTGAAGGTAATCGGAGGCGTAGAGCACCACGACTCTGACATGCAAAAATAATGTCAACTTTTACCATGAAAAAGCAAAGGAGGAACTAAGGGCATTTTTAGTAAAAAAATTTGCAGGATCAATATATAGCTAGCTCATTCAACGCGGCTTGGCGAGCTGAATGAAAGCTTCCATTTTTATTGAATAATATTACAATTTAGACAAGTTATGGCCAAAAGAAATATTAGTCTTGATAAGATATTTTGACTTCTAACTTGTTTATATTGAAATAGTATTCATTAATTATGGCACCATCGATTCAGCTCGCTAAGCCGAGTCGAATGAGCTATATATTGGTCCTACAAAATTTTTAATAAAAATGCCCTTGGTCTACACTTTGCTTTTTCATGGTAATAGTTGACATTATCTTACCAAGATTGTAAGATATGATAAAATGCATGTCAGATTCGTGTTCTAGGCCTCCGATTACTCTTAGAAATATATCTTCCGAATTTTTTAAAAATTTTTTTTGAAGAAACCATAATTCTCCGGAAAAATTTAAAATTACTTCAAAAAAAAACTGATACATTATCAATAAATTTTTTCAAAATTATTAAAATGTTATTTTTTCCAAATTCAAAAATTTTCAATTTTTTTTACGCTCAAAAATATAAAATTTGATAAAAATAAAAAACAAAAAAAAATGACAAAATATTGATGAATATTGACATAAAAGTATGAAAATCAAAAAAAATATTGATAAAAAAATACATTTCACGGATTTCAAGCTATTTTATAAATTCGCAAAGAAACTATTGATTTTAATATAAATCTGATCCCTAAAATTGTTAATAATCATTAATCAAATTTTTAATCCGCCGATGGTATAAGACATTTTATATCTTAATTTTCCTCTAAGTTGTATATCAAAATATTAAAGAATAATCTAATATATTTGTAATTTCGAGAATATTTTCAACAAAAAAATTATTCAGTGTGAGAAATTGTTATTGATTTTATTATAGATTATGGCACTATGCATGAAGCATTTGAAGGATGTTGTGGACAGACACCAATGCATTTCCTTTCAGAATATGGCGGCTCGGAATGGTTTGGCTTACCAGGTATTTAAAAATTATGCATATAATATTACATTTAACTAAATTCCTAATAAAAACATATAAATTTATTATTGAACTTTGTACATTCAATATTTAATTAATATTTTATATTTGTGGTATATTGTTTCCTATTGATTTTGTGGTTTACCTTTCAGGTATTAATGGAGATTGGGCCCTGATTAGGAGAAAGTGAAGGAGGGTCCCTCCTATGAGATTGTTATCAAGATCCTTTTTTTTAAATGATCTTGATAACAATAACAACCTCATTTATTCTCTTAAGGATATATTAGTCACAATTGTAAATCAAATCTTAGCCTAATCTTAACCTTATCCCTAACTAACCATAGGGCGATCCTTTACTTTTTCCTATTCATTATAATCATAGGTAAGTATCCAATATTCATTAGTACCAAATAGAATTCTTAATATTAAAATTAATATTGGGAATGGGAACATATTTTAAAATTATCTATCTAATAAAATATTTTTATCTTTATTTTTATTTAAAATATTTTACAAAAATTACAGAAATTGATGTAACTATACGACGCAAAACGGATAATTTTACTCCACTACATGTGGCTATAGCTGAGAGAAGAAATGTAAATGATTTTACATTATTGTATCTGTTCCGTAAACTCCTAATGAAGAACAAAACAAAAATAGAAAACGAAATGAAAGAATTAATATCGGAATTGATACGTTTTGCTGCTAGAATCGGCAATGTATTTGCTCTAGGCCACATTGAAAGAGAAATTAAATGCGTCTATGATGGTTTGTTTTTTTATTCACAAAACAAAATTATAAAAAAATGAAAAATATTATATTTAATTTAAATATAAAATCTAGAAATATATTTTTAAAAAATTGATTGAGAAGCATTTTTAGATTTTTTTTTCCAGAAACTACATTATTTTTAAATAATTAATAAAATGATCAATTATTAAAATTGTGATATTCAACTTTTTAAGATCATATACTTTTCAATCATTTGTTGAATTATCCTGACAAAGAAGGTTTTACACCTTTGCATATTGCCGCAAAATACAATAATGAAAATATTGTTACGGAATTGCTAAAACATGATTGTGATATCAAGCAAAAAGTGGAATTTGAATATGCTGGCAACTCAAAGTGTTTAACGGCAAAAGAATTAGCTGCATTTTATGGCCATAAGCAAATGGAAGAGATTTTCAAAAAATATTCCGTTTAATAATTATTATTGAAATATATAAAAATTTTATATTTGTTATTGATTATCGATTTCACAAATTGTCTTTTTTAAACTTTCAACAATTAATTACATATTGCATATCTTTTATATTTCATAATTAAGATAAAAGTATTTTAAGCATAATGCATAACATAATATTGGTCATAGATTTAAAAATTTTAAAAATAAATTGTATACTTTTTATCTCTTAATAACCAGAGATTGGTATACTTGGGAAATTGCCAATTATACTCTACCTCTACCTATACCTGACCACAGGTAGAGTTACCTATACATCTACCTATACTTTTTTTTTGGCAGGTAGAGTAGAGTATAGGTATAGGTAGAGTATAGCAGTTTCCTATACCTTTTCCTATACCTTTTCGAAAATTTCAATTTTTAGTAAAAAATTTTTTCTTTAATTTAAAATGACAATAAATGTAATAAATATTGCAAAATTTATATCGAGTAACAATTAATCAAATTTACTTTGTCATGTGGATAAATGATTTCTGGTTTAAAAGTTCAGAACAATTTGTTCCCTTTTTTGGCTCTACTTTAGCATATGGTAGCAGGAATTGGAACATGTATGATATATCATTCGATTCCTCTCGACGAGCTGAGTATGAACTATGAATCTACAAAATTTTTATGCCGGAGGCGTCTAGAAAAAATATGATGAAATTTGGAAAAATGAAGGGTCACCCCTATGGGTCGAAACATGAAAATTTTTGAAATTTTTTGACCCAAAGGAGGATCTTTTGTTTCTTTATCATATTGTAACATTTTTACTAGGCACCTCCGGCAGAAAATAGTTACAGATTCGTACTCACAGCTCGACGAGGAGTGTAGAATGGTATATCATACATGTTCCAATTTCTGCTACCATATATTAAAATGACCCCCTTTTCTTTTCGGTAGCCAAGTTCGGATTACTGAAAATCCACTTGTGAAATTCTTTAGTAATGTAGCGAAAAATTTGCAGAGTGAAAAAAATTTACTATAAATAACTTCGCAAAAAAGCCATAAATGATCACGCAATAAAAAAATTTGGCCATAAGAGGTCCTGAACAAAAAATTTGGCTAAAAATTCCCGCGGTAGCGAAAAATTCTGACCATAATGGCCTCGCAGTGAAAAAAATTTAACCGTAAATGATTAATTTCCGAAAAAAAAATTACAAAATGACAGAAAAAAATATGAAAAATTAAGTGGGTATAGAAAGAAGCTATAGGTATAGGAAAAAGTATAGGAAAACACCTCTATCTTTAGCTGGAAATTTTTTGCTCTACTCTACATCTACCTTTAGCTGGCCTTAGGTAGAGTATAGGTATAGGAAGCTATAGCTATAGGTATAGGTATAGAATCACCTATACTCTACTTTTTCCTATAGCTATACCAATCTCTGTTAATAACTAGTGGACGTTAGGTAAGTGGGCGAAAGGAATTGGGTGCAAGGAATATGTGGGAAGGATTTGGTAAGATGTCGGGAGGGATTACAGCCTTCTGTTCATGTTAACGCGCCAAGGCGCGTTCGACGATGACTAATGAAATTCCAAAATTTCATAAAATTAACAAACAAACATAATGTTTTATACAAAGTTTTATTGTCTATTTTTAATTGATCTTATTAACTTTTTAGAATTTATTACCGAAAGTTGTTTATGAATTGGAATCAGAGTTGCACATTTATCAAATAATTATTGCTTTTGCCATAATTTCGACCATTTTGCAATGCAATATTTTACAACTTCTTTATGCAATAATAGGATGCAATTCACTTTCAACAAATTGTTGCGAAGAGAGTAAAAAAAAATCGCATCCGATACATGTTTGTTTGATACAATTTTATGGTGTTACGATGACCAATAAAAATAGTTTACGGAGAATTATTTACATTAAAAATCTCAATCCCGCACCAATTCCCCTTTTCAGGATAGTCTTCGTGCCGAAACCACCTGTTCATGTGATGCGAGCTTGGACTAGTGAACTTGTTCTCCTTTCCGGATTTTCGTCCCGGTGTTACGTGTTATTCCAATGAATAATAAAGAACCGGAAAGCTCGGACAGCATTTAGATTATTGGAAAATATATGATATTTACTTGATATGTGCAAATTTTTTTGCACCCCATATATTAATTCAATTTAATTTTTAATAAATGATAAAAATAATTCAATATTTTTTTATAAATTCAAGACATCACCCTCCAACATAAAATGAAAAAATTTTAAAAAAATAATTAAAATATAAAAATACGATTAATAGGTAAGGCTAATAAATAATTTTTTCATCCATTTTTAATCCTCATTTGGGCATTGTTCTGGACATTAATATATATAATAAAGAGGAATTCAACAAAATTGCTTCCATTCAAACATTTGAATTAGAACAATATGTATACTATTTAGCAATAAGCAAGAATAATATTCAGATTCAAATCCTCAACTATTAAATTTTACCCAATAAATTAATGAAAAATTCAAAAATTTTTGACTAATGAGAATTTCCTAATCAATCATTCAAAAAATAGGATCATTAAATTACCTTTTATAGTAGGAGATTTAAAAAAGATTTTAAATACCAAATGAAATTTGGCTGAGAAATATTTATTAGACCTCATAAATTTTTTAATTTAAAGATTTTCATAAACTTTTAAATATAATCATAAAATAAAAATTCCAGTTAAAAGACATCAAACCAAAATAAAAAATGTAATAAATAATTTATAAAATTAAAATTATATAATTATAGAAAGATGGAAACATTGCACATGTAGACCGGTTTGAACTTTGAACTTTGAATGATGACAATATAATTCAATCGGGCAAATAGTGCAATGAATGTTAAGAGAATAAATTGGGATAGGAATGTAAGGATAAGGAATGGTATATGAAAAATATATTTAATTTTATTGTCTTTTTAAAAAAAAATAATGAATTTCAGAAAAATTAAATTATTTACAAAATTTCTATTCAAAAAAATTGACGAAAATATTATTTTTATCCCTCAATTCATGATCATCCATTTTTATCATCAAAGGTACAGAATGGAGATTTTTTGTATGATTGTAATAAATTGACAAGCAAAAAAAATTGTTGCTGTGGGACGAATCCAATTAAAACTTTTAATTTCGAAAATATTTCCAGTATTAATATTTAAGTTATAAAACATATTAGCTTTTTTTCGATATATAAAACTCGTTTTCAGACTTGTAGCAATTCAAACATAAATTTTGAGGACTGGTAGAATATAGGCTCATTTCTAATGGCCAAATTTACTAGTATGTTCTGATATTTTTGGAATATGGAAGCTGTATTAAAAGCATGCATTCCCACTTAAACTTAAAAATAAAAATTCAAGAAATAATAACATCAATTTTATTTGCAATTTTAATAATGAATTCTCAAATAATTAATAAATAAATAAATCATTGATTAAATAACTTTGAATAAAAAATACGCTATAAAATCTATTATTAAAATTGATTTCATTTTTTAAGATAATTATCTGAGTCCTAATTCCAGCTATTTATAAATTCACAGTACGTACTGTTACAAGAAGACAATTAACTATTATTTTTAGTATTTTATTCGACATGCATTTAACCATATTTGCCAAAAGTAATTCATTTAAAATTTAGCAACGTTAATTTATATAATTTTTAAATATTAAAAATTGAATTTTCAAAGTTTTTAATTTTTCAACGAATTTCATTCATAAATGATTTTAGGTAAAACAAAAGAACTAGGGGAAATATTATTTTAATCATTTTTAATCATTTTTAAATTATTATTTAACCCATAAATTATTTCCATATAAAAATTCCTAAATGAAACCACTTTTATTACTCTTACTAAAAAAAGATCACTGAAATGATGAACAAAAATTTAAAAATAAAATTAAAAAAGAATAAATATGTAATAAATTTTAAAAAATTAGAATTGTTCGCACAATCGATATTACGAATGATCAGAGCTGATTCAATAATAAAAAGTCACTAATTATGAATTTTTGAAATTGATTAATAAAATATGAAGCTTTGTGAGACAAAATTATATTTGAAAAGACTGGAGAAAGAAAGGCTTAAACTTAAAACACATTGTTCTTGGCGATGATCCCAAATCAATGAATGAATAATAAATGGAAAAGTGGAGGAGGGCGTGACAATTTAATAATTCAAATTAATTTCATAATATTATGCACGAAAAACCTTTCATTATACTAGAGGATCCACTTCACTCTTACACATTGTTAAATTGATTCCATTTAAAAATTAATGTGGATATAAAATTCTTCAAATAATTAAATTTTATTTTAAATTATTTTGAATTGACAGACCAGCGACCAGGAATTTAAAATTAAGTATGATTCTTCGTCTACTTAAATACTTTTACTTATTTCAAATATATCTTCAGAGCAGAATAATTTGTAAATTGCTTAATTTTTTTCTGCCCTTCTTCCTTCCAATGTTCTTCCCCTTTAGGGTAACGTGCCAGCAGAAAGTAGGGCGGAATTATAGTATCCCCATCCCCATACAGAGTCAATATTTCATTGGTTGCTTCCTCATTCTCCATCGTAAATTCATGAATATAGGATAAACTAGGGTTAATTCCACGCGGGCGGGGAATGAAAAAGCGGGGAACGGTGAGAGCGGGGAATCAGGGTGCGGGGAGCGGGGCGGGGAGGCTTCTCTCAGCGGGGCGCCCCCGCCCCGCTCTCCTTAAAGGCATTTTTTTGAAATTCGTTTAATAAAATTTTTAAAATCGCAAAAATAATTTTACAATCATTTTTTCTTTTAATTCTTTATTAAGCTAATTCTTATTCCAAATTTTATTTAATTTTTTGGTCAATGGAAAGCGAATGCACTGCAATTTGAAAAAAAAAATTAGAAATTGATAAATGATAACAATGAGTAAAATATTTTTTAAAGAAACATTTTTAGGGGTAAATTGAGTAGCTCAACATGATTCTGAAATCTGATTTTTAATAATCTGATATATTGGTTAGAAAATGTCAAATTTTACCATGAAAAAGTAGAGGAGGCACCAAGGGCATAAAGTATTTTTTTTGAAATTTTTTTCCATCGCCAAAATCCAATATATAATTCGACCGGTTAACGATTATTAAAAATACATTTTTTTTCGAAATTTCAATGTCATGATCGAAAAATTTATATTAGATGTTAATTGCGAGCGCCGAAAGGCGCGAGCGCAAAAATTTCTGTTAAGTTTTTTACATGGAAATTGTTTCTGCAAAATTGAATCCAATTTATCATTTATTCATATTTACTCCAGCAGGTCATTTTTCCGGAAAGAACTAAAAAATTAAAAATGTTAAACACATTTTCTCACCACAAAGAGTTATTATTCTTATATGTGTAATAAAAAATATACTTAAAAAATGCTCAATCACATTTTTCTCAATACTTTTTATCAAAAATAATTAATTTTAGGCAAAAATATTAATTAAATGATTTTCGCTGGTGGGATTCGAACCATCGCCAAAAAATTGCAAGTCAAGCACTAACCAACCGGGCTAAGCGAATTTACTAACTGGCATTACTTTTATTTTTGAGAAGATATGAAAATTTTTGTTCCCTAATGGCGCTTTTTAAAAAGGTTGCGGGGCGGGGAGTCGAAGTGCGGGGAACGGGGAATGCGGGGAATCAGGGTGCGGGGAGCGGGGCGGGGAATTAACCCAAAATTCATGGATTCCCCGCCCCGCGGTACGGGGAATTAACCCTATATAATTTTGTCTCACAAAGCTTCATATTTTATTAGTCAATTTCAAAAATTTGAGATTAAGTGATGTTTTAGCTATAAAATTTATTCTTAAAAATATTTTGAATTCAATTTTAAATTTTTAGATTTATTTTTGGATGTGGTTGTCTGCGGATATTTTCAGTTAATAATTTTCGCCATTTTATTTATGTCAAAAATGGAATAAAATATTTATGAGATGTAAATAATTATTATAATTAACTATTTTTTTTCGATTTCCATATTAAAAATTCTTTTACTAAAGTTTTATTTGATATAATTTTTAAAAAATTTAATTTTGACGGTGAAATGAAACACTTAATGAACTCTAAACAATAATATATGCACAAGATCCATGTAATTATTCCAATGAATATTAAAGAACCGGAAGGCTCGAACAGCAGAACGGCCAGAAATCAAATCAGAACGGCCAGAAATCAAATCAGAACGGCCAGAAATCAAATCAGAACAGAGGGAAATCAAATCAGAACAGAGGGAAATTAAATCAGAACGGCCAGAAATCAAATCAAAATAGGCTAGAATTAATACTAGAAAAATTAGAATTAATATCAGAATATAATCAGAACTATAAGAAATTATGTTTTAACCTGAATAAAATTAGAAATCAGAATTTACTGACATTAATTCTGATTTTTCTGATTAGATTTCCCATTATACCACCCAAAATTGCTCAAATTCCCATTCCCAAAGACAAAGACAATTCAAATGTTTTGCGCGAGGCCAATTTTACGACTGGGAAAGTCAAAATGTTTGTATGGAAAAAGAATTGCCAATCCCCATTTTGAAGGGGAAAATAAAAATTGGGGAAATGAAGGGAATTTGAGGCAAATATTTTGCAATTATTAATTAAATTTAAATTAATATTTAAATAATTTATTTTATTTTATAAAATATTTTTCTTTATTTATTTTTAAATTTTTAAATTTTTGCAATTCCTTGCCCTTATAAATAATTAAAAGTAAAATTTGTACTTTCCTTTTATTATTTTTTCTAATAAAAATTTTATGAATTTAAAATTTTTTTTATATTTCAAAAAAATGCATCAAAAATTTATTTTCAAAAAATTTGAAAGCATTGAAACTGGCCAACAATTCACATAGGAGATTTCTGTAATGGAAGCCAACAAACACAAAAATAGGTAAATTAGTAAACATTGGTCCTGGCGAAAGATCTCACTTTGGTATATTTTTGAATGGCAGCAGCAACCAGTAGAAGCGTTTTTTTTCAAAGAAGCAAAATGTGAATTTGAGCAATTCTATGATGAGGAAATAGAATCATCATCATATTTGCAATCTCGACTCGAAATTTCAAAATTTGGCATTTATTAAAACAATTTATTTTCCGACATTATATGAATATTACCTTAAGAAAATTTTATGAGTTCAAAGCTAATTTTCTTGATCTTTTTTTTTTTTAAAAATACGTAATGGAATTACAAATTTACATTCCATTTTATAAATTTAATAATTTAAGAAATTGGACGATCAAAATATTTTTTAAAAGGGCGAATTCAGTCATATATATTTCCTTAAATTTAAATGCACTTTAAAATTAAAACATATTTAGTTAAATTAGGATTCAATTGGCCGCCTTATACATATTTGCTAGCAGAATGAATTAATTGAAATTTTTTAAAATTATATAATCTAAGAATTTTTCAATTAAAAATGTGTGCCTGAAATAATTAATTACAATAAAAAATTTAGCATATCAGTAAATATTCCTAAGATTATTTTATAATTTAAAATTGCCAACTTCTTAATCAATCATCAAAATATAAATGCAAAATATTTGCCTTATATTCCCTTCATCAGTTATAGATTATATAAATTATTCATTTTAGAAAATAGAAGTATTAAAATTTTTATAAAAACTATAATTTATTAATGGAATAAATTTAAAATATCTTATAATCGGAAAACATGCCTTGAAATATTTGCACTTATAAATTTTTTACATTATTTTAGACATAGCTAAATAAAATTTAAAAAATCATAATAATTCAGACTTTTCTGAAATGGTTTCCCATTATTCTGATATGATTTTCCACTGTTATTTCGTCCCATTCTGATTTTATTTCGGTCTATTCTGATTTTATTCCGACCTCTGAACAGATTTTATTGTTCATTTTTTTTATTTTATTTCGTTTTCCCAGAATTAAATTGTCGCGCGGTAAATCCCAGGATTTAGCAGGCAAGGCCGGTAAATTTGAAGAACACAATTGGTTAAGTTTCTCAGTAAAATATGACTGAAAGAAAGAATCAGATTCAGGCCAACCGCAAACTAAAATAATTTCTTTCATTGCCAAAATCCTATTTGCTGAAATTTGTTCTGAAAATAATTAAAAAATAATAAATTTTCTCAAACTCATAAAATTATTTTATAATAATTTTTACTTATAATTTATTTTATTCAAATGAATTAGTAAAAAGAAGCGTAGAGTAGAGGAGGACGAAATTAAATTTGAAAAATAATTTATAAAATGCAACCATTATTGGCCATATCTATTAATTATAAATGTTCTCAACAACATTGTTAATCAAATTTTGAAGCAATTTTAGTAGATTTGGAAAATGTTTTCTTCATTCCAAAATTACATAGAATGGGAAATTATTATGAATTGGAGGTTAATATAAATTTATTAATTTCCGACACGAACATTAAGAATGTGAATTATTTTTTGTTCGCCGGAATTAAATTTTTAAAGCTTTAAATTTGAATAAGATTGAATAGTTTTTTGATTTGGATTTGTTGATTAAAGATAGTATTTATTAATCGATTTTAGGGAAATTAAAAAAATTGTTTTTAAAAAATCGCAATGTCCTTTTTAAATAAATTTATTTAGATTATTTTATCGATACTTTGTCTATACTGTTGTTTATTAAGTCCTCTACATGCATTTTGTATTTAAAATAACAATGTCACATTTATTATGGTCTTAAAGCAATTAGATTTGAAATATTCAAAACAATTCAGCCAATATTTTGTTTATATGTGCTTTAGCCATTTTCGCCCTCTTTTTTCTTTTTCATCGCATTCTTTCAAAATCTTCCCAGAATTTCTTGCACCAATCTTTGCAATTCTTGTAGCATCTATTGTATGAATGACTCCACATTCCATCGAAGATGTTGTCAAAGAAGGCATGCGATTTGCAGCCAGGCCAACTTTTACGAGGTGTAAATTGTCGATCTATAAATATTAAATAAATAATATTTGTTATTGAATGATAAAATTTTGATATTTATTAATTTTTTTAATGTATTTTATTAGTGTAATTTAGATATTAAAAATGAATTTAGCTTATGGTTGGTAAATGAATGTCGGCATTTTATTGACAAGATTGATATAAATTTTATGTCTTCAATCTTTGTTTTAAGAATTAAAATTTCTATAAAAATACTAAAAATTTTGTAAAAAATCAAATTTCAAAAAACAATAACTAACCGTAGTATCCCCAACGATAAAATTTCCCTTGATCGGCATTCCAGATTTCATATGTCTTGAAGAATTTTTTGCCACATTCCGAACATTTGTAGAGTATTTCAATTGCTTCATGGGTTAGATCTGAAAACAAAAATAATTAAATAAAATTAATTTATTATTTAAAATAAATTTTCTGATAATTTTGACCCATACAAATAATCAATATATTATTTTTCGATAACAAATTATTTTTAGGTGAAAAATTTCTGCCATATGTGAAATAATTACGACTTGGATATTATTTATAGGAATAGAAATCATGGATTTTAAGAATGATGGATCTAATATCTAATTTGGCCCAGTTTTATGATCCTAAGATTTCTGTTTTCGATAAATAAATTTTTTTTCGTCAATTCATTTTTTTTCTAAATAAATTATTTTCTTTTAAAAATTTAAAGAAGAAAAAATAAAATTAACAATAATATTTTTATCGATTTGAGGTTTGATTTGATATTTGAAAAATCCTACCTCCAGGGCAGCCAGCCACAATTTCAGAAAGCCCCAAAGTAAGAATGCCCAGAAAGGTTCGCCCAGTGTTGACAGCCACTCGTCTGCCATCAGCGCACATCGGCACTTCAACACGTTTTACACACTCCGAAAAGTAGTGTTCCGTCCCGCAGCCACAAATGTGGTCAATATCCTTCCAATCGGCAAAATAGTCGGGATTGTAGTCACCGCTTTTATCTTTTCCCATTTCAAATATAAATTTGTTGATTGTATTTAAATTTAATATAAGGAATTTATCTAAAATTTTGAATTAATGGAAACAGAAGGATCAATTTTGTATCTGATTAAAATTTTAATTAGCTCAGCGAATAAATAGTTAAATTAAGAAGGCTCTAAATTATTGTAGAACCTACAAATGTCGTCTATAAATTGACTACAGAAAAAATATATTTATAGAAAAAAGGTGGATTTTCTATTTAAATTTCGAGTTTATTTAAATGCAAAAACATTCTTACTTTAAATTTTTATAGAATATAGAGGACTCTTTGTACATTCTAATGATAAATCACTTTCTCTATTATCGTTTGTTCACTGCATTTGGGACAAAATTTACCAGCCGTTGCCTAATCGGTCATACCTATTTTCCTCTACCAATTGGATTAAATATAAATATTAAATTGAAGTTAAATATGATATGGGAATATGTTTCTATGGAATAATCCAAAAGTTTATAATAAATAAAGGAATTCTATTTACAATGAGAATTAATTCCTGAATTATGAAATGGGAATACGAGCAAGTATAACCTATGATCGGAATGTGCGCAATAAACAACAAGTACAACAACAAAAAATGGACAGGAATAATTTCGAAAAGTGAGAAAAACAAAGGTAGGATATATCATTCACATCTCAGTAAGTGGTGCATCATCGCGGCCAAAAAAAATTGGCCGAAAGATCCAAGGAAATGATGACATTTAAGAGCAATGGCCATTTATGTTGACTACCGATCCGTTGTTTTCATTATTCATTGTTATCCTACTTGTTTTTAGTTATTTTCGATAGAAAAACTACCAAAAAGAAATGGTTGGAAATCTACGTTTAATAATAAAAAATGGAATAAATTATTAAACAAAAATATTGTATCCATATTTTCATTTATTTATTGCCATCTAAAATAACATTGCTGAACATTTTAGAGCAAATTGGGAGCATAAAATTCGTTTGGAAGGCTTGCCACAAATAAATGTTAACGTCAACCATGTTGGGCTATGTGGTGTAAATTTTTAGAAATTTTTAATTTATAAACCATTAAAAGAACAAAGAAGGACTCAAATTCTTTAATATCAAAGTTCACTTTCATATTTGTCGTAGGCAATTTTCCATTTAATTTTCATTCATCTATTTTTTTAAAGTTTTAATTCACAATTGGCGAATTTTGAATCACCATACTTCCACTATTCTTTTAAAATTCGACCTAATTTTTGTGTTGCCCAATTCATTAAAAAATTATTTCTTTTGCTATAGGAAAAAAAGCATTGAAGGGACGATAAAATTATTTTCATTGGTAGAAAATAGAAATCCAACAAAAAAAAAGAATAAAAAGTAAAATTATTTTCCTTTGGTAGAAATCAAACATAAAATTGGCGAAAAATTAACAAAGTATTTATAAAGGAAAATATTTAATTTGGCAAATAAATTATTGAAAATGGCAAATAGAGTATTGAAATTAGCAAATAGAATTTCCTGTTTTTGGTTTATAACTTTTTTGTAACTAGGGGTTTAGGGCTAGGGTTAGGTTTAGGGCAGGCATGGGATTTAAGGCTAGGGCTAGGGCTAAGGGGAATCTTAAATAAGCCTGACTTGGCCAAATTATATAGCCTAAAAAGGAATTTAGACATAATATCCTATTTGCCAATTTCAATCTATTTTCCAAAATAATATCCTATTTATAAATGGGTTGTCAAATTAATTATATCAAAAAAAATATTTGTCCATTATTTATAATTTTTATTCTAGAATTGTAAATTAAAAATATACCTAATTAAATAAAATTCATTCAATTATAATGGCTCAACAATCTCGTCGAGTATTGCCAGCTGAATTAATAGATAAATTGTTTGCTTCTTTATGTCTGAATAATGCCTTTCCATTGTTGGCCAAAATGCCAAATGGACTTTTGGCTAGGAATGTTCAAAAAATGATAAATGACATTAAAATGGTGAAATATTAAATAAAATATATAATATTATAAATTTTTAGGGAATGAAGGAAAACAAATGTAATATGGCGGATTGTGGGCAAAAATTAACAATTTCGGAAGATGGATTCATTGTTCAGCATTCTGGTTTAAATGGTAAACCTTAAATTAAAACCATGAATTAATATTTAAAATTTAAATCTTGAAGAATTCTATTGTGTTCTTTCAATTTTTCCAATTTTTCCGTTCAAAATGGTTGCCAGCAAACCAATAATTGCTTTCTATTTTGAAGTGCAATTTCTCAACGATCCATCCAAATGGTATTTTATTTAAATTTTAATTCATTTTGAAATATATTAATTACAAATTTTAAAATTACAAAAAACTGTATTGATTTTTAGACTGAACTTTTTTTTTTAAATTCTAAACAAAATTAAGAAAAATAATATCGCATAAATATTTAACATAATTTCTGTCCACAAAAAAATATATATTAGACTTATTTTTAATTATTATAATATTTAATCTAATCTTTGGTTTATTAAATTAAATTAGAGTCGCCAATTTTTTTGGTTTAAAAGACAAATTCTTCTTTCCCTAATAAGATCCATCATCCATCCACATCCACAGTAATAAAGAATACATTATATTCAGGAATGGAGGCATTCGAGTTGGATTTTGCAGTCAAGAATTTCCATTGGAAGGTGAAAGACTTGGAAGTGGCTATTCTATTGGAATTTGTATAACGGATTATGGATTAATGAAACCTTCACTCACTTCGAAAATGTCGATTGGTATTATTTCGATAGTGGTGACTGGTGATGTGGTTGGACTTGGCATAATTTGTCAACCAAACTCATCAATCGAATGCTTCGTCACATGCAATGGCCAATTGAACGGTAAAATAATTGAAAAATAATTAAAAATTATAATTCGAATTTCAGGGAAGATTGAATTGCCAGTAGCATTTTCTACAATGAAACTTTTTCCGTCTGTTACTTTGTTCTATACTGGCGACATAATCCGAGCGAATTTTGCCAAGGAGGCGCTACAAACAATTCACTCAGCTTCTCTAATAATCAGAACAAAATTAATATTATCACAAATATAAATACCGACATTTTTAACAATTAAATTTCGAATATTATTGATTTATTTTGTAAATTTTTTACTTAATTTTTTCATATAGTTTTGTAATTTATAAAATGATATTTGGATTTTTATGAATAAAAGGATATTTTCCATCACTAATAATTAGGAAAAGCAAAATTTTCATTTCATAAATTCAAGTACAATTTTTATAAGCTAATATTAAGTTTTGGACAAGTTATGATGAAAAGAAATATTTGAATACAATAATGCTTTTCACAGAAGAAAAATTAGTGGAAATTAAAAAACCTAATCAAAAAATTTAACAATCAATTATTCAAAAATTAAGTTTTTGTTTGCTTCATTTTCAATTCATTTTGTATTTATTTTTAGGTTGTAAATTTTAAAAACCGCGCCAGCCTACTTTTACTGCAACCTAACAATAATGGCAGTCATGAATTTGCCGTCCAAGAATTATTTTTATATTTAGATCTCATAAATAATTACCCACATTAATGTACAATAATCGCTAAAATAAATTAATTAAACAACTTTTTTTCAATATTGGTCGTTGTTCTGTAATTTTTGGAACATGTAACTTAAAAAAGCGACCACTTAAATTTAATTTAATTTTTAAAAATTTATTTACAATAATACATAAATTTTTCTATTGTATCACCACTATAAAACAGGCATACAGAAGGAAAAAGTTTCATTGTGGAAAATACTGCTGGCAATTCAACCATCCCTGGAATTTAGATTATTATTATTTCATTTATTTTCTAATTATTATACCCCGAAATTGGCCATTGCATGTGGCAAAGCATTCAATTAAAGAATTTGGATGACGGATTATGCCAAGGCCAACCACATCACCACTCTCAAAATAATTCCCATAGTGATTTTCGAAATAAATGAAATTTTTCATCAAACTCTATTCCATATTTGGTATAAATTCCAATTGAATTGCCGAATCCAAGTCTTTCACCTTCCTATGGGAATTCTTGACTACAAAATCCGATTCGAATACCTCGATTTATTTTAATGATTACCTCATTTTCTTCATTTTCCGATTACTTGTTTAATTTTTGGAATCAATTTTCCACTTTAAAAATATTTTTGGGCAATTTATAAATGATTCAAAAAGTGTTTATTTTTTGTCAAATTTTTGGTCGGAATTTTGAATAGTAAACAGCTCAAAATAAAATAAATTAATTAATTTCGTATGAAATTTTAATAAATTTAAAAATTAAATATCATTGAAAATATTTATCCAAGTGATCACAGAATTGTAAATAAAAAAAATCCATTTTATTGAAAAAAAATGATCAATTAAATTTGAATATTTGCCAACAATGATGAATAATATAATATTTAAAAGAAATTTATTTATAAAAAAAATATAAACATGCATTTTCAAAATGTTTATGAAAATTATGTAAAATTTAATTTATAATTGCATCATCATTATCGATGAAGGTGGACCACAGTAAAATTAATCGGAGATGAAGGGATGGAATTTGTGCTGAAAATTTTATTATGAAATTGAACAAAATTATTTTTAAATAAATTTAATTTATGCAGATTCAGCCCAAAAAACTAATATTATTTATCACCATTTCATTACCTTTTAAATGAATTTGTTTCCCAAATTTTACAATTTGGCGCGACAAATTGGACATTCTGACTTTACTTTTTCCCTGAGAAAAATCATATTTCCAAATTTAACTTTTTCTTACTTGTTTTCTTGCATACAATCCCAATGGAAATAATGCTAAAAAGATATAAATTTTAATGTCAATTATTTTAGTAATTTTTTTATTTATAAATAATTAATGAAATTAAAATTATTTGACGCACGCCACAATAAAGTCGCTCCAATTTTTCATTTATCAAAAAATTTTCTAGGCAAATTGGACAATGTTTTTCCGGTATATTTTTGTTTCCATCATAATATACAACTGATTTAAAAATTAAATAATATGAAAAATTAAATCAAAAAAAAATACCACTCGGGAATTCCTTAAATAGCAATTGTTCCTCGCTGAAATATTTGAGCAATTTCATCAAATCAATATTTTCTTTTACATTTGCCAACATTTTATCTTTTCTTTCTCTTTAAAAATATTTTCAAATAAAATATATAAATATGAAATTTTATTTTAGCTAACCGACATTTGCAGACGAAACAGCCGGTTTGATGCCGATAATGGCAAAGCTGCTCTCTAGCATTGTTTATGGAATATTATTAAAAGCATAAAATTAACTATAAAATGATATCAACTATACATAGGCCTATGTGGAATATCCAAAAGAAGTTATGGCTAAAAAACAAATAAAAACGAAATTTTAATTAAACAAACTGTTTTTTGGCCATAACTCGTTGAATATTCAACATTGGAAAATATTTTTGATGTTGTTTTATAGCTAATTTTATGCTAATTAATATGCAATTAACAACGCCAGAGCAGACTTTATCGCCATCTGCATCAGCAGAAGAGAGTTTCGTCTGCAAATGTGGTAACAAGTTTAATTTACCCATTCTCCTTGATGACCAATTCAACAAATTGTTCACATTTCTTCAATGCCTCAAATCCATCATCGCCTTCTGCATAAATGGTCTCCTCCGGTTTGGGTAATTTTTCTCCCCATTCCCATTGTAAACGAACATTTGGATGGTTTTTATTTTTATATTCCTTTATTAAAATTTCCCTTTCGCTATCCCCCAAATCATCCCACAAAATTGGTCTGATATGTTTGCGTTTAAATGTGAAAAATTTGGAATTAACCAAAAAATCAAGTAAACATTTTTCCAAGGAATCTTAAAAGTGTCAAAAAAATTTATTTTAAATGGAAAAAATTATTTTTTACCCAATTTTTCATTCCATTCCTCGGGCAGAATAAGCTGATTTTCTGTAAGGCTTAATAATTTTTGAATCGACAAATAATTTCCCTGCATGTCTATGGCTTTTTCGTTCATCGAAAAACATTCTTTTGTTTTTTTATTGGCTTCATTTTTATTTTCCAATTTTTCATAATAATATTTTTCCATTTGATTTTTGTGAATTTTCAAATTTTTTATCTCATCATTCGGCAAAATTTGTCGAAAAATTTGCCAATTTATGATTGGAAAATATTGGAATGTTAATTCGGTTTGCACAATTCGAGTTCCCAAAATGTAATCCAAAATGCAATCAATTTCATGTAAATGCGCTGAAAAAAACGATTCTATGACTTTTCACAATTTTTTACAGTTCTAAAAAATAAGATCCGAATTATATATTGATTATTGATTAACAAAAAATTTTTTAAAAAATCTCTTTTTTCCCCATAAAAATGTAAATAATAAGTTTTTTTGAACATAAAATACTCTTCAAAACATCTCAACAATAAATTTTTAGAGTCATCAAAAATTTTAATAAAAAATTTCCAAATTACAAAAATAATTTCATAATAAAATATTGAGGAATATTAAGATTAAAAGTTTAAAAAAAATCAATAAAAACATTTTTTTATTGTGTTTTCCTAATTTAAGAAGTTGATAAAAATATTGGTATACAAATAAAATTCGTCTTATTTATATTTATCGATTTTTTAGAGGATATTATTTAATTTATGTAAGAAATATTATAGAGCTTTAGAAAATAATCTCAAAAAATAGTCATTAAAATTTGTAATAATTTTTGCCTATATAAAAATGTTTTTTAAACTTTTTGTGAAATCGCGCAAAAATAATTGTTCCTCGTGGAAATATTTGAGCAATTCCATCGCATCAATTTTTTCCTTTTCATTTGCCAACATTTTGCTTTTTCTGAAAAAAATCAAGAAAATATACCAAATTTTTTAACGAATATTAATAAAATTAAATTATTAATTTTAATAAATAATTTTTCTCTTTATTCAGAATTTACCCATTCTTGTTGGTAACCAATTTCATTTGTTCACATTTTTTCAAATCCTGAAATCCATAATCGCCCTCTTCATAAATTGCCTCATTTGGTTTTTCTTCTTTTTTCCATTTCCAAGAAAATATTTTATTTCCTTCAAGTTTATATTCATTTAATATCGCTATTTCTTCATCAGTTTTGCCCGGCAAAATTAAAGGTCCACTTTTCCAAAAAATTTTTCTGATGATTCCAAATTTATTTAATTTGGAATTCACAATGAAATTTAGACTGCATTTTTGCAGAGAATCTGGGCATAAAAAATTGTTTTAATTGAAGAGATATCAAAGAAAATAAAAAGAAATTTTTTAATGGCGGATTAATTAGGCTGAACGCTGAATTATTATTTTAAAGGTAATATGGCGAAATTATTTATTTTACATATTTATTTATAATTACAATTTTTTCAGAATGAAAATGTTAAGATCGATATAAATAAAATAAGCAAAAATAAAATGATTATGAAATTTCAATCAATGCAATTTTCAATTCAGAGTAACCTAAAAAAGATTCGAACGAAAAATTGCATATAATTTAAGAGAAAAATTTTTATAATTATTTTGAATAACGAAAAAGTACATAAATATATGATCTAAGAAATTTTTTTTAACATTTTTTTAAATTATTTGCTTACTACTTTAATTTATGGGTTATGGATTCATTCTTCGTTATTTTTTACTCTAATATTATAATTAGGGCACGGATTTTTAGGTGGCAAAAATCGCAAAATAGGTACCTATTTAGGTTTTTTCGGGAATTTTGCCAAAAATAGGTTTCAAAACCCGAAAATAGGTAATTTTTGGCTTTTTATTGCATTTTTAACATGAAATTTTCCTCCAAAAAAAGTGCGAAAATAGGTAAAAAAAAATTTTGGTCAAAAACATGAAATAAATGCATAAAAACATCATTTATGTGGTTTTCTCATCAAATCTGATGCATACAAAAAATAGGTAAAAACCTAAAAATCCGGGCCCTAATTATAATATTTGTAAATAATTTATATTAAAAAATTTAAATTCATTTTAACAGAAAATTATGGATAAATAATTACAGTGGGAAAAATAATTATTGAGCAATTTAACAAAAAAAAATATTTTCTTACCTAATTTTGCCTCCAATTCTTTTGACAAAATCAGTTGATTATTAGTCAAATTGAACAATTCTTTCATCAGCAAAAAATTTCCCTCGCCATTCTGGGCCTTCTTATTCATCGAAAAACATTTTTCCGTTTTTTTATTGGCCTCATTCTCATTTTTTAATTTTTCAAAATAATAATTTGCTAATTCTTTTTTATGTATTTTAAAAATTTTCATCTCATCATTTGGTACAATCCGTCGAAATGTTAACCATTTTTTTAAGAACCAAATTCGCTCGGCAAATAATTCGGTTTGCACAATTCGCGTCTCCAAAATATATTCCAAAACGCATTCAATTTCATGTAAATACGCTGAAAAGGAAAATAAAATTTTTTGTTGACAATTTATTAAAAAAAATTTTATTTTGATGCAATTTCATCGGATTATTGCAATTTGGGTATATAATTTCTCAATTGGGAATTAATTTAAAATCCTTTTGTGATTGGATTAAATGTTCAGCAGGATTTCGTGTAATATCGTTTATTTTGATCAAATTAGCTTCATTCACTTTATCCGTTGGAAGGAATCTTAAAAATGTGGTATCCTTGTCTTAAAAAATTTACCATATTCTTGTTTTTACCAGTAAATATTTACCAGCAGCTTCTTTTTAATTCATTAAAATATCAAAAAAAAATTTAACATTTAATTTCAAATTTATTCTTATAGAAAAAACTCTCTCTTTCAGAATAAATTATGATCGTTTTTTGAATGCATTTAATTAATGTTCAAAGTAGAGAAAAAATTTTCAAATTAACATATTCTGATAGAGAGGAGTTTTTTCTATAATTATGATAAATTTATTTCAAATTTTTGGATTCGATTTTTAATGAATTTTAAAAGAAGCTGATAAAATGATTATCAGGTCCCTTTATCTCGCTTAAAATTTTACCAGCATCTCCTAGTAAAGTTACGAGTTTGCGAGTAAAAAAGTTGCTGTTAACTGCTGATGTGTTTACCATTACCACGTTTTTTAAAATATGCGCCCGGAAAAAATTTATACGATACCTATTTTTTGCTTTATAATCTTATAATGGTTGCTTTTCTCGAATAAAAGTTTAAAAAATTTTATTTTTTAACAAATAAATTTTTTTGTATATTTTTAATTTACTTTTTCTCTCCAATATGCGATCTCTGTCGAAAGGATTGCAAAATGTATCAACAATATTTCCAATACATTCTACAATTGAATCAATGCATGGCGACATAAAACAAATAATAAAAATAAGGCAGAAATTTTTTGGAAATAAAAAATATTTCATTTTTTAAATAAATTTACTCTATAAAGGGAATTTAATTAAATTAAAAATAGACCAAATTTAGTCATGTTATTATGGCTTTAAAATTCCCATTTTTATTGATATTATTCAATTATTAATTTACAATTTAAATAAATATATATATATATATAATAAAATCTAAAAAAAGGTTGAGAATTTGCTGGATTTCTATAGGGGTGCTTGCATTAAGTGAGACTTATCTATGGGAGAAATAAAAGATTGCGCGATAGGCGATACTAATTTTTTCCTCTTCACATATACAATGAAAATTATTTCCATATCCCATTTTCATCCATTTGTCGAGTTGGCAAAAGTGCAAGTCTTCATATCAGCCGAGACCCGAGAGCCAACAAATTAAATCCCCTCAAGAGTAGACGGAATTTTCCCTGAAATTGTGTCTCGCTCTCTTGTGATTTTATTTAGCAAAATTTCCAGCAGTGAGAAATATCCATAATTTTTGCAAGACTTTTCTTTCCTTACTGCTTTCCATCGCAGAGGAGGATAATTTTCTTTCTTTCCTTTTTCGGACCCAAAATTGCCCATTCATGCGCCTTTGCTTTATCTCTTTTGTGGAAACGGTTGATCTTTTTAGTTTGTAAAATGCATTTTGGGAAAAGGGAAAAAAGCAATTGGAATGGGAATTTGACTCATAAGATTGGGATTGGCGAAAGAATATATGAATATGAATGAGGATTGTGGGTCCCCAAACCCAAAGGTATGAGGCAGGCGCAATTCTGCCAACTAGCCAAATATAGCAAAAATAATGTAGAGAGAAATAAATAATATTCATTTAGAGAGCAGAAAATGAACGCAACTTATTCGAGTGGCATTCACATCATCTTATTCTTTTAACTTAGATAAGATTATAATAATTTTAAAAATATTTTTAAATACCTACCTAAAAAAAAGTTCATTTACAGTTATTAAAGCTATAAATTTACCCTAATTCGACTATTTTCATTTTAAAGGGAATTATGAAATATTTTCGAATTTTGTTTAAAAACAATAAAATTAAAATTGAATTATTTATTTCTTAAATTATTAATTTCATGGTATTCGTAAATTATTATTTAGATGAAAAAAGCAACAATTTCCACATATTATTTCATTATCTTTCCATTCATTCATCAATTTCAAACAAACACCATTGTTCTATCAGCATCGTTGTATCATTTGATTCTTTCATCAATTCACGAAAAACAATCCAAATCAATGATTCTTTCTGTTTCATCATCAATTTTATGCCATAATTAATAAATTAAAATTGCTGGGAAACTGCCTTGGGTGATTTTTTGAATATGGCTCGGATCGGATTATGATTTACTAGGAAATTGCCTTTGGCAATTTTTTGAATATGATAACTTGGATTCATGATGAATGGTAATTTTTACTCAATCCCTTCGATGGTAACTGAGTAGAGCACAACATAATTCCATTACTAGTTTCCATTCATAGACTCAGTAAATAATACCCCTTCACCTCATTGCAGATTGAACTTTCGTTTTTTACGGAAAAAATGTAATTTTAATTCATTCAAATATCAAGTCATTACTTTTTGATTTGTATTATCATTCGCATATATTGTGATTGGGATTAAATATTCAATTTCAAGTCATTTTAAAATAGTTGAATTTGTCGGAACCCCGACAAGAGGGAAAAAGACAACAATCATCACGCCCAGCTTTTGCCTATAAAAAGAATGCTCTTCTCTTCTAAACCAAGCAGTCCTAGCAGTCCAAGCAGCATAGACACTTCAACATTAATCATTCTTCAAAGAAGAAAAAGCCAAGCGATCCTTATTATTTTTGCTCGCATTTATTATAATATTTTCGGGATGAAGTGAAACTTTTTCTTCTCATTTTAATTTATTTTATTGGGGATTTTTGGGGGGAAAATTTGAGTTGTTCTCTTAGGATTTAATCCCACTTATTATCCCAATTTCCCCATCCAATTCCCTCTTTCCCTCGAATCCCATTTCGTTCTCCCCATTTGTCGTTTCACCAAATCTTGCCTAAAGGATTGATAGCGGATTGACAGCGACTTGTGGCCACAAGCTTTTTGGATTGCTACCGGCTAAATTATTGAGAACCGGCATCTAACAAAGGATTTAGATTGTTACCGGCTAAATTATTGAAACCCGGCGTCAAAAGGCAAATTAATTGGCACAAGAATTCATCTGTTTATTCCACAATTTTAGTGGAAATTATAATTTAGTGGAAAGCGGAAGCTATATTAAATTCCATTTCCCCATTTACAATCCTCCTATCATTTCCGACAAGTGGTGCCGCTACAGCATAATCGAACCTGATATTGGCACCGTCAAGTGGTGCCGCTACAGCATAATCGAACCTGATATTGGCACCGTCAAGTGGTGCCGCTACAGCATAATCGAACCTGATATTGGCACCGTCAAGTGGTGCCGCTACAGCATAATCGAACCTGATATTGGCACCGTCAAGTGGTGCCGCTACAGCATAATCGAACCTGATATTGGCACCGTCAAGTGGTGCCGCTACAGCATAATCGAACCTGATATTGGCACCGACAAGTGGTGCCGCTACAGCATAATCGAACCTGATATTGGCACCGTCAAGTGGTGCCGCTACAGCATAATCGAACCTGATATTGGCACCGACAAGTGGTGCCGCTACAGCATAATCGAACCTGATATTGGCACCGACAAGTGGTGCCGCTACAGCATAATCGAACCTGATATTGGCACCGACAAGTGGTGCCGCTACAGCATAATCGAACCTGATATTGGCACCGACAAGTGGTGCCGCTACAGCATAATCGAACCTGATATTGGCACCGACAAGTGGTGCCGCTACAGCATAATTTCGAACTTGGTTGGACACCGACTATTGGGATATCATTTCCGACAGAATTCAACTCTGAATGGCATTGAATCTATAAAATATTTTTTAAATTTTTATTAAAATATTTCAGAAAAATTAAACATTCAAATTTATTTAATTCAAATGGATCCCAAAAACTCTGGACTCACTTTTGAGGAAAATACGTTAAATGAATCTAATCTTACACAAATTGGAATGGACTGGAAGCAAATGGACGAAAAAATCCAAAAATTGGAAGTAATTTCTAATTAAAAATTAATATTTAAGTTTAAATAAAGGATTTGCTCATGAAAATGGCGAATGGTAAAAATAATAGTGAACAATTTGCTGCGGCAATGATGCAAACAGCATTCCAATTTGGCAAGGAACTCGGAGGATTGAAGGAAAGAATGAATCGATTCGAGAAAGAATTCGGGAAAACAAAGGTAGAAATTGCACCAGAAATGTGCCAAAACCAAGAGGAAATGAAGAAAGCTTTTGCTGAATTTAATGTAGCAAAAGATTGAAATCGCGCAAGAAAATGCACCAGAAATGTGCCAAAGCCAACAGGAAATGGAAGAAATGAAGAAAGCTTTTACTGAATTAAATGCAACAAAAGATGGAAATCGCGCATTTGATGAATTAAAGGAAGAAATGGCCGAAAAGGATCGTAAATTAAATGAGATTGAGAAGGAATTGGCCGAATTAAAGGCACAAATTGCCGCCTCTGGGAAAATTGCTGTTGAAAAGGAAAAAGATTGCGATTGTGATCTTGGTGGAATGGTGAAGGAAGAAGATGCAGAATTGCAACAAAAATTACTGGATTTGAACAAGGATGTTAAAGAAGTAAATTTTTGATCATATTTTAAAATTAAAATATCGTAGATGCTCCCTCCTTTAATCACCACTCTCTCTAAAATATAATTCCCATTTCTAACAATTTCCCATCTATTGGTAAAGTTGAAAACTAATTCCTCATTGAAATTAAAAGAGCATATAGTTACGGTAATTTATTGGAATAAAATGAAAAATATTAATATTCGAATGATAGAAAATGTTAAATTAAAATTTCAATTTATAAATCTTAGGAAAAATAATAAATTCATTAGCATTAATGGATTTTTAAAATTTATTTTTTCAAGACATTGAATACAATAATGCAAAGGCAGAAGAGTATTAAATTTAATAATGCAATACATAATTGTAGTCCAGGATTGTCAATTTCGGCCGTTGATGGACTCACAGTAATGCATTCTGGTCATTGGCAACATCAAAGTAAATAATTTATTATTTATTTCTGTCTACAATTCAAACTATACTCTAAATTATAAAAATTACGATTTATAAAATCGAATTAATATTAATATTCAAACCTCAAATTATTTTCGATTACATAAATATTTTATAATCAATAAAAAAATTCAGGATGGAATACTGTCCGCGCGTGTTCATCGATTCCATTGTTTAATTCATACTCATCAGATTCATATGCCAGTAAACCCACAATTCGCTTCTATTATGAAGTGGAAATTCTCAACAAATTGGGTATCTATTTTAAATAAATTTATAATTTTACTTTAAAAATTTTTTTTGAAAGTTAATTAATTTCTCATAAAATCAAGGAATATATAATCATAAAATATAAAAAAAACAATCTTTTTAGACTATAAAAGTAGCTACCCTAAATGTCAAGTGTCATCAACATTACCTTAATCCATATTAATGATCTCAAAATAGAAGAATACCTTTCGATAAAATTTTGATTAATTGTAAAAATTTTTATTGTGAGATCCTAAGAATAAAAATTATTAATCAATTAATTTTAAAGTATTTTATTATAATAACAAGAATTCATACGAGATAATTTAAATTTCAGAATAATTAATTTTAATTGTCCATCATTAATCGTGTTTTTAATATTTAGACGTGACAGCATTTGCATTGAATTTTGCTGTGGAGGATCTTCTTCACCATTAGACAGTTATCTCGGGCATATGGAAAATTCAATTGGTATTAATTGGAAAGGAGGAATGTGGATTAATAGACGCTGGACGAGATTCGAAAATGTCTATGGACATTTCAAGAATGGGGATGTTATAGGCATTGGCATAGTCCATTTTCCGAATGGTACACCGATCGAATTCTTTTCTACATGCAATGGACAATTATTGGGTAATATAATTATAAAAATATATTTTTTATAATAATTTAAAAAAATAAAACAAAAAAAAAGTAAAAATATAATTAAAATATTTTTATAAATTCAGGAAAGCTTAAATTGCCAGATAATTTGGGCCATATACAAATGCACCCGGCTGTCACTTTAGGTTATAAAGACGAAAGTATCCGAGCAAATTTGGGAAGGAAGAATGGCAATTCAAGTAATTCGGCCAACTTCTTTTGTAGGATGTAAATTATGCTAAAATATGGAAATTGGGAACAATTTGATGTTGAAAAAAAAACAACATTTTCTTAAGCATTTTTTACTATTGTATTCAAATTTTATCTCTCGGCTCGGCACATGAATCAATCGAAAAAGCTTTTTTGAATAAATTTAATCCTTTATGTAATTGTTTAAAAATCAACCAATTCCATTCATTTTCTTAATAATTCTTCGCTAATTTTATTATTTTAAATATTTAAAATAATAATTTTGATTATGAATCATTGAACCAGTCCCTTTGGGACTGCTTAACGGTTAAATATTTTAGAATTTTGTTGAGGAATTGTGTTGAAAATATTTAGGAGATTGCGGATTGCCTCGGATAAATATTTTTTCAATTATATTTTATTTTGCCTTTATAGGAGAAATATGAATGATTGATATTAATTTTATTATCAGCATATTACAAATCAATGCAGTGGCCGAACAATTTGGAATTGGATTATCAAAATGCATTTTTTAAATTAAAAAATTATCTAAATTCACCCAATTTTCCCTTGAGCCATAATCAAACTACTTATTTAAGTTTTAATTTTAAATAATTTTTGAAATTATTCAATAAAACCAACAATAAAATTGGACGGTTATTTTTTTAAATGAATAAAGTAGTTATTTAATGAATTTTATGTCTTGAATTCACATTTTTTGATCTACAAAAATATGTATAATCATAAATTTATTTAGCGTTCTAATTCGCTATAGGCAATATTTTTTAGATGCTCTTTGAATTTGGGCAATTAAGAACATTTTGAATGAGATTAACCAATAACTAGCAATGAACCAAATAACTTGAAGAAGAAGAAAATAGCGTTTTACTTAGGGTTAATTACCCGTTGACGGGTAGGGTAGTCGGGTAGGGTACCCGTAAGGATTTTGGGCAAATTACCCTACCCGTTACCCGGACCCCAATTACCCGTATTACCCATTACCCGCACCTTGACTACCCGACTACCCGCCTACCCGTAACCTTTTTAAAGCCACCATTTAGGGAACAAAAATTGTATTTTTTTATGCAGGGCTCTCAGAATGCCTGATTTATCAGGTTTTCCCTGATTTTTCGGATTTTGCCTGACAAAAACCTGATTTCGGAAAAAGCCTGATAAAGCCTGATTTTGACCAATTTTCTGAAATTATAAAAATTTTTCGCTGCGTGGCTAATTTTATCTCTAATTTTTCGCTGCGCGGCTAATTTTATCTCTAATTTTTCGCTGCATGGCTAATTTTGGCTCTAATTTTTCGCTGCATGGCTAAATTTGGCTCTAATTTTTCGCTGCGCGGTTAATTTTGGCTCTAATTTTTCGCTGCATGGCTAATTTTGGCTCTAATTTTTCGCTGCATGGCTAATTTTGGCTCTGATTTTTCGCTGCGCGCCTAATTTTGGCTTAAATTTTCCTCTATCGGGGCCATTTTTAGACCTAATTTTTCGCTGCCGCGGGCAATTTTAGGGAGGCGCAAAATGGGTGGTTGTCCTGCCCTCCTTGCCAACGTATGTTTGGACGGATGAAAGAAACAGTTTTAAAGTTGATACAGTGAATGCCCTTGTTTCGATTAAAGAAAATTCTGAATTTAATTGTTCACAAGCATTTAATATGTTTATTTCAAAGCCTGAATTGTTGCAAAAGGCAAAGATTTGAGTGAAGAAGAATTTGAAGATGAAGAAGAGTTTTTATTATTTTTTATTATGATATTTATTTTGGCCAATTTTAAAAATTTTATTAAACGAATTTCAAAAAATGTCTTAACAAGGAACGGGTAGGGTAGTACCCGCGGGTATTTTTCGAGTTTGGCCTACCCTACCCATTACCCGGACCCCAATTACCCGTATTACCCGTTACCCGCTTTTTCATTACCCGCCCCCGGGTAATTAACCCTAGTTTTACTTCATTTCATCCTTCGCCCTTTCCCTTCATTTGGCTTGGTTTTTAATCGACCACTTTTTTCATTTACTCTTTTGGAATTATATAAAGATTTTTAATTTATCATTCTTTTAGAAAATAGTAAATATCTCAAATTCAATCTTCAAACAAACTTATTTCAAACGATCGAAAGATGAACCGCATTATTTTTCTTTTTGCCCTGGTTGTTGGTAGCCTTGCCCTGACCATGGCATTGAAATGCTACAGCAATTTTATTGGTTACAATAATATCATAGGCTATTCGTTTAAGCCGGGTAAACCTTTGGTTATTGAATGCGAAACTACAATGTGCACCAGTGGCAAATGTAACGGATTTGGTATGATTGTCAAAAATCTATGGACATTATAATAAATTAAGTTTCTGCTATTTTGGTAGAAAAATATTAAAACTTTAATCATAAACTAAATTTACAATTTTAAATCAAAAAAATAAAAATGCGATATTATGACTTTTCAGATTTAAAACCCGCTTTTAGCAACTCTAAATTATTAATCAAAATAATTCTTTTCAGAATTCTATGGATGCACCGGTGGTGGTAAACCGTGCGCTCTTATCGCCTGTGCCAGTTGCAACGATAAAAATTGCAACCAAGAACTTTGCAATAGCCCGCCTCCAACCTCAACTACCAGCACAACAACGATGACAACCAGCACAACAATGATGACAACCAGCACAACAATGATGACAACCAGCACAACAATGATGACAACCAGCACAACAACGATGACAACCAGCACAACAATGATGACAACCAGCACAACAACGATGACAACCAGCACAACAATGATGACAACCAGCACAACAACGATGACAACCAGCACAACAATGATGACAACCAGCACAACAATGATGACAACCAGCACAACAATGATGACAACCAGCACAACAACGATGACAACCAGCACAACAATGATGACAACCAGCACAACAATGATGACAACCAGCACAACAACGATGACAACCAGCACAACAACGATGACAACCAGCACAACAATGATGACAACCAGCACAACAATGATGACAACCAGCACAACAATGATGACAACCAGCACAACAATGATGACAAATCTTGAGAATGGTTTAAGTGAGTAAAAAAGACTTGTACATTTTTGATATTAAAATGGTTAATGTCGAATCTATTCGACTTTGATCGGGGAAAAGGGCAAAAACCATTCAGGGATTGAATGGGGAATTATTCACATTTTTTGGAGCTGAGGGAGTCAGCTTCTTTCTTTTTCTTTGGTTTTTGTCATGGCCAAAACTCTGGCCTGACCTCCTTTATTCTTTGGAAATTAGCTCTAAAAATGCTTGTAATCTGATATTTGCCATTTTTTGCCCCCACAATTTTGGAATGATTTGAATTGCCTTCAAGGCACCACACTTTTTCACCATTTCCATTGAATTGAATAAAACACATTTTCAAACAATCAAACTTTAACAAAACTAAATTGCCTTAGACTATTCCCAACCCAAACAGTCGAATCAAGAGTCTAGGCGCTAGATTGCGACAGTTAATTTTAAAAATTAAGGAAAAATTTTTATAATATATTCTTTTGGCGCATAGATGAAAATTTAAAAATGTTTAAAATATTCGAATTAAGTAAATATTATTTTATTTTTTTTAGCAGCAATCCATAATTCGATTGCATTTTCGCTGTTCATCGCCATTGGCGCTATGATAGCTGCCGTTGGACACTTTTTGGTCTTCTGAAGAAGCCAAATAAAATTGTTGCAAAAATATGGTGGCCATTATTCCAAAAATAATAATTCAAATGTGTTAATGTCTATCCCTTTTTTTTGTTTTTTTTTATTCATCGGTTATTTTTGGGTTTCACTTTTATCTTTCCAATGATGAATAAAAATGTTTACAAAATTTGAATGGATTGAAATTTGGAAAACAAATAATTGTTTTTTAAGATCAAAACTTTTGGAATTTTTATTTTATTTCCAGGTTGCATAGTATTCATTACGAATTTTTGCTTACTTTTTGAGCTTAGGTCGAAAGAATGAAAAAACTAAATCAAAATTAACTTTCCCCAATAATTCGAGTTTTTTGTACTCATTGATATGAATTGTGAGCTTTTAAAATTAAGAAAAATCACTTTTAGAGGAAAAAAATAACGAATAAATTGTAAACTATACTCATTCATGTTTATAAAAAAAAGAATTTTGAATATAATAAAATCGATTTTAAAGAAAAAAAAGGCTTTCAATTCAATTCTAAGTAAATTATTATTTCTTTGCGTTAAAATTTAAAATAATTTAATGTATTTCATTCTTCATTTCTCTTTCTAAAAATAATTCATAATATAATTTTTTTATAAATAAAATTTTTGCAAAAGTTGATATCGTTTTAAATTTTTTATTCAATTATAATGTTAATGATTTTTCAGCAATATATAGAATTTTTTTAAATTATTTTCAAAAAAAATTCATTAAAAATTTTAACTCAGAGAAAATACCAGTAGCTAAAGGTTAAAGAAGATTAATTTGTTGGATGCATTAATGCAATTGGACACAAGGAAATATAATTTTTGGATATTAAAAATTTATCAATAAATATCATTTCAATAAATTTATTTTCTCAAACTTTATTTAATTTTAAACAGAAATAATGCATTTAAAAATGGTTTTGCTTTTAATATTAATAAAAGATTGTAAATTTCGCCAATAAATTGTGGCAGCCATTTTTTAAGTAATATTAAATGTGATTGAAAATCTGTGGGAACCAACATGGCATAGCATTGCATTGGAAAGCAAAATGTAATTATCATTTTGAATTTCTTCATGAAAGCTATTGAAGATTATTAATTTTTTTTTCTGGAAAATTTCCTCTAGGCAAAATATTTTTTTAATTTGGAATTTTTAAACTCTCTATTAGAGATTAAAATGGGAAAAATTTTGAGAATATTTATTTAAGATAATAGACATTTCAAAATCTTTTTAAATTTTTTCATTCAAAATTTTTGCAAAAAACTTTTTGTATTTTTAGAAATTCCGCAAATTGATTTTAATTTATCATGGATTTCGCGAATATTTCTCATCATTCGGATGATTTAATTGATTTGCGCCCGGATTTGATTTGTTACGAAAATATACTAGAAGAATTAAGGAATTTAAAGGTAATTTTTAAATAATATTCATAATTTATTAAATAAATATTTAATTGAGCATTTTAAGTATAAAATGTTTAGCAAAACCGAAAAACGGTTTGATTGGTTTTGTTCCTAGGTTTTCGGTTTTGGTTTTTTTTTTTTATTTTTGACTAAAATTACCAAGGTTCGCTTCGGCTAATCGATTTATAAACTAGTTTAAAATATCGAAACCAATTTGCACCATTAAATAAGGTCAAATGGGTAGTTCCCTCTATTTTAGACATTTTATCAGTCATTTAATTCGTTTATTATAAATTAGTCTATTCATTTTCATTTTTTCAGTCCGATTTTCTTATTTTAACAAATGAACTGAATAATATCAAAATGGCACGTAAAATGGATTTAGAGGAAATGAACAATATTAAAATATCCAACAAGAAGGATTTAGATGAAATTGGCATAAAATTTAGCAATAAAATAACAACAATGAATTTTATGATTAATCAGGTAAATTTTTTACCGTAGAGCAGGAATGATTCAAATATGGTGAAATATGTTTTTTTTGTGCCTTGCCCCATAGCCTAATTAAAAATTAAAATGCCTTTGAGTTAATTAAACCTAAATTTTTAAGAGAAAATTCTGTTTATTTTAAATTCAAGTCATAATAATTCAAAAATAAGTGAACACAATTTAAAGAAATTTTAGATTTTTAAATGTTCTTTAACAATTATTACAAAACCAGCAGGAATACTTGTGTAGATTTAAGAACTCCGTTTTTTGTGAGAAGTGTTGAAACGGGGTTTCTCTCTTTGGGTGTTAGGGATGGGGTTAGGGTTACAGGCTAAATAAAATGATTTTTACCCCATCATATCCCCGTAACCTACACTCTAATTACCTTAAATTTAAATCTGATGAGACCTATAGGGGGACCCTTCACTTTCCAAAAAAGTGAACTTAGACTACACATCTACCCGAAAACCTATTAAAAAATGATTATTGCTTTAACTATCCATTTTAGAAACAAAAGGAAAGCACTGAGTCATTTGAACAAACCGAATTTATAATTTGAAACAGGTATTTGTGCATTTTTAATAATAAATCATATAAATAAACCATATTTATTCCATTAGAAATTCATTAATATTTTATTATATGTAGAGAAAGCGCAAAAAATTCACCATTTTGAACATACAAAAGAAAATAATTTATTTAAGAAATATGACATAATATCGATGGACCCAAATGAAATCAAATTATTTGCATATTTTCCAAGTATCTCTGTGCCAGCGGATGCTTACATTTTGCTCAATGCAATGCGTGCTCTACAAAATGATTTGGAGGAAATAAAGCAAGCCAATCAAATTCGGAATAAAAATGTAAAAAAATAAAATATTTCCTATGGGAAAGAGAATGTCTAATTGACAAAAAAAACTAAATGTGACAAAAAAAAAATATTAGAAATTGAAAAGTTTATAATATGGTGAAAAGCTTGCAATCGTTCAACAATAGACGACCAAATCCTCTATCCAATCGATAAATCTGTTTCGAATGGTATTTAAAATGTTATTTTTCACTATTATAGGCAATTATCTCAGAAATCTTTCAGATTATTAATAAATATATTATATCCTTATTAGATTAAAAATATTAAAAGAAAATTATAACAAAATAACAACAAAAACAAACTTAATTTGTTCGAAATTGATATTTTTTTATACTATTAATTTTCTAATTTTTCTATAAAACATAAAAATTCTTATATTTAAAATAATTTTAAAAAAATAAAATCGTTCAATTCGTTTACTAAATTTCAGTCTTCACTAATTTGCCATCAATTGATCAAAGGCGGTTTTCGTTATGATTATAAGCTAGAATTTCATTTGCACTCAAAAACAAAGCAATTGGATTTTCGCATGGATACGGTTACAACGAAGGCAAAACCAACGCATAAATCCAGACATTTATTTGGGCCAATTCCAATTGATGTGTTCCATTGGTTGAAAGAGCAAATGACCGAAATGTTAATTGCTTGATAATTATTTTGTTGGATGCAATAAACTTGTTAATTATTCCATTTTATATCCGCATTTTTATGGGAATTTTTTGTGCTTTGTTCAATCGTTTATGATAAGAGTAATGAACAAAGACACGCAATGTATCTGAATTATTCAAATTATTACAAATTAAATGTCAGTAAAAATTTTCCTAAAAACTAAATGTCGAAACATTCATTCTCGATATTAAATTTTTATTAAAAAGTAAAATATCCGATAGTTGAATGCTGTCAAAATTCAAGTAACGCCTACAAAAATAAAATTAAAATTGAAAATATGAAAATATTTGAACATTTAAGAATTAAATCATAATCATACCATTTATTATTTGATTCGCGATGATGATAAATTGTATGAGAATGAGAATACCAAAAATATTTATTGAAGTAATTAACTTTGAATTTGAAGGGATGAGCTAGGGGCATTCTCAAGGATTCACATGAATTCTTCTGCTTCTCTTCTTTCATGAACAATGCCATCAAGACCAGAATGTACGTGAAATTCATCATTTTTTTTTGAAATTAGAGTAAAAATGAAATATTTGATTATTTTGAGTGAATTTTAACCGATATTTATCCCATTTTTGCTAACTTGTTTATTTGATTCATTTTCTCCATCAAAATCAAAATTCATTGAATTGGCTTCCTTTCCAATAAAAAAATTGGCTAAAAATGGCATCAAAATAAAGCATGAACAAATACACATTTTGAGGGCAGAGATTTATCCGTTAAAATATGAAACCCATCGTGCCCATATTTTAGATTGCACAGCGGATATTTTGGGAGTTCAGCGAATTTTGGGTATCAAATATAAAAAATGATGGAAAGCAATAGAAAAATAGATTTTTTTTATTTAAATGAAACTATATATCAATCAACAGGCCTCGATTAGCTCCAGCAGAGCTGTGCCTAGCTCCGACTTAAGCCCCGGCTCCGCTCCGGAGCTGGAGCCAGAGCTAAAAATTTTGTGAGCCGGAGAACGGAGCCGGAGCTAAAAATTTGAAAGGTCGGAGCCCGGAGCTGGAGCCGGAGCTAAGAATTATGAAAAGCACAGCTCTGATTAGCTCTATCGATTGGGTATTAGAATTAAAGGTCTAGGATAAAACGCTAACAAATTATTAAGTTTTTGACAAAGGAATAAGACTTTGTTGACAAAAGAACCCAATTATCTCGACAAAAAAATGTGCACTCCTTTTTTAATTTTTTTCATATTAATAAAATTTATAGATTTAGCTTTAAAGATAAATATTGGTCTAATAAAATTCAAAAAGCACAATATAAAATAATGTAAATTAGCGTAGAACAGCTTAATCATTTCCTATTATCGTCCATATTAATAAGAATTACTAATGTCTAAAATAATATTTTTAGAAGTTTAAAATTATAAAAATTGTTTTGAATTGTTTAAAAATGAGTGAACTCCGAAAAAAGCCATGGTATACCGAAAACTTTCTCTACATCATAACCGAGAAATTGCTAGCTAGAATTCCTGCAAGAAATCCCGATGGACGCCGAGAAATTGATTTCCGCCAGCAAAATCCGTATACATTTTTAAGGTTTGCTAATTTCTTTTTTATAATGAAAAATATTTAAAGGGTCATAATGAAATGGCTTTCCGGACAATTATCTCGCAGTTTGCCAAATTCAAGCGAATTTATTTCACCCGAGAGAGCTATATAATTTTTTTTATCTTAATTTAAAAAGACAACATTTTTGCATTTTTGCATTTTTTTGTTTTTTTTTTAAATTTTTATTTAATTTAAAATTAATAATTTTATGTATTTCTTTTTCTTTATCACGTCGATTTAAATCCATTTAATTTATCGATTATAAAATGAAAATTTAAATAAAACTTTTTTATGGGTTTAAGAATAAAATGAAATAAAATTTATACAAATTATTTAAAAAAAACCAATTTACCTTATAATTGCTATAAATTTTTGTCCCCCTATTGGCCAATAATGATCACATTATTTGTTGGATCTTTCCTCCAATCGCTTCAAATTTTATAAAAAAATGAGATTTTTGGTGAACTTTAAAAAATGCTCGTGAAAATGAAATCGTTCAAAAATTTTTGATGGATAAAGTCCTTTTTTCCCAATTCCCATCAGAGCATTGGGCTTCGACAAGAACTATACGAGAAATTATGCAACATTGGTAAAATGATCCCTAATAAAATTCTGCAATTTTCGGTTATTTTGACCAAAAATTCCCAATTTTCCGTTTGAAATTTCATCGATTTTCTCAAACCGAACCAACTTTAAACAACATAATTCTAATTACCCGAACCTCATTTTGTAATGCCGATTAAATTGTCCAATGTCTCTTTGAGAAATTAAAATAATATTCTTTAATTTTTTGAAGATTTAAAAAAAACCTACTGCATCTCATAAATTTTTATGATAAATAAATTAATATAAAAAATACTAATAAGCTCGAATTCTACAAAAATGAAATCGTTGAACGAACAAAAAATGCAAATTTTAATTAGTTAAATAAAATTTTAAAAATTATTCAATTGTTTCCAAAATTCATGCATTTTTTTAATTAAATTGGCTTTTCTTACCAAGCAAGCTGATAATTGTTAAATATCAATCAGCAAAATGTCGCATTTCTTCGAAGGCTTGATTGAATTAATATTTTTTAATAAAATTTAAAAAAAAAATAAAATTATAAACATGGTCATTTTTATCCAAGCATTTAACAATCATCATATGAATTTGGGATAAAGTATTTTTGGTTTTTTCACTTTACTGTAGTGATTTGAATACCAAAAATTAAATTTTTCGGATGAAATTTTATTTTCATGACTAGTTTTTAACGCTACTCTTTTCTTCATTTCGGATTTGTACATCTCCGTAATTTGGAACATTTGATTACGCAACCAAAGTAATTTAATAAACCGTTAAAATAAAATCTTTTCAGCATTTTCAATACTCGTTTTGCAATGTCAATTTTTTTTCTGCAAATTAAATATTTTCCAAATATATTTTATAATCTATTTAATAATTTCTTGGGTCTCCTAATTCCTATTTGGGTCTATAAAAATAATAATTATTTTTTGCACAAACTTTGGATACGTATTTGTTTTTCAACATTTCCCGCATTCAATTTTCTGATTAATTCATTTAATGCGACCAGAAATTTATAAAAAAATATATATATTACAAAAAAAATTAATATTATTTTTAAATTTTTACTTAACCCAAAATTTTAAAATATTTGGAAATGTTTAGAAAAATTGTACAAAATATAGACAAGCATACATTTTAAAAGTAATTAAAATTAATTCAAATATGGTTTTTTTAATTTCAATTTTTCAAACTCATCGAAAATTATCTAATCTTGGTGAATAAAATAATAGAAATATTTTATTTGTTCACCACGTAAAGGCACCTCTCAAAAAATTTTTGGATTGTGGAGCACAGCTCCACTTAAAAAAACCCTTAGGATGAACTCATTTTCATTTTTTGGACACATTTTTTTTTAAATTTTTGAATATATTAAATCCATTTTCCATTTTAAGAAGCTGAAAAAAATTCGATTTATATAATAAAAAATTGATATATATTACAAAAAAAAATTAATATTATTTTTAAATTTTTACTTAACCCAAAATTTTAAAATATTTGGAAATGTTTAGAAAAATTGTACAAAATATAGACAAGCATATATTTTAAAAGTAATTAAAATTAATTCAAATATGCTTTTTTTAATTTCAATTTTTCAAACTCATCGAAAATTATCTAATCTTGGTGAATAAAATAATAGAAATATTTTATTTGTTCACCACGTAAAGGCACCTCTCAAAAAATTTTTGGATTGTGGAGCACAGCTCCACTTAAAAAAAACCCTTAGGATGAACTCATTTTCATTTTTTGGGCACATTTTTTTTAAATTTTTGAATATATTAAATCCATTTTCCATTTTAAGAAGCTGAAAAAAATTCGATTTATATAATAAAAAATTGATTTATATTAAAAAAAAAAAATAAAAAATTAATATTATTTTTACTTAAGCCAAAATTTTAAAATATTTAGAAATGTAATTCCTTAAAAATTGTACAAATTATAGACAAGCATACATATTAAAAGTAATTAAAATTAATTCGAATATGCTTTTTTTAATTTCAATTTTTCAAACTCATCGAAAATTATCTAATCTTGGTGAATAAAATAATAGAAATATTTTATTTGTTCACCACGTAAAGGCACCTCTCAAAAAATTTTTGGATTGTGGAGCATAGCTCCACTTAAAAAAAACTCTTAGGATGATTCATTTTTATTTTTTGGACAATTTTTTTTAAATTTTTGAATATATTAAATCCAATTTCCATTTTATGAAGCTGAAAAAAATTCGATTTATATAATAAAAAATTGATATATATTACAAAAAAAAATTAATATTATTTTTAAATTTTTACTTAACCCAAAATTTTAAAATATTTGGAAATGTTTAGAAAAATTGTACAAAATATAAACAAGCATACATTTTAAAAGTAATTAAAATTAATTCAAATATGCTTTTTTTAATTTCAATTTTTCAAACTCATCGAAAATTATCTAATCTTGGTGAATAAAATAATAGAAATATTTTATTTGTTCACCACGTAAAGGCACCTCTCAAAAAATTTTTGGATTGTGGAGCACAGCTCCACTTAAAAAAAACCCTTAAGGATGAACTCATTTTCATTTTTTGGACACATTTTTTTTTAAATTTTTGAATATATTAAATCCAATTTCCATTTTAAGAAGCTGAAAAAAATTCGATTTATATAATAAAAAATTGATATATATTACAAAAAAAATTAATATTATTTTTAAATTTTTACTTAACCCAAAATTTTAAAATATTTGGAAATGTAATTCCTTAAAAATTTTACAAATTATAGACAAGCATAAATATTAAAAGTAATTAAAATTAATTCAAATATGCTTTTTTTAATTTCAATTTTTCAAACTCATCGAAAATTATCTAATCTTGGTGAATAAAATAATAGAAATATTTTATTTGTTCACCACGTAAAGGCACCTCTCAAAAAATTTTTGGATTGTGGAGCACAGCTCCACTTAAAAAAAACCCTTAGGATGAACTCATTTTCATTTTTTGGGCACATTTTTTTTAAATTTTTGAATATATTAAATCCATTTTCCATTTTAAGAAGCTGAAAAAAATTCGATTTATATAATAAAAAATTGATTTATATTAAAAAAAAAAAATAAAAAATTAATATTATTTTTACTTAAGCCAAAATTTTAAAATATTTAGAAATGTAATTCCTTAAAAATTGTACAAATTATAGACAAGCATACATATTAAAAGTAATTAAAATTAATTCGAATATGCTTTTTTTAATTTCAATTTTTCAAACTCATCGAAAATTATCTAATCTTGGTGAATAAAATAATAGAAATATTTTATTTGTTCACCACGTAAAGGCACCTCTCAAAAAATTTTTGGATTGTGGAGCATAGCTCCACTTAAAAAAAACTCTTAGGATGATTCATTTTTATTTTTTGGACAATTTTTTTTAAATTTTTGAATATATTAAATCCAATTTCCATTTTATGAAGCTGAAAAAAATTCGATTTATATAATAAAAAATTGATATATATTACAAAAAAAAATTAATATTATTTTTAAATTTTTACTTAACCCAAAATTTTAAAATATTTGGAAATGTTTAGAAAAATTGTACAAAATATAAACAAGCATACATTTTAAAAGTAATTAAAATTAATTCAAATATGCTTTTTTTAATTTCAATTTTTCAAACTCATCGAAAATTATCTAATCTTGGTGAATAAAATAATAGAAATATTTTATTTGTTCACCACGTAAAGGCACCTCTCAAAAAATTTTTGGATTGTGGAGCACAGCTCCACTTAAAAAAAACCCTTAAGGATGAACTCATTTTCATTTTTTGGACACATTTTTTTTTAAATTTTTGAATATATTAAATCCAATTTCCATTTTAAGAAGCTGAAAAAAATTCGATTTATATAATAAAAAATTGATATATATTACAAAAAAAATTAATATTATTTTTAAATTTTTACTTAACCCAAAATTTTAAAATATTTGGAAATGTAATTCCTTAAAAATTTTACAAATTATAGACAAGCATAAATATTAAAAGTAATTAAAATTAATTCAAATATGCTTTTTTTAATTTCAATTTTTCAAACTCATCGAAAATTATCTAATCTTGGTGAATAAAATAATAGAAATATTTTATTTGTTCACCACGTAAAGGCACCTCTCAAAAAATTTTTGGATTGTGGAGCACAGCTCCACTTAAAAAAAACCCTTAGGATGAACTCATTTTCATTTTTTGGGCACATTTTTTTTAAATTTTTGAATATATTAAATCCATTTTCCATTTTAAGAAGCTGAAAAAAATTCGATTTATATAATAAAAAATTGATTTATATTAAAAAAAAAAAATAAAAAATTAATATTATTTTTACTTAAGCCAAAATTTTAAAATATTTAGAAATGTAATTCCTTAAAAATTGTACAAATTATAGACAAGCATACATATTAAAAGTAATTAAAATTAATTCGAATATGCTTTTTTTAATTTCAATTTTTCAAACTCATCGAAAATTATCTAATCTTGGTGAATAAAATAATAGAAATATTTTATTTGTTCACCACGTAAAGGCACCTCTCAAAAAATTTTTGGATTGTGGAGCATAGCTCCACTTAAAAAAAACTCTTAGGATGATTCATTTTTATTTTTTGGACAATTTTTTTTAAATTTTTGAATATATTAAATCCAATTTCCATTTTATGAAGCTGAAAAAAATTCGATTTATATAATAAAAAATTGATATATATTACAAAAAAAAATTAATATTATTTTTAAATTTTTACTTAACCCAAAATTTTAAAATATTTGGAAATGTTTAGAAAAATTGTACAAAATATAAACAAGCATACATTTTAAAAGTAATTAAAATTAATTCAAATATGCTTTTTTTAATTTCAATTTTTCAAACTCATCGAAAATTATCTAATCTTGGTGAATAAAATAATAGAAATATTTTATTTGTTCACCACGTAAAGGCACCTCTCAAAAAATTTTTGGATTGTGGAGCACAGCTCCACTTAAAAAAAACCCTTAAGGATGAACTCATTTTCATTTTTTGGACACATTTTTTTTTAAATTTTTGAATATATTAAATCCAATTTCCATTTTAAGAAGCTGAAAAAAATTCGATTTATATAATAAAAAATTGATATATATTACAAAAAAAATTAATATTATTTTTAAATTTTTACTTAACCCAAAATTTTAAAATATTTGGAAATGTAATTCCTTAAAAATTTTACAAATTATAGACAAGCATAAATATTAAAAGTAATTAAAATTAATTCAAATATGCTTTTTTTAATTTCAATTTTTCAAACTCATCGAAAATTATCTAATCTTGGTGAATAAAATAATAGAAATATTTTATTTGTTCACCACGTAAAGGCACCTCTCAAAAAATTTTTGGATTGTGGAGCACAGCTCCACTTAAAAAAATTCCTAGGATGAACTCATTTTCATTTTTTGGACACATTTTTTTTTAAATTTTTGAATATATTAAATCCAATTTCCATTTTAAGAAGCTGAAAAAAATTCGATTTATATAATAAAAAATTGATATATATTACAAAAAAAATTAATATTATTTTTAAATTTTTACTTAACCCAAAATTTTAAAATATTTGGAAATGTAATTCCTTAAAAATTTTACAAATTATAGACAAGCATAAATATTAAAAGTAATTAAAATTAATTCAAATATGCTTTTTTTAATTTCAATTTTTCAAACTCATCGAAAATTATCTAATCTTGGTGAATAAAATAATAGAAATATTTTATTTGTTCACCACGTAAAGGCACCTCTCAAAAAATTTTTGGATTGTGGAGCACAGCTCCACTTAAAAAAACCCTTAGGATGAACTCATTTTCATTTTTTGGACACATTTTTTTTTTAAATTATTGAATATATTAAATCCATTTTCCATTTTAAGAAGCTGAAAAAAATTCGATTTATATAATAAAAAATTGATATATATTAAAAAAAAAATAAAAAATTAATATTATTTTTACCTAAACCAAAATTTTAAAATATTTGGAAATGTAATTCCTTAAAAATTTTACAAATTATAGACAAGCATAAATATTAAAAGTAATTAAAATTAATTCAAATATGCTTTTTTTAATTTCAATTTTTCATACTCATCGAAAATTATTTAATCTTGGTGAATAAAATAATAGAAATATTTTATTTGTTCACCACGTAAAGGCACCTCTCAAAAAATTTTTGGATTGTGGAGCACAGCTCCACTTAAAAAAAACCCTTAAGGATGAACTCATTTTCATTTTTTGGACACATTTTTTTTTAAATTTTTGAATATATTAAATCCAATTTCCATTTTAAGAAGCTGAAAAAAATTCGATTTATATAATAAAAAATTGATATATATTACAAAAAAAATTAATATTATTTTTAAATTTTTACTTAACCCAAAATTTTAAAATATTTGGAAATGTAATTCCTTAAAAATTTTACAAATTATAGACAAGCATAAATATTAAAAGTAATTAAAATTAATTCAAATATGCTTTTTTTAATTTCAATTTTTCAAACTCATCGAAAATTATCTAATCTTGGTGAATAAAATAATAGAAATATTTTATTTGTTCACCACGTAAAGGCACCTCTCAAAAAATTTTTGGATTGTGGAGCACAGCTCCACTTAAAAAAACCCTTAGGATGAACTCATTTTCATTTTTTGGACACATTTTTTTTTTAAATTATTGAATATATTAAATCCATTTTCCATTTTAAGAAGCTGAAAAAAATTCGATTTATATAATAAAAAATTGATATATATTAAAAAAAAAATAAAAAATTAATATTATTTTTACCTAAACCAAAATTTTAAAATATTTGGAAATGTAATTCCTTAAAAATTTTACAAATTATAGACAAGCATAAATATTAAAAGTAATTAAAATTAATTCAAATATGCTTTTTTTAATTTCAATTTTTCATACTCATCGAAAATTATCTAATCTTGGTGAATAAAATAATAGAAATATTTTATTTGTTCACCACGTAAAGGCACCTCTCAAAAAATTTTTGGATTGTGGAGCACAGCTCCACTTAAAAAAAACCCTTAAGGATGAACTCATTTTCATTTTTTGGACACATTTTTTTTTAAATTTTTGAATATATTAAATCCAATTTCCATTTTAAGAAGCTGAAAAAAATTCGATTTATATAATAAAAAATTGATATATATTACAAAAAAAATTAATATTATTTTTAAATTTTTACTTAACCCAAAATTTTAAAATATTTGGAAATGTAATTCCTTAAAAATTTTACAAATTATAGACAAGCATAAATATTAAAAGTAATTAAAATTAATTCAAATATGCTTTTTTTAATTTCAATTTTTCAAACTCATCGAAAATTATCTAATCTTGGTGAATAAAATAATAGAAATATTTTATTTGTTCACCACGTAAAGGCACCTCTCAAAAAATTTTTGGATTGTGGAGCACAGCTCCACTTAAAAAAAACCCTTAGGATGAACTCATTTTCATTTTTTGGACACATTTTTTTTTAAATTTTTGAATATATTAAATCCATTTTCCATTTTAAGAAGCTGAAAAAAATTCGATTTATATAATAAAAAATTGATTTATATTAAAAAAAAAATAAAAAATTAATATTATTTTTACCTAAACCAAAATTTTAAAATATTTGGAAATGTAATTCCTTAAAAATTTTACAAATTATAGACAAGCATAAATATTAAAAGTAATTAAAATTAATTCAAATATGCTTTTTTTAATTTCAATTTTTCATACTCATCGAAAATTATCTAATCTTGGTGAATAAAATAATAGAAATATTTTATTTGTTCACCACGTAAAGGCACCTCTCAAAAAATTTTTGGATTGTGGAGCACAGCTCCACTTAAAAAAAACCCTTAAGGATGAACTCATTTTCATTTTTTGGACACATTTTTTTTTAAATTTTTGAATATATTAAATCCAATTTCCATTTTAAGAAGCTGAAAAAAATTCGATTTATATAATAAAAAATTGATATATATTACAAAAAAAATTAATATTATTTTTAAATTTTTACTTAACCCAAAATTTTAAAATATTTGGAAATGTAATTCCTTAAAAATTTTACAAATTATAGACAAGCATAAATATTAAAAGTAATTAAAATTAATTCAAATATGCTTTTTTTAATTTCAATTTTTCAAACTCATCGAAAATTATCTAATCTTGGTGAATAAAATAATAGAAATATTTTATTTGTTCACCACGTAAAGGCACCTCTCAAAAAATTTTTGGATTGTGGAGCACAGCTCCACTTAAAAAAAACCCTTAGGATGAACTCATTTTCATTTTTTGGACACATTTTTTTTTAAATTTTTGAATATATTAAATCCATTTTCCATTTTAAGAAGCTGAAAAAAATTCGATTTATATAATAAAAAATTGATTTATATTAAAAAAAAAATAAAAAATTAGGTAAAATTGGTTCATAGGTCCCAGATTCGAAATCAGGTAAATGATATACCAATCGACGTGACTTGACGAGCTGTATCCGAAAAAGCAAAAATTTTTGCGCGGCAACCACTTTTGGCTAAGTTATGGCCATTAAAAATGGATTTTCCCTTAAAAGTGAAGGGTCCCCCCTATGGGTCGTAAATTTTTAAAATTTGTTTTCGGCCATGTTATAGCTCATTCGACGCGGCTCGATGAGCGGAACACGAATCTGCTATTCTTTTCACATAAAACTCAAAAATAAAAAAGTTATGGCCATTTATGTCTCGCTGGAATGTGTTGGAACTGCGGAGGAATGTAAGAGTGGACTCCGGAGTGTGCGTAGCCGAAGCGCGGGAACTGGACGAGCTTGTGGCGAGCGCAGCGAGCCACAAGCTCGTCTGGTCGCGCGGAGGCGGAGCACACGGAGGAGTCCACTCTGAAATGCCCACCGGAGCAGTTCCAATCCGTATTTCCTTTGCGCGACAGTAACTTTTTTATTTTTGCGTTTTATACTAAACCAATAACATTTTCGTAACCAGCTCGTCGAGACGAATCGATTGATATATAATTTGGCCGAAAAATAATTTTGAACTTTTTTGACCCAAAGGGGGGACCCTTCACTTTTTCAATTTTCGAGTAGCCATAACTTGGCCAAAAGTCGTGGCCGCGCAATTTTTTTTGTATATTCTTATACAACTCGTCGAGCTCTATCGAATGGTATATCATTTATATGATTTCGACATTGGGACCTATGAACCAATTTTTCCAAAAATTAATATTATTTTTACTTAACCCAAAATTTTAAAATATTTGGAAATGTTTAGAAAAATTGTACAAATTATAGACAAGCATACATATTAAAAGTAATTAAAATTAATTCGAATATGCCTTTTTTAATTTCAATTTTTCAAACTCATCGAAAATTATCTAATCTTGGTGAATAAAACAATAGAAATATTTTATTTGTTCACCACGTAAAGGCACTCTCAAAAAATTTTTGGATTGTGGAGCACAGCTCCACTTAAAAAAAACTCTTAGGATGATTCATTTTTATTTTTTGGACAATTTTTTTTAAATTTTTGAATATATTAAATCCAATTTCCATTTTATGAAGCTGAAAAAAATTCGATTTATATAATAAAAAATTGATATATATTACAAAAAAAAATTAATATTATTTTTAAATTTTTACTTAACCCAAAATTTTAAAATATTTGGAAATGTTTAGAAAAATTGTACAAAATATAAACAAGCATACATTTTAAAAGTAATTAAAATTAATTCAAATATGTTTTTTTTAATTTCAATTTTTCAAACTCATCGAAAATTATCTAATCTTGGTGAATAAAATAATAGAAATATTTTATTTGTTCACCACGTAAAGGCACCTCTCAAAAAATTTTTGGATTGTGGAGCACAGCTCCACTTAAAAAAAACCCTTAGGATGAACTCATTTTCATTTTTTGGACACTTTTTTTAAAATTTTTATATAAAATCCATTTCTTAAGAAGGTATTTAACTTATTAGATCGTTATAAATTGATTTTAAATCAGATCCATAATTAAAATGCATTTAGACAAAAATTACTTAATAAATTAAAGGAATAATTTCTGATGTTTTTTAAATTTTTACATCTTTTTACTTTCAAAATTTTTATTATTTAATTTAAATTGTCTGATTTTGATGTTGATTTATAAAAACAAATATTTTTGAATATTTTATGAGTTCAATTATCAAATTTTTAATTGAATAGTGAAATATTTTTTATAAAAAAAACAATTTCATATTTAAAATATTTATTTATGCTAATTTATCAAATTTTTTTCAACGATTTCTATTTTCATCCCCCCTTTCTAGTAATCCACATTACCATGCAAAATTCTATATCATAAAATCGGATTTTTGAACAAAAAGGATCTCATAAAATTATTATTATTTAAAACTAATAATAAAAATCATTATTTGTATTATTTCCATTTTTTGTGATTGAAAAATTTTCAGGAAAATTTGAATGATTTCTTAGCTCAAATATTTTATATAACTAAAAAATTTTTCATCTCATAAAAAGTTTGATATTAAAAATTAATATAAAAATGGAAATTTTTTCATTTATAAAAGTGCTATAAATAAATATAAATACAAATATTACAATTTAAATGAATTTCCGTCAATGATACAAAAATTTGGGAGCCTAAATATTGCATTGGGAAAAATTTTTGTTGTTAGATTTAACTTATCAGTTGGGAAATGTTGGCGATTAATGTAATCATTAAAAATTTCAGAAAAAAATATAAATCTATTAGAATTAGAAGAGAATGTTTTTAATTTTTTAATTCCTACTTGATTTTGCCAATAGCATCGAACAATCCATTCGGCAGGAATACGATTGAATGCAAAAAATTTAGGACATTCTTGGCCGACTCCAACCCAATACAACCCTTCCAACGGTAATAGTCTCGATTTTGATTTTCTTTTGCCGGCCTTTCCTTTGCTCCCGTCCTTTTTGTTGGAGGGGAAAGGGCGCCAGCCATAAAATGCCACGAAGGATTCTGAAAAACGAATCGATTATATAGGAAGAGGAATTTACTTGTGAAAAAGTTTATGAGAAGTAGATTGGAAAGATTGTAAATGTGTTTTTTTTGTTTTTTACCTATTTTATAATAGTTTTATAGACAATTAAATCGTTAAAATTTTAAGAATAAGTGGAATAAAAAGTTCTAAAATTTGCGAACAAATTTTCAGAAATTTTTGGCACAAAATTTTTGGGGCTGCCTAAAATTCAACAATTCCAAAGGGAGAATAAAAATGCTCTTATAGAGGTATTGGCCCATAATTGGGATTGAATTAGCATTTAGTAAATGTTAGATTTTATAAAGATCAATTTTTGTCTCAGATAGCCAAATATTAATAGATTTTAATTGATTTATCAATTCTTAATTATGAATGATTGCTGAATATTATTTAAATTCTCGAAATGACGAAATGACTATCACTAAATTAATTCTCTGAAGGACTGGAATTTTAGAATTTCATAAATTAGGGTTGTATGTATTGACAAAGAAACTAGAGCAAGACGCTACCAATGCTCTCCATTGAGTGGGATTTGCATTATTGTTTTATACCTGTAATCATTAAAAGATAACAACGCCAATCTTTCCTCCGAAGAAGGTTAATCAGGAAATTTTAGCTTAATTAATTAAGATGCATTTTTGAAAAAAGCATATAAAATCTAAATTTTATCTCTTAAACTTTTTTAATAGACAATTGCGTGCGTACACGTGTGGTGATATGATGTTTATTTACACTCTTTGTGACTTGAAAATTGGCGATCAAATCACAATCAATTATTGTGACCCTTTCCAATCATTGTCTGAACGTGAAAAAAAAATTCGCCATCAGTGGAATTTCAAATGCGATTGCAAATTATGCAAATTGGAAAGAGCTGATCCGAATGGGAAAAAACGCAATATTTTGCTTGATCGGTTTCAAGAACAAATAAGGTAAATTTAAGGGAAGAAAGAAATTTATTTAAATTTTGCGCAACAAATCAATTTTCAATTAATAATATTGCATTTTATAAAAAATCTTTTCTTGGTGGTATAACCAATGTTTGGGATTAATCGATTTAAATATTAAATAATTTGTGAATTTGAATTTGATAGAAATTGCAAAATTTCTTGCCAAAAAAATGGCAAAAAATGTCTGGCAGTTTATTAATAGTATTTCAATTAAAAATAAATTATTAAAAAATAATAATAATTTTATAGTAAATATTAAATTGAATTAAAAATATGTTCTTTAAATATTTGTGTTTGCCACCAAAATCTTTATGTTTTTGCTACACATTTTATATTTTTGTTCATTCAAGCATTTAGTGTTTTAGCATTTATGTGTTTTGTTCTTCAAAACATTTTGGATTTTTACTAAACATTTTGGTATTACAAATTTATCATTTCAATCAACCTAATCAAGCAAGTCATATTGATAAAAAATTGTTTTAATTTTTTTCAGTCAAGTGCATACACTAGCTTACTATCGTGAAGCACTCAGCCTTACCGAATCACATCTCCGCCAATTGCATGAAACATATTCAGGCCGAGAAGACCAAATACAATACATCGACTTCATTTGCTTCCCGCAATTTTGCGTCAAGTATTTGCGCTCGAACATATGGGCAAATTAGTGCAAGCTGCTGAACTTCTTCGAGAAATACTCGACCAAATAAGCCCACAATTATCCGTTTTTCGTTATCAGCATCTCCCTTACATCCATTCGCATTTGGCCAGAATTTGCGCTAAAACCCCGGAATTGGGTGACTTAGAGGCGGCCAAACGAATTGCAGAGGAAGCATTTGAGCTGTTCGCAGTGAAAACGGGCGTGAAGGATCGCAAATTATTTGGAAAAATGTTCCCGGAATTTGATGAATTTTTGATGACATGAAGAAATCGAAGAATTGAAGAGTAAATTAAAAATATATATGCAAAAATTATTTTGAATTTATTTATAGATTTTTTATAATATTTATTTTTTATGCATTGTCAATCATTTTTATTCGCCTTTTTTATATTCATTTTTCGGTGCATTCAATGTTTCTTTCAATCCAATCCAAAATTTTATTTTTATTAATTTTTAACTGACATTTCAACACCAATCCTTACATTAAATTTTAATTAACAATTTCAGTAAATAATAAAGTGAATATTTGAATGCTACCATATTTATTCAAGATAAAATTCCAGTAAAATAATTTTCATTTACATCATAATATTTTATCATGCATTTTTTTTGCTTTTCTCCTCATTAAAATTCTTCAACCCAATTTCCCCATTTCCTCAACATTCTTCAAACACATTTTTTTCGGCACGCACATTGCACCCGGTTCACTGTGTTCACGGACAAATGGTTCCGGGCAAACACAACCTGGCTTCAGATGGCCGCATGAAACTTTAAAATTAGAAAGCTTTTATTAGAAAAATTTAGGAACGAAATTTTTTAACCCTAATGTCAATGGTGGTAAAATATACTTAATCAATTTATATATCTTATTTGGTAAAGATAAGGAAAGTATTATCCAATTTTGTATATTTACTGAATTTTGACTTCATTCTCGACGAACTAAATAAAATTTTTATTTAATTTTAATCTCTCAATAAAAGGAATTATTCTAGCAGTAATTTTATCCACATCAACACTTATTAGATCGCCTTAAAATTTAAATTGACATACAGAAATTGGTAACATCAGGATTGAGCACATTAAAGCACGTTTGTTGGCCGCACATTCCACCACCGGTACGTTCGCTGAAAACTAGGGTTGGAGAGAGTCGGTTTTAAACCGGTGTCTTCGGTTTTCGGTTGGCCCGGTTTGCCGACCTCGGTTTTCGGTTCGGTTTGAAAAAAATCCTCGGTTTTCGGTTCGGTTTTCCGGTTTTTCGTTTTTTTGAAAAATGGTCATAAAATTTTTAAAAATTTAATTTTTCATATAATAAAGAAAAAAATCGAACAAAATAATTTAAATATCGATCTTCAATATTTTATTCTTCATCTTCCTCGATTTCTATATCTTCTTCTTTGTCTTCTTCTTCAATTGCTGGCCCAAGTTGCAACTTTTTTAAGTGCGCTTTTATTAATATGAGCATTTCGGCCATTTTGCCGCCAAGTCTATGAAAAATTCAATTGTAAAAATAAATAAAATATAATTGCCTGTTGCGCAATGAATTTGAATAGAGGAGACCGGCCATAGAGAAGGTGCGCTCACTGCAAACTGAAGTTGCTGGCACTGAGAGAAGGCATTTTGCAGCGATTGCCAATTGTGGGAAATTTTCTTGATTTTTTCGCCACCAAGAAAAAACATCATCAGTTCGAAGTGGGCGATTAATGGTCAAATTATTGCGAAAAAGACCTAATTCAGCCTAAATTTAATGAAAATATTATTCAAATAAGCTTATAAAACGAACCTTGATTGCATTTTTCAATTCATTTTGTGCATTTATTGAATGTGTCGATTTCTCGGAAGGATTTCTTTCTTTTGGTGGTGCCCAAATATCTGGAAATTTAATAAATAAAAAATGCAATTTTACAGAATTACCGAAATTGTCGATATCCATCGAATCTTCATCCAGCTCTTGTGGAGCATTTTCATTTTCTATTTCCTCGGTGATTTCAATTTCTTGTCCAATTTGCTTTTCTTAATTTTTTAATATTAATTTTAATTTAATAAATAAAAAAATAAACCTTTCAAAATGAAATCAATCAACATATTTTCAAATTCCATCCATTCAACATTGTTCAAATATTCTTCATCATAAACAAAGCGTGGATCGACCATCATAGCCAAACGAAGAACATTATTTATTTCCAGTGGGACCAGCCGATGTTTTAAATTTGTAACCAAAATTTCAGCAAATTTTCTGACTTCTTTTGATTTGACTTTTTTTTCCAAAAACTGGACTCCTGCTAAAATTCTTTTCACTGTCGGCAAATAACTCGATGCCGTTGCTTGTTCTTCCGAAAGCTAAATTATCCAAAATTAATTTAAAATTATTTATAAAATTAACCCGGCAAGTTTCAATTTGTATTATTTTTAGAACACTGCATAATTCCTTAATCAGCGCAAAATATTCTCTTTTCAATGGCGGTAAATTTTTAGCCAAATTTCGTAATCCATTCCAAGTGTTTTGCGGCATTTCAGTTGGTTTTCGGCCAAATTCAATTTCGCGTAATTCATCTTCAGTTTTTAATAAAGCAGCTTTCATTTCATGAAAGGATTCCAACATCAAAAATAAAGAATTCCAACGTGTTGCCACGTCCTATAAATAATTTTTCCATTATTATTATTATTTATTAAAATTGTTACAATTGGGATGCGATTTATTGGTAAATTTTCTTTTTCTTGATGACGGTTCAAAATTTTTGATAAATTTGAACGGTGTGTGCTGGCAGTCCATTTGCGCACAATTGCAACAATTTCACTGATTTCATAATTTTCAATCGATTTGAATGTTTCGGTCGCTGCCAAATGATACATGTGTGCCGCACATTGGAAACTATATTTATATTAAAAATTTATTGCAAAAAATAAAATAAAACCTCTCAATTTGCAAAAGATGACATGATTTTTGCATGTTGCTGGCATTATCGCGCACACAGGCCATAATGGAATTTATGTTCAAATCATGTTTTTGTAAACGTTCTTCAATCAATTTTGCTATTTCCTCGCCTGTATGCTCATTTTCAATTACTATTGTTGCCAAAATATTATCGCATCTTTCAAACTCCTCATTTATGACATGTGTAGTAATGCTATTTTTTTAAATTTACAAAATAAAAATATAATTAATTAAACCTCAATAATGAAGGAAAACGAGAAGGCTTTTGCCAGCCATCGGAAGTTATGGAAAAACGCTTTCGAGAAAGTTGGTCAACAATTTTTTGTTTTATTTCCTCCGACATTTTGGGAATAACATTTTCAGTAAAATGCTTCCTTCCGTAAACCTATTTAATATTATTATTTATTTTGTTATATTGTTTATTAAACCTTAAGTTCTGGATAGGCTTTTTTTGATCGTTTTTGCAAGTCTGGATCATCAAAAAAACAAGTGCTAGCATTTTGTCGAACCATAATTCGCACAAGCTCTTCGTCATTTTTGCGTTGGGCTTCAATTTCTTTCTCACTTTTGACAAAATGTGAACGAATATCCTGTGATTTTAAGGAAATTCAAAATTATTTTTTAAAGTAATTTCGAACCTGAATTCCATCATCTTCAGTTTTGATGTAATTTTCCAATTCTGCTTCATGGCCTCGAGTTTTTAAATGATTGATCATATTCGAAGTTCCTGAATCATCGGGAACTGCTAAACACTTTCCACATTTCAAACATTTTCGTTGTTCTTTGCCATCAATTTTAACAATTTGAAAAAATTTATAAATTTTAGCAACCATTTTCAATAATATTTAATCTAAATTTTTACATTCGCTATCATTTAGAATGAAATTATAAAATATGAAATAAGATTGGAATACAAATATCATCTTTGTTTTATCATGAAAATAATACACAAATAAAATAATGATGGATTTTAAGGAGAATGAATGAGAAAAACGAAATGCCAATTGCCTAAATTTAATTTATTTTCAAATTTCCTAACAAAATTCTCTTAGGCGTAAAAAAGGGAAAAACCGAAAAACCGGTCGGTTTGGACCCTCGGTTTTCGGTTTTCCCGGTTTTCGGACCTCGGTTTTCGGTTCGGTTTTTTTGCCAAAAATCGTCTCGGTTCGGTTCGGTTTCGGTTCGGTTGACCGACCGCCTCCAACCCTACTGAAAACCTCCCCGAGTGAAGAATTGCAGCATTCCTCCTTGGGCACACATTTGTAATCAGGTCCAGGTCCCCGGACCAGTGGTTCCAGGCAAACGCAACCGGGTCCATGGATACATTCCGTTTCATCATTCAAGGAGAGATCATCGGTAGCAGCTAGCAGACTAGCGCAAGAATATTGACAATCAACTGCAAGTGCATCACTGTTGAATACCTCTCCCAGTGAAGAGTCGCAAGTCACACGAATTGGCAAGACACGACGTGGCAAAACGATGCGACGGGCAATCTAATAGTAGATTGATCATATGAGTTTAAATTAGGAAAATTATTTTCCGCCAATTTTTACAACCATAAATTATTAATTTAAATTAATGTTTATTGTTTAATTAATATCCTTACTGCCGAATGGAAGGCAAAAAGAAGAATAAATGGAACCAGGATGAACATAATGAATTTTTTCATAATTTTTAGGAAAGTTTATAAAAATGTTTGAAGATTTTGAAAGGTTTTTCTATAAAATTTGGAATGAAATGAATTAAATGGATAGGAAGGATGCTATTTTAAAATCGTTATAAAAGATTTTAAGTTTTAGAATAAATTTAAAGTTTTTAAAGGTTGTTAAAAGCTTTTTGAATAAATTTATTTTTTAATCTTTTTAAAAGCTTTTAAAATAATATTTTTTATGATTTTTTTATTAAATGCTTTTAGCATAATTTTTACGCGGGAATAGACGAGCAGAAAAGATGGCTTATAATTTACTGGGTACCGACCCCAAACCCAGAACCGGTACCGAGTACCGACTACGCCGGAACCGGCAAGTAGAGAGTTTAAGGCGAAACCAATCACAGATTCGGACTCTGCTCATCGAGCCGCATCGAATGAGCTATAAAAGGCCATGAAAAAATTTTAACATTTTTCTACCATAGGGGGGACCCTTCACTTTTAAGGGAAAATGACTTTTAATGGCCATAACTTGGCCAAAAGTGCTCGCGCGCTCAAAATTTTTGCATATTCGTATTCAGCTCGTCAAGACGCATCAAATTGTATATCATTTATATGATTTAGAGTCTGGGCCGTATAAACGTATTTTACCAGTTTTACATATTTTCAAGAAATAAATTGGTAAACAAATTTCGAAATCTTTTGCCTCCATCGATCCAAATTTTTCCATCAATTTAGCAATTTACTCTTTCATTTCAGTGTTTTGTTTAATCAATTCAGCATTTTGTTCATCAAGCTTCTCCAATTTTTCCTTCAAAGCAATGATTTCATTGGCGATCGAATTGTTGTCGGACATTTTACAAAATTCTCAATTAAATTATAAAATTTATCACAATAGTTTTGGTCAAATAATTAAAATAATTTAATTAAAATTAAAATATTAATTAAAATGGAAATAAAAATCCATTTGATAGGTCAATTTTTCATGAACGAAAAATATTTGAATTTTGTGCAAATGGTAAGGAAATTAAAAAAATCGCTATTATTCTTCCTTCTAAGAAAAGGTAAAATATAATTCAAATGTTTTGCGCAAGGCAATTTTCTGAAATATTTTATACTTTACCAATCCATCAAATCTAAGCCCCATTATTATTAATTTGTATGGATGGAATTTTGATTTTTGGAATTTAATTTATCAATGAATTACGGTGGAAATTTAAAAAATTAATTTATTTAATCAAGAAATTTATATGAATCGACAGTGTGAAAATATATAATTATAGAAGGAAAGTTATGCAAAAATTATGGAACTTATAATCAAAAAACTTTAATAAATTATATTAATTTTGTCGTCTTCATTTTCTGCTCCATGGAAAACAAAAAACTGGCCATAACTTTCAAGCAAAGTTCTAGGACTACTTAATTTTTAAAATGTAAAAATTTTCAAAAATTCGATTTTTACCCCGATTTTTTCGATTTGAATATGCCCATCAGGCAAAGAATAAAGAATAAAGCTTCCAAAATTGTTCCTCCCAATTCTCTCTTTTAATTGCTCTTGCCCTTTTAGGTGTATGTCTAATTTAGTCTTAATAATTTAAGATATACATAATTCTTGCTGCAAAACGGCGAGGGACATTAGCATCTCATCACTATAAACTCAGCGATTTTGATGGGTCATAACTCATCAACCAATTTATAAATTTAATTGATCTAAAGTTCATTAATAGCTCTAAGTATTGGCAATTCATTGTTAAATTGGTCATATAAAACAATAAAATATGTGCCAAAATATGTCCAAAAACAGAAAAATCGCCTTCATTTTTGTATTTATGATCACATTTAGTATAAAATATTATTGTTTTTATGGTCAATATACCAATGAAAGTTAATAACTAGAGCGATAAAATATATTTTATAATATTTAAATTGGTTAATTTGCTTATATAAGCGACGTCTCTTCAAAATCCATGAGAAGCTAATGTCTGAGTGAGACACTAATGACTCCAACTGGCTAAAAAATAATTGTCATATTTAATCATTTCTATAGATCATCATTTTATACTTTTGCTCGTTGTTGGCATTTATGGGCGTGCAAAAGGAGAACAAGTTGTTGTTGAATTAATTTTCGCTTCACCAGATCTTCGGATTGCCCACCCATAATTTGTTGGTTTTTAATGCCGCCCAAAAATCCCTTAAAATTCCAAATTTAATCCAGAAATTTTAAATTTTATAAAATTAATTGGTTTATTATATTGTTATACCTAATATTGGAAATCTGCATATTTCCGGAATTAGCTATACAATTAACTAATTTTGGAAATCTCGGCTTCTAGGTTTTGTACAGATTCAAGGGTAGGTTCTATCGACTCGACATAGTCGATTTACTATATGAAATTTAATTTTCGGACTGGTATGAGCTTTCCTTTCCCTTAGACTTTAGCCTCTAAAACCCATGTCGCCTCTACCCTAATCCTAGCCGCTAAACCGGGCTGAAATTGAAATTTCTTATAGTAAATCGACCAAGCCTGATGACACTTAGAAGCCGAGATTTCCACAATTAGCTAACTCAATTCCATAGCCAATTCCGGAATTAACTAATTTCCAATATTATCTGTTACATATAAAGCCTGAACCTTTTTATGATCAGCCATATCCATTTTTTCTTCCATCATTGCTGCAGAAGAACAAGAAATTTGATTTGACGACATTTTCGGTTCCTCATGGGCAATCTTTGGAATTAATTATTAATTAAATCATCAAGTTTTAAAACCTTCAAATTTTTAATTTCCTCTGCAAGCTCTTCTTCGTCAATATTGTCAAAAGCATAATCGTACAAATCAACAGCATCCACATTTATGCCAGGAATGATGCCGTTTTGATTATTCATAATGGAAAATTAGAAAAATAAAAATCACTCTCAAATCAAATCTATTTTTTCTCTTAATTAAAAATTTATTAGATAAATTCAGCATTATTCTATTTTTCTTTTCTATAAATTTATACAATTTTTTAAAAATAATTTAATGGTCATCACAGTATTAAAATGTGTGTGGACTCATTTAACTTAAAAGTACAGTCATTTATATATTTATTAATGCAGGGTAGATGCCGATGAATCAAATGGGTAGAAATATTCACTATTTGGGGTAGCCAGCAGCAGAAGAGCATAGAAATATAAGAGAGAAGCCATTTGTTCTCTCCCTTAGCAGCCCATTCAACTTCCTCATTTTCTCCTCTCCAAACAATTTTCTTCACCGCGACACTTTTTCTACGGATGAATTCTCTCATTTATATAAGCGAGTTCGTTTCCCATCGAAAATGTGGAAGGTCCGACGGTGGATGGGTTATCATTAATAAATTGGAAAATGGATGCGGTCTGTTGCGGTCTTCTCTTCAACCCCATTCACCAAAAATTTGACCTCCACTATTTTTTAAATTTATATTAATTTTTATATATTTTTAAAATAAGAAAATTTTTTATAAAATTGATACAATAAATTATCCTCCACTTTTTTCTAAATTTTATTAATTTAATTTTTTATTAAAAAATGAAAAGGAATTTGATTTACAAAAAATGCTAAAAAATTTCGACTCTTTCATATTTTTTTAGTATTATTAATAAATAATAATAAATATAAATTCCAATGGTAAAGGTTATATAAATAGTCGATAAAAAGCCAAGCCAAATGTAGGGAAGAGGACAAAAAATGGAGGAGTATTAGTGTTCTCCCCAAATTGAGGTCATTGGTCAACACGGAGAACACTAAAAAATACCAAATTTCCTACAGCCTTATTTATTCGCCTTATTTTGCTTTTTGTTCAAAATAAATTTCTCCAACCTTCAATTTCCCTAATTACAATTCACTTTTATATCTACTCAAATAAAGATTGAAAATTAATTCTTCATGGTAAATACGGTATCGTCGTTGACCAAATGCGAAGAAGTCTGTTATTGCTGTTGTTTGATGGATTGGGATAGGGATGGGACATGGGATGCCTCCTCACTATACTAAGCCCTTAGGCGAATTTATTTCTTCTATAAATTTTACCAAATGAACATTTTTCCCCTGTGGCAAAAATGAGTGACACTCATATATAATTTGTCTTTTAAGTAGAAATACCAATGCATAATTACTTTCCATTGTCTTTCTTTGGAATGGAACGACAATTTCTCCACATTTCCTATTCCAACTCTCTCATTTTGTTTTATTTACTCACTCAGAGTGACTCTGCAGGACTTCTCAAAAATGGACGCCAATAAAAAGTAATTTTAGTTCCTTCTACCGACATTTCTGAATTTCCTTTTCATAATTTTGTTGTACATATAATATTTTTTTTTTGTCGATTTCTGAGCAAATATAAATTAAAATGAACAAAATTTTTGGATCTAACAGTGCGATAAAAAATTTGGCGAAGAATCGAGAATTTTATATAAATAAAATTATTATCAATTCATAAAATTCAGATTTTCCAATTTCAAGATAATTTTCATTTAAATTAAATTTTTCTAAAAAATTTCTGCCTTGAATCAAAACAACACTGGAATAACCGTACAAGATGTACAGGATGAATTCTTTTCAAGTGAGCAGGCATATTTTTTATGACATTTTTAATTATTTTTAATGCAGGTTTCAACTCTGGAGGCAATGTTCGAAAAACACAAATATTTGAGCAGCGAACAACGAACAGAAATGGCGACGAAACTGAATTTGACTGAAATTCAAGTGAAAATTTGGTTTCAAAATCGACGAAATCAATGGTGATAAATTAATCCAACTAAATTAATAAAATTAAATATTTTTAAATTATTAGGAAAAGAATGAGCGAGAACGAATTTTGCTAGCTTCTTCCTCAAATGTTTAATTGTAAGGCATAAGGCACGGCATTCGGACAACCATAGACCTAATTCATTTACAAAGAATCATGAAAATTCCTTCAATAAATGACAAAATAAAAGATTCAAACACTTTTTGTATTGTTAAATTATTTAAAATTCTCTTTTCTTTTGAATCTATTCAATCAATTTTCAAGGTATAAATTCATATTAATTCGTACTTTTTTTTTAATTTCCAAATAAAAATTTAATAAATGATATTTTAAACATGATTTTATTTTTATATCAGCTTAAAATGAAAAATTTTTACATATATTTCAGTAAAAATTTTCAATGAGTTCAAAAGGAAAATATTTTAAAAATATTATATGTGAATAATTAATTTAGAAAGGGAAAGTATAGAAAATGAGATTGCGGAATTGAAAAATTTAAGAATGAAAATTTGATGAATTTTGATAGTTTAGAGTAATGGGTGAGGGGAAGTGGATTGTGACTGGATCGAAATTTAGAGATCTGTTTATTTGATTAAAGCTTTGAATAAAAATATTATAGAAAAATTAATCGTAAATCAGAGTTTTTTACAACTTATAAATATTTTACATTAATTTGGATATATATATAAAATAATCAAAAATATTAACTCAATAATATGTAATCAAACCACAATATACTAAAATAATTAAAAATTCAAAAATTTAATCATTATAATATTTAAAAAATAAATCATATTATTTTAATCATGTTTTTTTATAAAAGAAAAAATACACAAAAACATTTCTTTCTTGACAATATGACGGTGTTAATTATAATTTTTTTTAAAAATGATAACATTAATTACGCTTTGATTTTGAAAAAAATCAAAATATTATTTTTTGATATTAATCAACTTATCCAATAAATTTATTGGATACAATATCAACTAAAAATATTGTATAGAAAATGAAATAATTTCATTTTTGATACTCTTTTTTTGTACCGTAATAAAAATGAAATTAAAGAATTAGATTAATGTCTGAATAATTCTTTTTTTATCATTTTTTTTATTGAAATTTCAATTTTGCTGTCGAAAATTCCGTTAATGTTTAATAATATTATTTAATAAATATATGGGATGCAAATTGCAAATGCAGGCCAATCATCTACTAAAGGAATTTCGAATGGGATAATAAAAGCGGAAATATAATTAAAAGATTCATAAATCATGATCAATTTTTTTTCCATTTCCTCCCTCTTCCTAAAATTAGACTTAAATTGTTCAAAATAAAAATCACAAATAATATTTCGTATATTAATAAAAACAAAATTAAAAATAAATTAGTAGAAAGAAAAATGGCAATTTGAATTATTCCAATTCTAATCCATAAAAATTTAACCCTTAATTTAGAATATATTTAGTTGTTTACCTATGATAATCATTGGAAATGAATATATTTATTATAATTTTTGAAACATGGGAGTGCAAAACACCCATTTAAATATAAATTTTCATAAAATTTTCGCATTCATGTTGGCACTTTTTCTTCTTTCTCAACTCCCTTCCAAATTCAGCTAATTTTTCGTCGAGAATAAATTAATAAAGTGCATAAGCTTAAGCTATTTAAGATTTGTTATCTGATTAAATTTTATTTGAAATATTTATTTTTTAATTTAATAATTTTTTGATGTTGAAGAGCCCGAAATTATATTCAAAAGTTTTATATTAAAATATAAGCAAAAGTTAGTAAAATAATTTATGGAAAACAAATAAAGTTATATGTAATTGACGAATTCATGTTATTCTCCAATAAATTTCGCATTTCTATATTCCTTACAAAGCCCAAATTCCACAATCCAGCCATTAAATAAACAAGCCCGACTGTATAGGCTTTTAATTTTTAACATTCACAATTATCTCATAAAAATTTCAATTAGATATTTTTGATATTTTTAAAATAGGCTGGACAAAATTTACTGTAAATAAATAGTGATATAATTTATGAAACTTCAACTATGTCAGATTTCCTATTTTGAATTTTATTTTCGATTTTTTTAATTTTTGTACTCATTACTCATCTGCAAAATCGAGAATTTAACAAATGATTATTTTATTTAGGAATTCATAATTCAATTTTTCCCCCATTTTCTCCATTTTTCTTCTTCTCGATTTCGGCTTCTTTTTCCATCTTCTTTTCCTCATCAATTTGGATTTTCGCTCGGCGAATTTCCTTCGATAATTAGAGAAATTATTAAATTAAAATAATAAAGAATTGTTAACTCGAATCAATTCCGCCGTATCACCAGTCCATTGGAAACAATTTTGAATTCGGCGGAAATCTTCGTCCATTGCCTTTTTCAATATGGCATCCGAGAATTTGCGTGTGCCATATTTTCCATCCAGTAAATCATTGATCTCGTAAACCTTGAAAATAAATGATAAATTTTCAATTTTCTGGAATTTATTATAAATGTTATTCAATTTATATAATTAAATTAATTAACCTTTAGTTTTACAATTATATTAAATTTTCAAATTGATGATTTAAATTGGCCATAAATTAAATGTCGAAAAATTATTTGGTTTAATATGAATTGTCATTAAATATATTTTGGTTTTGATGATCATTTTGACTACTCACATCTCCATTTCGAGTATCAACAAATCGGTAGACCCAGAGGAAATATTTTATCCTCCCTGAAGAATTTGTTTCATTTTCAGTCACCGCCTTGGCCGCTCCAATGAGCCCATTTTTGTTATTAATCAAGAAATCGGCGAAGCATGAATAGATGAATTCTCTTCGATATGAGATCATTCCTTCATGCTTATAGATGCCAAAAATGCGATGGAAATCCTTTGAATAATAAAATTAATCATTTTATAATTGAACTTTTAATTTTTACAAATTTTTTTTCATTGATTTTAAATTAAAATATTTTTAAGTATTAAATAATAATAATTAAGTCAATAAAATTCCTAATCTAAGAAAAATAAAAACAATTTAAAACGAAAATATAATTATTTTATAAATCATAAAATAATTTTTAGAAAACATATATTTAATAAATTCAAAATTTAAATACACTCAAAAAGTAGTCAATTATAAAATATATAAAAATTTTTGTTTTTATATCATTATCTAAATAAAGCAAATATTTTATAAAATAAATTTATTTGAAAATTGAAAATAAAATTAAAAAATTGAGAATCGAGGTGATGTATTTTTAATTTTCTTATTTTTTTTTAAATATATATAATACTATGTGAAAAAATAAATAAAAATTTTATTGATAATTTTGAAAAAAAATTATCATAATTTGCACAATGCTTTTACCTTCCATTCCATTGTGCGATCCTTGCGTTTTTTGAACAATTCTTCCAAAACGAATAAATCACCGTCGATTTCAAGGGAATCCCTTTCATAATGTTCCCAAATTTGAGCACATTCTTCTGTGGCTGTCTTCGAATTGATGTATTCCTCTCGAATGCATTCATGGGTGCTTTTCCATTCCTTCTTTTTGGCAACATACAGTGATGGGTAAAAAACGAATACTAGGAAGAATGCTAAAAGCAGATATTGACGTGTTTTATGAAGCTTGAAATTACACACTTTTTGTCGAGTCATTAAATCTGCAAATTTTTTTTATTAAAAATAATCAAGTCAATATGTGAAATGGAAGTAATGGTGTTGTGGAATTTCTTAAAAAGATCAAGAAAATAAGAAAAATGGAAAAGGGAATTTTATTTTTAATTAAGTAAAAAATGATATTCAAATGAGATTTTGAATCCTGAATAAATTTTCGTATAGTAATTCATGAATAAGTTTTATGGTCGCGATTTTATTAAACAATTATGTTTCTGGAAAAATTTAATTCAAAAATAATTACTAATGCAAGGAATGAAAAAAATAATTTTGCATAATTGATTCGAAAAAATGGAAAATAAAAAAAAAGAATGCAAATTCCCCTAAATTATAAAATAAAATAGTCTTTTTTCAGTTCGTTCATTGAAAAAATTTGTTCAAGAATATCACACAAATATGGAAAAGTGTCAGTCATCATCATTTTTGCCCCTATTGAATTCTCTCTCTTGAAATATTCTGTGAATCATGTCAGCAACAACGATTACAATTTTTAATAGAAGTCGATTGTTGATTTGATTGAAATGCTTTTTTTTATTAAAAAATAATATCTTTTGCTCTTGGATTTATTTAATGAATTTAAAGACAGAAAAAATTTGGCATTAATTTTTATTTCTCCATTTAATTTATCTAAATTTGAGCACTAATTTATTAAAGGCATGGAAATTATTTATCTATTAGTAAATAAAAAATCAGAATCAACTAATAAGTTGAGGGATTGGGGCAAATAGAATTATTTTCTCAAACCCATAAACAATTACCCTTAAAATATGCTTATAATGACAAAAATATTTACTTTGACAACCCGTTACCTTCTTTGATGACAAATTTTTGGAGCGTGGAGCTACATTATAGCTCCACTTAAAAACATTTGGTTGAATTTGTTCAATCTTTTTGCTCCATAATTTTTAAAATTATTATCGTCATTTGCCTTAAAAATTAAAAATTTCATTGCACTGGATATATTCTTTTATTAGGAATCAAGAACTAGATAGGGTTAGAGTTAATGTATCTCAATCATGGGGTTTTCAACATTGCCCACTCCTTGATCGATTTAGTTTTTAGAGCTCTTTCGAAGACTCAACCCCATAAACAATTCTCACCATCAAATTGCTTATAATCGCTTAAATAATTTAGATGCTAACTCTGATTTGGTTGTGATTTGGTAATTTTTGGAAAACGATTTCCACAATCAAGACAAAAATTATGGCCTAATTGGTTTTGAAGTCGACGCTGAATAATGAATTTTAAGCTATTTTATTTTAACCTAATAAAATTACAAACTTCTTTTCTAATTGCTTTCTCAGACAATTTATTAATTTTAATGACACTGATCATTTTTTGTACATTCTTTGCCAAAAGACCATTTGATATTTTCGAAAGAAGTACATAGGCATTTTTCAATGACATAGAAGCGAATAATTCAATTAACAATTCGGCCGGCAATTGTCGACGAGGAATAGACAAATTTTGCTGAAAAAATGAAATATTTTATTTAAAAGTGGACTATTAACCGCTTTCAAATCCGATTTAATTTTTGCCATTTTTTTCAATTCCCGATTTTCCTTTCTCAATTTGGCATTTTCCTCATCCTTTTTAACCATTTCCTTCATAATTTCATCCAACATTTTTTGCCTCTTTTTGGCCAATTCCTCTTTCACTTTATTCTCCTCATAGTTCATTTCTTTAATTATTTTGCGCTTCTTAGTTGAAATCACCTCTTCACTTTTGCAAATTTCATTCCATTCTTTGATAAATTTTTGTTCAACTTGTTCAGTCATTTTTGATTTTTTCAAATAAATAAATATTTTATATCTGAATTCAATCAAATTGATTTTAAATTAAATATTAAAAATGTATTTTTATTTACGGATAAAAAAAAATTTGGATCACCAAATATCATAAAAAAGAATGACAAATGTTTACAAAAATTTGCCTCTTTTTTCTTGAATAAAATTTCCATTTAAAAGTGAATGGGAATGGGAAATATTTAATGATGTCAATATCTCAAAAATTGAATCATTTTTTTGTTTACTCTGTAAGATCAATTGTTCCAATTCAAGATTAAAATTAAAAAAAAAATTTTAGATACAGAAAATTGCTTTAGGGAAATATTTTCATTCTTAAATTAAAAAAATAAAATTTTTAATTCAATCAATCTGCTGATGTCCGTACTATTGATAATTTTGCATTTTTATTCATCCCAAAAAATAATAAGTAAATAATTATAATAAATAATTTCCTCGTTTTGCTCTTTCTCATATTGTTCACCCCCTCCTCCCTCTTCCCATTGTTTGATTTATTTCTAGAAATATGAATGGGCACATAGACTTTTGTAGATTCGAGGGGGGCTATATTGATTATTTAGGGTGATAAAATTTTTTAATATCATACAAAAATTTTTACTTAGTTTCTTAAGATACGGTCTATTATTTCGGCCTTTTTGGCCGGTAATTTCATTTTAATATTTTCTTTTGGAATGACCAATGACAATGACATCCCTTATAGAAATTCCGCATTCTTATTTCTTCTTTCCTAGAATTTTTTTAAAATTCAAATCTCAAAATCGGTTTTAATTTGTTGAAAAATTGTATTCATCTCATTCCATAATAAAAAAAAAATAAAATTCGCGAACAAATTACTGACTATTTTTTTCCGTCACCAATTTTACATATGTTTCACATTTATTTTCAATCAATTTCACCTATTTGGAGTGAGATTTTATCATTTCATCCATTTTCCCAATAAATTTGAATGGTTTGAATTTGAACAAATTGTGACGGGGGAATGGAAGCAATCCAACAAAAATTAATCATTTCATTTCCTTCAGATAAATTTATTCCAATTCCAATGCAGAATTTACTCCTTCACAATTCCCCCATCCATTAATTATAAATAAAGCAATTTCGATCGAATCATACAATTCAAAGTCCATTTTATCAATTCCCATCCAAATAATTTTTGGCAAAAAAAATTACCATTTTTGGTCCACCAATGAGTAATCATTTTGGGCGGTTAAAGCACTATTTCATTTCATCGGGCAATACCGATTCATTTTTGCCCTTCATTCCCCCCCCCCCCCCCCTCCCCCGTCCCCTTTATAAGGACATCCCATTTCCTCTTCCCTTTTTTAGTCCATTCATTTTTCATTGGCCCCCATCTTTTTTTTCGGCAATATCCAATGCCCACATTTTGGCAAGCCAAATCTTCCTCATTCGTGAGATTGGTTGGAGGCCAAAATTATTTTACATGATTGCCTCCATAATTAATAGGTCTCAATTTAAATTTGCCAATTCCCTTCAACCAAATTCAATTTCCTTCCTTCCTTCAGAATCCAAAAATATTTTCCTACCTTATTAATTTCCCTCTCTCCAAAAATGTGAATTAGCTAAACGATTTTCGTTTTCGCCACATCCTGTTTCAACAATGCTTCGTTGGCGATGTCTCTGCTTCCATCGATGAATCTTTCTCGCTCACAAATGGCCCCGCCAATGCTAGGACAATTCCTAAACATTGCAAGTGTGGGCGATTCCTAAAATGGTACAAATGTGCATATTTTTGACTATAATAAATCATAAACCATTTTTAGACCCTAATATCCTTATACCATTTTGTAGATCTCATCGAGACGCATCGAATGATATATAATTTTTATGGTTTGGCCCAAAATAAGAGTTTAAAACAAAAAACTGGAAAAATGGTTTAATACTATTTTATTTTGGGCTAAACCATGACAAATTATATACCAATCGATGTATCTTGATGAGATCTACAAAATTTATAAGGATTGTATGGTCTAAAAACTGTTTTTTGATTTATTATAGTCGAAAACATGCACATTTGCATCATTTTAGTAATCACTCACATTTGCATCGTCCTTTGTGTATTTATGAATTGTCCTCGCACGGGCACCGCCATCGTGATCACTGATCACTAACTACAACCGAATGAACCACAATGCATGGTGGTGCCAGGCTAACTATCATATCGACCACAACAGCTTGGTGATCTTCTACCAGGAATATGAGGTGGCCCAAACGGCGAAGAAAGGTATGTTGAGGGAAAATTTTGAAGATTTAAATTACCAAAAAAACATATTTTGGCCGATATTTTTGGAAAATAAAACATTTTCTTAAAAGATTTAAAAACATTTTGACGAATATTTTTTTTGTAAATATTTTCGGAAAGAATTAAAAGCAACATTTTCCGGAAAGTGTAAAACATTTTGATGAATATTTTTTGTAAATATTTTCCAGAAAGAATGGAAAACATTTTGGCTAAAATTTTCCAAATTTTTTAGTAAATGAAATATAAAATTTTTGGAAAAAATACAAAAAAACATTTTACATTTCGGCAAAAAAACATAAAAACGGAAAAATCTGCTAAATATTTGAACAATTTTCAGGCTTTTGTTCTGCTACAAAGGCCATGGATGAGAAGGAAACTATGCTCGGAGGATTGCATCCCAACAAACAATTTGAGCTGCGGATTATGCGTGCGGTGCAAAGATGCTGGCTCTCAAATCTTTTTCTCCAAAATATTTGGTTGGTCCTAATTCGTAAAAAATGGTAATTAATTGACTGTGTTCCACAAATTTTTTCCAAAAACCACACATTTTTTCCAAATTTTTTTTGATATTATTTTTCGCTTAAAACCTTTATATTGGTATTTTCGATAATGAGGAATCCGAATTTGGGATTAGTTTTACATTATCTTTATTGGTTGAACTAGTATAGTTTTACAAACCGGTATCGAAAAAATTGAACTTTGTTATTTTGGGTTTAATTATACATCAATCTACGCGCCTCCAAGAGCAGAGAATAAATCTGCCATCTTTTAACACATAATACCCAAAGCTAAAAAAGATGTCCATTTAAAATTTCGTATGGTATAAAGATGACCCACTTGTCTAAAATGGCCATAATTTTTTTTAAGTTTTATGTGAAACGGATGAGAGATTTAGCCTCTGCTCATCGAATCGTGTCGATTGATGTATAATTTGATCTAATTTAGAATGTAACCTTTGAACCAATAATGCAAAATTATTTTGCCATTATGTACTCTTTCTCAACAATTTAATTATAATATTTTTTCGACAAATTATAATAATAACAATAAAATGTAAAAAGTAAAAAAAATTTTTACCCAAAATTATGAATTCTAAAATTAAATTTTTATTCCACAAAATTGTTTGTTATATTCCGTGGTCCAGCACCGAACAATCCAAAATTCAACCGACAAGCAATATAATTTTGCAATTGATTTGATCATGCCATTTGGCGATTTTTTAGGTAAAAATTTATTTAAAAATAATCTAAATTAATTTAATTTTTCTTTAGTATATTGACTTGACCCCCCTCCTTGTTGAAGCAACTAACATTGGCTGGTGGGTTTGAGTATAAATTTATTTAAAATTTTATTTTTTAAAAGTTTTTTCTCCAATTGCTCGATTCTATATGGTCGCATATTGTCCACAAACAAGGAAGCTGGCATTTGGTGGCAAAAATCGGGTCATTGTAATTCATGAATTGAGGGCATCCAAAGCGCAGGTTGCAATAATTTTTCTACTTTTTTCCATATTTTTTACCCCGAAAATAATTTTTTGACTTTTTATTAATCAGAAAACGTTCATAGGTTTTGAAAATCTATACCAATTTATAATGTATTGAATGGTTTAAAAAACAATACTGATTTTGGCCTAAAATTAAAATGTTTAAAACCGAAAACTGAAAGTATGATTTAAACGGTTTAACTCACCGAATTCTATTAAAATTAAAAATGTTTATATCAAAAGAAAAGCACAATGAGATCTACAAATTGGTATAAGATTTTTAGGGTTTCGAATCCGTTTCTAATTGATAAAAAGTCAAAAATTACTTTTAATGTAAAAAAAAAGTAAAAATATCTTATCAATAATATTTTCCAGTCCATCAATCGCACCACATGTTCCTATTACGTATTGGGCTTCTCCCAAGATGGCAAATATTTGGCGGCTTATGCCGCACAAGAGGCTTTTGGCAGGCACAACAAACATTTCTCGTAAATTTGGAGTGGCAAAAGAATTAATTTAATTGAATTTCACAGAGAATGGCCCAATCAAATCCAAGATGTGCCAAGGCGAATTCTCGGTGATCAGTCCAGGAACAGCTATCAAGTATTCCGTGCTCGACTCATTTGGATAATTCAAAATCATTGACTTTGATGCTTCTCAATGGAAAGGAGTACAGTTCAGCGTAAATAAATATCAATTTCTAATCATTTTTTTATAAATTCACTTCAAATTCTTTCTTTAAACCATCAAAACGAAATAATTCCATTGCAATGCGCCAATGGCACTTAATTTAAATAATTTAGAAAATGGAATCCGTTCTATGATTCTCGCGCAAATAACGGTTTGCAAACCGGTTTATAAATTCATTTTTCTCCATATAAATTTAAAAATAGGGATTTGGGGTTTTCGAGTATTGGAGAAATCGAATTATAATAATTTTATGTCAAAACCAGTTTAAAAACCTATAAAATAAATTTTTAGAGCGAACGAAAGGATCCTAAAATCTTAATAACAAAATAAGAATCCCTAGGGTAAGTAAAACGTACATCAGCACATTAAAATACTTCTGAAGACTATAATTCCTTTTGCTATTTTCCCAAATCTCCCCATAAATTCTAAATTCCTACATATTCTTTAAAGCCATTTATTACTAAAACCCATTTCCCTTATTCAAGAGCTAGTTAGTTTGTAGTGTAAAACAAAAAATAATTATTTTTAAAAAATTTTAAATTTTATTTAAATGAAAAAAAAATAAAAAAATTATAATACCTAAAAAATAATGAAGAATTTAAATTATAAAATATAACTATTTAATTATATCGAAAAAAAAATTGAATAATTGGATAATATATTGCATAATAATCAAACAAGAATATTTTTAAGATATTCGGATAATTATTTTTTAAGAAAAAGAAGACATAATGTCATTAAAATCACAAAAATAAAGAATGAAAATTAATGTAATAATGAATTAAAATCTTAAAAATTTAAATTATGAAATTGGTTAATTCTTATGAAAAATTATTAATTAATATATAATTAGAGTGCAAAATAAAAATTCGGATAATTATTAAATGGTAAAAAAAATTGAAAAAGAAGGCATAATAATTTTAAAACATCAAGATAAAGAATGTAATGTATTAAAAATTTTAAAAAATTTTTAATCCTAATTATTTAATTGTAAGTAATGAAAAATTATTTAATATATAAATGGATTCTCGCTTGAGCTCTGGCGAGTTTATAATTTATAAACAATGACATCGTGTCATTTAATTTTATAAATTATTAAATTTATAAAAGATGTAATTTAAATTAATTTGTATTGCAAAAACAAAAAATTATAAATAAATTTTCAAATATATGTTTAAATCTGGAACTTCAACGGCAACGCGAAGAACAATTGGAAAGGGAAAACGAAGAATTACTTCGAGAGCAAGTAAGGCGACGGTAACATGAACGGGACAATTATAAATTTATAAATATTAGAAAAGATGAAAAATTAAAATAAATTTTTACTGTAAAAAATATTTTTTAATAAATTTTCAAATAAATATAAAATAATATATAAATTTTTAAGAAAATGACAAAATAAATTTATTACCTTTTAAAAAATAATGAAAAATTAAAATTAAAAATATTGCTACTTAAAATATTGATAAAAATGAACAATAAAGTGTAGTAAATTAATTTAGAAATTGAATATAATTTAAAATATCGAACAATTATTTATATAAAATTAACATTTGAAAAGAGCATAATTGCATTAAGAAAATAAATTTAATAATTGAATAAAATTTTCAAAAAAAATTTAAATTCATTCTTAATTATTTAATAAGATAAATAATATGATTAATGAATAATAATTAAAATTATTTGAAAAAAAAATTTATATATAATAAAAATAAGATTTAACGTGATCTAAAACGCGCTATTGAAGAAAACAATCGATGGATAATTAATTTTATAAAATATTTATTTTTTGTAAGTAGAAAATTACAAATAAATAAATTATTTTTTAATAAATTTTCATATATAATTTTTAATATGAATGAATTTTTATGTAAATAATATAATAAAATAATTATATCCCTAAAAACAAATGAAAGATTTTAATTGAAAAATATTATAATTTAATATATTGATAAAATTATATAATTGAATAATATGTTGTTATGAAAATAAATTTAATAATGGATTCAAATTTTAAAAATATTTTTTAAAATTCATCTTTACTATTTAAATATAATATGATTAATAATTATAAATTAAAAATATCAAAAGAATTAAATATTAATTATATAAAAAATAAAATAATATAAAAAGAATTCCTGCAACGTCAGTTGGAATTTCAATGGGAAAGCGAGTAACGATAAAAATAAATAATTGAATAATATATATCAAATTAATTTAAATAATTAAAGACATTCAAAAAATTATTTAAAATAAAATACAACTTAATTTATAAAAAATTTTTAAAATATTTTAAATTTCTAATAAAAGATGAAATTTGAATTATATTTTTATTATTAATATAAATATAATTTAAAATAAATATAAAATTTAAAATTAATTTTTCATATAAAAATAGAAAACAATTAATTTAATAAATTTTCAAATGTCAACATTCTCCGAACTCATGGTCGGAACGAGAAAGAAAACGAAGGCACGATGATAGAAATGAAAAAAAAGAATACATTTGAAATATTAGAATAAAATAAAAAACGATTTCAAATAAATGTATTAAAATAATAAGAATAAAAAATGAAATGAATTAAAATTTAAAAAAATTTTAAATTCATTTTTAACATTAATATTAATATAATTTAATATAAATATAAAATTTAAAATTAATTTTTGATATAAAAATAGAAAAATATTAATTTAATAATAAATTTTCAAATGTCTATCCCCGGATTCATGGTCCTAAAGGGAACAATAAAAGAATTAAATATTAATTGTATAAAAAATAAAATAATATAAAAGAATTCCCGATCAGTAGCGATTGGAACAAATTGAATGGGAAAAGCAAAGATAATGTTGTTTAACGATAAAAATAAATAAATGAATATTATATATCAAAATTTAAATAATTGAACATATATTCAGATAATAATTTATAATAAAAATAAAAGTTTAAAAGAAGAAAATAAAGGAATAATTAAAAATTTAATTTTTATATGAATATCAAAAAAATAAATAATTTATAAATAAATTTTCAAATATAAGTTTAAATATGAATTTAAAATTTTAATTATATATGAATTTTAATGAAAATGAAAAAATAATATTATTATCCTTAAAAAATAAAAAAGAATTTGAATAATTATTATTTCATATATTGATAAAATTGAATATAATTCAATAAAATGAAAAAATAATTTTAAAAAGAATACATTTTTATAATAAGCATAATTGCATTAAAATAAAAAAAAAGAGTGAAAATAAAAATTATAACGGATTAAAATTGAAAAAAAATTTAAAACTATTCTTTATTTATATAAAGAACAATTGGAGAGGAAAAATGAGAAATTGCGATATCGTGTACGTGAAAACGAAGAATTACTTCGCAAGCAGCAATGGCGACGGCAATATGAACGGGACATTTATAAATTTATTAATATTAGAAAAGATGAAAAATTAAAATTAATTTTTACTGTAAAAAATATTTATTTATAAATTTCAAATAAATATAAAATAATATATAAATTTTTATGAAATTGGAAAAAAATAAATTTATTACCTTTTTAAAAAAATGAAAAATTTAAATTTAAAATATTTGATAAAATTGAACAATAATATGTAGCAAATTAATTTTAAAAAATTAATATATACTCCGAAAGAGATGAAACGCGGGGACGAAATTATGAGTCCTAGAATGAGGAAATGCAACCTCAATTGGAACGGCAACGGTAACGCGAAAATTATGAATTTTTACGAAAATAAAAAAAAAAATAAAATAATAACTCTTAAAAAAGAATAAAATAATTTTTTTTTAATCTTCTATTTTATAAAAGATGAAATTTAAATTAATTTGTAATGTAAAAAATAAAAAAAATTATTTTTATATAAATTTGCAAATATAAATTTAAATATAACTGAATTTTTATGTAAATGAAATATTAAAATATAACTGAATTTTTATGTAAATGAAATATTAAAATAATTATATCTTTTAAAAACTTGAGAAAAATTTAAATAAAAAATTGAGGACATCTGAAATATTAAAATTAATAAATAAAATAAACTTAACATTTGAAAAGAAAGCATAAATGCATTGAATTCATAAGAATAGAGAATGAAAATAAATATAATAATGGAATAAATGTTTAATAATTATAAATTTATGGAAAATTAATTATAACTAGAATTCGGATTAATTGAGCGAGCGAAAGATTCGCAATCGACCGAACTAATTTCGCCATCGGCAACGGGACGAATAAAACAAAAAAAAATTTTAAATAAATTTTCAAAATAAATTTATTATTTATGAATTCTATGTAAATTTGAAAATAAAATAATTATAGCCCTAAAAATTATTGAAGAATTTAAATTAAAAAATATTACTCTCTAATATATTGATAAAATTGAATAATTGAATAATATGAAGTATTTTAATTTATAAATTACGGATAATTTATTTATTTATTTTATAAAAGTAGAAAAAAAAATTAATTTTTTATTGTAAAAACAAATAAATTAATTTTTACTAAATTTTCAAATAAAAATTTTAAAATGAAAGAATTGAGACGCCGGGAAAGGGAAAACGAAAAATTACTTCAGGAACAGCAGAGTGATTAAGTTGTTTAACTTTAAAATTTTATATTTTATTAAAAATAGAAAATTAAAATTAATTTATAATACTAAAAAAATAATTATTTTAAACAAATTTTCATATATAAATTTAAATGTCAATGAATTTTTATGAAATGAAAGATAAAAATATTTCACCTAATAACAAATCTGTAATTTAAATATAATATATTTGAAATATTAGGATTATTAAATAAAATAAAGATTTGAAAAAAGTTTAATTGTAATAAAATCATAATAATAAAGGATGAAAATAAATAAAGAAATGGATTAAAATTGTAAAAAATTTAAATTCATCTTAACAATTTATATTGATAAATAATTTGAGTAATTATTATAAATTAACAAAAAATTAAATTATTTAATTGTATTGATAAATTATTAAATAAATATATATATATAGAAATTAACAGTGAAGAGAACTGCGTTGCATTAATGAGGAAATTGGTCGACGAATCATAAATTTTATAAATTATTTATTTTATGAAGGATGAAAAAATAAAATAAACTTTTATTACAAAAAAAAAGAAAATAAATAAAATTATATAATATTAATTATTATAAATAAATTTGCAAATATATGTTTAAATCTGGAATTTCAAACGGCAATGCGAAGAACAATTGGAAAGGGAAAATCAGTTATGGAGACGGTAACATGAACGGGACATCTATAAATTTATAAATATTATAAAAGATGAAAAATCAAAATTAATTTTTACTGTAAAAAATATTTAATAATAAAAAATAAAAATAAAATAATAAATAAATTTTTATGAAAATGAAAAAAATAAATTTATTACATTTTAAAACTAATAAAAATTAAATTAAAAATATTGCTACTTAATATTTTGATAAAAATGAACAATAAAGTGTAGTAAATTAATTTAGAAATTGAATATAATTTAAAATATCGAAAAATTATTTATATAAAATTGACATTTGAAAAGAGTATAATTGCATTAAAAGAATAAAAATAAAGAAAGAAAATAAATTTAATAATGGAATAAATTTTAAAAAAAAATTTAAATTCATTCTTAATTATTTAATAAGATAAAGGGTACTTGTATACTTTGTATCCGCCAGAACCCTTAAAAAATTGCGAATTTTTTTTTCGCTTTAAAATCAATTTTAAATGTTTAATTTATGTTGCCGACAGCCTTCTTCCATACATTCAACAGTACATTCGCCCAGGATCAATAATCGTGTCGGACTGTTGGAAAGCATACAACAAAATCAAGGATCTTCCTGAACTCTACACTCATTACACAGTCAACCACAGCAAAAATTTCGTCGATCCTATTTCAAAACAACACACGAATACCATTGAAAGCACGTGGCATAAATTCAAACATGGGCATAAGAAACGCTTTGGCACACACCGATCAGCAGTTATAAGCTATGTGCATGAATTTATGTGGCGAAAAGAATTTGGAGGACCCGATATTTTTTTCCATTTTTGGTCTCAAGTTTCACAAATATACCCCATTTAATTCACTTTGTTGTTTTTTTTTTGTTAAAAATGCATTAATAAACATTTAAAATTGATTTTAAAGCGAAAAAAAAAATCGAAATTTTTTAAGGGTTCTGGCGGATACAAAGTATACAAGTACCAGATAAAGAATATGATTAATGAATAATAAATTAAAATTATTAATTTTGAAAAAAAAATTTATATGTAATAAAAATAACATTTAACGTGATCTAAAACGTGCTATTGAAGAAAACAATCGATGGATAATTAATTTTATAAAATATTTATTTTACAAAAGTAGAAAAATTGCAAATAAATAAATTATTTTTAAAAAATTTTCATATATAATTTTTAATATGAATGAATTTTTATGTAAATAATATAATAAAATAATTATATCCCAAAAAACAAATGAAGGATTTTAATTAAAAAATATTATAATTTAATATATTGATAAAATTATATACTTGAATAAAATGTTGTAATTGCAAATTTATTTATAAATTTAATGATGTTGAAATATTAGAATTAATTAAAATAAAAGAATAATTTGAAATAAATGCAATAAAATAATAAAAATAAATTTAATAATGGATTCAAATTTTAAAAATATTTTTTTAAAATTCATCTTTACTATTTAAATATAATATAATTAATAATTATAAATTAAAAATAACAAAATAATTAAATATTAATTATATAAAAAATAAAAAGAGAAGAGGCCTAAAGACGCGCAGCACAGGCCGAAGTGCAATTGCGCAATCGAATCGAGCGAGACCGAAGAAACGCATAAGCAAAATTATAATAATAAAGATGAAAATAAATATAATGATGGAATAAAATTGAAAAAATTTAATCAATAATATTATAAAATTAAAATTAATTTATTCTGCTATGAATTTATATATGATAAAATTTAAATTACTTTTTAAATATAATAATGGACTAAAATTGTAAAAATTTTAAATCCATTCCTTACAATTATAAATATTATTATTAAAATTAGAAATTTAAAAAAAATTTTGTAGTGAAAAATTAATTAAAGCGAAAAGTTCAAGTGAGAATTATAGCAAATTCGGTAACATGGATCGATATCGTCATCTAAAAAAAGAAATGAAATTAAATTTCTATATATAAAAAAAAATGATTTATAAATAAATTTTCAAAAATGAATTTAATTACCTATGAATTTCTATATAATAAAAAAATAAAATTATTACCCCGTAAAATATTTAATGAACAATTTAATTTTAAACTATATAACTTTTTAAAAAAAAAAGATAAAATTGAATGACATATAAAATAAATTTAGAAATTGATTATTTTAAAATATTCAGAAATTTGAAAAGAAGGCAAAATGGGATTAAAATAATAAGAATAAAGAATGAAAATACATATAATAAAGGATTAAAATTAATAAAAAATTTAAATCCATTATTAACAATTTATATAGACAAAATTAATAATATTATAAATAGGCAAAATTATTTAATTTAGTGAAAAATTTAAAAAATATATTATAAGAATCTCAAGCTATGATTCGTTGTTGGCTGCATAAGAAGAATCTGCAAGATAACAAACGTCTTATTAGCCACAATTAATTTTGTAAATTTTTATTTTTATCAAAAAATAAAATTAAAATTAATTTGTGATGCAAAAAAATTAAATTAATTAAATATAAATTTTGAAATATGAAATTTTTATTATAATGAAATAATAAAATAATTATTCCTTTAAAAACTAATGAAGAGTTTAAATAAAAAATAAAAGACATCTGAAATAATAGAATAATTAAATAAAATAAAATTAACATTTGAAAATAAATCATAATTGCATTTAAATCATAATAATAGAGAATAAAAATAAATAAAGAAAAATGGAATAAAATTGTAAAAAAAATTTAAATCTATTTTTGACTATTTATATAAAATTGATATGATTAATAATTGTAAATATGGACGTGAATGGATTTTTACCTTTGAATTTGATTGCCAGTTTTCCCCGAGTCCGAAATTTGACGCTCGATCAGGCATTCATCATTGAAAGTTACGAAATTAAAAGATAATTAAATTATTTAATTGTAATGAAAAATCACTTTATATATTTAATAAGAATACTGACCGGGAAATTGAAAGCAACCACTGCGATATGGAGTAGAGAATTACGGATCATTTAATTTTATAATTTTTCTATTTATAAAAAAACGAAATTAAAATTAATTTATAGTTAAAAAACAAAAAAAAAATTATTGATTTTTAAATAATTTTTCAAAAATAAAGTTAGTTATATATTAATATAATTTTTTATAATATGAATAATAAAATAATTATTAATCTAAAAATTAATGAACAATTAAAAATTAAATTCTTTTGACATATTCGTATATTTATTTTTAAATAAATTTACATTTAAAAATCAGGCATAATGGCATTAAATATAAAAATAAATATAGAAAAGGTTTAAAATTGAAAAAATTTTTAATCCATTCTTGAATATTTATATAGATAAAAAAATATGATTGATAAATGCAAAGATTATGTAAAATATAAATAAAAATGAATTTAATTATTTAATTATAATGAAAAATTGATTAATATAAAATAATATTCGAACTAAGTTATAATCCATCTCAATCTGGGACTTCTGGCCCGGTCTTTGCCTTCGGCATCCTCCCTTTTGACCTTCGTCCCATTTCCCATATTTCCCATAATTTTGACCCTCATATCGCTCGACACAATTTTTTAAATAGGTTTTGACCGAATCACAAAATTATTAAATCGTATTCTCTGTCTTCAAAAAACTCCGAATCCTATTTTATTGATGAACAAAATTTACATTTTAAACCGGTTTGTAAACCGTTCCTTGCGCGGATCGAAAAATCAATATCATTTTTGAACTCTCCATATTTTATTACATATAACTGCCAATTTTCATCTCATTCTGACAAAATTTATTATTTAATTAAAGCCCAGAAAAATGATGGATATCTCAATATTATTTATAATAAATATACATGGAATTTTAAAATATTTTTCGCATTAAAAAGTCAACTATTTATTTAATTTGTATTATGACTTGTCATAAATTTTTAATTCAGAAAAATCCATTTTTGCATGTAATTCAATTCAAATTTTCCTTTCTATATTTTTGTTAGTAAATTTTTTTTTCTTTGTTCAAATTTGAGACTAACCATTAAAATCCGCTGCCAGAATTTGTTAAATTTTTATTGAATGAGTCTAAATCTAAATTAAATTTGCCCAATAATTTTTTAATTTATAATATCCTTATCAAAATTCTCTTGTAATATTTTTAACAAATATACAAATGACAATGAATATTTAATTTAATAATTCTTTGAAGTAATTTAATTTAATCTCATTAATTCCCATTTTTTGCATATATAATTTTGTTCATTTCTTTCCAATCCAATTTGCCATTTTTTTGCTATAAATGTTTATTAATAAAATGAATATCGAAATTAAACAAGCATAAAAATAAAAATGCCAAACTGCCTAAAAAAGTTCAGCAGAGTAATAAGGAAGTGAGCAAGTAAATGGATTCAAGTTCAAACAATCGGTTCAAAACGGATGTGGAAGATAAAGAACAAAAATTTTGCGAAATGAATAGAAGCAGTGAGATAGAGAAAAGCAAACTATATTGTTTATAATTGACATGTGGCCACCGTTTTCAGCCATTCTCGCCCACTTTGCTTACCTTTTTTTTCAATATAATCGGCTAAAGACAAAATGCAAATGGGCTATAAAAATTTTTGCAAAGTTTAAGTCCACAATTTGCAAAATATAACGGAATGGGGCGGTTAATGGCGCGGCCATTTAGTGGCGAAAGTTAATAGATAAGCGCCTAACGAATAGTTTAGAATGTTTTATATTTCATTGAATAGAGCAAAAAACTCTCTATCAGTACATATAAAAATCTAATTTTAAAACATATTTTTACATTTTTTAAAATTCAAAACCTTCAAATTTGATACTATTTTGCCCACTTTTATTCAAAACATCATAAATTTTTCTATTTAAAATATTATAAAATGATTATTATATCATTCGATAGATAATGCATTGCTCTATCAAATGAATATAAAAGCATTCAATATTGTTTAGAATAAGATGAGTTATAAAACAAAAACTGCTCCACCACTTAGAGGTCGGCCACTAACCGTCGCGTACCCAAATATAAAGATGCTCTTAATTTTGTTACCTAACTCATAAAAGAGCCAGTTTTAAGGCTACGTTGAGACACAATGATTTGGACTTTGGAGAAAATTAAGCATAGATATCAATTCGAAAAAAAAAACTTGTAAGTTTCATAAATTTAAAAAAAATTTTCCAACCCAAAATGAATTTCGAATATATGAAAAAATTGCCCATTGAATAATTCTTAGTTAGAAGTCAGTTTAAATATTTTTACTAATGGGATAAAGTTCAAGAAGGTTGATTTCAAATTGATTGGATAAAAAACTGACAAAAAATGAAAATTACTAATTTTAGTCATCAAATCCATAATTTTCTCAAAAAAAAAATTACGAAAATTGTTGCTTTGGTTTCTGGTCTAAAAAAAGAAAAAAAATTGATAAATTTACAAAAAAAATGAGTCAGCAAATCTATTAATCCCATTTTAGCGTTCATTAATTGCCGTCAATTGACCAAAGGCGGTTTTCGTCGTGATTACAATTTAGAATTCCTTCTTCACTCAAAAACAAAGCAATTGGATTTTCGGATGAAAACAATAACAAAGAATGCGAATACAACGCATAAACCCAAATATTGGGCCAATTTAATTGGATTTTTTCATTGTTTGAAAGGGCAAATGGCCGAAATGTGTTAATTGCTTGATGATTATATTTTTTAAAAAGGAGAAATTATACCAATTGTTTAATAAAAAGAAAAACATCTCATAAATAATTTTATTAAAGAAGAAAATATATTCTTTAAAAATTTAGTTTCAAATAAAAACAAATCAATTCCCTTCGATATAATTTTTTAAAATCAAAAAAAAATTAAATTATATAATCTATAGATTAAAATTTGGGAAGGTTTCTATATTCCTAGTAAAATTATTAATAGATTGACTTATTGAGTAATATTTTGCCATTGCATTAAATTCGGACATAGCTATTCCAATTAATGCTTAATTCGGCGGATGTAGCTGATTTCTATTAACGCTTGTGATTCTTATTGTAAATGCTTGTGGTTAACCATTCAACTAATAATTTAATATTTGTGCAGAATAAAAAACCAACCACTCAACAATCATTTAGTTGTTTATTTTGGGTACTGTTCAAATAAAAAAACCCCAACAAACAAAAGGTGCCTTGTCTAAGTACAAGTAATTCATTATATAAATTGCTGGCCTCATTTTTCTCAAACCTTAGTAAAAGAATTTCTAATTAAATTTTTACCTTTGTACATTTGTATTTTCTTAGGCTTAATGAAAATATGTTAATGTACTTTACCAATTTAAACCAAGATTTAAAGGAATTAGCAAAACACTATATTTAAATTCTAATGAGGCCATTCCATGCGTGTCAATGCCGGATAGCGGATATAACATGAAGGACATATTTCCGGAAAAATTTTTGTAAATCATTATGACTTCAAAAACTTTATTTTAAAGCAGAATCTAAAATGGTCCTTGTGCTCAATCCCATAATTTTTAATAGACATTGTCCCATTATTTTTCTAATGTTTTGGGGAATAATTTGAAAATTTTATCAGTTGAAAAAATTTGGCACAAAGAAAATCATAGATTTATTTAACAAAATAATAATGCAAAAAAGGTGAAGGCAGTTTTTTTTTAAAGGAAATGGGCGTTTTGAATGAAGGAAGAATTTTATTGAAGCATTTGTATAAAATAGGGTTAATTACCCGGGGGCGGGTAATGAAAAAGCGGGTAACGGGTAATACGGGTAATTGGGATCCGGGTAATGGGTAGGGTAGGCCAAATTCGAAAAATACCCGCGGGTACTACCCTACCCGTTCCTTGTTAAGACATTTTTTGAAATTCGTTTAATAAAATTTTTAAAATTGGCCAAAATAAGTATCATAATAAAAAATAAATCATTCATTTTTATTCTTCTTAATCTTCTTCATCTTCAAATTCTTCTTCACTCAAATCTGATTCTTCTGGTTCAGTTGAAGGACCCAGCTTCAATTTCTTTTTCAAATGTGCTTTTATGATCAGAATTTTCTCAGCCATTTTTCCCGAAAGTCTTAATAAAATAAAATTTTTAAAAATTATAAAAATAATTGTACCGATTTCTTAGAGTGTTTGCATAAAGCAAGCCGGTTTTGGAGAAAAGCCTCTCGGATGCAATCGATGTTGCAGGAATTGACAAAAATATCTGTGCCAGCTCTCCAAGTTCGGGGAATTTGGGCGAATGTTGTCGCCACCAATCAAAAATATTGTCATCCTTGGGCGGCCTTTTGATCGATGCATAAATCGCAAGTTGCGACTTTATTTTGGAATCCAATTCTGCATCTAATTCGCCGGATATTGCTGTTGGATTTGAAATTGGCGATTTTGGATCAGCATAGATGTCGTCTAAAAAATCGATTTATTTTTAAATTAAAAGTTATGTACAATGCTGTAGACTTTCATCGCTTGAAATTGTTTCTTCGAAATTCATTTCTGGATTTGAATTTTCAGAATGTTCGGGCATTTTTTCACTCAATTCAATATTTGATTCATCAACATTTCTTAGAGCTAAAAAAATTTATAAATTTTTAAATAAATATAAATTTAACCAATATGTTTTGCAAATTCCTTCAATTGGTTTTCAATGGTCATCCAATTTCTTTTGGCACAAATTGTTTCATCATAAGCCCACCGGGGGTCAAGCAATGTCGCCATGTGCAAAATGTCATTTTTGGCCAAACTTGACACACGATCATTGATTGATTTGGTCAAAGATTCAGCAATGAATTGAACAGATGGATCTGGTCTCAATGCGACCAGAAAATCCCTGATTTTCTTCAATGTTGGAATTATTGTAGACGCAGTGGAAATTTCATTTGAAAACTTTAAAATATATTTATTGAAGCATTGTAGAAATTTTTTTACCTTTTTGGTCTCATCATCGAATATTTGCAAAATGGAGCAAATATGCGCCATGAAAGTAAAATCAGCCCCAGAAATTTTTGGCAAATCCGCGGACAATTGCTCAATTTTTTGCTTTTTGGCTCGTGGTGGCCACTCTTCTTGTTGCCGATCAAATTCAAGTGCCAAAATAACTTTCCTTTGCTTCCAAAAAGTGTTCATCATGGCAAAAGTCGAGTTCCATCGCGTAGGAACTGACTGTTTTTTGAAAATATTTTAAACAATTATTTATAATTCCTTACCAATGTAAGTTTTGTAACTTTGAATCCGAGCTTTTCTTGCTTTTGTGAAAAGATTGCATTGCCATTTTTTGTTCGGCATTCTTTGACCCAATGTCGGATTTTCTTTAATAATTCATCCAGTCTTGGATCCTTTAGCAAATCGCAAACAACCAGGTGCAGAAAATGATTAACGCATTGAAAACTTAAAAATTTAATTTAATTTTTAATTTATTTTTTAAAAAAACCTTTCAATTTCCAACAACTTTGCACTTTTGGCCATATTGGCGGCATTGTCGCGTACAAGGCAGGCTAATTTCTCAAGTTTAAAACCATTTTCTGCCAAATTTTCTTCAATCTTGTTCGCAATATTTTCGGCCGTATGCCTGTCTTCCATTGGCGAGGCCGCCAAAACAAAATCCATTCGTTTGAAATCTTTGTTGCAACAATGAATTGTTACGCTAAAATTTTAAAATAATTCAATTTTAATTTATTTTAATAAACCTTTGAAAGGAAGGAGTCGTTGATGGATCGCTCCATCCATCACTAGTAATTGCATAATAACATTCCCCAATTTGTGATTTAATCTTTTCTTGGATATTCTTGGCCATTCTCGGCACAACAATTTTGGCATAATAATCACCATTATGAGGCTGTATATAAAATTTATAATGATAATAAAATATTTAAATAAAACCTTTAAATTTGGGTAAGCCTTGCTGTAAAGCATTTGTAAATCCTCATCATTGAAAAAAGAGAAAGCACAATTTCGTCTTATCATAATCCGACTAAGCGATTCTTCTGCTTTCATTCGCTCTTCATTTTTCTTGATAATAAATGGATCCAAACTCTAAATTAATCAATATTATTTTTATTTCTTTAAGTTTCTATCTATTTAACCTCATTTTTTTGTTTTCCTTCTTCATCTGGTTTCAGCAATTTGTATTGTTCTTTATGCTTATATTTCAAATGATTCCACATTGATTTCGTGCCCTGATCTGATGCTGATCTCTTCAATCTTTGTTGACATAATTTGCAGATAACATCGAAAGAATCTGCTATTTCTTCGAAATATGTCCACACTTTACTTTTAGACATTATTTTCTAGATTTTTTTATTTAATTTCTAAATGATCAAGTGGATAATGAATTGCTTAAATATTATATTTAATAAAGAAATTTGGAGATTGAATATTGGAGTTCGAGACTGATGATGATTTTATAAGATAAATGATGTGCAAAAAAAAGAAATAAAAACAAAATGCCACGCAAAATTTGAAATGTATATCAGAATTCCCATAAAAATAAAAAAAATACAATTTTTATTCCCTAAATGGTGGCTTTAAAAAAGGTTACGGGTAGGCGGGTAGTCGGGTAGTCAAGGTGCGGGTAATGGGTAATGCGGGTAATTGGGGTCCGGGTAACGGGTAGGGTAATTTGCCCAAAATCCTTACGGGTACCCTACCCGACTACCCTACCCGTCAACGGGTAATTAACCCTAGTATAAAATGAGCAAAATTTGGAAATGGAAAAGAATTAATATACGTAAATTTTTGGGTAGAAATTTGATTCGATTTATTAGGAAAAAATTAAATTTAATTATAAATTTGTGAATTTGATTTATGTTAAAAATGTATTAATAATAATCAAATCCATTCATTGTTTTCCAATTTTCTTCCAATTTGTTGTTATTCATGGCAAACATTCTGAATTTTTCATTTCAATGATTTTTATTTTATCCCTTTTTTAAAAAAATTTTTACTAATAATTTTTATTTTATTTATTTATAAATTGGTGTGTTAATCCATACTATTTTTTATTAGCTTTTGAATAAGGCTAAATTATATGAAAAATTTTGTAAAAAAATTGATGGGATATAATTTATTTGGTAAAAAGTAAAATTATAAAACAACTTCTTCAACAAAAATTATTATTATATTGTAAAATATGAGAATTGGAATTTTTCGTAAAATTAATAAAAATTATCTAAATTTATTAAAACCCAAAACTAAGGTTTTTAAAATAATTTTTGTCATTTTTCGAAACTTCCAAAAATATCTGATGACTTATAATTATTATTTATTATGGATCCTAATATTTTTATAATTTTTTACTTGTGAAAATTAATTAATTTTTAATTTAATTTAGTACTATTATTTTTTAATTTTTCTCCATTTTTTATGGTTTATCCCAAAAATTTTCCTTAAATTCTTTCACCCACCAATTAATGAGCATGCAAATGACCAACTGCTGTGCCGCCATGTCCGCCACCGCTGCCGGCTGCGGATGATGAATAAAATTCTCCGGAAGCACTTTGATTCACGGCTTGATGACGATCGCCACTATGTTCTTCGTATACTGTTTCACCACCCACCAATTCCTCCTCCATTCGGGTCACCTTATTTGATAAGAGGGAAGAATTAGTAAAATAATGATTAATTTTTAGATTTCTTATAATATTATAAAATTATAAATTACAATAAATTAATATAAAAATTTGAAATAAGCATTGAAAATTGAATTAAAAATGAAACCCATAAATTTTTTCATTAATAAATCTTATTAATAATCAAGTCTGGATTTAAAATTTAATAAAATAGTGGATCGGGACGCGTACATAAATTTAAAAAATTTAATGAAATTTATAAATTATTTTATAATTTAATAAATATATTAAAGGAAATGTGATTTACTGAATAATTTCATAAATTGTTTTAATTAATTATTTTTAAATTTAAACTAACTTCGGTGGTCACTCGACGTTCAACTTCCTCGCGGATTGTGTATTCACTGCTGGCCATCGACCCAAGGTCCTATTGGAAAAATAGAAATTTGTTGATAAAAAATTTTATTTTTTACAATTTTATTTAATAATCTCACCTCCTATTTTGTAATATTTAAAAAGCAGATTATATGCAAATCAATTTTTTTTTGCAGTTCTATATGGGTTTCGTGGTAAATAAATAAAGTTTTTAAAACATTTGAATTGTTTTAAAACTGATTTTATTTGGTTATTTTTGCTTATTTTCCCATTTTCTGACATCCTAAAAAATGCAATAAAAATCGAAAAATTTTGCTAATATTTGCATCTAAATTACCTCATCCAATTTTGCCCTTGGGATGGTCAATGCCTGTCCATAAAGTGAATCCTCACTTTCCTGTTTTCTTCTTCGCCAACATCGCAGCCGGGAGCATAAATAGAGACAACAACTGTGTGGAAATTTTGAAAGTAATAATTATCATTAGTTTATTTAAATTAAAAAATTTATAAAATAATGGCAGAATTGATGAATTTTATTCGTAAAATATTTTGTTTCTGACAAAATTTGCATAAAGACAAAAATTAAATTCGTAAAAATAAAATAAAAAAGTTATCTTAAAAATAATATTTTGGTCTAATTTTCAAATATTTTAACGTAAAATATTTATAAAAATTATTGACCAACCAAAGTGTAAGCAGCAGGAAGAGTATTGCCAAAATGAGGAATAAAATGAGGGGAAGAACGGAACCGCCGCCAATAGCAGCTGCGCAAAATTCGCCTTCCCAGCCAGCATCACAAATGCAATACTGGATAAGAAATTTTAATACATCTCATTAAAATGTTTTCAATTTATTTTAAAATTTTGATTTATATTTTTTTGAATATGGTGTGTTCGACCTTTTAAATTATATTTGTTTATTCATATTATATTAAAAATGTATATGATTTAATTTATGGGTAGCAAATTCTGGCGAGAAAAGTATTACTTATTAGTAAGTTTTGTATTCAAGTATGCAATTAAATACGAGAAAATGGTTTTTAAATAAAAAGGAAGGAATTGTTATATATTTAATTAATAAAATAAAAATATATTTAATTTTTTAATATTTTTATAAATCTAGTATCAGAACAATTTATTGGCTCCTTTTGGAATTTCCATTTTTAAACTGTTATTTTTATTTTCCTTTTTTGTGAATTATTTGTGTATTTAATTTATGAGATGTAACAAACGGGTTTTGCAATGACTGTTGCCGCTGCCGTTCCATTCCCTGTCCCATTGTTCGGAGCAGTTTCATTGTTGGGTATTATCATTTTTCCATGGCCATTGCAAATGTCCGCAATCACTGCCTCAACTAGGCCGGGTTGAATTGCCACACAAGTTCGGCCGGGCACCAATGGGTTCTGGTCTTGGAAACCGTCATGGCACCTTTCAATGGTAATTATAATTAATGATTTTAAAATTCAATATTTTTCATATGATAGAGAATGAAGTTTTATATTTTTAAAATTGAATTCGCATTATTTTAACAGTTTTATTTTAAAAAATGGAACTCATAGAAAATATAACCATTGAAAATTTTAATATCCTTTAGAAAAGTAATAAAAATTAATAAAGTGTGTCCCGAAGAAATCTATAAAATTAATACATTAAATTTATATTAAAAAATTTAATTTAATTTTTGCTTAATTATTATATTTTTATGTATTTATTTTATATTTTTTTTTCTTGAATTTTAAAATTTAATTTTATAAATAATTTTTTTTCATTTTTAAATGCCTTAAAATCTATCTATTGAAGAAATCAAAATAAAAATTTGCCAAAAATGGCTTTTTACTTAGTATGCCTTTTTGTAATTCATTTTTAAATTTATACCAACTTCTTGATAAGGAAGAATGGTGGAACCGTATGCAAAATTAATCACTTCAATTGGAATTGAAGGAAAAATGAGCCCCAAGAAATGTAAATATTTTATGGAAGTTTAAGAAAAATGGTTAAAACAAATTCATCAAAATGGAAACTAACCTGCAAGTGTATCCAATGCGTAAATCAATGCAATCCGCAGCAGCTGAACAATTATGCATGCCCAAAAGGCATTCATTCACGTCCACAGAAAGAAGGCAATATTGTTCTGGTCGAAGCCCAATGCTGAGTCGAATGAATTCGGACACTCCACGAATGTCCACATAGCCAGGTTTGCAACGGCATTCGGCCTTTGAAGAAATAAATTAATAAAATAATTAAATTTAAAATTAAATTAAAGCAGATTTAAATAGATCTATTATTTATAGAATTTTTTGGGAGATAATAATTTAAATATATTTTTAATAAAAATTCTTTTTAAACAATCATTCCTCTTTCTATTTTTTTTACAATCCATAAAAATTTCTACTAAATTTTCCTTATGAGCTAATTAAATTTCTACAAGTCATAAAATTAAAAATCTGATCACAAAAACATAATTTATAAAATTAAAAAAAATAGAATATTATTAAATATTATTGCTATTATAAAAATTATACAGAAGATATCTTTAAAAATTTGTATAATTGTACCTATATTAATTTTCATTATCAAAAATCAAGATAAAACATAAATAATTAATTCTTAAACCTGATTTTCCCCATTGAAGCAAGTGCTATTTGCGGGGCAGAAATTGACATCACTGCAATAATTGATGTTGCAAACTCGGCCGGGAATACCGCCTTTGGGCGTTTCATCCTTGAATCCGGGCAAACATTCACAAGTGTACAAATATTCCTGTAATGGAATGTGGAATAAACATTCGATTTAAATTTATTAATATATTAGTTTTTTTGTCTTCTTAATTAAACATACCATAATTAATTTCCAAAATTTAAATATTTCTCTTTTAATAAAATATTTCGAACTCATAAAATATTTCGGTTTTATAATTTTAAAATCTAATAAAATATTTATTTCAAAAGTAATCAATTTGGATTTTCTGCAATTTTTAACAAAAAAAAAATAATAAAATGAAAATATTTTTATTCTATGTTTGCCAAATATGTTTAAAGGAAAATTCAACATTTCTGAAAATTTCTATAAAAATTAAAATGAAACCCATAAATTTATTTTAAAAATAATTCTTTTTAATTAGTAAATTAAAGGTTTAAAAAGTAGAAATAGACGCAAAATTTTTTGTCAATAAATTAATAAAATTAAAAAATAATTAAATAAATGCCAACCAAATCGATGCATTTAGCATTTTCGGAACATTCATTCAAAGTGGCATTTTCGCATTCATTGATGCAGGACAATCCTTCGCATAATTTTGGGCAAGGTGAAAGCAACTCATTGTCCGATGCCACTTTTAGCCTTCCTCCACCAATTTGACCATTTGTTTTTCGGATGGATTGCTAGAAAATAATAAATTTAAAAATAAAAATAAAATAAATTGTTCATCAAAATTCAAATTTTTATAAATAATTTTTTCCTCGCCATTAATTGAGTGAATAATTCACAAGCATCAACTGGGGTGCCATCGGGTCGAGTGCCAACAGAAAAATCGACCAAAATTCCATCGCCCCAGGAACTAAAAATATATGAAATTAATTTTAAAAAAAATTTAATAATAAAAAGAATCTTTTGGCTTAGATAAAATTTATAGAATTAAATATTTTTTTTATTTATTTCAATTTTGTAAAATTTCCTCATCCAATTCGAAAACTAACCTATTCAATGTCTTTGGATTTGTTATAAAATTGATGTCCGTGGTGATGTATTTTGGCGCATATTCTGTCGAATTCACCGCCTTGCCCAAATATTTGTTAAATTCTTTGGCAAATTCCTCATAGGCTGGGGCAGTGCTGCTTCCAAAACTGAAAAAAATACCATTTTGATTTTAATTCATAAAATTTTATTTTGATATTTTTTTTTAATGAAATAAAAAATTATATTTGTGATCTCCTTTATGCTCAAAACTTTTAATGGATTGTAAATACAAATGAAGGAAATAAGAAAATGTAACTTGATTTATTTTATGGGTTGAAAAATGAAATATTTTTAACAATTTAAAATATTTAAATTAATTTTCATTGAATAAATAAAATTTAAATTTTATTTCGAACTTACTCTGTTCCACTGAATTTCAATGGTTTTTCGCCGACCATCACAACCCGGAATTTCAATGGGGTTTTTTCTATTGGTTCACATTTCTCTCCATCGGCGGCGCCCTCTTCCCGACCAAATCCGGGTCGACATTTGCATTGGTTTCCGCCAACACAAACCTAAATTTATTAACAAAATTTATTTGAATTAAATTTTATAATTTATTTTATTGATTTTTATATTTATATTATTTTTTGTCGGACTTTCTGTTGGTGCATCTTTTTATCCTCAATTTTTTCTCATAAATTAAACTAAATTTTATTGAAAAAATTTATGGGATATAAGTTTATACTTTTATAAATTAACAAAATTCTATTAATTATTATTATTTTATTTAATTTTCTAAAAATTTTGTCACTTCATTCAATTCGGGGTAGCAACAGGCATCCGCGCATTTTGTGCAATTTTCAGTAACCTCTACCACAGTTGGATGTTCTGGTTGACTGAATGCAACGCAAACTCTGCCCGGCAATTTTCCCTCATCATAGAATCCGGGTTTACCTATTTATTGGAAATGATTTTTGATAAAAATTGAATCTATTAATTTTTTGATCATTTTGAAATTTTCCTCTTTTTCAAATTTTATTTTATGGTGTTTGAAAAATTAATTTTTTTTTCATTTATATAATTTTAAAATGCACAAACATCTGCAAGTATAGCCCTCAGGCAAATCATCGCAAATTCCATTTTGCTTGTCACAATCATTGGTCTTCTCATCGGCACATTCATTGAATAAACAAACACGGCCCGGTTTATTTTCCTTCATATTTAAAAATAGATAAATAAATAAATAAATTAATTAAAATATGTACATATTTTCTTATTATGACGGTGTTGAAAACGTATTTTGATGGGAATTTTTATTTTTTAATTTTTTTTAACATTATTTGTTCCCACTGGCCAGAACATTTTAAAACCAAATTCGAATTTCTTGGCTTATTTTAAATTATTCAAAAAAATTTTATGAGATGCATTTAACCGAAAATAATTCTTCATTTTATTATGCAGAAGGCAAATTTGATTTTTTCAACCATAATTTATTTTCTTTTAATTTATTTTTGTACAAGCCTATTAAAAATAATTAAATTCACCTTATCCGGACTGCTGTCCACATATGGAGGAATACATTCGCAAGTGTAACCATCCGGCAAATCCTTGCATTTTGCGTGCGCACTGCAATCGTTCATGTTCTCGAATTGGCATTCATTGATTACTGCAAATTAATTTTTTCTCATAATATATGTATTATCAAAAAAATTTTTTAATTTTTTTTTAATTATTTTATGTTCGCCAATCTTTTTTCTAAATTATATTTAATTTTGTTGCACCTTTAAAAATTTTATTCTAGTGTATTTATTTTATGAGTTATAGATTTTTATAATTTTTTATTGTTGTTTTTTCTTATTTAAATTCAATCTAAAATTAATTCGAAACAGTTAATAAAAATTTAAATATATTTTTCATTTAATTCTGCATTTCCCCTTTATTACAATCTCTAACCTTCACTGCATTGTGTGCCTGGTTGACTGGGATTATCATCCTTGAATCCGGGTTTACATGTGCAATAATAGCCATCTTCCTATAATAAAAATAAAATTTAAATTTTATAATTTATTTTTATTAAAAATAACATTTTTTATATTTTTTTATTATTTATGATTGGTTATTCTCAGCGAATTATTATTTTATTAGATATATTTTTCTTTTTTTTTAAAATTTTTAATTAGAAAATTTTATGAGTTCTAATAAATATTCAATTTTTCAATTAAAATATTTGATTTTTCTGAAAGCTTTTGACATGTAATCTTTTAAATAAAAAATTTAATTTAAGAAGATAATTTCACACTGGAAAACCCAAATTTTTACTATCACTTGCCTTGTCATGGCATTCAGCAAATTTACTGCAATTGTTCAACGCCGGATTGGCGCATTCATTCACGAGAAGATGGCATTTTCTACCGGGATGGCCAACTTTATCCGGGGAACGGTCAACCGAATTTGGAGGGCAAATGCATGTGTAGCCATCGGGCAAATCCTTGCAGAGGGCAATCGGATCACAATCATTCAGCGATGGATTCAAACATTCATTTACCTGATTGTGAGGATGAGATATTAATGAATGAAATTTTGAGAAAATTGGAATAATTAAATAAATTTAATTTTGTTTAAAAAATTAAACCGGATTTTCAATGGTTTTAGTTGACCAAATTTGAATAAAAATTTAAATTTTAATAAGATTTGTGAAAATTAAGTGAAAAATAATTCTTTGGTCCAAATATAAAGTATATTGATATTATCAAAAAAATAAATTGCTAAAAGGATATTCATATATTTAATGATCAAATTTTAAACTATTTATTTTTAATTGAAATTTTTTGAAAATAAATTAAAACTCATAAATTATTTTCATTTTTTTAAATTCTTAACTTATTCTAATTTGGCATATTTTAAAATATTTTGCCGACTTCAAAAAAAGAAACAAATTTTTCTTAAATTTAAAAATTTTAAAAAAGAAAAAATTAATTTTTAAAATTCTATTTCTAACCCTTTCTTCACATTCTCTGCCCGGTTTCTTGTAAACTTCAGCACTTGTGTCCACATAACCATCTCGGCATTGGCAAGTGAATCCATCGCGTTCAGTGCTGGATTCAAGGCAAATTGCCGCTGGATGGCAATCCACTTTGGATTTGTCCAGACAAATTGGCACTTTTTGCTCCTGAATACGTTGACAATTTCGGCCAGGATTTCGCAATTCATCGAGGTCCTTGAAGCCTGGCTTGCAAATGCATTTGTATGAATCGGCAGTGTCAATGCAAATTGCATCCGGATGACAAGTGTGCCTTACAATTAATTAGTTTTTGAGCATATTTATATTAATTTAAAAAATAATAAATTAAAAATTTGCTCAAAAAATTTTTAAAATATTTAAAATATGTCAAAGTTTTAAAAAAAGTGAAAATGATATTTATTTAATTATTTTCTTCATTATTCCAAATTTTGGCAGGAATAATAGAAAAAGATCAAAACAAATTATTATTATTATTATTGACTTACTTGCCCTCTGAGCATTCATTAACCATTGCCCGACAGTCAAGTCCAGATTCATGTTGTGGATTGGGTGAAAAATCCACATAGCCAGGCTTGCAACGGCAAACATAACTGAAAAAAAAATGATAGCATTTTATTGATGTTAAAAATATATTTTTTAAATTTTATTTAATATTTTCTGATTATTTTGGGAATTTGCTTATTTATTAAATATAAATAATATCTATAATTATTTATAAGATTGTTTCTGAATAATTTTATGAGTTGTAAGAATAATTAACCCTTCTTGTGTGTCAAAACAAATTGCATCTGGGGAACAATGATGTGTGCCCAACAAACATTCATTCTGCTCAGCGGAACAAACCCGACCTGGTTTATATACCTGTGGATAAATAAAAGAAATAAAATTTGTTAAAAAAAATTAAATTTTTTGTTAATAAATTTTAATAAATAATTAGAATTTATAAATTAATAAATATACTCGAAAATTAAAATAAAATTAGATTTTTTTTAATTTTTGAAACAAATATTTAAATAATAAATATATATGAAATAAAATTAAATAATTTGATTCCATTATAGAAAAAAATATTTTTAAAACCCATAAATTTATTTTGAATTGGATTTTATAAATGAAAAAATTATTGTTATAACCATAAAAAAATCGCCGTCGAATTGCAAAAAAATTAAAATAAAAAAGTAACTGTTTAGAAAAAAAATTATACTAAATTTATAATCGAAAATATTTCATAATTTTTAATTTTCTATAAATTAAATTTATATGCAATTACTTTGTCCGGGCTGTTGTCCAAGAAGCCTGGATTACATGCGCAATAGTATCCTTCATCCGTGTCAATGCATCGGGCATTTTGGTCACAATCATTGTCCGCTTTATTTAGGCATTCATTTTTGAGGCAAACACCCGTAACTGGATGCCTGCGTTCGCCAGCCGTACATTGGCATGTGTAATCCGGTGCTTGGGAAGTGGCATAATTTTGATGGATGATTGGAGCTCCTATAAGAGAATTAAAAATATAAAGATGGCTAATTTTGATATGGATTACTGAAATTTTGTCATTATACAATACATTTTTACTAAATTTCACAGAAATATTAATCAATAAAATTCATAGAATATAATTCCATGAACATTTATTTTATTCTTTGAATTTGTTCATTCTAGCAATATTTATTCATTCTAAATTATAAAAAAATATTATCTGATCCGAGAAAAAAGAGAAAAAATTTCTTATTCTATTAAATTTCTGATATGTTTTTTTATGAGTGCATAAAAAATTTTTGTATTCAATAAGTTTCTATAAATTTTTATTAAAAATTTTTGAACTCATAAAATATTTTAATTCAATTTGTATTTATTTATTTAATTTTTTGAATATATTTAAATTTTTGACACCGAAGAATGCACGTTCGAAATCAACAAATATTAATTTAAATTAATTTCTTAAAATTAGCTATCGGTAAACTAACTTGTTGCATATGTGGCCTCTTCGCCGCTGTTCTTTTTCTTCCTATTTTTGTATGTGTCATCACTGTTCCCTGCAATTGTGGCCGGTCCAACTTGGTATTGTTGTCTTGGTGCAGGCAAACATCTTTCCCTTTTGCGTAAATCACATGAATTCGGATCAACCGGGTCACATGCGCCTGGTACAAGACAATGGCCTAAAATTTAAATGATTAAATAAAATTAGGCAAGAATTACAAAATTTTAAATTATCTCTTCAACTTACCGGATCTTGGATTCAAAACTTTGCCAACGGGACAAGCCGGCGCTGGTGGCAGTGGGGCCCGACTGGAAACACAAACACCGGTTCTGGTGTCTCGGAAATAGGCACTCGGACAAACACAGCGATAATTGCCAAGAGGTGAGCGACGACAAACCTGAAAATTTTGGAGTTTTATTTAGTCAAAATTAAATTTAATTTTTTGGCCCAATCGCTGAATATATTTGCCATAAGAAAGAAATAAATTTAATTTACTAAAGGGTTCTTTAATTGAATATGGATAGAGGTAGAATTTTCTTAATTTTAATCCATCTTTTTTTATAATTTTTATATTTGAATAAATATTATGTTGGAGAAAGCGTGATCAACTATTGTAAAATAATAAAAAAATTACAATTAAATTATTTATTATCCAAATTAATTTTATGAGTTTCATTTTCAATAATTTTTTTGCAATTTTTATAAATAATGCACAATTCTAGAAAAGGACATTCTCTTATCTATCACAATTTACAGAGTAAAAAATTACATATTTTAATTTATATATATTTTTTTGATTATTTTTACCTCAGGATATGGGCAAGTGGTTGACACCTCCGAATTGCACCAATCACCTCCACAAACTTTTGTCAATGGATGGGCGGGAAAATCGCTGGGACATTGGCAAGTTGGTCTGAAAATTATGTGAATTTTTTAAATTAAATTAAGATTTTATCAGTTGCAATAATGAAAAAAATTTTTAAAAATTCTTATTTTTAAGTTATAATTATTTCTTGTTCAAAAAGAAATCTGTCACTTTTCTTAAATTTTTTTAAATCAACCACAAATTTTAATAAATTTATAAAGAGAATTATTTATGAGTTATAGAAAAATTAATTAAGTACAGTATATACATTTTATGATTACAATAAATTAAATAAGGAATTTATTTTTAATTTAATTCACCTTCCATCAATGAGCACACAAATTTGGCCCAATGCTCTGTCACAGCCCGTTTGTGTGTCCGGATTGCATCCTCCATTTGAAGGTGGTGGTGAATGATGAACTGGGGCAGGACAAGCCAACTTTTGGACCAATGAGCGCAAGCGCATGTCCAAATCCTTGAAGCCTTCCACAAAGAACCAACTGAGATAGAAAAATGAATGAAATATAATTAAATTTAATTTAGAATTTTGCATGAATCTGAATAATATCAATGTTGAATTATTTAATGAATTGTAATTGTAATTGTAATAATATTATTATTTATTATCTTTTAATCTACTCGTATTCAATTATTAAATTTTTGATAAATTTAAAATTTTTTCTGATCAAAAATTTTAATTTTTATTTATAATTTTATAAAATTAGAAAAGGGCTGAAATTGCGGATCAATATTATCATCAAGTGAAAAAATTCATTTTATATTGGGTCAATAATTTTTTAATTTATGTGTTACATTTTTATTTTTAGAATATTTTATTTTTTCTTTAATTTATTTTTTTTTTATTTTCTTTATCTGAAAAATGGAAAAATTAATAATAATAATTATTAATTAAAATATAATTGATAAAATTCAATTTAGAAATTCTTACTTATTTGGTGAACCGGCAATCAGCTCCAATTCAATGGCAGAAACATGGTCGGTGACTCCAATGGCAAATGTGTTTATTTGAAGAGCCCTTGCCGATTTAGCTGGTTGCGTCACATTGTCTATTGAGATGAGAAAAGATAGAAATTTGAAACACGTAAATGTTTTTGAATAATTTTTAAATAAATCTTTTTAAAATAATTTTCTGGATTATAAAAATTCTACAAATGTCTTCAAATTTAAAAATAAATAAATTCAAGAATTTATTAAATTATGGTGTAATGATACGGATAAATTTCTTGCATAATCGGACCATTTATAAAATATTGGACTTGTTGAAGATGGCTTAAATTTTTTTTAGAAATATATTGATTAATTTGCGAATTTGAATTATATTAATTTTAATTTAATTCATATTTTCTCCCTCTTTACCTTGACTTCTGCCATCCGTGATCACCACTGCCACACGATTGACTCCATCGGAGAGGGGTCTAACACCACGACGATCGGAAAATCCCTCAGTGACCATATGTTGGATGGCTGCTCCAGTTCTGGAAAGTATATAATGAATGTACAAATTTGTATAAATTTTCATTATTTTCATAATATTTAAAAATTGATATAATTTAGCCAATTGGAGGAAGAATAATTTTTTGGAGGCTTTTTAAAATAATTTAATTATTAAGATCAGATTATTGTTTATGGGTTTAATTTAAATTTAAAAAATTTCTTTAACACATAATTATTCTAATATTTCCATTTTTAATTATTAAAAATTAATTTTCGGCTTTTATATTATTTTTCAATTTTCTTCAAATTTTCTCTTCTTCCCTCTAACCTTGTCAATCCAGTTAAATATTGTGTGTGGCTGACGGCAGAGAGCAGCGATTGTTTATCGGAATATTGATTTAAATTGAATTCATGCCGAATTTGATCAGAATATTGGATTAGGCCAACCTGAATTTTTAAATTTAAAATACTAAATCTTTTCCTCATTTTCTGTATAAAAAAATTTTTTCAATATAAAAATTAATTATTATTTGATTAAAATTTTTGAACTCATAAAATTTTTTTTAATGAAGTTTATTATTTTTAAATAAGTTTTTACTGAATATCTAGAAAAAATATCACTGCCAATCCGAATTAAATTAAAAATTTTCAAAAAAAATTGAAATCAAATTAAAATTATGCAAAATATTTTATACCCGTGTATTGTCCAGCCCAATGTCGAATAATTCAATGAATTCGCGGATGAATCGAAGCACCTCATTGCGGAATACTTGTGAACCAATTGAGCCGGACCCATCAATTAGGAAGATTAAATCCGTTTTTTGCTTTGGACAACTGGTTTGCACTGTACATGCTCGGCCAGGGGGCAAATGCGCATTCACGGAAACATCCTAAATGAAAAATATGGAAATTTCAAATATATATTAATATTTTGAGAGATGCAAATTTAAATTTTTTAACATCATAAATTTTTTTCATCTTTTGTTTTATAATTTTATAGAAAAATAATCATTAAAAAATACAACGAAGCCTATTGAACAGAAAATTTAAAAAATTAATTTTAAAAACAAAATTTATCTATTAATTGCTAAATTTTTATCTTATTTAATTAAATGGTTCATCTCTAGTAAATTCTTTAAAATATATATTAACACAAAATTAAATAATATATCCCAATTTGAAAAAGTTGGCGGAATTAAAATTTTCAAAATAAATTAAATGGGAATGGAAATGGTATATCTAACAAATTTTAAAAATTTTATATTAAATAATATTTAATTATTTACCACATAGCCGGCAAAGCATTGGCAACTGTAGCCTTGAGGTGTGTCAATACAATCGGCATTCTCATCGCATGTATTCAATGAACGATGGGCGCATTCATTGCTGGCTACAAAAATTAAAATTTTTTTTTTCTTTTTTCTCATTAATATTTTTATAAAAATTGAATAAATAAAATTTTTTGGCATTCTTTTATTATTTTATTTTTTTGTCCTCATCTTTTTTTTAACAAATATTAACCTGATCAAAAAATTCTATTGTTAAAGAATTAAACTTCAGCAGAAATTCATATGTGTTGCAACAATTTTGAGAAATTTACGAAATGCAATTTCGATATAAAATTAACTACCTAAATTAAAATTTACTAAATATAATATGATATTTTAAAATTTTTTAAGATGATATTAAATAACGAACAATTAATGCATTTTCTCCCCGGTTGCAATCCAAATTGATGTGAAACATCCGTGTATCCATCATTGCAACTGCACTCAAATCCATCTTTATTGTCCACACAACGAGCAAATGGCGAGCAATCATGTCGATCTGCGCATTCATTCGATACTGAAATGAATGGGAATTTTAAAAATTTTTTATTAAGAATTAATTTTGGATAAATTTCGAAACATTAAGGCAACCATGAAAAATTTTTGAACTCTAACATACAATTTTAATGAAAATGAATTTATGAGAAATACAATATTTTTTTAAAAAAACAATTAAAAAGTAATTAAAAATTTTAGTCTAATTGAATTAAATAAATTATATTTAAAAAATTATAATATTATCTTTTTTCAGTTATTTTTAAAATTTTAGAAATTTGCAAATAAAAAATTCCAACCTATAAAAATTTTTTACGATCTAAAAAATTTAATTAGTGAATGAAAAATATTTTTAAAATATTAATCCCAAAAAGGCCAATCCGAAAAATAAAACAATAATTAAAAATAATTATTTATAAAAAAAAATTCCCACATTCTTTGCATTCTCTGCCCGGTGTAATTGGGTCCACATCGAAAAATCCGGGTTTACATTGGCAACTGTATGAGCCGAGCACATTTATGCAAATTGCATGTTTGTCACATTCCGGATCGACCTATGCAAATGTTAAATGTCATTTAAAAAATATTTTTATTTTATTCAGAATAATAAAATTTTAAAAAATTTAATTTTTGTTTTTAAAAATAAAATTTTATATATATATTTTCCTTTATAATCAAATTAACCTGGCAAGCGGCTGTCATTTGGCATTTGCCATCCACCAATGTCGATCCTTCTGCACATTGGCATCGCCGATTTATGCAAACCTATGTTAAAAATAAATTTTATTTGAATTTTTAAAAATAAATGGATAATTTAAACCATTATAAAACCATTTAGAATCCGATTATTTTTTGGCAAGTAATACATCTCATAAATAATTTGAGGAAATTTCTAAATATAATACCCAAATAAATCATAAATTCAAAATATCATTTCCGAACCGAACTACATCAAATATATAATAATAAAAGAATTCATTATTCACCTTTCCTGCCGAACAAGAATTTGATTTGTTTGGCTCGCATTGATCATTGCTTTCGGAGAATTGTGGCTTCTCTTGACTGGGCTTATTGCAAACTCGGCCCGGATATTTGCCAACATTTGCAGATGCATCCACAAATCCAGGATTACAAGTGCATGTATAACTGTGGAAATGGGGGTACTTGTATACTTTGTATCCGCCAGAACCCTTAAAAAATTTCGATTTTTTTTTTCGCTTTAAAATCAATTTTAAATGTTTATTAATGCATTTTTAACAAAAAAAAAAACAACAAAGTGAATTAAATGGGGTATATTTGTGAAACTTGAGACCAAAAATGGAAAAAAATATCGGGTCCTCCAAATTCTTTTCGCCACATAAATTCATGCACATAGCTTATAACTGCTGATCGGTGTGTGCCAAAGCGTTTCTTATGCCCATGTTTGAATTTATGCCACGTGCTTTCAATGGTATTCGTGTGTTGTTTTGAAATAGGATCGACGAAATTTTTGCTGTGGTTGACTGTGTAATGAGTGTAGAGTTCAGGAAGATCCTTGATTTTGTTGTATGCTTTCCAACAGTCCGACACGATTATTGATCCTGGGCGAATGTACTGTTGAATGTATGGAAGAAGGCTGTCGGCAACATAAATTAAACATTTAAAATTGATTTTAAAGCGAAAAAAAAATCGAAATTTTTTAAGGGTTCTGGCGGATACAAAGTATACAAGTACCGAAATGGGAATAAAATTGTGTTTACCTTTTTATAAATGCATTTTTTAAATTTAGAATTTTATAAAATGTAATTCTTTTCAAATTTTGATATTTAAGTTTTATGATGAATGAATTTTTTGGGGATATTATTTAAAGTTTAGAGAAAATTTTATTGGTATTTATATTTTTGTTTGGTGAGGTGGTTTGGAAAATATTGCTAAAATCTGACAATTCTAACATAAATAAATTCATTAAGTAAAAAATTGTTTATGGGTTTTAAATTCCTACTTTTTCATAAGATTTTTAAAGTGTTTCTTAAAAATTCATTAAAAATAGAATAAAAAACAAATAAACCATTAATGAAAAATTTTTCTTTTCTAAATTTGTTATATTTTTTGGAAAGCTTTAAATATAAATAAATTAATAAAAATTATCTACTGAATTATTTTTAAAATTATTTTAAAAAATTGAAACCCATATATTTTTTATTAGAAAATAAGAAAATAATAAATCCTAAAATGATTTTTAAAAGAATTGAAAGAACAGCAGTACTCATGCAAATTTATTTATTAAATTAAAAAATCAAAAAAATCACCTATCTACTTACCCATCTTTTGCATCCATGCAATGCGCATTCTCACTGCAATCATTTTTGCTATGGTCTTCACATTCATTGATGGCTTGAATGCATTTTCTGCCCGGTAATTGGCCAATTGTCTCGGAAATGTCCGTATATCCGGGATGGCATCGACACTCATAGCCACTGTTTGTGTCCACACAGGCAGCATTCGAATCACAATCGACTCCTATTAATGAAAACATTTTATTGAGGAAGAATTGTTGATTTATTTTATAAATTCTTTTTTCGAAAATGAATTTGAATTTTGAACATATATTCTTGGTAAATTAAAATATGACCATAAGTTTGTGGACTTCCACATTCATTTTGTTGTCGCCGACAAACACTGCCAGGATGAGCATTTTTAGGGCTAACATCCGCAAAGCCCGGATTGCAGCGACAAGTGTATCCTTCTGCCTAAAATTTTATTTTATATGGTTCTTTACTTTTTTTACTGTTAATGATTGATTTTTGACTTTAATACTTATATGTGTAGAATAATTTTATGAGTTTTAAAATATTTAAAATTATTTATTTGCTTTTCGACAATATATCAAAAAACGATCATTTTATGAATACATTTTAATAATTTAAAACATATTTTTATAAATTTCAAAAATATATTTGTTAAATGTAATGAGTGCGGCTTTTTTTTATTTAATTATTTTATTAAAAAATTTCCAAATAAATTAAAAAGTGTCTAATATTATTTGATGAGTTCTAAAATTTTTTATAAAAGGCATTCATCAGAAATTTTAAATATTAATTCTTAATAAAAATTCTATTTAATAATGAATTTTAGACTTGATCAATGCATTGGGCATCCGGGGAGCATTCATTCAATTTTGGGTCTTTGCATTCATTGATGACCAAGCATCGGCCATCTGGCAATCGGCCATAGCCATTGGGGCATGCACATTTGTAGACACCATCCAGGAACATGCAAACCTTAAAAAATAAAATTTAAAAATTTTGAAAAATAATTTAATATGAATTTTTAAAAATATATTAAAAAAATTTATCAAATTTATGAATTAATAATTATGATGAATATTTGTAATCATGAAATGAATTTTATTGGAAAAATTGCTTCCCATAAAATAAATCTTATAAAAATGCAATAAAAAAGTTAGAATAAATAAATTATAAAAAAATCCATAGACAAATGTTCAATAAAATTTTATAAAAATTAATTTAAAATTTATAAAATTAAAATTTTTACTTCATGTTTTTGTTGACTGCAACTCATTGGATCGTTGACATCACATTCTGATGGCGTTTGATAAGCTGGAAATGTTTTGTGATATAAATACAAATTTATTATTATTCAATGAATAGAATGTTCCAAAAAACACCTTTTTTGGGCACCGATTTTTAATAAATTTTAATTTATTTTTCTGCCATATTTTTGGAATCAAAATTTCATCAAAAAAATGAATAGAAGAAAGAATTCACCTATTAAAATTTGAATTTTATCATAAATTTCTCTGTTAATTAAGAGTAAAAAAGATAAATTGGAAAATTTTATAATCGAAAATTCCAGGAATAAATTTAGGAATTTTAAATCTGGTTTTTTATTTAAAGATTCCGACTTTCTCGAGCGCCGAATACGACGATATTGATGGAAATGAAATAGAAAAAAGCAGCCACCAATAAGAGGAGATGATTGCGGCGAAATTTGTAGTTGGAATAAGGTCGAAAATATGGAGATGACATTTTTAGAATAAACAAATTTACCCAAATCTAAAAGTTGGATAATTTTCACTTAAAATTTATAATTATTTAGAAAAAAATAATTTATAAAATTAAACTCATAAAATAATTTTGTGTTATTTTCTATTTAAATTTATTTTTTTATGGTTTGTTTAAATATACAAATTGCACAATCGTGAACAAAAATTTTAATTTTAAATGAATTTTTTTTAAAAATTAACAAATAATTTCACAAAATAAGTCAAATATTTATTTTCATTTAATATATATGTTGTGTTAAATATTGGAAATTTTAATTTCCGGAATTTACCAGAAACTTGGCTGGTAAATTTTGGAAATCTCATCTTCTAGGCATCGTACAGACTCGAGAGTAGGCACATTCGACTCGGCATGGTCGATTTAATTTATGTCATTTCAATTTCAGACCGGTAGAGTGACTAAGGTTAGGGTTAGGGTTATGGTTAAGGGCGACATGGGCTTTAGGGGCTTTGGGCTAGGGATTAAGGACTAGGGTTAGGGTATACCGGTCTGCAATTGAAATTTCCTACAGTAAATCGACCATGCCGAATCTAATGAGCCTACTCTCGAATCTTTATGACGCCAAGAAGCCGATATTTCCAAAATTTACCGGCCCATCCGCCTGATAAATTCCGGAATTTACCAATTTCCAATATTTACCTCAACATATATATAATTTTTTAGAATTAATAAATGAGAAAGGTTTAAAGGAGTGAAAATTTATTTATATGGGAGACTTCTTCATGTATAGAATAATTGACAATTTAAATAATTAACATGTTTATAAATACAAAATGTAAAAATAAATAATTCACGCATGCTAGAATTCTTAGCCCTCGAAGAAAACGCCCAATGCGAAAATTGACGAAAATTAAAATAATTGTAAAATTGCTCACATCTTGCTAATTTTTGCAATAATAAAATTATTAGCAGTAATTTATGCTGGACTAAAAGGCAAGGTATTTGGTATTATTAAATTTTTAGATAGAATAAAATATAATAAAATTAATTTTAAATAGCATAAAACTTCATTTTATATTATTTATCTGAGTCAGAGTTTTATTGGGAGAGGAGAGGTGAAAACCTGTTTCTATTTGACATTTGGGGAAGCGTGAAGGTGATATCATTTAAAATAGATTGAAAAAATTTTTGCAAAACAATATTAAATGATGGGTAGTGAGTGTGCGTAAATGTGGAGAAAAATGTTAAATTTTTGAAGAAAAAAATTAATTAATCTAAAATTTTCTATGACAATTTTGTGAGTAGCAAAAATCAAATGATAATTTGAAAGGAATGAGTCACTGATCACTGTTTGATTCTGATAAAAACACATTCTCCATATTCAATGGATTGGTTTCAATTAGAGAATTGCAAAATGATGGGATCAATTGTAAAACTCATAAATTATTTAATATAATAGAAAATATATTTTCATATAAATACAATTTCAACTAATTAATAAATGATCGCTACTGGCCGCAAAATTAATAAAAATACTAAAACTCATAGATTATTTGAAAAAAATAATATTTATATTTTTAATAAAATTTATTTTCAAAAAAGAGAAGGTAGAAATGACATTGATTGTTTAAAAATTATTAAAAAAATTTACAACTCATAAATTAAATAATTATATTAGAAAATATATTTCCTTAAGAAATTAATTTTTAATAAAAAATAACATGACTAACAACTAGGACATAAATTTTTAAAATAAAGAAAAAAAACTAAATAATAATAAAAACCATATAATATAAATATTGGATTAAAGTTGGGGCGAGAGTTTGAGCCTAGATAAAATTATTAGTCGTTAGAAATAAAAGCTGTTGAGAAATATTTCCTAATGCCTTAAATTCTGATAATAAATTTTATAATAGCTAATTTTTATCAACGCCGTTTATTTCCATTAAAAATGCTTTAGTTAACCATTCAATTATTAATTTAAAATTTGCGCGGAGTAAAAACTAATCACACATTTTATTTTGCAATTTGGGTGCGGTTCAAATAAGAAAACCAACAAACAAAAAAAGGGCCTAGTCTAACCCCAAATAATTAATTCATTATTCGTTTTGGTCCCTCAATTCTTCTCATTTGACAGTCCCAGAATTTCCACATAGGCAAAAAATCCACTTGGCCAAATCAAACCCATCATTTCCTAACACCCATTTTCTACTAATAGGTTTTGCTTTTTAGGAATGCGCTGCGCAATCAAGCAGCAAAACACAGAGAGAAGCCAAATTTGATGGGGAAATGTATGGATGGGGAAGGCGAGGGGACAATTGATGGAAAGAGGAAATGGGAAATGAAGGGGCGAATTAATGGGGAAGAAGCTCCACAATATAAACCAAGGGGGAAATGCTCAGCAACAGCAAAGAAGAGGGCAATTTGGCCGCTCTAGGAGGAAAAGTAAACTTTTGAACGCTGCCTTTTATGGGTAAGGCGAAGATGGATTGTGGAGTGTGGCGGCAGTGAAATTGTGGTGTGAAAGGACAAACAAAACATTTGGCCTATCCTAGCGCAGTCGAAAGGCAAAAGCCACTTTTTATTTGGAGATTGGGTGAACAATGGAATTAAAGAATCTATTTGGTTACTTTATTAAAAATGGAATAAATTGAAAGTTTTCGAATTTGGAAAGTATTAGGGCCCGTGTCATGTTTTGCGAGCAAATGAAAAATATATTTTATTACTAAAAATTTATCAAAAAGTATAAGTAATGCAGACAGCAATCCTCAAAAAAATAAAGACAATTATTTAATTATTGACCATAATAATTTTCATTTCATTATAAATTCAATTACAAAAAGGGAGAATTATAGAGTTTAATTATTTATTGATGAAAACTTATTTTCTTTAAAAAAGTTATTTTCAATAGAAAAAAGACGCCGTCTACTTCAAAAATATAATTTAAAAAAATAAAAACTAATAAAATTATTAATTATAGTATAAAATATTCACATTAAGAATTTATTGCTAATAAAAAAGGAATAATCCTTTTCTACTAAAATAAAATAAATAATAAAAATAAAGACAATGAAGTAAAAATAATTTTTATTATGTTAAGAAAAAGATTTCTAGTAGTCTATAAAAATTTTATTTATAAATTAATATGTAGCTTTAGATTGATATCGGAGAATTCAATTAATACAAGAATTATTAGCCACAACAGAAATCCATTTTTCTATTGAATTAATTATGTATATATGAAGAATTATTAATCCTATTAATCTTAACAAATGGAAAACATACAACAAATTTAAATTGAGGAAGATGGAAATTATAAAATTTTAAATAAAGCGTCGCACTTTTGAATTAATTTGTGGACGCAATGAAATTATTGGGAAATATTATGGAGAATTTTTATATGAGTGATTAAGAATAGCAAATATGGCTTTTTGACAACAGCTAATATATATGTGTTATGGAAGAGCGTATATATAGAGAATTGATGAATTATTAGCTCTGGGGTTATATTTTTGGCAGTCTCTCCCAGTTTCTACTGCTATAGAAGGTGAAAAAATGTGCAAACGACAATCGCCACCTTTTCCTTCTATTTTTCCTCTCTAAACCAATTCAGGCGCTGCCGTTGCAAAAAGTTCGTGCATTTTAGAAGGCCGCAATCTCCGATAAAGGGCGGTAACCGTCGCAACAAAAAAGCAGGAAAACGTTGATGTGGCCTTTAATAGAAAACTAGGCCTATTGGCCCTCTTTTTGCCCTTTCCAAATGCGACGTTTTGTTGTGATGAACGCCTAGCCAATTTTCTTCCATTTTTCTAGCCCCCAATATTTCCACATTTGTCTTCCATTTCCTCGCCCTCTCCATCTATCCCCTTTTCATGTTTGTTGCGCAAAAGTGTTAAACCAACCCCCTGTCGCTTCCCTAATCACCCGTTTTCCCCTTTCTCCTTTGCGCGAAGGAAGGCGTGATTTGATGTATTTGATGGGGGTTTTGGCTTGACGGCTGGTTTTGTTCGTTGCGCGCACATTTTCCTTTTTGATGTAATGATGGTCGCCGCCGTCCCTTCCACCCACCACCAAAAATTGGCCGAATGAACGGCTTTAATGCAACAACATTTTTGGTTGGGGAATACTCTAATGGGAGGGAAGGAATTTTGGATGGAAATATTTTATTCCATTTTATTATAGAATAAATTGGATATAATATAAGATTAAAGACTAAATTTTGGAATTTTTCTAAGTGAATAATAAATTTTTGGAGAAATGATAAAAATATTTAAAATCTTTTGTTTTTCGTCAGACGAGAAATTATGATTATGTTTAAAAAAATTTATTCATAATCAATTTTCATTATATTTTTTTTGGCATTTTTCTGGGCAGTATTGTCGATAATCTTGATATTTTTTGGAAGAAATTGACGGCAGATTATATATTTTCTTTATAAAAAATTATTTATGGGTTGTAAATTTTGATAAAATTTATGTGAGAAAAAAGGAAAAAAAAAACAATTAATAATTCTGCAGATGAATTTAACTGTGAATGATTTTTTGAATATCATATTACAGGTTATTATTTTGTAAATTTATTCAAAATTTAATTGTGCTCGTCCTTATTTTTATTTTATTATTAACTTATTTTATGTTTTAACAAATTTTAATTAATTTTGGCAAAAAGAATAGAAAGAAACTTCATGGCGTACATTTTTCGAGAATGGAAAGCGGTTTGGGGGTTTTGACTGCTGCGGAAAATATGAGATCAAAGGGAAAAGTGTAAAAATTGAAGAGGAATTCTTTTCGACGAAGTGGCCAATTGAATTGTGTTGGAATTAGAAAGTAGGCAAAAAGTGAAGAATGAAAAGGGAATGGGGAGTTTGGATTGTTTGGTGGAACGGAAACTGGTCTGATTGAAGGCAAATTTTCAACCTAAATATTTGTTTTTATCAAATAATAAAATTGGTTTGAAGCAAAAAATATTACTCATTAATTAAAAATATTATAAAAAAAATCAATATAAATTTATATTATTAATTTTTAACCTAAAAACATGGAATCAACTAATAATCATTTGAAATGATATTAAATATATAATTTTTTAATAATCAATTTACATTTACATTGAATCTCGTTGTGGTCCATTATTGTTCATTTATATTAAAGAATTTCTATAAGAATATATTTCCAAATTTAATTAAATAATTTATGGGTTTTTGCTTTTATTTGGTATCAAAATATTCGCCATTATTTTCAAAATTTTTATTTTTTGGAGCCAAAAATCATTAATTTAATACATATATATTGTCTATTAATAATATCAAATTACCATAAACGTTTTCTAAAATAAACATTTCAATATATAAATATTATATTCATGATATTTCAGGCAATTTATTGCAACTCATAAAATTATTCATTGTAAATTCTTATAATTGTTATGTATTGAAATTTGATCTTTATTATAAATGTCGAACTGTCGATGAAAACACATTTTAAAAATATCAAATTAATTTCAAAATAATTTTTTTAGCAAATTATTAGAGCAGCCATTTTTTAATTTTTTCAATTTTTTTTTCAAACTGTCTTTATAGTTGAAAAGTGCAAACCGTACTAGTGCATTTTCAACAAATCCACAGCTTGAACCTTGAATCCTACCTTGACTGTCGAGCATTGGTGGATGATGCTCCTAATCCAAGGGCAAGTTAATCAAATTCGTATTTTTCTTGCAATATTTATTATTATTATTATTCACCAATTATTTATGAAATAGAAAATATTAAAGCAATGAATGTGATGAATACATTTGCCAATACCGTGATGATTATAGCGAAACAATTGCCAAAGTTTATACAGAAATTGCTTGAAAAATTTTTTAAAAAGATTTTTATTATTTTTACTTTGGTAGCATCACTGCCTCTGCCAAGGAATTTTCCAAATAATTTGGCAAATATTCGTGCAAGAGTAGAATGCAAATTTAATTTTGTTTAAACCAAAAAACCCATCTTATGAACTAGAAAATATCCCAGTATAATGCTTACTAAAATTGTTCAATCCTTAAGTTGGTAAATGAGAAAAAAGTACTAGGATACTTATAGGGTTATACGGGTCTGATAGGCGATAGATATTTGATTCTTTCACAAATTTTTTCTATTGACATTTTAATTTTTTTAAATTAATTTTTAATTGTTCTCTGATGTGGCAAAACCAAAATCTTTAAAAATCCGAAACAATATGGTTTAATATATGAAATTAAGAAAGGAAATAATTCATGATATGAGATTTTTTAATAATATTTTAGTTTTTTTCAAAAATATTTTCGGTTTCACAAATACTCAAATAAAAAAGTACAAAATTTCATGCCTCGTTAATATTAGTCTAATTCAATTTCTTTTAGATTTTTGTTTTATAGGGGTGAAAAATATAATTAAATATACTTTATTCATTGATTATAATTTGTTCAAAAACTTTAATGCCATAATTACCTAAATTCCATAACCAAAATACCTAATTTATAATATAATACCCAATCAAACATTAAAATTTTTTTATGCAGAAAATTGTAAAATAATTTAAAGAAAAGAAAAATCCAAATTCAAAAAATATTAAAGAACAAATTAAAATTTTTAAATTTTTGGTGACATTTGACTTATGTTTTATTGATATTTAGCTGTTTCCATTTCTATCATTTTAATTTAAAATTTTAATTTTTTCGAAGCCAACAAAAAATTCAATTTTGACCTTGATTCACTGTCAAATTTCCTCAATTTAAACTTTTTTTTCATTAATTTAAAATTTTATCCTCTAAATACATCAAAATTTTGAAAATTCAGAAAATGTGATTTTATCCAAATACAAATTAATTTTATGTCCAAAAATGAATTTTATATTTATTAATTTTAAAAATAAAGTAATTTTAATTTTTTTAAATTAATTATTTTTTTGGGAATCGGATGGTGTATTTTAATTTATTATCACAAAATGTCTTCTAGTTTTATGTGTAAACAATAAGATTTAATTTATGGGTTTAAAATTATTTTAAAATAATTTTAATTTTTGCAATAAAGGTTTTTTTTCATTTTAATTCAAAAATTTATTTAATTATTGTCAATTTTTTCCTTTCTTAAAACTTGAAATTTTCCAATACCATAAGACATAATATTATTGTATCATTTTATTTAGTTTCCTTTTATTTTTTTTTAAATTTTATTTCTTTTTCACGTGGCAATTTTATGCAAAAATTTGAAGGAAAGTTAGGTGGAATAATATTTGATGGTTAATTTATGGTTTGATGAGACTAAAATTGGACAAAATATTAATGACAAACAAATAATTTTGCTAAAAAATAAATGGCAGCAGAGTTGCTATCAATTCCCTCTATTAATTATAATTTGTATTTTAGTCTTTCTAAGGTATTTTTATTTTGCCATTAATCCATCCAATTGGGCTTGTCATTTATAATTTTCTTCAATTCTTAGAATGAACAATGATCCAAATTAAAACCAAAATTTTTCATTGCAAATATGCAATTATTGGTGGAGATTGGAGAATATGGAAAAAATAATATTTATAAATGTTGTCATTTTTTTGAAAATAAATAAAATATATTTTATTATATATCCGAAATTATTTTATGGAATTGAATTTGGACATTTTTATTTTTAGATTTGATTTTTAATTTAAATAGTATATTGTTCATAATCTTGATTCGTCTTCTTTTCATATTCATAAAAAAATTATTTTATTAAATAAAAATTTTACAATATAAAATTTATAGATTACATTTATACAAACTAAAAATTCTTGATCTTTTGAAATTGCAATTTTCTGTTTGATTTAATTTATTTTCACAAAATTTCTTCTTTTTTATGTGTAAATAAACAAGAATAAATTTATGTGTTTAAGATTAATAATTTTCATTTTTAATTATTTTAAGATAATTTTCATTACTAGCAATAATTTTGAAAATTATTGAAACAAAATTGATATTAAGAATATTTTTTTTCGTTTCATTCTAAATATTTTAGTTAACTTTTGTCAATTTTCCCTTTCCCAAAATGTGAAAATTTCTAATAACATAAGATATTATATTATTGTATCATTTTATTTAGTTTCCTTTTATTGTCTTAGTCAATATGTAAACAAAGAAATTAATTGAGAAATTTTTTTAAAGATTTTTAATTTTAAATTTGAAAAAAATATCAAGTTTTAGGGTAATTCAGTCAATACATTTCAAAATGGACACAAATTAATTAAATTTAAATATGGATTGGAAATTGAAAAATTTTATGTGCAAAAAATCCATTTCAGAATTTAAATACAATTTTATAATATTTTTATTTAATTTAATTGGAAAATTATAAAATAATTTAAAGAAAAGAAAAATCCAAATTCAAAAAATTTAAAGAACAAATTAAAATTTGGAATTTTTTTGGAGACATTTGATTTTTTGTTTTATTGATGCTTTGCATTTTTCCATTAATAATTATCTTAATTTAAAATTTTAATTTTTTGAACCCAATGCAAAATGCAATATATTCATTTTAATCGATTCATTGTCAATTTTTATATATTTATTTTCTAAAATTTTTATGGGTTTAAAAAATAAAAATCTAATTTTAAAAATTTCCGATTAACCATTCATTTCATTTCGACTAAATGTAAATCGTCAATTCCATTGGCTTAATTACCGCTTATTTCTAGTCTACCAAAAAGGGCACTCTATCATTAATTTTTGCAGAGAATCATAAAAATAACAAATTTGTTTATGTCGCCGTCGGATTCCTATTTTTGACTTCAAGAAGAGCCAAAAGCCGACCTATGGCATTGGCTTTTAAAATTTTGCGCACCAACGTAATTACACACTGGCTGAATGGATTATGAATCTTTGATTCTCTCTCATAAATGCCTCCTTAAAATGAGTAATTTCTCACATTTTTAAGAATTATTTCAATTAGCAAGATTTTGCTTTATGAGAATGCTAAATATTTTAAAAATAGAATAATTTGAACAAAAAAAATTTAATTAGTTAATAATATTATTGTTATTTGAATAAAGTAATTATTTTTTGATTAATTATTCGGCAGAATTTAATAAATTTTTAATCATTTCTAATTATGGTTAATTAAAATCAACAAATTTAATTTTCTTTAAATTAAATGAAAATTTTAGCAATCCAACATTCAAAATAATATATATTTTTCTATTTTTTGAAACGTAATTTATTTCGAATGTAATTCAGCGCGTTCTTTCATTCAATTATGAATAATTTTATTGTTGTTATATTCATTTTTAAATTTTAATTTTCTATATAATTAATTTTAAAATTAATAAAAAAAAGTTTATAAATTTAAATAAACATAATTTTTAAAAATAGATTTAATTTTTATATAATTATAATTATTTGAATTTTTGAATTAAATTAAAAAAAAATTATTATCTATTTAAAATAATTAAATATTTTTTCAACTCATAAATTTATATATAATTCCTTCTTCAACATATTCCTCATCTTGTATACTAAATTGGAAAAATAGTGACAAGAACAGCTACCTACATAAAATTATTTGAAACAAAAAAAAAATAAAAAAATTTTCATTAATTTATAATTAATTTTTTTTTCCTTTTTATCAATAGGTCAAACAAATTTCATTTACGCCAACATCCAACAAATTCACTTCAACAATACACATTATCTTTAGCGGTATCTGCTCATTGCATCCAATTTAAGGCCCAAAATGACTGAATGAGAGTAGAGTAGGATTATTGTTGCGAGCATCATTTATTTCAATCAAATTTCCCTCCTAGGATAGAAAAATTCATTCTTCCAACCCCAAGCAAAATTGACAGAAACGGCAAAAAATATTACATGCAAATTTTGTTTTGTCTAACCCCAAAAACCACTTTATGGAGTAGAAATATATCCCAAAATAATGCTTGCTAAAATTATTCAATTGTGAAAATTGGTAAATGAGCAAAAAGGACTAGGATATTTTTATAGGTTTATGCGGGTCAGATTCAGATTGGCGATAGATATTTGATTCTTTCATAAATTTTTTCTATTGACATTTTAATTTTTTTAAAATTAATTTTTATTGTTCTGATGAAACAAAAACAAAATCTTTAATAATCTAAAATAATGTTGTTTAATATATGAAATTAAGAAAGGAAATAATTTATGAGATGAAAATTTTGTAATTATTTTTTAATTATTCTTAAACATTTTTCGGTTTCACGAATACCCAAATCAAAAAAAAGCAAAATTGAATAACTCCTTAATATTAGCCTAATCCAATATCTCTTAAATTTTTGTTTGTAGCGTTAAAATATAATTAAAATATATTATAGCTCGTTGTTTATGATTTAGTTCAAAAACTGTCAATGCCATGTTCAAATTCCGTGTCCCAAAATCTAATTTATAATTTTTTACTCAAAATTGTTCCAAAAAATTAGTCAATTAGTAGAAAATGTCTGGCTATGGGATCAGACATTAGATTTTAATTTCAAAATTTATTTACTATTATTTTTATAATTTTTTTTATTTAAATTAATTATTTTTTTCGGATTTCTCGCTGTCCTTGATTTTTAATTATTTCAAAATAATTTTACTTTAATATACAAATTTGATAATGGAAATAATTTATGAGTTAAAAATATTTTTCTAATATTTTCAATTTCGGTTTCACGAATAAATGCTCAAATCTAAAAGCATAAAATTTAATGCTTCTTTGATATTTTCCTAATTCAATTATCTTTTAAATTATTGTTTAAATGCATAAAATATAATAAAAATATATTAAAGCTCACTGATTTAATTCAAAAACTGTCAATGCCATTTCAATTTCCGCGACCCATATTTAATTTATTATTTTGCACCAGGGCTGGGGTCGAAACTCAGAAAAATCTAAATCGAAATTTGCTTCGAAATCGAAACTCACTTCCAAATCGAAATCGAAATCGAAACGAAACTAAAACGTCGAAATTTCGACAATCGAAATCGAAAATCGAAATTTTTCAAAAAAATTTCCAAATCCTTTAAAAATTGAAAAAAAATTCTGAAAATACAAAAAAGTGAAATTTTTATCCAAAAAAATAATATTCAGTGATTTTTAAAAAATAAAATTGTAGGGTTTAGCATTTTGATGAAATAAAAGAAGCTTTTTCAAATTTTCTTGTTTCTGTTATTGGCAAAATAGTTGACAATGAAACCAATACCCAAAACCCAACCGAACTTAGCTTTTCTTTTTAAGAAATTAGGTTTTTTTCATAAGGCTTTATTTGAAGTTTTTTTAAATGTCAAATTAATTGTTAGATTCTTTTTCAATGATTATTTTAAGTGCGGTACTTTCCATGTTACATTATTGTTTGGCCATTACCATCAAAATAATACAATTAAAATCTTGAACTTTTCATTTTTTATTCCTAAAACAATTATAAAACATATTTTGATGATTTAATAATTGAAAAATAAATTAAAAAACTAAATATTTTGAGCAAAAATAAGAAAATTTTAAGTAAAAAAGGAATTCGTTTCAAAAAATATACCAAATTTTTGATTGAAACTAGCAAAGGTTCCCCCCTTTGCCTTTTTCGAAATTTTTTCGAAACTCGACGCTTTTCGAAATCGAAATCGAATCGAAACTAAAACATCGAAATTTCGACGATCGAAATCGAAAATCGAAATTTCGACCCCACCCCTGTTTTGCACCGAATCAAAAGTCAAAACATTAAAATTGTATTTATGCAAATATTCGTACACACAATCAAAATATTTTCCCTTTCCTAAAATATAAATAAGTTTTCACGAATATTTTGCTGCCATCATCCAATTGGTTACTACGGTTTGTATTTTTGGACCGTAACGGTCAATTTAGGTATTAATTCCAATAGCAAGAAAATCGGAAATTACGCAAATTATAATTCATCATTTTCTTCCATAAAGGTAAAATTTTATTGTGTGGCATTTTTTTAACTCATTAATTTTTATTTTATTACCATCATCCATGCGTCATTTCCACCTATTAATTCTGGAAATCCAAAAAATGCTTCCTAACAAATGTACCACAAAAAATATAATGGGAAATATAATACAATAGATTGGGTTTAGGATTTAATATTAAATCCGATTAAAAATAATTATTTTATCTATTAGAATTTGCTTACATCAATTATTGTCAATTTATATTGTAATTTGTAGATAATTTTCCCTTCCATCTCCATTGAAATTTGAATTCAATTTAAAGATTTTTTCATTAATTTAAAATTTAGATCCTTTTAATTCATCAAACATATCAAAAATTTATCCATATATTAATTAAAAAAGTGTCAAAAAAATTTAAATTATTTGTTATTTTCGTATTCTTTATTTATTTATTTTTTTGAATTAATTATTTTATTCGTCAATTGGTTTGTTCGGTTTAATTATTTTCACAAAATGTCATCTATTTATGTAAACAAACAAGAAAAATTTATAGGTTTAATTAATAAATTTCATTTTTACCGGTGTTTTCTGTTTGAAATATTTTCAATTTGCTATTTTATTTAATTTTAAAAATAATTTTTTACAATTTTTAATTTTTTTGAATTAATTTATTGAGCAATTATCTGGATTTAATTTATTTTCACAAAATTTCTTCTTTTTTTATATGTAAATAAGCAAGAATAAATTTATGAGTTTAAAATTTATTAATTTTAATTTTTTGCAATGATTTTGAAAATTTTTTAAATATATTTAATTTTAAGGTTTTTTTTCGTTTAATTCAAATATTTATTTAATTATTATTATTGTCAATTTTTCCTTTCTTAAAACTTTGAAATTTTCCAATACCATAAGACATTATATTATTGTATCATTTTATTTAGTTTCATTTTATTGCAGTATATATTTTTTTGATTTTCTCTCCTTTTCATAATTTGAAGGAAAGTAAGTTGGAAGAATATTTGAAGGTAGATTTATGGTTTGATGAGACTAAAATGGGACAAAATATTAATGATAAACAAATAATTCTGCTAAAAAGTGAATGGCAACAGAAATGCCATCTATCCACTCTATTAATTATAATTTGTATTTTAGTCTTTTCCGAACATTTTCTTATTTGCCATTCATCTGTCCAATGGAGTTATCATTTATAATTTTCTTCAATTCTTAGAAAAACAATGATCCAAATTAAAATCAAAATTTTTCATTACAAATATGCAATTATTGGTAGAAAATAGTGGAAAAAATTTATAAATGTTGCCATTTTTGTTAAAGTAAGTAAAATATATTTTATAAATTATCCAAAATTATGGATTTTTGAATTTGGATATTTAATACATATTTTTTTAAAATTTGATTTTAATTTAACTAAATAAAATATTGTCATCCTTTGTTTCTCCTATTTTTCTAACTCAACAGAAAGTTATTTTTTAAATAAAAATTATTATTACTAGAATTTGAAGTGGCTGTCGAAAATTTTGGAATTCAATAACTCTTTTTAAAATGATCCTATCGACAAGCGGTTTGGTGCAAACCATATCTTGACCTTGTGTAGATTACGGCAAAACTCCAACCAAATTTCCAACTTTACTCCGCGCGGAGCTCCGCGCGAAAAACGGTTTTTTTGATACCCATAGGGGGGACCCTTCTCTTTTCAAAAAATTTTTTTCGAGATAAGTTCAAAAGAATGGGTAATCGAGGTCGGCGAAGCCGAATATGAAACTTTTTTCGAGATTTGCCAAGCGGTGCGCGAGTTACCGTGGCCAAACCGCGGAGCGGTTTTTTTCAAAATTTTCACAAAAATAGTCGTTTATGGGGTAATCGAGGTCGGGGATCACGAATATGATATCCGTTTTGAACGAAACCTAAAGATGCGTGAGATTAAGCCGGATAAAGGGGGATTAAGAGGGATTAGGAGTCAAAATGATGGGATTAAGGTGGGGAAAGAGGCCGAAGGTCACCCACTGAGCCCCGAAGGGGCGAAGATGGGAACAAACCCCCCTGAGCCCCGAAGGGGCGAAGATGAAGACAATACCCCTGAGCCCCGAAGGGGCGAAGATGGAGACAACCCCCCTGAGCCCCGAAGGGGCGAAGTTGAAAACAAACACCCCTGAGCCCCGAAGGGGCGAAGATGGAAACAAACCCCCTGAGCCCCGAAGGGGCGAAGATGGAAACAAACCCCCCTGAGCCCCGAAGGGGCGAAGATGGAGATAACCCCCCCCCCCCCCCTGAGCCCCGAAGGGGCGAAGATGGAAACAAACCCCTCTGAGCCCCGAAGGGGCGAAGATGGAACAAACCCCCTGAGCCCCGAAGGGGCGAAGATGGAACAAACCCCCTGAGCCCCGAAGGGGCGAAGATGGAAACAAACCCCCTGAGCCCCGAAGGGGCGAAGATGGAGACAATCCCCCTGAGCCCCGAAGGGGCGAAGATGGAAACAAATCCCTTTGAAAATAGATCACTTCCCTCCGAGATATTCAAATAGTCTAAAGTAGGCTAGACTCAGTGAAATCCCGCAGGGATTCCAAAAACGAAGTGTCCCAAGAATAGATCCACATATCTCAAGGCAAGAGAGCCCCGCAGGGGCTAGTTATTACTTATTATTACTAGAATATAAGGTCGGGGGTAAACCAAATATGATTCAAAGACTCCTCGGGGTTTGCTCAATAGGTCGGGAATTTTTTAAAAAACCGTGGGCAATTGGGTCGGGTTCCCGACAAAATTCTTACTTTTCCAAAATTTTCACTCCGCGCGGAGCTCCGCGCGGAAAACTGTTTTTTTGACACCCATAGGGGGGACCCTTCTCTTTTCAAAAAAATTTTCTCGAATTTTGTCTCCAAAACTTCAGGGAATGGGTAGTCGAGGTCGGCGAAGCCGAATATGAAACTTTTTTCGGGATTGGCCAAGCGGTGCGCGAGTTACCGCGGTAAAACCGCGGAGCGGATTTTTTCAAAATTTTCATAAAAATAGTTGAATACGGGGTAATCGGGGGCGGGGATTACGAATATCATATCCGTTTTGAACTAAACCTGAGGGTGCGCGGGATTAAGCTGGATAAAGGCGGATTAAGAAGGATTAAGGGTCAATGATGGGATTAAGGTGGGAAATGGGCCGAAGGCCCAAGGCAAACGAGCCGAAGGCTCGTGGGCCCGGCCGAAGGCCGGAGGAAGCCTGGGATTAAGCCGGATAAAGGGGGATTAGGGCGGATTAAGAGGGATTAAGGGTCAAAATGATGGGATTAAGGTGGGAAATGGGCCGAAGGCCCAAGGCAAACGAGCCGAAGGCTCGTGGGCCCGGCCGAAGGCCGGAGGAAGACTGGGATTAAGCCGGATAAAGGGGGATTAGGGCGGATTAAGAGAGATTAAGGGTCAAAATGATGGGATTAAGGTGGGAAATGGGCCGAAGGCCAAAGGCAAACGAGCCGAAGGCTCGTGGGCCCGGCCGAAGGCCGGAGGAAGCCTGGGATTAAGCCGGATAAAGGGGGATTAAGGCGGATTAAGAGGGATTAAGGGTCAAAATGATGAGATTAAATGGTGAAATGGGCCGAAGGACCAAGGCAAACGAGCCGAAGGCTCGTGGGCCCGGCCGAAGGCTCGTGGGCCCGGCCGAAGGCCGGAGGAAGCCTGGGATTAAGCCGGATTAAGGGGGATTAAGCCGGATTAAGCTATAAAATGACTCAAAAATCACCTAGAGACAGTGAAATCCCGTAGGGATTCTAAAGATGAACAAACCCATGTGATCTCAAGGCAAGAGAGCCCCCGCAGGGGCTCGTTATTATTACTAGAATTACTAGAATATAACAAGAGTCCAACATCAAACAGAAAAGGCTACAGGTCCAGGGTTTGCTCAGTAGGCTGCAAATTTTTTAAAAAAGGTGCACAGACCAGATCGAGATTACGACAAAAATCTGAAATCCGAAAAATTTTCAATCCGCGCGGAGCTCCGCGCGGAAAACGGTTTTTTTGATACCCAAAGGGGGGACCCTTCTCTTTTCAAAAAATTTTTTCTCGAATTTTGTCTCCAAAAGTTCAGGGAATGGGTAATTGAGATCGGCGAAGCCGAATATCAAACTTTTTTCGAGATTGGTCAAGCGGTGCGCGAGTTACCGTGGTGTAAACCGCGGAGCGGTTTCTTCAAAATTTTCACAAAAATAGTCGTTTATGGGGTAATCTGGGTCGGGGATCACGAATTTCATATCCATTTTGTCTCCAAAAGTTCAGGGAATGGGTATTCGCGGTCGGCGAAGCCGAATATCGAAAAAATTTTCGGGGTTGACCGAGCGGTGCGCGAGTTACCGCGGTAAAACCGCGGAGCGGAATTTTTCAAAATTTTCACAAAAATAGTCGAATATGGGGTAATCGGGGTCGGGGATTACGAATATCATATCCGTTTTTAACGAAACCTAAAGGTGCGCGGGATATAGCCGGATTAAAGGGATTAAGGAGGATTAAGGGTCAAAATGATGGGATTAACGCGGGAAATGGGTCGGAAGTGAAGCGGAAGCGTGCCGAAGGCACGTGGGCCGGGCCGGAGGCCCGGTAGTTGGACTGGATATAGCCGGATATAGGGGGATTAAGAGGGATTAAGGCGGATTAAAAGTCAAAATGCCCGGATTAAGGTGGGAAAGGGGCCGAAGGCCACCCCTTGAGCCCCGAAGGGGCGAAAGTGGAAATAGCAGGCTTGGGAGTGCGTGGGATTAAGCCGGATAAAGGGGATTAAGGGGGATTAAGAGGGATTAAGCCAGATTAAGCTATAAAATGCCTCAAAATCAATCTAGAGACAGTGAAATCCCGCAGGGATTCTAAAAATGAATAAGCCCAAGTGATCTCAAGGCAAGAGAGCCCCGCAGGGGCTAGTTATTATTACTAGAAAATAAGGTGGGTAAACGCGGGAATTCTTTCAAATATCTCGATTCAAAATGGTCGTATCGACAAGCGGTTTGGTGCAAACCATATCTTGACCTTATGGAGATTTGTACGAAAATCTGACTTTTCCAAAATTTTCACTCCGCGCGGAGCTCCGCGCGGAAAACGATTTTTTTGAGACCCATAGGGGGGACCCTTCTCTTTTCAAAAAATTTTTTTCGAGATAAACACTGGGGAATGGGTAATCGAGGTCGGGAAAGCCGAATATCGAAAAATTTTCGAGATCCGCGAAGCGGTGCGCGAGTTACCGTGGCCAAACCGCGGAGCGGTTTTTTCAAAATTTTCACAAAAATAGTCATATATGGGGTTATCTGGGTCGGGGATTACGAATATCATATCCGTTTTGCACGAAACCCAAAGCTGCATGGGATATAGCCGGATAAAGAGGGATTAAGAGGGATTAAGGTTCAAAATGGTCGGATTAAGGTGGGAACTGGGCCGGAGGCCACCCATTGAGCCCCGAAGGGGCGAAGGTGGAGATAACCCCCCTGAGCCCCGAAGGGGCGAAGATGGAGATAAACCCCCTGAGCCCCGAAGAGGCAAAGATGGAAATAACCCCCCTGAGCCCCGAATGGGCGAAGATGGAAATAACCCCCCTGAGCCCCGAAGGGGCGAAGATGGAGATAACCCCCCTGAGCCCCGAAGGGGCGAAGATGGAAACAAACCCCCTGAGCCCCGAAGGGGCGAAGATGGAGATAACCCCCCTGAGCCCCGAAGGGGCGAAGATGGAGATAACCCCTCTGAGCCCCGAAGGGGCGAAGATGGAGATAACCCCCCTGAGCCCCGAAGGGGCGAAGATGGAGATAACCCCCCTGAGCCCCGAAGGGGCGAAGATGGAAACAAACCCCCCTGAGCTCCGAAGGGGCGAAGATAGAAACAAACCACTCTGAGCCCCGAAGGGGCGAAGATGGATGAAACCCCCATTGAGCCCCGAAGGGGCGAAGATGGAAGAAACCCTCGCTGAGCCCCGAAGGGGCGAAGATGGATGAAACCCCTATTGAGCCCTGAAGGGGCGAAGATGGAAGAAACCCCCACTGAGCCCCGAAGGGGCGAAGATGGATGAAACCTCTACTGAGCCCCGAAGGGGCGAAGATGGATGAAACCCCAACCCCCACTGAGCCCCGAAGGGGCGAAGATGGAAGAAACCCCCGCTGAGCCCCGAAGGGGCGAAGATGGATGAAACCCCTATTGAGCCCTGAAGGGGCGAAGATGGATGAAACCCCTATTGAGCCCTGAAGGGGCGAAGATGGAAGAAACCCCCACTGAGCCCCGAAGGGGCGAAGATGGATGTAACCCCCACTGAGCCCCGAAGGGGCGAAGATGGATGAAACCCCCGCTGAGCCCCGAAGGGGCGAAGATGGAAGAAACCCCCATTGAGCCCCGAAGGGGCGAAGATGGAAGTAACCCCCGCTGAGCCCCGAAGGGGCGAAGATGGAAATAACCCCCGCTGAGCCCCGAAAGGGCGAAGATGGAACAACACCCACAAAACGGCCTAGAGACAGTGAAATCCCGCAGGGATTCCTACAATAAAGAACCCCATCAATTACTTGAGGGAAGAGAGCGCCGCAGGCGCTAGTTTTATATAATATATAATTGCTTTCGACATTTGCACATTAAATCAAATTTGAGCTTTCTAGGGATTTTTAGATTTTGGTACTTGCCAGAGATTGGTATACATGGAAATTTTCTAACTATACTCTACATTTACATATACATGACCTCATGTATATCTAAGTATACATTTACATATACATTTTTTATTTCATATATATGTAGAGTATATGTATATGTAGAGTATAGCAGTTTTCCTATACATTTTCCTATACATTTTCGAAAATTTTAATTTATAATAAAAAAATTTTCTTTTATTTAAAATGACAATAAATGTAATAAATATTGCAAAATTTATATCGAGTAACAATTAATCAAATTTCCTTTGTTCAAATGGATAAATATTTCTGGTTTAAAAGTTCAGAACAAATTCTGTATCTGTTCCTTCTTTTTTCCTTTTGTTCAAATGGATGAATAATTTATGATTTTCCATTCCTTTTTCTCTTTATTAATGTCAAAAAATTGCCAAGCTGGATCTGTTCGTTTGGATTTGGTTTTGGAAACCTCTTGTTCCTGATTTTCATCTCTTTCTTCATTCAAAATAATTTCATTCAAATTAGAGCCGGCATTTTGCTGATTTCCATCTTCTTGTTCATTAATAATATCATCCATATCCATATTTAAAATTCTGAAAAGATATATTAAAATATATATTCAATAATTATTTTTAATTATTAAAATATAATTGCTTTTATGAATAAAAGATATTCGAATATTCAACTTTTACACTTGTGCAGAATGGAGCAATAAATAAATTGTCACTTTTTGAAAAAAAAATTACAAAATGCCAGAAAAAAATATGAAAAAATAAGGAAATTCCCTTAATTTTGATGTATAGAAATCAAGCTATATGTATAGCAAAATGTATAGGAAAACACCTCTACATATACATAATATTTTCCAGCTATACTCTACATCCACATATACATGGCCTCTTGTAAACGTATATGTATATGTATAGAATTGTATATGTATATGTATAGAATCACCTATACATATACATTATCCTATATATATACCAATCTCTGTACTTGCACATCTTAGGGGTAACTTTTCAGTGCGCATCCAGAAAAAATACGCGTTTTTTGATAGGGGTTTAGTTTTGGGCCGAAACCGGTTTAGAAACCGGTTTGTCCAGGTAAAACTTTTTTCCTTGGACCTAAATCAAAAATCGGCTCGGTGAAGATAAATCTACATAGTGGTAGCTACATTTTGATATATGGGTCGGGGGGTCTACCATGGCCAGGGGAGGCTAGAAAAATGGCAACGTATGGCCAAGTCGGGTGCGCGAGTCAGAAATTTCTCTATAACTTTTTTGCGAGTTGAGATAGAAGTACGCGGTAAAAAACAAAGTTGTAGAGCTCGACGAGGCGAATACAATGGTATATTGCGCGAGTTGTGAAACTAAACCGGTTTCGAGATATTAGTTTAAACCGGTTTCAAAAATTGAAAAATACAAGGCGAGCGAAGCGAGCCGTCCAAAACTTAAATAAAAAAACCTACTGGGGTACCTTAAAGCGCCCCGCGCTTTTTCTCATAAGGAAGCATGCTTTAAACCAGTGGGGCTCTGCCCCACTGGTTTTTACAATATAAAATTTATAGGTAACATTTATACAAACTAAAAATTCTTGATCTTTTGGAAATAGCCGTTTAATTCTTAATCTTTTTTCGTTTAATTTTTTTATCCAATTCACTAAAATAAGACGATTTGGGAGCACACAAAAAAGACTAAAATTATGGAAAAGGGAACAATGCGTTTTGATTAGACTGCCGAAAATTGCTAGATGAATCTCCAATGATAAGCCAGTCAAATTCTAATTTTTCCGACAAATTTATTGTTTTATCACCCAATTATTTAAGAGATGGATAAAGTAATGAATGCAAAGATTTCATCAATCAACGTCGACATTCAACATTATTTTATCGTAGATGGAAGTGCCGAATTTTATATTTATTCGAGAAGAGAGTGGCAAGAACAAAGGAAATTAATTGAGAAATTTTATAAAAAGATTTTTAATTTTAAATTTGAAAAAATACCAATTTTTAGTGTAATTCAGTCCAATTTAAATAAATTTTATAATATTTTTAATTAATTTGATAGGAAAATTCTAAAATAATTTAAAGAAAAGAAAAATCCAAATTCAAAAAATTTAAAGAACAAATTAAAATTTGTAAATTTTTTGGAGACATTTGATTTTTTGTTTTTATTGATGTTTAGCTATTTCCTTGAATAATCATCTTAATTTAAAATTTCGATTTTTTTGAACCAGGGCAAGAAATTCAATTTGGATCTTAATTCATTGTCAACTTTTATTTATTTTCCTTTAGAATTTTTATGGGTTTAAAAATTAAAATCTAATTTTGAAAATTTCCGATTAACGATTCATTTCATTTGGAACAAATTGTAAATCGTGAATGCCATCGACTTAATTACAGCTTATTTCTAGTCTTATTCAAAGGATACACGATACACTTTCATTCATTTTTGCAGAGAATCAGATAAATAACAAATTTGTTTATGTCGCCGTCGAATTACTATTTTTGACTTGTAGAAGAGCCAAAGGCCGGCTTATGGCATTGGTTTTTAAAATTTTGCGCACCAACATAATTACACACTGGCTGAATGGATTATGAATCTTTGATTCTTTCGTAAAATGCCTCCTAAGATGAGTAACTTCGCTCATTTTTTAGAATTATTTTATTTTGCATGATTTTGCTTTATAGAGAAAATAATTATATTTTTAGAGAAAATAATTATATTTTTAGAGAAAATAATTATATTTTTAGAGAAAATAATTATATTTTTTAAAAAAAATTTGAATAATTTAACAAAAAAACACTTTAATTTCCCAATAATTTTATGATTAATTTGCATAAAGTAATTAAATATTAATTAATTGTTTAGTAGAATTTAATAAATTTCTATAATCCTTTCTAATTATTTTAAATCGATACTGAATAAAAAAATATATTATTTTATAAAATGTTAGTCTATCTTTTAAAATTAAATTTGTTTTTAAAGCAAAATTTAATTTGCATAACAAAACAACACCACATTACACATTGACAAATTAATGCAAATTAATTTTATTATTGAGTTAAAAGAAAATAAAAATAAGATAAAATTTGTAATTTACTTATCTTGAATATATATAATAGTAATTATTTATTTTTTTAGATTAATTCTTTATGGTGTTTTATAAAAACAATAAATTTAACTTTTTAAATCTATTTTTCAATTCATAAATTAATTTAGCTTTTTCAAACATATTTCTCGGCTCGAGTGATAAATGTTTTAAATATTCCAACATCGCCGAACACCATAAATTATTTAAAATAAGAAAATAAAATCTTTTTCATTTATATGAATTTTCATAACATTTTTCCTTCAATTTATAGTCAAAAATATTTCATTTCCGCCTTCAAATTTTCTTGTCCCCACATTCATTTTCTTTTTCGGTGTCTGCTCGTGGCATCCAATTTATAAGCCCAAAAGTCCAAAAGGGGAGGTATAGGATTATAGCCTGTGTGTCATTTCAAAATCCAATCACATTTTCCTCTTGGGATGGCGGAAACAGAAAAATTTATTACATCCAGTCCCCACGCAAATATGAACGACAAAAACAATATCATATGCAAATTTTTAATTTTTTTTTCAATCTTTCAAAATATTTATTTTATGGAGCTGAAAATATCCAAAAAGCAATATCAAGAAACTGGTCGAAAAAGTTAGTTAGCAGTTAGTAGAAAATGTTTAAGGTTATGGGATCAGACATTAGATAGATTAATTTTTTTATTTAATTTCAAAGTTTATTTTTATTAATATTTTTCACTTATTATAATTATTTTTATTTTAATTATTTTTGGTTGACGCATAGTTCATCATTTTTAATTATTTCCAAACATTTTACTTTAATAAATGAATTTGTGAATGAAAATAATTATGAGTTTAAATTATTTTTCTAATATTTTAATTTTTTAAGCATTTTAAAATAACTAATATATTACAAACCGAAAAAGCAAAATTGTATACTTTCTAAATATTAGCATAATTCAATATCTCTTAAATTTTTGTTTGAGTTTGTTAAAATATAATTAAAATATATTAAAGCTCAATGATTTGTCAATGCCATCGTAAAATTCCGTGACCCAATACCTAATTTGTAAGTTTGTCCCATTCAAAACATTAAAATTATATTTATGCAAATATTTGTACACGCATTCAAAATATTTTCCTTATCCTAAAATATAAATAAGTTTACATACACGATATTTTATGCCATCACCCAGTTGGTTGCTGGGGCCATGTTTTGTATTTTTGGACCGTAACTGTCAATCTGCGTATTCCAAAAGCAAAAAATGGTTAATAGCAAAAAAAATTACGCAAAATATAATTCATCATTTTCTATTATAAAAGTAAAATTTTCTCGTTTGGCATTTTTTAGACTCATTAATTTTTATTTTAATACCAATATTCACGCGTCATTTCCTCCATAAATTCTGGAAATCCTAAAAAATACTTCCTATTAATTTGGCCAAGCAGAAATCTCATGGGAAGTAAAATGGTTTGGCTTTTAATATTAAATCCAATTAAATTATTCATCTAATCCATTAGAATTTGCATTCACGAATTTATATAAATTTAGCATTACAATTCGCAGATAATTTTCCTCCCTTCAATTTAAACTATTTTTTAATTAATTTAAAATTTATCTCTTCTAAATTCATCTAAATTATGAAAATTCAGTAAATTATGATTTTTTTATCCAACGTCAAATTAATTTGATATGAATTTTATATTTTAAAAATAAAGTAATTTTAATTTTTTTGAATTAATTTTTTTATGGTCAATTTACTGGAGCATTTTTATCTTTTTTCATAAAATGCCTTTTATTTTTATGTGCAAACAAACAAGAATAAATTTATGGGTTTAGTAAAATTATTTTAAATTAATTTTAATTTTTTGCAATGATTTTGAAAAATTTTTAAATATAATTGATTTTAAAGTTTTTTTCGTTTGAATTTAAATATTTATTTAATTATTGTCAATTTTTCCTTTTCTTAAAACTTTTAAAATTTCCAATACATATTATTTTATCATTTTTTTTTAATTTTCTTTTATTGCAGATATATTTTTTTGATTTTCACTCCCTTTCACGTGGCATTTTTATGCAAAAATTTGAAGGTGGATAAGTTAGTGGAAGAATATTTGAAGATAATGATTTATGGTTTGATGAAACCAAAAATAGGACAAAAATTAATGACAAATAAATAATTTTGCTAAAAAAATAAATGGCAGCAGAGATCCATCAATCCACTCTATTAATTATAATTTGTATTTTAGTCTTTTCCAAAGATTTTTTATTTGGCCATTCATCTTGTCCAATTGGGCTTATAATTTATAATTTTCTTCAATTCTTAGAATAAACAATGATCCAAATTAAAATAAAATATTTCATTATAAATATGCAATTATTGGTGTGGTGTGTAAAAGGAAAAATAAAATTTAAAAATGTTGCCATTTTTATGAAAATAAATAAAATATAAGATAATCAAAATTATTTATGGATTATTATTTTATATAAAATATTTTTTTAGATTTGATTTTAAATTTAAATAATACATTGTTCTTCTAGATGCTCCGTCTTCTTTTCATACTCAATAGAAAATTATTTTATTAAATAAAAATTTTACAATACAAAATTTATAGGTTCCATTGGTTCTTTCCCATTATCTGGGGGGCAAAGTCAATATGTGGGGGGCAGGGTCATTATCTGGGGGGCATAGGCTATTTTTAAGGAGGCGCCCCCCACATAATGACTCTGCACCCCAGATAATGACTTTGCCTCCCAGATAATGGGAAAGTACCTGTTGTTCCATTTAAAAAAATTAAAAATCTTTATCTTTCTGATATATTCGATAAATATTTATTCTTTATTTTTTATTTTTTTTAAAAATTTTTTTGATGCTTTCATGGGACAATTTTTAATCTAAACATATATTTATTAGATTAAATTATTTGTTTTTCCGAAAATAAATTAATTTTATAAGGTGCATAAAAGGCATATTTGTGCGATTAGGAATATGGTTAGGGATATGGCAGATGATAATCTACCTTTAGATGATCTAACTTCTAACCTAGACCGGATGATAAAATTACCTTTACTTTTCCTTAAGTTGAGACAAAAAATCTGAATGCAGTTAACTGATAAATATCCAATAAAAACATAGTTTTTATAAATATAAAATTATTATTTATAGTAAAAATTTCGGAAGAAAAACAATTATAAATTACATTTCTTTTAACTTATTATCTTTTAGAAAAAACGTTAAAAATTAACAAAAAATTACTTCCTCATTTCACAACATTTCCCCTCGCAGCCATTATTCATCACAAATTTTGCAGAAGACAGTGCCTAAAATTTGTTATTTTGTTATTTCTTCTAATCTCACACAAAATTCATCGTCCCACTAAAAAAGTGACTTTTCCTCTCTTCACATCTTTTCATACAATATTTCATCTTTTAGAACCAATAATTTTGAGTGGCATTGCTATCCTGTCCATGTACAAAGCGCAACAAAAGCCAAAGTCCAATTCCCCAACCAATTTTATTTTTTACAAAATTGCAGCCAAACGGCCAAATCGAGGCGGGGATTTAGGAGGGACGAGGGATGAGCTCGTCGTTTGTTATTTTCACTTTTCTTTCCTTTTACAAAATGGCCAAAAGCCGGCCGCGGATGTGTAATCCATCTATTCAACCACAAGCCCAGCACAAAGTCAGAATTAGAAAAAGGCGTGGCTTCAGTCAGCAAAATAAAATGTGATGATTTGGGCGGCGCGCAAAAAAGACTAAAAATTATGGCGGCGCCGATGCGCGTCCTTAAATAAGAAGGAAGTCCTATTTGTTTGACTAACAATTCATTCATTTTATTAATGGAGGGAATTGCTCCAAATATAAATATGGCTGTTTCATTTGCAGCAAATGTAATATTTTTTCAAATTTTTTTTATGTTAAGTAATAAAATCATAGAATTTTAGCCAACATTTTTTTATCATTATTTAAAATTTCTTTCTTTGTAAATATTTTTGTGGGTATAAATAATTTAAATTTTTAATATTTGGAGAAAATAGGGGGTAAATTTTTTATTGCATTGAATTTCATGTTAATTAAATCCTTTCACGTTATAAATATTTTATGAGGTTAAAAATGAAATTTTTTGTCTATTTAATAGCCATAATTTTTTAATGGGAGATGAGTACATTTATAATTTTATAAAAAAATTAAAGATTTTCTGATGAAATTTTTTGCTAAATTTGAATGATTTTATAAAATCCTCTAATATTAATTAATTAATTACGTTAAATATTTTTAGAGTTCAAATTTTCAATTTAAAATTTAATTTTTCTATGTATTTTTTTAATATCATTTTTTAAGCCTATAATTATTATCATGCAATTTTCTATAAAATTGGATATATTTAGGCCAAAAAGAGCTTTGATTCAAAACACAATAAAAACATCTTTCGATCATTTTTCCTATTAAAAATTATAAATAGATACTAAAAGTAGCAAAATTGTTTTCCAAAAAGAGTCGATTGCCTATAATTAGAGAGCTGATTTTGTTGTGCAACATTTCCTCTCTTATATATCATAATTGTTTTTCCTTAATTCTATTTTTAGTTTTACATTATTTTCATTACGAAAAATTGTTCCCGACTAAGTTCACTAATTTTGTAGTGAATCTGAGCGTGAATTTTTTAAAATGACAAACATAAAACAATGATTTTTAAAAATTTTCAAGCATATATAATAAAAATCAAAAGGCTAGAATTTTCTAAACTTAATATTAAGAGTTTCAAAAATTTCTTTTTTAAATAATATATATTATAGAAAAAATATTAAACTTTTTGCAACTCATATATTTCGATTTATCAATTTTAATAAATCAAATAATTAAATTAGTGCAATAAATAATCGTCACCCTGTGATCTTCACAAATCTATAAAAGAAAAAATTATAAAAAATAATTCAAAATAATTCAAAATAAAATGATGAATATAAAATTTTTAATTTTTATTTATAGCATTTGATAATTATAAAATAAATTTTTAAAAATTGCATTTTATTATTCAAATCAGTGAAAATATTCGTAAGGAACATGAATGGATTCCTAATCATTTTACAATACTAAATAAATTCTGAAAAAAAGATTAGTGGGTTTTTACTCTAGATCAATAAAATTATTCTTTTAAATTTATTCAATACCCCTTAAATTCATGACATTTCGGGATAATTAACAATCTATTAAAAAATCACTTCCTTCTAAATATATATTTTTATATTTTTTAAAATAATTCTTTCTCCCATTCCAAGGCGACAAATAAATATACAAATTTCCTTCATAATTCCCTCCACATACAAATTCCTCCATTTATTCTTTTATCATATTAATGGTAAAATGAAAGAAGTCGCAGCTCGCAACCACCACCCACTCCTCCTACTTGTTAATTATTGTCTTTTGCCAATCTTTCACCACATTTTTTATGGTCTACAAAAAATATCTGCTGGGCTTTGCTTTTCCCATTTAATAATTGAGTTCCATACAAAATTGAATGAATTTCTTCCTAATTTGGCGCAGATACGGCATTCATTAATTATTAATTTCCTCCTTCTTCCCTTATTTTGGCTTATTTATGTGCTTTTTTTGTAAATGGCTAGGCAATTATTTTTCTGAAGCAAAATAATAAATGTGAGAAAGTTTTCTTTAAATGATGGGGTTGGCCCTGCGCGAAAGATTAGATCCGCTTCATGATTGCAAAAATGGAAACAAAATGCTAATCCAAAGAGCAAGGAGTGGTTGAGTAATTTTTGTTTTTTAATTTCCTTTCAAAATAGCAGCATTTTCTAGTATGGATTGCTTCATAAATAAACAAAAAAAGAAATAATCAGAAGACTTTTATATGTAAAGAAATAGAAGTCTAATTTGTGAAAATTTATGAGTTTATTTCAATCATTTTCTTATTAATTTTGTCGAATTTTGTTTTATCATTTTTAATTTAGTGCGTTTGCTGCCCGTTTTTTTAATTAAAATAGTAAAATTATCCTTTTTTAAATAATTTTATAAATGGAAAAATTTTATGAGATTTATATCAATAAGCTGTCCGAAATTCTTGTTATCAAAAAGTTAACGAAAGAAGAAAATTTTTGCATACAAAATGCGATTAGTTTAAATTAATCGAAATCTCCTACTTTATGATTTTTGGAGATTACAAAAACAAAAAATCTTAAAAAAAATAAATTTTTGATCCCATAAAATTTATCAAAATTCTTCAATTCAAAAATCATTCTCAAAAAGTTAAGCTAAAGCATTTTATTTTGATATATAGATGAATTAATAAGAATACATATTTAAAATAATGAAAATATATTTAAAATTTAATTATAAATATCAACAATTTATCATTTTAAATTTAGTGATCTCTAATTTTTAAGACTTATTTCTCAGCGCTAACCAAATGGCAAATAATTCAAAAAATAATAATCAAATTCTATTTTTATATATAAACTTTATAAAATGTCCAACTCCATACAATTATTACCATATCCAATAAATGCTAAATGGCAATGCCCCACCCCTCCCCTATCTTTGTAAATTTGTGGGTTGAGACATGAAAAAATTGTCCCGATTCCATTGCCACAAAAAGGCCATGACTGAAAGTGGCCGATACTCCAAAAGGCCAAATAATATAAATAAATTCGCATATGAAAATGTCAATTGGTGCGCATTTTGCATAAACACACAAAATATGTTTTTAGTGCCAATTATAAATACAAATTAATCCATTCAAATGGCGCATAATGTATGGGGGAGCAAAGGTGTAGTAAAAAAATGAATGTCGCTGTCAAAAATGATGATTATTATTCTAAATTAAATTTTTCATAACCTTTCGACAAAATAGAGCAAAAACTTCATAGACTTTCATTAGAATTTTGGAACAGAGTCAACAAATAGGTTAAGGACAATTTATTGTTGGAATTTTTTAATTTAATAAAAAAAAAATTAATTTGATAAAATTATTATTTGAGTCATATATTTATTTTCTAGGAGTAGAGCATGGACAAGATATTGAATAAAACTTAATTGTATGTACTGTACCTGTACATAAATATTTTTTGCTCTTTTTTACATAAAATGTTTTAATAAAATCTATGGATTTGTGGGTAAATTAATTATTTTAAAATTATCTAATAATTTTTTTAAACAAAATGAATTCCTTGAACAAATGATATATTTTAATAAGAATTCGTTTATTATATTTAGCGAATCAACTAAATTTTTTATGGGTTTAAAAATTTTTAAAAAATAATGCTTATTAATTAATTTTTTAAATTGTTACATTTTGTAAAATAATTTCATTTTTAATAATTCCCTTGCAACTTATCAAATCCCTTCAAATAGTATTGTAATTAATTTATAATATCATCCATCATTAAAAACTTCCCAAATTCCACTACAACATTTTCTGTCAGTGAATAACATAGAAAAAATTATGTCTAACATTTATGTGGGCGAGCAAAATGTGAATAGAAAATGCCTTTTTTGTACTAATTTGTGCCTGCCTACCAAAACAAACATCCGGCTGAATTCTTTGGTTTAATATTTTTTGGCGTTAGTAAAGGCGATTATTATTATTCTTTTGAAATGGAGGGAGGAAAAAACGGAAATTAGCAACTTTTGGTCGCGCGCATAAACAAAATCTAATTTTTTCCCACATTTACTTTTCACACATAATTTTTGCAAAGAATAAAATTAAGTAAAATATAAGGAAACAAACAAAATTTCCAGGTATTCTTAAATAAATTTTTCATTTAATAAAATTAGAACTCATAAATTATTTTTATTAATATATAATTAATAATAATAAAAATTCAAAAAAGTACAAAAAAAATCAACCAACTGAGAAGACCAAAAAAATTAAATAAATAAAATTGAATTTTTTGAAATTTTTTAAATGAAAATAAAATTTGTAAATTTTAATCTAAATTTTTGAACATAATCCATATTTCATTTTCTATCCTCGTTCATTGTTTTTCCACAAAATTATTCAAAAAGCATAGTGCATAAAAATATGATTTTATTTTTTAGAATTTCAATGCAATAAAAATTTTTAGTCGTCAATGTCGTCAGAAGATAATAGTCATTTAAGGCGTGTGGCATGGCACGCCATTCATTAATTTTCCTTCCTAATTCCTCTGGGATTCAATATCAAAAATAACCATTTATTTATCAGAACCAAAACTTTTGAAAATGCCAACACCACAAAATTACTCGACGCGAAGAAAATATTAGACTTGGAAAGCAATTAATATTAAATATTATAAAATTTGTGCTCAATGTTTTGCAATTCATTCAGTCCACTCCCCATTTTCCTCATTCCAATTATATTTTCATGTCGCGTGTAGCTCATTGGCATTCATTGACATTTTGGATGCAATATTTTCTCTTCCAAATCTAAAATGTTATTAGTCATTTTTTTTATCCATTCAATTATTTTAGAATGCTCTTCTTTTTGGAATTAGATGTTTTGTTTTAGGGTGTGTAATATTAGGAAAATTTGATGAATGATGCACACTCCTAAAATTTATTTTTGATGGATAAATTTGTTATTGTAATCAGAAAAGACAAAATTAAGAAAAATAAATATATTTATTATATATTAAATTTGAAACTTATAAAAATATTTTTAGAAAGTAAAAATTTATTTAGATTTTTTTTTTCAAAATATTAAATTAATATGCCGAGAAATAAACGAAATTTTTTTAAAATAAACAAAAAATATATTGCTATTTTAATTATTATAGTTAGAGATTTATTATATATAATTAGAATTTATTTTAAAATTGATGAACAAATAAATCATTTATAAAAAAGATTACATAAATTTTATGCTAATGATAGAGAATTTTTAATATAATTTTTGCAAATTTTATTTAGAAATAGGTAACCAAATTCAATATTTTCATATTTTTAATTAAATTTAAAAAATTTTGTTCACCAAAAATCATTTTGAATAATTAACATAAATTTCGAATAGCAGAAATTAAAATAAATTAAAACACATAAAAAATTTTTTAACTAGAAATAATAAATCGAAAAATTTTAAAATAAATTTTAAATTCATGTCTAACAATACCACCCGAAAAATTTTAAATTAATTTAAAAAATAATTTATATTTTTCAGCAAATTCTCAAAAAAATTTAAAATGTTTAAATTCTTCCTCCATTCCTTTTCATCAACATCAAATTGCTTAAATTATTCACCATTAATTCGGCCACCCCTCAAAAACTATCCAATTATTATCAGCAACAGGAAACCTAAATGCCCATCCAAAACAACAATAATATCTGTACCAAATTTTCCTTTCTTTTTCATTCTCACTGTGGCCATTTTCCTTATCCTTTCCTCAAATTTGCCAATGGCCAATGCACTCGGGAGGCGACGAATGTGTGGCCAAGTGTTGACTCAGGAATTGGCTAGAATTTGCACAAAACCTGGTATTTAAATTTTAATATAATCATTTTGCTATATATTATCAAAAATATATTTTTAGAAAATTTTTTGCTAAAATTTATTTATTAAATTTTTGGTTTTGTATCTCATAAAATAAAATTAGCAAATGTTTTTAATAAACACATTTTTATCTTCGATTATTTAATTTTAAACATCAAGGAAAAGAATCCATAAATAAAAAAAAAATCTCAAAATATTTAAAGAAATTATTTTTAAAATCTTCATTCATGTAGTAAATTATAGCTCTTATAAATTTTACCAAATTAATAATAATAATTTAAATTAAAGTATTCAAAATTTTATAAATAATTTTAATTCATAATAAATATAATAAAATTTGCCAAAGGAACCCGTGGGCCATGTTTGCATGGACACATTCAAACGCCAACAAAACGTGGAGGCTTCATCAGTGAAAGCCAACAATTGGCCCCAAAATTTGCCCATCAAATGTTGCGATTTTTGCAGCCAAGAGAATTTAACAAAAGGAACAACAAAAGGATGGTTGCAGAGGAGAACGGTAGAAATTAATAAAAATTAAAAATTCTAATTTTATTTTATTATTTTTGATTTGTGTTTAAATATAATAAAAAAATAATCCAAAAAATTTCACAGTCGATTTTTTAATCAGTAAAAGAAACACATAAATTTTTTTCCACAATTGACAGATATTATTAATTTTTACAAATGTGGAATATTTATATTATACCCAATGTGCAGAATTCGCAAAATGCTCAGCGAATAAAACAAACCTGCACAAATTTGCTGAAAACAAAATTTTGAGAGAAGGAATTTAGACAAAAAATTCTCGAAAAAAAATAAAAATTTGATATCTTTATAAATTTTTTTTAAATAAATTTCAAATTTCATTCCACAGATGCGACAAATTTCAGTCAGAATTTCCATTCATCGTTAAAAACAACACCAAATAATCACCGCTTCATTCATCCAATTTTGCATTTGATGTTAAGAAAGCCAATAAATTCTCCAGAATACTCTTCATCATTTATTGAGTCACTACATCATCGACCAAAAAGAGATGGTGGTGGAATTGCGCACCATTGTTGCACTGGCAATGGATGCGATGATGCATTTTTGGATTCATTTTGTAAGTATCATAATTTTTTAAATTTTTTATCCATTAGTTATTAAAATTAAGATTTATATATTCAATCTAAATTATACAAAAATTCCATAACTTTATTATTATTTTAATTTTTTAATAATATTCATGGAATCTTCTGAAAATAGATAAAATTTTATTTAATAAAGAAATTAATTACAATACAAAATCAAATATTTTTCGAATTTAATTATATTTTTTTATATCTCATAAACAATTTATAATAAATAAGTCATATAAAAAACTAAAATTAAACAAAGATATAATTATTTGTCTACTTTACCAATCAATATAATAAAAAATTAATCAATCCTATATATTTAGCCTAATAGAAAATTAAATTAATCAATTTTTTTATTTTCACAGGTTGCGATGAGGAGGAGGAGAAGGCATTCAGGGCAATTAATTCGTAAAATTCAATGCGTGATTTGAATTAATAATTGGTTATATTATGAATTGATGAGACACGAAAAAAATTCATTCTTTTTTTTTTAAATATTTCAAGATTTGTAGAATTGTGATTTGATCTCATTATATTTATTAAATGTTCCTATTTTTGTTCCAATGTTAATTCCTATTTTTCCTTATTTTTTTATGATTTATTTGTATTTTTTTAGCTTATGTTTTTGATTACTGATCTTATTTTTTATAAATTAAAATTTTTGATTAAAATTTGATACTCATTAAAATTGCAATTTTAAATTAATTATTTCTTAATATATTTTGCTCCCATAAATCCTAAGATTCTTCTTGAATGAACAATTAAAAAATATAAAATATAATTATAAAAATTTAAGTTAATTTACTTAATTCTATTTTGTCTAGAATTTAAATTTATAAAAATTAAAATTTTGAAAATTATATCAAATTCAATCACTAAATTTTCAAACCCATTGATTATTAACCCCATGTAAATGCATATAATTGCTAGAATTTATTAACAATTTAACTTTCAGGCACTTGGCGAAGGTAATTTTTAGAATTGTGGAAATGGCAAAAGCTATGTCCACTTAAAAAATGTGAAAAATGCTTTCGAATACTATGCAACATTAATAATTATATACATTTTTTTTATTTTTAAAGAAGAACTGGAAAAATTCTAGTTTATGATATAGCTCGGATTCGGACGAATGAAAGCTTATTCACAGAGCTCGACGAGCTGAGTAAGAATATGCAAAAATTTCATTTGGGCAACCATTTTTGGTTAAGATATGGCCATTTCATTAGTTCATAGTATATTCTCCAAAGTAAATTCTTCTACCTCTTGGAATACCAGTGAAAATAAAGAAAAAAGTTAAAATATGATAATGATAAGATAACATGAGTATTGGTATTGGTTATTAAAAAAAACAAATATTTCATTTTAAATTTGAAGGAAATTAATTTTCATGTATTCGGTACCAGTCATTATTTTGGTGGATGCCTTTTTCAAAAAAGCTTCCACTCTCCAAAAACAAAAAAATGTAATAAATTTCAATAAAATTGTATTAATACAAAAATTTTAAAATATTACCATCGATATTTGCTATTTTGTTATTAAATAGAAATGATAATTCTTGTTGATCCTCTTGACTTTTCTTCTCTCCATCTTCCATCTAATAGTCTTCTTTAGGATATCGATCCAAATTCCAAATTAAATCCCCTATTTTTGGAGTAAAATGTCAACATTTCATTGGTTCGCGCATTCTCCAGCGAAAATTCTTCTTCTTCAATTTGGAATTCATCATTATCAAATTCATTGGAGGAAAAATAAAAAACCAAAGGATCGATGCTGAAATTGAATTGTGAAATTCCTAAAATAATTAAGAATATTTTAAGTTAATTTAAAAATTCACTTCTTTGATACGATTAATTAGAATTGCTATAAATTCTGGATTATAACTAAATTCCATAATTTTCTGTTCATGGTGTATGGAAAATCCGTCAGTGGAAAATCGGTCAGTGGTAAATTGGTCAATGGAAAATCCGTCAGTAAGCGGAAAATCGGTCAGTGGCGGAAAATCCGTCAGTGGTAAATCGGGCAGTGGAAAATCGGTCAGTAAATCCGGAAAATCGGTCAGTGGCCGATTTTGGCCAACCCTTGATGGGAAATCAGATAAATTATATATCAATCAACTCCTCTCGATCAGATACTTCGAATGAATGTACCCACTAATTAATCCAAGCATAAATTAGAAAGTTATAGCCTCTAGAAAATTGAAAAAATTGTCCCTCTATGGATACATAAAATACTAAAAAATATATTTTTGATGAAATTTCCCTTGACGAAATGTTGGTTATATTTAAAATTCTTATCCAGCCCTAAGCTATATCCCGATCTCAGCTCATGGAGATACATTGTATTAAGCTATTTGAAAAAAATCTTTTTAGAACAATATACGAAATTATGAAGAAAGGAAAAGAAACGAAATATTATTGGCAATGAATGAAGCAATAAGCCAATTTCGATAAATCTAATCAAATCATATCTTTCCATTAAAAATTTTTTTATTATTCGAAAAGTACATTTTTTTAATTTAATGATTTAATGTATGATATTGTTAAATTATTTTAACTGTCATATTTCCATTTCATAATTTAGCTGGGTTTGTTTTTCTATTTCAATTTTCTCGAGGCTATAACTTTCTAATTTATGCTTGGATTAATTAGTGGGTACATTCATTCGAAGTATCTGATCGAAAGGAGTTGATTGATATATAATTTATCTGATTTCCCATCAAGGGTAGGCCAAAATCGGCCACTGACCGATTTTCCGGATTTACTGACCGATTTTCCACTGCCCGATTTACCACTGACGGATTTTCCGCCACTGACCGATTTTCCGCTTACTGACGGATTTTCCATTGACCAATTTACCACTGACCGATTTTCCACTGACGGATTTTCCGGGAGCCTTTCCATTATTTGATTGCTTTGTCAGCCAATTTAATATAAAGCCAATGTCCCAAATGAATGGATAAAATGTCCAGGAAATAGTCCATTGCATTCAAGGAGAATCCATCAGAGTCCATTCATTAAAATTAAAGAATTGAAGTTTGAAAATTTTGTCTATCAAAACTTCAAAAAAACTCGGATTGAAGCGACACATTTTTGATCCTCTTGCGAGAAATCAGTATAAATGAACAAATGCCAATTTTGTAGCAAAAGAACAATGCTTTTAACAAAATCCAAAATGTTGTCACATTTTCGCCATTAATCAAGGAGAGAGGTTCTTCCCGCCGGTTAAAATCCACTTTTATTCCACTTTCCATTCTTATTCCAGCCACCAGAGAAATTATTCCAAAGCGAATATCTCATCGCACAAGAGCGAACAATCCAATTAATAAAGATATTCCAAATGAGGATTTGGGAAAAACTAAACAGTGCTCGGACTTATTGCTTTTTCAAACTATTCCAAATCCTCTATTCCAATTCCTCGTCATAACTCCCAGTCCCTTCTGGCCTAGCGCGACCAGCCTTATTAATTATTAAAACATAAATTATATAATAGGTAAATAAATGTTCTGCAGCTGATTTGGAAATTTTAAAAAGTTTTAGAATATGAAAAATCGTTAATTTTAATTTTTATAATTAAATTTTTCAAAATATTTTTAGATAAAATGTTCCACACCACAATGTTTTTTTTTATTTTAAGTTATTATTTTTATTTTAAATATTTTGAATTTCTTATGGCCTTTCTATAATTAAAATATTTGAAATATTTTCGTTTAAAAAAGATTTGAATAATATAAAATTTTATGTGTTTAAAATTTTTTTATTTATTGACTAATTTTATTTTATCCAACAATTCTACTTTGAAATTTGAATGTGCAAAAATTCTATTAATGCATTTGAGGGACAATGGATTATGCCAGTCCAATCATATCATCGTGTAAATTTTCCTATTTATTTTAAATATTTTTTAAATCTTCATTTGGGGCTAATTAGTTTTTTCCACTCTAAATTATTAAAAAATTATTAAATTTATTATTAGCACAAAGGACAATTTTAAAATAGTGGTATTTAAAATTAGTTTCACAAAAATCAATGAAATAAGGGAAATTGATTATTTTTAGTTCGAAGTAATATAAATAAAATAAATCGAATATTCTGCGAATGCAAATATATCCAATTTAAATTGTTATATAAAATGAAGTTGGATTTTTTGATGAGGAAGATCCACTTGATAGGGTAGGCCGTCATAAAAACTCAATTGGAATTTGGATGTACAAAATTGGCTCCAGGAAGCAGGAACAAAATTATATAGATCATTATATGAATATTGGAACTAAAAATAAATTAACATTTTATTTTGATAAATATTCTGTAGATAGTACCGTTTGCTGTCGGCGTTCTTGCCATTCATTTTGTTCACTTTGAATTTGATTGTGCAACTCTAATGTATTTTTCCCACCTCTGAAGAATATGTAAATACTATTGAAGAAAGAATTTATCCATTTGTAGCAGCAATAGCAACAATTCAACAGAGGAGAGAGTAATTTGAACATTTATATATTTGCAAGATTTATTAAAGCTAATTAAATAAAATTAAATTTTTGAAAATTTTTTTAAAAATCGGAATTATATATAATAAAATAATCAAAGTTTCGGAAAATATTTAAAATGGAAAAAAGTTGCACTCAAATTTTTTTGGTGTTATTTTTTGGCATTTACATCCCAAAAGGAATAAAAATATCGACGAATGTGCACAATATGCATCTCTTTTCTATGTAAATAATAAATATAAAGTCATACATTGCCATAAAACCAGCATCTGCATTTACATTTACATTCTTTTCCGGTCAGAATGCAATGATATTGATTTTTCGGGAAAGGGGTAGGGACTTGGGAGAAGAAACTGGAATTCCTTTAATAGCGTCGTAAGAAAAAAAAGGGAGCATAGCTACGTTTAGACAAAATTTAGATTTATCAAGTTAAAATGTCCAAAAATTGAAATTAGAAATTTTTTAAATTGAGATTGGGTATTGGTATTGAGATAAAAATTTAGAAAAATTTTGGGAAATATTTTTAAAAACTGTTTCAAAAAATTGATTTTACCTCATTTTTACGAATATTTACATTATACAAAAATCTTGATAAATTAAAGCTTCTCCCCTTGATATGAAAAAATAAAAAAATAACTAAAATTCAATAAAAATTTAATTTTTAAATAGTAATTTGATTTATTTTTTATGCATCAATCAAACATTTTTCAATAATATTTTGCAAAAAATATTCTGTGCAAATAACCAAATCATATCAGAATACATCCTGCTAATTGTGGCTTTTTTGCCTCAAGTTCAAAGGCACATTTGAATTCTTTGAAGCGCCATTTTTCCTTCACAAAATTCATACAAACTGAATCCCCATTGTGGGCCAAACAAACATCCGGAAAAAGTTGTAATGGGTTAAAATTTGAAGGAAATTCAAACTTAAATTTCAGCTTTTGTTGACTTAAAAAATTCTCTAGTTTACCTTTGCTTTAGCGAAATGCATGCTTCATGCAATGCACGCGATGCTTTCTGTTCTTCTTCGGCTGTGATTACCTTTAATAAAATTAAATTATTTAATTTTAGTTCACCAAAAAAATTAATAATTTACAACTCATAAAATTATTTAGGTCACAAATTCCTAAATAATTTAATTTTTTTTGTTTAGAAAAAATTAGAACCCAAACGACCAATCATAATTATAAAAAATAAAATTAAAATAAATGTTAAATTAAAACTTTTCTATCTAAAAAATAAAAATAGCCAATAAATTTATTCAATATTGATGCTTAATCTATTGAAAAATGAAAATTATAGTGAAAAAGATTTAAAAAAAAATTAAAATGCAAATTTGTTAAAAAAAAATATTATAAAAAGATTTCTTAAATAAATTTATTTAAAAAAAAGGTACCGCATTCACTTCAACAGTGACTGAATCCTTAGAAAGAATTTCTTGCGGTGGAACTTGGAAGGAAATAACATGAAAATCCACCTTTCGATACTCCCCGCACTCTTAAAAATAGAAATACAAAAAATTCTGGCGAAAATGTACCAAAAATGAAAAATTTTCAGAAGTATTTGTGAAAAAAATTTTTAATAAAAATTTTTAAAATACATAAATTTCATAAATTTTTATCAATTTATAGCATAAAATAAAAAAACATCTGCTTTGTTCAGAGCAAAGAAATTTTAATTAAAAATTACTAAAACCCATAAATTTATTTTTAAACTATTTTCATAAATTTTTGTGAATTTAGCTTCAAATAAAAATCATAGATTGGCGAGCAGAAGGAATGAAAAAATTTTCAAACCAAAAAATTAATTATTCTGTTTTATCAAATATATTGCAACTAATTATTTTAAATTATCAACTTGTAATTATTGAACTAAAGCAATTCAAGGATTTGACTCTTTTTAAAAAATTTTTAAACCCATAAATTTATTTTTAAATTTATTTCATATTTTTTTTATTAAATTTATCATTTAATAAAAAACGAAATCAATCAGCGAATACAAAAAAAAATATAAACCAAAAAAAAAAATTAAAAGAAAAAATCTGCCAAGTTTTAACAAATTTTAAACCCCATAAATTTATTTTCCAAATATTTTCATAAATTTTTATTCAAATTTTGCATCGAATAAAAATAGAAATGACTGAAGAAGACAGAAAATTTTTATAACCAAAAAATTAAATAAAAAAATGATATTTTGATTAATCAAATTGTTAAGGTAATGCCTTCCCCCATTTTCCCTATCTTCCGAAAAACCTTTAAGATCAAAGCTAATAATCCTATAAATTAATCATTAAGAATTTTTCTATGTAGGGATTTTGATTAGTTTAAAATTCTACATTGACGTGAAAGTACCAAATGAAATGGAGTAAATATAATTTAGTCAAATTTATGATGTAAAAATGTAAAATAACTGTTTAATATATTGTAGATTATTTGGGATTTTTGATAAAATGATGAATTTATAATTTGAAAATGATTGTCATTTGAATATGTAAAGATGGTATGGAAATTAAATAAATCCATCATATGGACATGGAATAAAATGAATTGGATATCTTCATTTCATATCTTGATGAGCAAAACAGGCTTAGAAATAGTGGGATTGTGTAACAGGTTGCTGTGATTGTCCATCGGCGGTGGTCAAAAGTGGCATCTGAAATAATAAAAAATATTAATAATAATAATGGAAATTAAATTAAAAAATAAGACAATTATAATAGACAAGACAAAGCACAATTATAATAAAAATAACACAAAAATTACACCACATATAATTCACATTCCACCACTCTAAGTAATCACCTCCTCAAGGAACGAATGCCGGTGGAGCACCGTCCATCATTTGGGGTCCATCATCGTTTGGTGGGATGTAATTATTCACCTTTAGGGGTTCTCAGAATATTAATCCACCCTTTCGGTTTCGATTCTATGATTTTTATTTGGTGAAAAAATACAAAAATACACGAATATTTTTCATGTCAAAAAATTGATTTTTGTTAAAATTCGATTCTGTCCTAGCGCCTAGTTTAATTTAGAGATGTACTTTTTTAATTGTTTTTCGACTATTGCGTATTTTATATATTTTTTTTCTCTATCTCATCGGTAACATTTTTGTTTAAATTTTCTCTATGGGTTAATTTTTGATTACATTTTGCCCGCAGCACTAAAATTGAATGGAAATTCTCAACCTAATAAATATAATGCTAGCAAGCCCTGTGGATCTCCTTGCCCATTTAATCGCCTAATGAAATTTTCATTTTGACCCTTATTCATGGCTTATTTTGAAAAATCTGTCAACCATGATCTAAAAACCTTATTACCCCTAATGGTCATATTATTAATTCCAAACTTTCTCATTTATATATTTTCCATCCATTATTATATTACCTGTTGCGGTGTCTGTGGTGCATATCCATGCGGACGTGCATGTCCACCATAACCAGCAGAGGATTGCATAAAACTGGCCATCATGTCGACGGGAACCGGAAAAACAATGGTGGAATTGTGTTCAGCGGCAATTGTGCCCAATGTTTGCAAATAGCGTAGTTGAAGTGCACTAGGTGCTTCCGAGATGATCATTGCAGCCTCACGCAATGCACGCGATGCTTTCTGCTCTACTTCGGCTGCGATAACCTTTAATAAAATAAATTGTTTAATTTTAGTTCATTAAAAAATTAATAATTACAACTCATAAAATTATTTTGGTAACAAATTTCTAAATAATTTAATTTTTTGTTTTAGTGAAAATTACAGCCACAGAGGACCGCAACAAAATTATAAAAAAAATAAAATAAAAATTAAAATAAATGTGAAATAAAAATTTATTTTTTATTTTTCACCGAAAAAACTAGAAATTGTCAATAAATTTAACCAATATAGATGCTTAATACCATTTCTAATAAAAATAATATTTTTTAAATTTATTTCACTTTTTGATTATTTTCCTCAAAAAAATATTAAATTTTTTAAACTCATAATTTTATTGTTGTCATAAATTCATAAATAACTAAAATTTTTACTCAAAGAAAATTTGAGGCTCAATTCCTTATCTTAATTTTAAAAAATAAATTTAAATGAATGAAATAAAAAATAAATGTAATTTATATGCAATAAATTTTAATTTTTATTAGTTCATTTTAATAAAAAAAAAGAATTGAATCTAAACGAAAAATTTTGACTAAAAAATTAAAAATTATATTTAGATTTATCAAATATATCTGACCATTTTAAATTATCAATTTATTATTTTTTAAACCCATAAATTTATTTTTAAATTATTTTCATAAAATATTAATCAAATTTAATATCATCAAATAAAAATTGAGCCGCCTATCTGAACGATAAAATATAAATAAAAAAAAGAAAAAACTTACCTAGTTTTAAAAATTTTAAACCTCATAAATTTATTTTTTTAGTTATTTTCATAAAATTAGTCAAATTTTACATTTAATAAAAAAAAACGAAACATATTTAATGAACAAAAAAATTTTAAACCAATAAAATTAAAATAAAAAAGAACAAAATCTGCAAAGTTTTAAAAATTAAACCCCATAAATTTATTTTTCAATTATTTTCATAAATTTTTATCAAATTTCGCATCGAATAAAAATAAGTATTAAGGAAGAAGAAGATAAAAATAATCAGAAAAATTAAGTAAAAAATAATATTTTGATTAATCAAAACCTTTAAGACCAGAGCATTTAACATAGGCTTATTAATATATCAAAAAATGGCTACGATAAAAGTCAGTGAGAAAAATTCGAGTTGATATTTAATAAAAAAGACGAATTCTTTTCATATTCTCATGTTGTTCAAGAAACCTGAAATTTATCTGCCTTCATTGTTGCAATTTCTTCCTTTAATTTGCATTTTCCTTTTTCAAATTTTAATTAAATCTTTTCAGAGTAATAATTTTGCTGTGCAATTCTCTAATTTCATCAGACATTTTTTTCCCAAATTCCTTAGCTGAATTTCGTATTTAAATTATAAATAAGAAGTGAAGGTTGATGTAAAATATTATTAAAAGGATCAGAAATTCGTTGCCGAAAAATTGCAATTAATTTTTCAGAAAGATACAGTTTTGGTTTGTCAATTAATTGTAAATTATGGCAAAAATTTAAATGCAATTAGTTACATAAATAATATGCGTCTATTTATAGTAATTTTTACCATCTTTTCCTGAATGATTTACGACTAATCCATTCTTGGAAATAGTCAAAGCTGTTCCGCAATCCAATTCAAATTTATCAAAAAAGCAGGAATCTACCAGCAAACAAAAAATTCTAAAACCAAAAAATTAAAATAAAAAAAAGAAAAACTCTCAAGTTTTAAAAATTTTTGAACCCCATAAATTTATTTTTAAATTATTTTCATAAATTTTTGTCAAATTTAATATCAAATAAAAATCAGCAATGAAAAGGCGGACAAAAAATTTTAAACCAAAAAATTAAAATAAAAAGAATACATATTTTGATTAACCAAATTGGTAAAAAGCATTAGAAAAATTAAACTTTATAAAATTTAAGTTAATTCGAATTTTTAATGCCTGATAATTTTATAATGAATAAACATTTTTAATTTTATATTCTTCAAAATGTGATGTATTTTTATGATTAAAAATTAAAATTTACTTCCTTCTTTTTCCATATGCTCTGTAATCTAAACCCTATTAAAAATAACTTTAGAAATTTTTCTCAGTCAGGAATGGATTTTAGATATATTCGTTAACCCAAAAAATTGGAATTGATGATATGCATAAATTATGCCCCAGTAGAACACTCACCCATTAAGTTCAGCATCGTCTGTATTGCTTGTTCTGCTGGCCATTAGTCTCCCAGCATTACCAGTATACAATACATTACTGTTGACGGTTTCACTATAATCGTGGTGATTTGTGGTTAATGTTCAGTCGATTCCATATTATTTTCGAAATCAATAAATTATTATTTTGCCAAAAGTGATTTTGTAAAATAATTGTAAGTTTTCTCAAGGAAAATATATAATTTTTAAATGGAATGCGTTATGATTGATCACATCACAGTTTTTAAAATGAGCCCATACCGTTTTGAAAATTCATATTAAATTACAAATCCAAGTCCAATGAGCCTATTTTCGAATATGTAATAAAAGCCTATAAAGCTTTTCCAAAATTTGCTTGCCCAGCACTGGCACCAAAATCAGAATTTTGACGATTCTTTAAAATTAAAATAAATTTGAGTTTTCGTTATTTTTGTCTCAGTAAATGCGGGCTTATAAATAAAATTTGCATAATCTCAGATTTTTGGTTTTATTATTTTATATGTTGATGTTGAACCAAATTATCAATTTTTGTTTTTTGAAGAATAATGAATTGTAGGGAATTATTGATATTTTTCAAAATATTTTAAATCCCATAAATTTATTTTTAAGTTATTGTCATAAATTTTTATCAAATTTATCATCAAATAAAAATTACAAGGCCAATGATCGCACAAAATTTTTAAAACTAAAAAATTAAAAGAAAACAGAAAAAAAATCCGCCAATTTTTAAAAAAAATTTTTATCGATCCTAAATTCGATTTCAAATTCTACGTTGAGGTGAAAAGTACTAAATGAAATGGTGTAAATAATTTGTTCAAATTTATTTTAATTAAGTAAAATGTTAACCAATAATGGAATTAAAAAGTCATTCTAAAATTGAGAAAAAAATGATATTAAATGTAGAATAACTCTGTGATAATTGTATTTTTATAAAATCATTGATGGATGGATTGTTTGCCAATGGTTTCAATTGAATATGTAAACATAGAGGGGATATGGAATTTAAATAAGTCCATCGTACGGACATGTAAGAGATGAAAAAAAAATATAAAAATTTAAAATGAATTGGATATCTTTATTTCATGTTGGTGAGCAAAACAGGCTTAGAAATAGTGGGATTGTGAAACAGGTGGCTGTGGTTGTCCATCGGCGGTGGTCAAAAGTGGCATCTGAAATAATAGAAAAATATTAATAATAATAATAATGTAAATTAAAGTAAGAAACAAGACAGAGCACAATTAAACTAAAAATAAACACAAAAATAACACCACATTCAATTCACTTTCCATCATTCTAAAAATCACCTCCTTAGGGAACGAATGCCGGTGGAGCACCCTCCATCATTTGGGGTCCATCATCGTTTGGTGGGATGTAATTATTCACCTTTAAGGGTTCCCAGAATATTAATCCACTCATTTCTATGCCTCTATTAAAAAGGAGAATTTATTTAGTTTGCTGAAAAAACACAAAAATTAGCGAACATTTTTGGTGTCAAAAAATTGATATTTGTTAAAATTCGATTATGACCTACTAGTCTAATTTACAGATTTAATTTTTTACAAAAATATTTTTCGACTATTGTAAACTTTATGTATTTTCCCCTTTACTAGAAGTCTATTTTGCCAAATTTCCTTAGGTGAGTCATTTGTGAGTTAAATTGCCGGTAGCATAAAAATTGTAAAGGGGGACTTCTCATTTCTCAGTAAAATATAGGCCCAAGGATTCCCTTACTAATTTAATCTATTATTTTAATTTTGATTCCAAATTTATATTTTCATGGTCAATATGCTATATTTTGAAAAACTGGCAAACCTAGTCTCAATTTTAACCTAATACTATCAGAATGGCCCAAATCCCTGTTTGTTTACATAGTTCAAACTAGGGTTGCGCCCCCGCACGGGGTTGGCACTTGCGGGTTCGGGTTCGGGGGTGACACCTTGCGGGGGCCCCCCCCCCCGCGGGGATCCCCGCGGGGGCGGGGGTAGCGTAAATTTTTTAAAAAGCCACATTTTTCAAATAAAAAATTTTTTTGAAGAAAAATTTCATCCTAAAATGGCTGCGCAGCGAAAAATTTTACCTAAAAATAGCCTCGCAGAGAAAAATTTTAATAAAAAATTTTAATATCCTACAAAAATTTGGTCGAAATTTCCCTATCGAACCCCATTTTCCTTGAAAAATTCAATAATATGGGGTGCATGTTCACCCCCGCGGGGGTGCGGGGGCGCGGGGGTGGCTCTTGCGGGGATGCGGGGGCGCGGGGGTGGTATATGCGGGGGTAGGGTCGGGGGTGAAACTCAAAAAGTGCGGGGATCCCCGTCGGGGGTGGCCCCCGCGGGTGCGGGGGCGCAACCCTAGTTCAAACTCTCTCATTTGATCTTAATTTCATATTTTCCGCATTCACCTGTTGCGGTGTCTGTGGTGCATATCCATGCGGACGTCCATGTCCACCATAGCCAGAAGATTGCATGAAACTGGCCATCATGTCGACGGGAACCGGAAAAACAATGGTGGAATTGTGTTCAGCGGCAATTGTGCCCAATGTTTGCAAATAACGAAGTTGAAGGGCGGTTGGCGTTTCGGAGATAATCATGGCCGCTTCACGCAATGCACGCGATGCTTTCTGTTCTCCTTCGGCTGCGATAACCTTTAAAAAAATTAAATTGTTTAATTTTCATTCAAAAAAATTAACAATTTATAACTCATAAAATTTTATTGGTAACAATTTCTTAAATAATTTAATTTTTTGTTTTAGTGAAAATTACAGCCAGACGACCCCAACAAAATTATAAAAAAAAAATAAATTAAATTTTTAAATAAAATTGTTCTTCATTTAAATAAATAGTAGAAATAGCAAAAGAATTTAACCAATATTAGTTCTGTAATATTTCAAACAAGTATTTTTTTTAAATTTATCCCATTTTGACTATTTTTCAAAAAAAATATTAATTTTTTAAACTTATAAAATTTTTGTTGTCCTAAATTCCTAAATAATTTATTTTTTTATTTAATGTAAATTTTTTATTATTCTTCAATTCCATAATTTAAAAAAATAATAAATTCAAAATTAAATCAGTTACATAATTCCAGTGAAGGTGAACGCAAATTTTGCGATTATTGTTCACGTAAAATGTATGATTGGCTAAAAAGACATTTTAATTTAGTTGGATTGCGAATTGACAAAAATTATTAAAATCTGTTAAATTTGGCATAATACTCAATCTGAGTCCAATATTATTAAAGAATTGGAATGCCCGAATATTATGGGAAGTGTAAATGTTCCGCAGAAAAAAAAGTCCCAAAAAATAAGCATAAATTTTAATTTTTTTTTTGGGAAAATTTCGAATTTTTATGAATTAAAATAAATTTCTTTATTATTCTTTACCTTTGCTTTAGCCTCGCGAGCAGCCTCTGCCTCAGCGGCCATTGCACGTTGCATTTCCCTTGGTACTATAAAAAATGATATTTTAATTTGGTCAAAAATTTATTGAATTTATCCAATGGGAATATCGCATTTTTAGGGAATAAATTTTGACCAAAAAATTTCAAAACTATATCCAACAACAGTCTAAGCCAAGGCCTGACGAAAATCTAAGAACAAATCATAAATTATACGATGATACAAAGTTAAAATTTTTGAATAAATTTAATGTTATTGGTAAATTTTGTATGTGAATTTGAAATATTCAATATCTCATATTGTTGATTATAAAACTCACGTCGAATATCCTTCACTTCCACGCGTTCAACTTTGACACCCCAATTCTCGGTGGCTTCATCCAAAACTTCCTAAAATTTATTAAATTTAAAAATTCACAAATTTAAATATTTCATTCTCACCTGCATATGAGCCGAAATATGTTCACGATCGGAGAGCATTTCACTCAACGTTTTTATGCCAAGCACATTTCGAAGGGTGGTTTGGGCTAACAATTTAGTGGAGCCAGTCGCATTTTCCACATTCACAATGCTGTAAATATATTTTTGTAGTGGTGGGTTGATGATTGGAGATATGAATGGGACACTTTTTTTTCAGAGGAAGTTAATTACCGAATATTTTGCCGCTAATGAAACTTATGATTATTTATAATGCACTTTATAGTTTTTTATAGCCTTTTATTTTAGTTTTCAATTTCAATATAGAAAATAGGATATAAATTTTACATCTGCAATTTAATTTATTTTTTAAAAATTTAGCATTGCGTTCCCTCCGGAGTGCGGAATAATATTGTGGTTAAAATTTTTGGCAATTTTATTTATGCCTAATCAATTAATAATTATTTATGGTTTGGAGTAAAAACATACATTTAAGACAATTTTGATTAGCAAAATAAAAAGATTGTAAAATTCACTTTAGATCACTTAATTAGTTTTTTAGCAGTTACTGCGTTTCCTTCTATCAGTGATAGAAAATTTTCGGGACCGAAACCCTTCTCTTAGAAAGTTTGTGGACTAAAATAAAAAAAAAGTAGGAGAGATGATTGACTTAAAATTTAAGTCCATTTAATTCAAAAATCTATCAATTCTAGGAAGAATTTATAAAATTTTTATTTGCACTTTTCCCCACCCTATATCAACATCACTTTACCTTACGGTTGCATTTTTCACGCGAAAGTAGACCACCTGTAGAAAATTGAAATTTATGAAATAGATTTATAAAAATTTCTAAAATAAATTTATTTAGAAACAAAAGACTTACGGCATCAACTTCAACGGTGACCGAATCCTTAGAAAGAATTTCTTGCGGTGGCACTTGGAATGAGACAACACGCAAATCCACCTTTCGATATTCGTCGATGCATGGAATGATGAAGAAAAGACCTGGAAAATATTATATTTTAATTTATGGTATCGTTTTTATCGAATTAAGCACTTTTTCTTAAAGAATTTTTTGGCCAACAAAAAAAAAACGATTTTTTGAATTAAAAAATTAATTTCTTATCTACCCGGTCCTTTGGCGCCTCCCTTCTTCAATTGTCCAAGACGAAAAATGACCGCACGTTCATATTGTTGTACAATTTTGATGCACATAAACACCGAAATTGGGAATGTGATGATGGTCAAAATATAGGAGAGCACAATCAGAATTTTAGTGCAAATTCTTTAAAATTAAAATAAATTTTTGGATTAGCCGAATGCGGGCTTGGAGTAATTTTGTAGTTTTTTGTACATCATTTTTTACATTGTGTTGTTAACAATTTTAAATTATTTTGGAAAAAAGGAATCGAAGGATTATTAACATTTTAAAAATGTTAAAACCCATAAAATTATTTTGAAATTATTTTCATAAACTTTTATCAAATTTAACATTAAATAAAAATAGGTAGAAAAAGTGGAGAACGAAAAATTTTAAACCAAAAAAATAAAATAAAAAAGAAAAAATCTGCAAAGTGTTAACAAATTTTAAATTCCATAAATTTATTTTTAAATTATTTTCATAAATTTTTATCAAATTTAAAAAAGGAAAAGTAAGTCGTATTTAAAAAATTTTAAACCCCATAAATTTATTTTTTAATTATTTTCATAAATTTTAATCAAATTTAATATCATCAAATAAAAATTGACCCACCAAGCAGAACGAAAAATTTTAAAACAAAAAAATTAAAAAAGAAAAATCTGCCAAGTTTTAAAAATTTTAAATCCCATAAATTTATTTTTCAATTATTTTCATAAATTTTTTATCAAATTTCGCATCGAATAAAAATATTCGACCTAATGAACGAAAAAAAATTTTAAAAGTCAGCAAATTTTAAAAAATTTAAAACTCATAAATTTATTTTGTTACTATTTTCATAAATTTTAGTCAAACATAATATCAAATAAAAATCGATACTAAAAAGGCCCACAAAAATTTTCAAACCATACTAAAATAAAGAGATAAAATAATATTTTGATTAATCAACTTGGTAAAATGAATTCCCCACTTTTCCCATTCCTCGAAAATCTAATAAGCCCGGACCTAATAAGCCCTATTTAAAACTTTATAGATATTTTGTTTTTTTTTTTTGTATAAGAATCTTTGTTGACGCTTATCATAAATTTGCCAATAATGATAATAAAAAATTATGCTACAGTACAACACTCACCCATAAGGTTCCGCATCGTCGCTGGCGCCCATCGCATATTGAGAATCTTTTTTTGGACGGCGGTCATCAACCGAAGTGACATTGCTTGTTCCGGCCATTCGTCTCCCAGCACCACCAGAATTCATTTCCGCTCCCGGTTCCACTGTAATTGCAGTAATTTGTTGTTGTTGATGTTGATGGTCAGTAGATTCCATATTTTTGAAATCAATAAATTATTTAAATGTGCCAAAAGTGATTGTGTCAAATAATTGTCAATTTTCCCTGTGAGAAAAAATTTAATTGGAAAAAATATGAATAAATTGGATTAGAATTAAGAAAAATAATTCTAAATTGGCTGAAACTTGTAATTTTAGGTTACTATGGAAATATTCGGGTAACTGAGAACTTATTGGAAGAGGGAGGCGCGCGCGAGATATTCGGCGAATTTCCCAAAAAGTCGTTCATCAAATTTTTACTCATTTTCAGCTTGTTCTTTTTGCCATTACTTGCGTTAATGCGGCTGTTGTTATTTTATTTTTTATTTGGTTCATGCGTGCATAAAAATGACGCTAATATTAATGACCGGTCAAAAGCCAAGATTTTTACAATCTTTATTAGGCATAAAGCAGAGCAGTGAAATAAGGGAAAATGGGGATGAAGAAATTGTAGCATTGAGGTTGGCTGACAGATGTGAATGTGAATTCATTGCATTCATTCAAAAATAATGATGACGTGGCCAAATACACGGAAAGGGAATACGGATGTGATAGTATTTTTATCGGGAAGAAAAGGAAGGGAATGAGGCATAATAATTGGCAAATTTTTTGTTTATTTTATTTATTTAGCATTTACTTATTGTAATTTTTTATGTTGGAAATATCATTAAAAATAAGTGGATTTTTGGATCTGCTGGATAATTTAATTAAAAATGGTTCGAAATAAGATTGTTTTTTGGGTTATATTTAAAAAAAGAAAGCCTTATTTTTAATTGATTAATTAAAAATTAAATAAAAAAGAACGCCTTGTGGTGGTGGAGGTGGCCAAAAGCTAGGGGTTAAATGAGAGCAAGGGCGATGGTGTCCATTTTCTCTGCGGTGCCCATTCGCTTTTTTCTTTTGGGTCGATAAAAATAATGAAAGAGAATGCAACAACAAAAGCTAGCGAAAAAAGGAAGGATAAAAAATGTGATGTGGCTTTGGGGGCTGTGATGAAGAAATTGAACAGAGGAAAGAGGAGTAGAGGCTGCTGGAGGGCTCATCCTCTCTATTGGGAAATAAACAAGTGAATGATGACGATGAATATCGTTGGATCGAGGCAAGGATGAATTAATCGGGGATAAAAAAGAAGCAGTAGAGGAAATAGCATTGCTTGGACGCTTTTCAAGGGAAAAAAGCCGAAATGAATAATATGGATAGATGGGGAGATGGGATATTTATTGGTCATTGTCTTTACGGACGGATCCAAAAATCTCTATATCCAAATTCGCTGTAAAATCACATAGATTTTTCTCTCTATGGATTTTAGGGTGAAGAAATTTTGGGTTGACCCAACTACTTCATTACTCAAGGCCAACACCGGAATGGTGGCCGGCTTTTATTTTTGATCCTCATTCTATCAGATGTGTGCGCGATTTCTCACTTTTCTTCCCTATAGTGCCTCGCGCAAATCCACTTCATAGACTGCACTTGAGGATCTACCCAGCCCATTCTCATCTTTTAATCTAACGGATTTATTCCCCAAATATCCCTCAAAAATTCGCTAAATAGGTACTTTTGCCATTGTTTTTTTTGGAGTTGGATTTTGTTTAATTTTCGATTTTATTTCCCTTTTTTTGATTATTAATAATATAAATGCGTCTTTAATATCGCGGGACTAAAAGGATAAATGCCGCATGTGTTTGATTTCCTAGTTACCGTAATAAAAATAAAATAACCAAATGAAACCCAAAGAGGAAGATGGATGTTTTACAGAGAATAACTGATTCATAATTTAGTCTTGGCTATGGAGGCAATAAAATTTGAGTTAAATTTTGCGGATTATTGATGAGAATGCGCTTCGGTTAATTGGTTAAAAGAAATCGGTAAATAACAATTCTGCGCAGAGGACAAAAAAGGGGACAAATTTATTTGTTTACTTCATCGATGTGTGGTGAATACGAAAATAATTGGAAGAAAAAAGGGAATGTGGTGGGTTGACCTCGCGTGCTATTTTATATATGATGAGATTGGTTTGTTTTTGCACGTTGCACCCCTTTTTGTAGAATTTAGTAATGAGAGAAAATAATTGTTTTATGGAACGGAAAGTGAATTGATTTAGCAATTAAACTTTGAGAGGGAAAAAAGTAATGGCTGGTGAAAAAAGTGCAAGCTAGTTTATTCTGAGCTATACTTAACTAAAAAGCGCACATTTTTTTTTCCATTCATTTACTGGAAAAGAGACATATTATTAATCACAAATTGCATTATTGCGCAGTGGATTGATATAATATGAGTGATTCTCATTTAGTTCATGTTAATTTATTTACAAATTTTTGACCTTTTGCAAGAAAAAGCTTAAATGAAAACAGAAGTTTAGGATAATTGGCTGTAAATTTGGTTGCCATTTTTCACATAACTCAATCCGCACTCATCAATTTGGTAACATTCAGTAACCCTAATATAAGGGTATTTATAAGTTTTTTTAATTCAAGAAAAGATATTTGCTTTCGAGCTGAAAGTATTATTTAAGAATTCAAATTAACATTTAATAATTTATTCACTGAAAATAAAGATAGAAAATTATCAGAAAATATATATATAAAATTTTGATCTCATAAAAAATATATTATACGAAAAAGAAATAAATAGCAGATAAAAGAAAATTTTATCAACAATTTGGGGGCGGTTTTGAGCAAAAAAAAGAACATAAAAGATTGAGAGAAAAATTGAGTAAAATATGAATTTTATGAACAAACAATAAAATTTGGACAATGTTGCGAAAATCGAACCGAAATCACGTCAATGTCAGTACAAAAAATAAAAGATAAAAATGGTTTAGGAAGGAAATTTTGTTCGTCTTCTCCACATTTTTTCATTATTATCGGTCCAAAAAATTTATAGTGCAATTTTCATTTCCTGCACTGTATAATAGCCGGAATTCTGGTGTGAATGTTGGGTGTAGAAACTGCCGCCGCCATCAGTTCCGGTTGGTTGTTGGATGATTGGAATTGAGGTGGGATGATGATGAAGCATGGATGGAGGTGGATGAGGGAATAGCGATAGCGATGGAAGAATTGGCGGTGGCGGAATAGGAAATCTCCTAAAGGAAGGTAAGGGGAAAATAATATGCTTCAATTAGTTGGTTTGGGAAGATCAAATAATTGTCACTTTATTCAGTTTACCATTGAAACAATCAATGTGTTTAATTCCGACCTAATTCACATTTTTAAACTTATTCCTTAAATCTGAATGAAATGATAATTGATAAGAATTGAAAAAAAGTTGAATATTTTTAGATGGTCAAAAATTTGTGGATATTTCTTGGAAAAAATATGTAATATTCTTTTTTTTTATTCCAACCCATAAAATTGTTTCAAAATTACTTCCATATAGAAATATTTGAATTTTTATTATAAATAAAAATAGATCCATTCCGCATCATACAAATTTATAATTAAATGAAAAAAAATAAAATGTAAAATTTAAAAAATTTATCGAATAATTTACAACAATAAAATTTATTTTCTTACCAAATATCGCCAATTTGGGTTGGTGGCAAGAAATAATATGGACTGTGTATTGTTGTTGATTTTTCCAATGTGTCCGATTTGGAAATGCTCGATTGCCTAATTGCTTTTAATGCATCGGCCAAATGTCGTTCGGCAATGTGCCGGCGACGATGCTGGCAAATGAGGACACCGAGCACAGAAAGAATTGTGGCCAAAAGGAAGAGGAAAAGCAAAGAAAGTGAAAGAAGATGGGAATTGGCATTGTTGGTTGCATTTTTGGATGATGAAGAGTGCGCCTTTGACATAGATGACGATGATGAGGCAGTTACAAATAAATTCTAAAAATTATCATTTATTATATTTTATTTAATATTGATTTACGGCCTCTGGCTGAAATTTTATGTAAATAAAAAATTTAAAGAATTATTATTGTTTTAATTTTGTTATTCGACAAATTTACTTCTCTAAGATCATTGAATAATGGCTAACAAATTTTACAAATATTAGTGTTTAATATTAGAATTTTTACTAATATATAGGAGTAATTATATAAGAATACTTCTATGCACAAACGTTTTTTTTGCATTAAATTAATTTTGTTTTTTTTTAATTATGAGGAGGGGCACTTGCATTGTAATTTAGTTCAAACAAAAAATCTGTGTTATTTAGGAATTTGTTACAACAATAATTTTATGTGTTAAAAATAAATATTTCATAAAAAAATTAAATGTATTAATTTTTAAAAAATATTGCTATAAAATTACGGATGCATTTTTGCCCAAAATTTTATCCAATCTATGCGTTTATTTGATAAGCCAAACGTTGATATTTACAATGGATTGCGGTCAAATTTGGCCAGTGTTGGCATTTGCTTACCAAGATTGGCTTATAAATTAGTCAAAATTAAAGCCATTCACGTTTATTATTAATATTTCAATACAATTGTAATATTTTTAAATTAATCATATTTTAATTATTTTTCTTAAAAATATTATTTTTAATTTTATAACTCATAAAAATGCTGTTTATTTAAAATTAATAAATAATTTAAATTTTTATTGAAAGGAAATTTGATGAAGGAGCAACACAAGTGCATAAAATTTTAAAAAATCAAAATCAAATTAAATAAAATATAAAAAAAAAATAAATTTAAAAATTATAAAAATGGAATATTTAATACTTGTGCCGTTTGTAAGTATGCATTTTTTTATTGAGATGAGAAAAAGTGGAGCGTTTCCTTTGGGGTCATCAGGAATAGGATTAGGGTCATTATGAGTTACCGTAGATGATATCCTATCAATGAATGACCCCAACTATAATCTTGATGATCCAAAATTGGGATCCTTCATTTTCCCCAGTACAAAAATAGTATCCATTTAGTTAAATTTGTGTTATTAGGTATAAATTTTATTATTTTTTATGATAATCATTTTGGTGGGCGGAATCCGGAAATTTTATTTCTTCATTATTTACTTTCCAATTTTATGAAATCTTTAATATTTTCTACAAAACAATGCAACCCATAAAATATTTCAAATTATTTTCATATAAAAATATTTGAATTTTTTTTAAAAATAAAAAAACGAACAGAGTCCTGACCCAAAAATTTATAATTAAATGGAAAAAATAATAATTAAAATTAAAATAAAAATTAAAATAAAAATTTATCAATAATTTAACAATAATAAAATTAATTTACTTACCAAATATCGCCAATTTTTCTTCTACTCAATTTTAATCACCAAATAATTTAATCTTTGTTTCCTTTGCTTCAATTTTCATCACAATTTGTTGTTTTTATTCATCAACATTGTTGATGGAATTTGGCATATTTGTTCTTGAATTGTCAATTTAATAAAGTCTATTTTGGTTGACGTAGGAGGATATTCAAAATGCCGTCGGTCATGCCCCATTATTACCTTAAAAATTTTGTAATTCTTTTCATCAATTTTTATGTGAATCCGCTTATTTAACAATTAACATTCCATTTGCCAATGTTATCCTTATTTTCAACAAAACAATGAAACCCATAAAATTATTTCAAAATTACTTTCATATAGAAATATTTGAATTGAATTTTTATTAGATATAAAAAACATCCATGACAGGCCTAAAAATTTATAATTAATTAAAAAAAATAATAATTAAAATTAAAAAATTTATCGAATAATTTACAACAATAAAATTTATTTTCTTACCAAATATCGCAAATTTGGATTGGCGGCAAGAAATGATAGGGACTGTGTATTTTCGTTGATTTGTCTAATAACATTAATACTAATAAATACGATTCAATATTATTATATTTTTGGTGATTCGACATTTGCGACGGGAACATTTGCGCCGCCGACATTTGCGCCGGAACTTTTGCGACGCCGATTTTGCGCCGCCCACAGAAATACGAATTATTGTTTATTAAAAAATTATTGGACCGAATTATTACTCATATCATTAACTAATAAAAGGGTGAATAATTTTCTATTTCCAAAAGATGAACATCATACAAATTAAGCAATCCTTAACTAACGAAAAAGGAATCAATGGAATTCATCAACAGAATCCAAATGCGTGCAATGGTTCAATATGGCTGGTTCATCCTCATCAGGCATTACGATATCGTTTAACAACAAGGGGATTGGATGATTGGGTTTATTGATGTTTGGGATTTTTATATAACATTTATTTAGCAATTTTATTTATTCATTTGGTTAATAATTTTAATTTTGATAGTTAAAAACATAATTTGGTTTTATTTTACATCGTTTTGCAAAATCTAATCTTATTTCTAGAGGCGGCGCAAAAGTAGGCGTCGCAATAGTCGGAGTCGCAAATGTCGACGGCGCAAATACTCCGGCGCAAAAGTCGGAGTCGTAAATGTAGGCGGCGCAAGTGTCGGCGGCGCAAATGCTCCGGCGCAATACGTATAAAATATTACGAAAAATTTAAAAATTTTTTACTTAAATTACAAAAAAATCATAATGGAATTTATATAAAAAAATCATAATGAAATTTATTCAGGCAATAAATTTGGCCTAAATTGATTTCATTTTAAATCATATCTTTCCTGACATTAGTTCTAATTATGAACCTTAACCTTATTCTCCATTATGGCCAAGTTATATGGCTAAAAAAATTAAATTACCCTTGAATGACCCTTAATGGCCCAACCCTAATTTGATGACCAAAAGTGGGACCCTCCACTTTTTTTGAACCAAAAATGGGATACAAAGGCATAATTATACCTATATTTTTTGTAGTTCATTGAAAATAAGATTATTGGTTAATTTAACAAATATTCATGTTTAATATTGATTTTAAAAACAATATTTTTATAATATCACTTTTTAATTATTTTTTCAGAAAATATTATTATTTTTGTATCTTTTAAATTATTGTCAACTCAATTTCCTAAATAATTTACATTTTTATTAAAAGGAAATTTGTTTTTCTCTTCAAGGCAATCATAATTATTAAAAAAAATAATATTAAAATTAAATTGGAAATTTAATTTTAAAAATTAATTTTTAAAGTTTTTATATTAAAATGTTAAATTTATATTTATTTATATTTTATGAAAAGAATGAAAAGCATAATTGATCAATAATATTATATCCAGAAATGAAGAAAAATGTTGAATTTTCGTCTATTTGTGTCTTTTTTGGTCACTTATAAGAATCATATTTGAATTACATTTCTTAAAAATATAATTTTTATTTTTTAAAACTCATAAAATTGTTATTTACTCAAATTACTAAATAATTAAATTTTTAATGAAAGAAAATTTTCAATAACGGCAGGCCTTCCAACATAAATATAAAAAAATTAAATTTAAAATATAACATATTTAAATATTATCAGAAATTGTGCAATTCTTTTCATCTCTTTACATTTTAATCCGCTTATGAATTATTCCATTAGCCAATTTTTCTTCTACTCAATTTTGATCATCTGCATTAGTAATTTCTCTGCTACTCTATAATTTAACTATTGTCATCATGGAATAATTTAATCTTTATTTCCTTCTCTTCAATTTTCATAACAATTTGTTTTTTTTTTGTTCATCATTGATGGAATTTGGCATAATTTGTGCTTGAATTGTCAATTTAATAAAGTTTATGTTGGTTGACGCAGGAGGATATTCAAAATGCCGTCTGTTTTTAATTCCCTTCCAATTTGAATTCAATCGATTTATTATTTTTTGCCAAAATTTGTTCCCGAGGTTACGAATTCATTAAACAATATTAATTGAATCAATTTAGATTAGAATTCTATATTGAATTCCTTTTGTGTAAAAATTAAAAAATGAATTTCTATGTACAATGGAAACTTTTCTTCCGTATCTTCATTTTCTATAAACCATATTTTCAGTGAGCGAGCCAATATGTTTTATATAATATTGTGTTCAAGTAAAATGGTCTTCGAATTCAAAATTACATTGAATTTATTCACTTAAATTTAAGAGAGAAAATTATCAGAAAATGATTGAATATATTTAATTTTGAACACATAAAATAAGAAAAAAAATAAATAAACAGCAAAGGAAATAAAATTAGATTTTTATCAACAATTTGGGGCGGCATTGAGCAAAAAAAAAGAAACATAAATTAATGATGGGAAAAATTGTTTAAAATATAAATTTTATGGTGAAACAATAAAATTTGACCAATAATGCGAAAATCGAACCCAAAATCACGTCAAAGTCAGAACAAAAAACAAAAGAAAATGGGAAAATAAAATGGGTTTAGGAAGGAAATTTTGTTCGTCTTCTCCACATTTTTTCATTATTATCGGTCCAAAAAATTTATAGTGCAATTTTCATTTCCTGCACTGTATAATAGCCGGAATTCTGGTGTGAATGTTGGGTGTAGAAACTGCCGCCGCCATCAGTTCCGGTTGGTTGTTGGATGATTGGAATTGAGGTGGGATGATGATGAAGCATGGATGGAGGTGGAGGAGGGAGTAGCGATGGAAGAATTGGCGGTGGCGGAAGAGGACGTCTCCTAAAGTAATGGAAGGGGAAAATAATATGCTTCAATTTAGTTGGTTTAAGAAGATCTTCTTACCAAATATCGCCAATTTGGGTTGGTGGCAAGAAATAATATGGACTGTGTATTGTTGTTGATTTGTCCAATGTGTCCGATTTGGAAATGCTCGATTGCCTAATTGATTTTAATGCATCGGCCAAATGTCGTTCGGCAATGTGCCGGCGACGATGCTGGCAAATGAGGACACCGAGCACAGAAAGAATTGTGGCCAAAAGGAAGAGGAAAAGCAAAGAAAGTGAAAGAAGATGGGAATTGGCATTGTTGGTTGCATTTTTGGATGATGAAGAGTGAGCTTTTGATATTGATGAAGATAAGGAAGGATGAAATAGGTTCTAAAAATAATCATTTAAATTTATTTTATATTTAATTTAATTTTGATTTATTTTAAATTATGATTGAATTGAAATTATGAAAATTTTCTTTTAGTAAAATATTTTAATTATTAAAAAGTTTTTAGACAAAAAATTTTATGAGTTATAAAAATTAAATAAAAATTTTCGGAAAAAAATGATTAATTTTAAAAAATATTTGCTTATTTTAATCAAGAATATTTACTAAATTTGTATGCATTTCACTTTTTAAAAAAATATATTTTTATTGTATTTAAATAATAATTAAAATTTTTTGAGCATCTTTGCTGAAATTTGTTGCAAAAAAATTAATAAATTATTTATGAATTTGTAACACTAACAATTTTATGAGTTAAATAATTAATAATATTTTTAAAAAATAATTTAAAATGTTTAAAATATAGAAAAGGTGCTATGTCAACTCCTGAATAGTGCAAATGTGGTCATGTCCTGAATAGTGCAAATGTGGGCGTTTTCGATTTCTAATTAAACAGAAACCAGTTTTAGACCATATAAACCTTATACCATTTTATAGATCTCATCGAGACGCATCGATTGGTATATAAATTGTTATGGTTTGGCCAAAATAAAAGAGTTTAAAACCAAAAACTTAAAAAATGATTTAATACCATTTAATTTTGGGCCAAATCACGCCAATTTATATACCAATCGATGCGTCTCGATGAGATCTGCAAAATGGTATAAGTTATATATGGTCTAAAACTGGTTTCTGTTTAATTAGAAATCGAAAACGCCCACATTTGCACTATTCAGGACATGACCACATTTGCACTGCCCTTTGTCTATTCAGGACATGTCCCCGTACGTATAGAAAATATTAAAAATTTTATTCTTAAAAATGAAAATTTGCCTCAATTTTATCTAATTTATAAGAATTTTGGTAAGTTGTCAACATTTATTTATTTTACAATGGATTGCTGCAGTCACAATTTATGTTGGAATTTGCTTAAAAAATGGTCAAATATGAATGGAAATTAGGTCAAATTTTTGTTTAACAGACTAAATTTTTCTAGAATATTTACTTTAACAAAAATTTTGATGACATAAATATATATTATATAAATTTCAATTTATTTAAAAGACAAAATTTACTTGTTCAAATCCGTCCATCCCCTTAATGTTCAAATCTTTCAGTGCCAATTCCGCTTCTTCATAAGTTAAAATGTGCGTTTGATTTAAGAAAACTAATTGAAGGACGGAAGATTGTCGAATTGGTTGGCCATCCGCATCCAAATAATACCGTACTTCATGCAATATTGGCTTGAGATTGGTTTTTGATGAAAGTGATCTGAATGAAAGAAAATTGAATTTTTTTAAATTAATAATTTCTTTTCCTTAAATATGGAAATTCATTTTGTAATTTTCTTTTTCTTCTATCTTAATTGGAAATCAAAATTAAATCAAAATATTTTTTCTATATTATGAATATATTTTTTGATCTCATAAATTTTTTTGTTAGTCTTTCAATATAATTGACATTTTTTTTTCAATTAAAAAAATTCATGACGAGAATTCTGACGAAAAATTAAAATTAATAAATTTTTTATTTAAATTACAAGAAAATCATAATTGAATTTATTCAGACAATAAATTTAGGCCAAATCTGGTTTCATTTTAAACCATATCCTTCTGAAATTAGTTCTAATTATGAACCTTAACCTTAAATTCTCCTTTATGGCCAAGTTATATGGTCTAAAAATAATTTTAAATTATTTTCTTTTTAAATTTACATAAATTATTTTTAAACATATTTACTTTAAATATTCATTCAATTCTTTTGCATCCAACTCTACGGCACTTTTGCGGACCACAATTGAGACAATATCCACACTGTGGACAACCCAAATCTGACAAAATAATACATTAAAAATTATAACAAATTATTTGCATTGATTATGTACTGTTCCTTTTCTCTATAATAAGATAAATTTACTGTTTATTTTAAATAATAAAACAAGACAAAATAGAAATCACTGAATGCTATGCTTACATTCGCAGTGCCATTTTGTTTGGAGCGTCGGCCACCATCATCTTCTGCCTCCAATTGTAGAATGAAATGTCCACCGGTGGAATCATCCACTGAGGCGGCGAGGTAAATTGCCCCATTTGAAGGGTCAAATTTGAATATTCGATCGGTAGGAAAAATTTGACGAGAAAATCGGCCAAAATTGAAATCACAGGATAAAATACGAAGAGACAAATTCTCTGAAAAGGGGAAAATTTATTTGAAAACATTATAAGTTTTTTACTTGTGCTTGGATCTGCATCCTCTGCCTTAACTATTCCCAATTGCCAACCAATTGGCGCATCTTTTTCCACCACAAAATCATAAATTGGATTTGTGAATTCCGGAAAATTGTCATTGCTAAAATTTTAAAATTTGAATATATTTATTAAAGGATTGGACAAAATTTTGTGTATAAAATCAATTTTTTGAAATTTTAAATATAAGATAAAAATGAATATAGCTCTTTAATTGTTGTTTTGATGAAAATGAAAAAATTATGACCAAAAAATAAATAAAATTGACCAAAATCGGTACAGTTTTTCTGGTCATTTTTGATCAATTATTTTTAATATGAAAAAAGCTCTATTCAAATAAAATAATCTAATGGGCTCTGGGTTGAAATATTGACAATGCGCAAAATTCGATTGCCAATTTTAATAATTTTATTTACAAACATATCAATTATGTTCAGTCGAATTTCCATTTCCGCTGCATCCTCGCCTCCTTCTTCTACCTCGGCAATTGCCAGCATTTGAAGGGGCAATTGCCGATCATTCACCAATGTCTCATAATCCAATTCATGTTTTGTTTTTAACTTAAATTAATTGGGAATCAAAAAAATTAAATTTAAACATTTTTGAATGATTGTTTTATTTTTTTTGAAAAATTTTACATAAAATGGGTTGTTGGGAAGATTTGAATTATTCATTAAAAATAGAAAATTTTTATCATTTGGAATTAGAAATAAGAAAAAAAATTATGGGTTTTAAAATTTAATCAATTTTTTAATTATTTTTAATTTGAGATTAGGCAAATTTACGTCTAGATAATTTAATAAATAGGTCAGTATTTAGATTGATAGTCTTTAAATATAAATAATATAATTTATTCATTTTTATAAAAATTTACTAGTAAAATATTTTTGATGATGTCCAAATTTTTGGAACGAATAATTGAATTTAATTTACCTCTCCATTTGTTGAGTCAATTTCGAGCAAATCCGTGTCCGGCCCTTCCAATCTGTATTTTTGCACTTCTCTTGTCCCATTGGCGGAATATGCCTTCAATGTGGTTAACAATGTTCCCACGGGATTGCCCTCCTCAATTTCTAGCAAAATTGGCGATATTCCCATGAATTTTGGAGATAATGAATTTTTATTAGGCGAAATTTGTCGATTGACTTTCAACAGAATTCGAATTTGTTCTGCATATTTTGGACCATTTTGAGCCTTGATAGTCAACTGAAAATGTATATTTTTAAAAAAATTCTTTTTTAAATTAACCGGAATTCCCTCAAAAATATCTTCATTGCCTAGAATCAAAGGATTTGCTGATATCATTCCCGTATGAGAGTCAATTTTAATAGCTGATTCCAGTTTCGAATTATCCTGCTCATTCCTTCCAATCCGATCGATTGAATATTTAATTGAATCGCATTCGTTGACTCCATTTGTTTTTGCCATTTCCGCTAGAATTGTTCCTATAGGAAACCATTGTGTTGACACATCGGCCGATTGTTGGTGAGAGGAAATAGTCTCCTGTGGAATTGTTGAACAAAAATAATTAAATGAAAGATTACAAAATTTTTGAGTTATTATGATGCATAAATTAAGGAAGAATAAATTTCGTTTATTTTAAATCTTAAATTGCCCGAAAATATTATTTTAAAATTTAAACATTTTGAGTACAATAAGAAATTACCTCTGGAATAGATATAACCAATTTTTGACCGGCTTTAAAGCGTGGTTGGCAATTTGTGATTGGTATAATTTCCACAGAAAATTGGCCTATTTCTTTGTCATTTTGTTGCAAAATGAATTCCATTGGATTTTGTTCCATCATTATTCCTTTTAATGTTTGATTTGTGCGCAATAAAATGGAATTCGCCCTTTTTTCAATGCTCAAAAATTCGATTGTCGAATTTATTTGCGAAGGAATTTTTTGGTGAATTATGAATTCCGAAGTTTGAGGTGGAGTAATAAAATCCATTGAAAGAACATAAGTGCCAATGGGAGAATTTTCCGGCAATCGAATGGGCGATGATGGGAGAGAGGAAATTGGCATATTCGAAAATGACAAGAAATTCATTGTTGACATCGGTAATTCACGATGGATCTAGAAAAAAGTACAAATGTTAAGAACTTTCAATTTCGAAAATTTAAGAATTGTATAAATACCATTTTTCAGTTTTTCAGCTATTTTTTAAATGGAATGTCAACATTTTTATTTTTTAATAATAATTTAAAATATAATTTATTTTTTAATTTTAATTTGATTTCTTAATAGTTATGTTGACATCTTTCGCTGTGAAATTACTTTTTTTTTAATAAAAAATGGATATTTAGGAATTTTTGACAACATCAATTTTATGAGTTACAAAAAAAGCTATAATTTATGGAAAATTAAAGACAATTTTAAAAATATTGCTTTTAGAAAATAAATAAAAAAAATAAGAATATTAGTTAAATTTTTTTGCCCATTATTCAATTAATTTTGATTTTTTATTTTCATCACATCTGCAGGTCACAATAAAAAAAATTGAAATATTTAAGAATTTGTGATAAAAATAACTTTATGAATTTGAAAAATTAACTAGTATTTTTTAAAAAATTAATAAAAATGTCTTAAAATTATTCAATTATAAGCATGAAATTTAATCTAAATTTTGTCCAAATTAGGGTCGATTTTTTTTAAGTAAAATGCCAAAATTTATGATGTGGAGATTATAAATCTGGTCAATGTTCTCATTTTTTTAACAAACATGTTCAAATATATAGAATCGAAAATTTCCCTGAGAGAATATTTTTGTACAAAACTTTTCTTACTTTTCAAGCATAAGTTATACATAATATTCAAAATATTTTATTTATCTTACTGAAATAATGGAGGACATATCAATGTTCGTTTTATTGAAAACAGCAAAAAAATTCGATGATCTGTCCTCAGCAAATTGAGCATCAAAAATTGGAGTCAGATTTAATGTTCCCTAAATAAAGTATTTTGAAAATATATAAATTAATTTCCCAATTTTATCCTATATTTCGCGCATTGATTTTTTGTGGTTTTATATCTTTTCTATTTTGATATCCTTAAGCATAATTGACCAAAAATTTATGTCCAGAAATGACGAAAATTTTTCGATTTCCGTCTATTTTTTTGACCTTTTTTCTAATCAACTATAATCAATTGATATACAAATAATAAATTTTTCAAATTTAACATTAAAAATTGAATCGAATGCGAAAAATTCTATTGCTCAAATTTTCGATCCACTCTATATTTGAATAAAAATTTTACATTTTCATCTGCTTTGATTTGTCGTTTCTCATTTGTTCCATTCATAGATGGCATCAACAATTCAATGTCATTCAATGTATTTGAAAATTCTCGGCCCAAATTAACAAATTTGTCATCCTCCAATTCATAATAATTTTCCATTTTATGCCATTTTGGAATGGAGGAAGCAATTTCCAATATTGGGTTAAATTTTTGTACAATTTGCTTGCCAGTGCTGTTGTTGTGCACATTTATTGTCAATTGATGCCGGCCAATAATGTTTCGAAGTGGAAGGGCAATTGATAAAATTCCTTTAAAAAATAAGGGAAATAATTATTAAGGCAACAGCTCATTTGGGTGGGGTAAATTTGCCCAATTATAATTCGAGGATCCGCTTAATCGTTTTCGAAAAATTTTGTCAAAGTTACTATTTTTTTCTTTTTTTAAATTTTATAAATGCTCTTTGTATTGTCGGAATTAAATTTTAAATTAAAAATTTTTGCTTATTTTATAAAAAGATAAAAGAAAAAATTTTATGTGCTTCAAATTTCAATAATTAAAAATAGTTTTTTTTGTCACAATATTGGAATTTTTTGATAAGACAATAAATCATCGTCAAATTATTCCTATTTTAATCACTATATTAATTAAATTCCTATATTCTGCAATAGCTAAGATATTTGATTTAAGAATGATTTTTGAAAATTAATTTTTTATTTTTACAAAAAATGTTCTTAAATTTATCCAATTATCATGCCCACCTGATTCCCTTCCAATGCTGAAATATTTGCTGAATTGTCCTGAAAGCGAATAACGCAATGTGTTTGGCATTTTTCCCATTTTTGGTGGCAATCCACCAAATGAATAAATGACAGAATTGACTGGCATGGAATCGAGGAGATGCAATGTAAAATTTTGATCAATTAAATTCAAATTGTTGTTTTCTTCAATAATGCCATTATTGTTGTTTACTTCATTTTCATTGGTTGCATTCAATTTTTGAATAAATTTCAGAAGTACCAGAGCTGCAAGTAAAAAAATTACAGTTGAAGAGTTACATTTATTTTTTATCGAAAAAGCAAATTTTTTGATCATAAAGTATGACAATAAGTACCCTTTAAAATCTATGAACCCGTGATTCTAATTCTAATCCCAGTCTAACCATAAAATTATATGCAAAATGTAAGAGATCATAAATCATATTTTTTTGGCATGGATAATATTTGATTCAATGCCAAAATATATATTTTTTGTTTGAAAGAAATGATATTGAATTAACCCAAAATTTTTTGTTTTAGTGGCCAAATATTTTGGTAATATTTCGGCTTTTAGAGTGAGATATTGCTTTAAATAAATATAATATTTAAAGAAAGAAAAGGAATATAATCCCGCCAATGACATCAAAAAATGCCAATTATTAGACATCACATCATATTAAAAACTTTAAATTATATTTTATAAAGTATTTTTTACTAATTTTGTTTTATTTAAGATTTTAATTCTTTATGATTTTAAACGAAAATTATAGTCAACTAATAAATAAAAATTGATGAGATGCAGAAATTATTGGAAATAGGAGAAATATTGCAAGAATATTATAAAAGATAGAAAATATAAAATTAAAGAATTTGACTATATAATAAATATTTCAATGAGAAAAATTTTTGATGGCATAATAAAATATAAAATTTAATTTTTAAAGTAAAATTCTCACTATGTGCCTGCATCTCCAATGGATGTGCCTCATCTCGAACGGAAATGTTCATTAAAGCTTCGGCAATTTGTTGCTGCTGTTCGCTTTCATTTTCCATTAATGAAAGGACCCATTGGCCCGTGGTTCCATTTGGTGAAAGCAAAAATGCATTCGAGCATTGGAATTCAGGTAATATTGTGCCTTCAAAATTTCGGCATTTCGTTCCTTCTAGTGCATAAGATAAATGAGCATCCGGATCAGTGTCATCGGCGGAAAGTGTAAACAATTCCTTGGAATCATTCTGTTGTGGAGATTCCGCAAAAAAATCGTTGTTATCTTGAGGAAAAAGAATCGAATTTTAGCAACTATTAATATTAAACATATTCAGAAATTTTTAAAATCTTTTTTATTTTTAATTAATTTTAATTTTGTGTTTTTATATTTATGTTGGTGTGTGTGGTGCCAAATTTTATTCCATAAAAATTTTTTACTAATTTAGATATTTGTGACAACAATATTTGTATAAGTTGCAAAAATAAAATAATATTTTACAATAAAATTATTAAAATGAGATAATTTGTAAATTGTTTTTCTTATTAGAAATGTCATAAACTAAAATTTTGGCCTCAATCTTGGCCAATTAATGTCAATTTTGGTTAAATAAATGCGAAAATTTAACAAGGATCATATTTTTGTGATTTTGATATTTGCTTACCCAGAATAGTAGATATGAATGAAATAAAGTCGAATTAATATTTTAAATTCAAAATTACTAATTAAAAAGATTTTTGTAATGAAATGTTGATAGATTTAATTTTAAAATTTTAATAGATTCTATATTCTCTTACATTTTGAAACAATAATTCGTTGAAAAGATCTTTGAAAAATAGGTGGGGATGAGCCAATTCCTGCAATTAAAATGTGCACAATGGCGGTATCAATGAATTCATCAGCAGAAATTAATAGAACCTAAAATTTTGAAAGTTCTGTTAAAATATTTTAGTAATTTTTGAACAAAAATGTAATAATTTTATGCCAAAAATTTTTTTTCATAAACAAAAAAATGTTAACCGACTTTAAGTGTGTAATTCCTTGGGAATTGACTCATTGGTCCGCTGTAAATCAATGAATTCTTTGTCGATCGATTTTTACTATTGGAAAATTTAAATAGTCCACCGCCTCCTTCCGATATAATAAATTCAGCCAAATTTTCATTTTCTTCATTCAATTTTGGTTTGGTTTCCAATTTTCCAATTAAAATTTGTTCTTCATTCCCATCGCCAAATTTGTTTAAATTGTATGGATCAATGGCAAATGCATAAATTGGCTAAAAAAAATTAAATTATTAAAATTAATATTTTCCCTCTCTTAACTCTTTCAAATTTAATCAATTCATTTGGAGTTTTTCTTGGCCTTTTCCAATTTTGTTCATCAATTCGAAGATTTATTATTGCCCGATCCATAATTTTTCCATTCAAAAGCAATAATGCAATAATTTGAATTGATTCCCCGTTGGATTGGAACAATGTGAGCAATCGTTCTGAATCCTGAAATCATTAAATATTTATGCTAATGATTAATAATTATTTAGTGATTTAATTAATTTAAATACATAAAAATAAAATTTCAAAATTGATCACAAATTTTCTATGATGAAAAATTATTTTAAATTTGTAAAAGCAAAAAAAATTAAAACAATAATATTTGTCTATGATTTTTACATTTTTAAAATTAATATGGAAAAGTCGCTTTTTCTTAAAAATTTGGATATCCATTTAACTAAAAGCATTTCTTTGGCTTCATAAAATTTTAGCAGTTATTTCACTTTCCGTGATTGGCTTTTTCCTCGCAAGAGATACAGAAAAAAATGATCTAGATTCTATAATTTAACCCCCCCCCCCCATCACATACATTGATGAAAATTACTCCAGTGTGTGGATGAATATTCAAAATGCCGTCGGTGGTTTCATTCATTTCCAATTTGAATTCAAACGGATTATTATTTGCTGCCAAAATATGATCACCAGATTCCAATTCGCTCAATAATATTAATTGGGGTTTTAGCACATGCAAAGAAGGTTGGAATTCCACATTGAATTCTTTCCGAATAAAATGAATTTCCTTCTCGTCTGGAAATTTCTCTTCCATCGCTTCACTTTCTTCTAAAGACCATATTTCAATTTCGAGTGAGCCAAATGAATTTAAAAATGATGCCAATATTTGTAATTTGCCATCTTTGGCAGCAATTGATGGTGCACATTTTGCAGGGCCATTATAGTCAATTTTTATGGAATCATCAATTGAAGATGTTTCATTGTGAATTTGAAAACTGAAATTATTGTAAATTTTTTAAGAATTGAAAAAAATAATTTTTATGGATATCCGAAAATTGGGTATAATAATTTTGCCATTTGAAAAAACTTTAAAGATTTTTTCTAAAATTAATAAATAATATTATAATATTAGTTAAACTATTTCTATATGGCTTTTTTGATATTAACAGGTTAAATGGAACATTTTTGTCCAGAAATTTATGGTTAAAAACATATAACAAGTTCTTTATCTAAATTCATCCAAATTAATTGAATATTAAATTGTAGCAAAATTGCTAAATTCCATACTATTATTCACTTTAAAATTGATTTTTTAGTTAGAAAAATTCTAGCTCTCTAATTTGGTTTCACCCAAGTGGCAAGTCAATTATTAATTAGCACTTACGATTTGCTATAGGGGCCAATTAGCCTGTATGATGGAGAAGCAAATTGTTGTTTTCTTGTGGCAATTGGTTCAATCTATAATTAATTAAATTAATTTTTAGGTCATGTTAAATTGCAGTGATTAAGTTCCACCAATAAATAAAAATGTAATAATTTAATTTAAATAGTATTTTTATTTTCCTTGAAGTAATTATAATAGGAATGCTTTTAAGCACAAATTTTTGCCTTACAAATTTTTGCGTCAATGTTATCCATGCCAAATTCTGTAAATTTATTTTATTTTTTAACATTTAATTCAATTTTGATTTTTTTTATAATTCTGAAGTTCATTTGATGGAATTTTCTTTAATCGGAAAAATTTAATTAATTTAGGAATTTATGAAAACAATAATTTTATGTGTTACAAAAATTAAAATATTTCATAAATAATTAAAATGGATTAATTTTAAAAAATATTGCTATAAAATTAAGGATGAATTTTTGCCTTTAATTTAGTCCAATTTATGCGTATATTTGATAAATCAAATGTTAATATTTTCCATGGATAAGAGTCATATTTAGCCATGTTGGTATTTCATACCAAGATGGGCTCATAAATTGGTCAAAATTGAGGCCAATAATTCATACTTAACATTTTAACATTTCAATACAATAGCAATATTTCTCAAATTGATCAAATTTTTTTTCCGAATCATATATTTTTGGAACCCATAAAATTGTTGTTATTATAAATTCATAAATAATTTAAATTTTTTTTATCTAAAGAAAAATTTGATGTGATCAACAAACATATAAAATTATAAAAAATCAAGATTATAAAATAAATTTTAAAAATTATTTGAATAAAAAAATAATTTTTGTAATTTAGTAAAAAATGTTGGTAATTAACTAAACCAATATTCGTGTTTAATGTTGTAATTCTTTCTAATAGCAATATTTTTAAAATAATCACTTTTAATTATTTTTTTTTTGGAAAATTACTTTGTATCTCATAAAATTATTGTTGCCTCAAATTGCTAAAAAATTCAAAATTTTATTTAAAGAAAATTTCAACTCTCTAATGAGCTACAAAGAACTCATAATTTAAAAAATAAAATAAAAATTAGAAAGGTTGGCCGACACTTGCGGACCCGACACTTGCGGACGAAACGGTCTGGAGCCGAAGGTGGTAGAGCTAGAGTAGCATTGTTTTTAGCATATTATTAGGCATAAAATTAGCTACAAAATGAGAGCAAAAGTTTTGCTCAATGTTGAATATTCACCGAGTTATAGCCAAAAAACCGTTGATTTAATTAAAAATCGCGATTTTGATGGTTTTTGGACATAACCCAGCGAATACCAGAGATTGGTATACTTGGGAAATTGCCAACTATACTCTACCTCTACCTATACCTGACCACAGGTAGAGTTACCTATACATCTACCTATACTTTTTTTTTGGCAGGTAGAGTAGAGTATAGGTATAGGTAGAGTATAGCAGTTTCCTATACCTTTTCCTATACCTTTTCAAAAAAAATTTTTATAATAAAATTAATTTTTTTTTATTTAAATTGACAATAAATTTATAAATATTGCAAAATTTATATCGATCAACAATTAATCAAACTTATTGTTCAAATGGATGAATAATTTCTGGTTTAAAAGTTCAGAACAAATTCTGTTTCTGTTCCTGCTTTCTTCTTTTTGTTCAAATGGATGAATAATTTCTGGTTCAAAAGTTCAGAACCCATTCTGTTCCTCCTCTTTTCAGTCGCAATGCCCGCATAACTGAAAATCCGCTCTTGTGCCGCCGAAGTTGCCGGAATTGACAAAGTTTGAATAGCATATTCTTTCAATGCATTCCATTTTGAATCCGCTTCAAGCTGAAAATTGTTTTAAGAATTAATTTTCGAATATAAAAAATACCCAAAACGCAATCGGATCAATATCTTCAGGCATTGTTTCTTTTGCCCAGCTCAAATATGCATTGATTGCTTTTTCCAATTCATTAATGGGTTCCTGTGCCTTTGAAGAATTTGCAGCAATTCGTCTTTTCTCTGCTTTCAATCGATCAAATGACGATATATTTTCATCAATTGATGTATTAATTTGATTTTGGATGATTTGCTGCTTCTGAACTTGGGAATTGATTTTGACCTTAATAGTTTTTTTTTAATTTTATTTTATAAATTTAGTTAAAAATTTAATTAATTACGTTCGATTTTAGTTATCCTTTTGCAGTGAATTCATCCATTTCTTCCATTAGCCAGCAGTAATTCGGATCGAGGAAAGTGGCAATGATGAAGATTTTGTCAAATTTTTGATCACGCGTATCAAAAACAAAAGAAAATCTTTTTCGAATTTCAGCAACAAATTCGTCCCGAATAGTGGCCATGACAGGATTTTTCGAAAAATCCTTTGACTAATTTAATTTTAAATTTAATCAATTTAATATAAATTTTTAAAACCTCTGCATCCTGAAGAAAATTTTTGAGTCTGGGAATCATCCAAAATAATCTCAGCCAAATTAGAGGCGTTATTTTGCTGATTTCCTTCTTCTTGTTCATTCATTATAATCTCATCCATGTCAATATTTAATTGTAAAAAGAATATTTAAATAAATGTTCAATAATTATTTTTATTTAATAAAAATTATAATAGTTTTTATGATTAAAAGAAGTAAAAGATTGTTCATTCAATTGCAAGAAATAAATTGTCAGTTTTTGAAAAAAATGCCAGAAAAAATTTAAAAAATAAGGAAATTCAAAATTTTTGGGTATAGAAAGAAGCTATAGGTATAGGAAAAAGTATAGGAAAACACCTCTATCTTTAGCTGGAAATTTTTTGCTCTACTCTACATCTACCTTTAGCTGGCCTTAGGTAGAGTATAGGTATAGGAAGCTATAGCTATAGGTATAGGTATAGAATCACCTATACTCTACTTTTTCCTATAGCTATACCAATCTCTGGCGAATACACAATATTCGCCAAAATAATATGCTATAAACAAGGCCACTCCAACTTTAACACCTTCGGCTCCAGACCGTTTCGTCCGCAAGTGTCGGGTCCGCAAGTGTCGCACGTCGATTAGAAATTGAATTAAAAATTTAAATAAAAAATTAAAAATTTTTAAATATAGAAATGAGAATGGCCGAAAACTCATGGAATTTCCGAATTTTCGTGAAAATTGCCCAAATTTACCTTATAAATTGTGCAATTTTTCTCATCCCTTTTCATGTGAATCCGCTTATGAAGCATTCCATTTGCCAATTTTTCTGCTGCTTCATTTCCATCCGCATCACCAAATAAATTAATCTTTATTTCCTTCTCTTCAATTTTCATCACAATTTGTTGTTTTTCTTGTTCGTTATTATTGAACGAATTTGGCATAATTTGTGCTTGAATTGTTAATTTGATGAAGTCAAGCATGGAATGTTGTGGAAGAAGTGGACGAGTCAAAATCAATTTGAAGGATTGACCAGCTGAAATTGATGATGATGGTGTTATGTTGAAATGTTGACGCAAGAGGAACGGTTCTGACATGTGAAGATTGACCAAATTTGTCTGGAAAAAATACATAAAGTTAAATTTACGGTCGAAAAATTAAAATATTTCATTTAGCGGAGAAATTAATTATTAATATCGATAATTGAATTGGAGGAATGAAATTTTATGCAATCGAATTTTGGGCACTTTTAATTTTGGCAAATAAGCTATTACTAGAGAGCCAAAATTTCGATAAGCTAATTGTGCATGGTGAATTTGATTCTACATTGTAAAGTTTTGCCAAAAAGGAAAAAAGATAGACCAAAATTAGCGACTATTTTTATTTTGAGTTTTTTTTTGTTTTTAATAATGTTTCATCGATAATTCTGATATCATCAAAATGCTCATAATGGAAAAGAACATAATGGAAAAATAATTTTTTTAGTAAAGATTGTTAGAAATTCGCAAATATAAAAAATTTATATATGTATAAGAGCAATTGAATTCTGAAACTCACCTCGTCAGACAATGCCGGATTAATCCGCATGGGCCCATCAAATTGAACAACCGTTCCAGAAGGTGCATTCCTTCTCAATGATCCTTCATTTGAGAAAAGCCAGAAAATTGAATCTGAATTTGTTGTGAAATGAAAAATTATAATTTAACCTTTTTTCTTCTGGTATTAGCTAACCTTTTTCAGCAGCATTGCATATTTGGGTTTGGAGGAATGTTGCAAAAAGGCAAAAAACAATTGTAAAAAAGCTGTGAATTGGAATGGCACACATCAACGCTTCCAAAATTGAATTGGTTTTACCAGTTGCACAATTAAAAATGGCTGTTGATTCCTTTTGTAGGGAATTTTGGATTTTGGCTGCTTGTGGCGTGGAGGGCGGCGCGTCTTCGCCCCCAACAAAAATTGGGTCATTTTCACAAGACCATCCACTCCACACCCAGTGGCGCAATCGGCTGCCTTGCGCAATGGTTTGTCCCCCCTTCACAATTTATGGAGTGGGCAGTGTGAGGATTAGCGCACAAAAACAAAGGTCAATCGTCGCGCAGTTTATTCAATACATTCCCTTCCTTGTCCTTTCTCCGTTTTTGCCAACCATTGAATCGAAATTACCTTTTTTGTTATTTAAACACATTTGGGGGTATTTCTTCTGGGGACAAAATTTTCTGGAGAATGGTAATAAACCGCTGATAAATTATTTTAAATTTTATTTAACATAAAATTAGCTGCAAAATTATAGATTAAAAATTAATGAATTATAGCAAAAAAAAGTATTGGAAAAGTTTGAATATTAAAATATATTAATTAATGATTTTGATAGATTAATTTTATGTCCAATTAAATATTGATATCAACATCGAGAATAGATAGACCACCTTGGTCCTGATTTGGGGCAAAATTATAAAAGAAAAAAAAACAGCTGTTACGAAAATTCTGAATAGGATTATTAAAATATTATCAACGAAATTTAGCATCAATAATAAAATATTTTCAAACTTCTATGTTGATAAAAGTTTCATGTTCTTGATATATTTTCTTATTCCAATCTTTCTTCCACTGTTCTTCTCCTTTCGGGTATCGAGCCAAATATAGAAATCCTTGGCGATATAATGCTAAAATTTCATTTGTTTGCGCATTTTCCAAAGTAAATTCCTGTTTAAATCCATTAGTGACAAAACAGATTAAAAAGTTTGATGGCGAATTTGAATTGCAAAATTCCTAAAATAATAATTTAAAAAAAAATAAAATATTTCATTATACCATTTTGATGGCATTAATAAGGGCAGTTCTTTTTTTTTGATAAGTGAAATGAATAATTTTTTGTTTTCCATTATTTGATTGCTTTGTCAACCAATTCAGAATGATATCAATATTATCACTGTGTTTAAGCAGAATCGATTGGTGTGAAAAGTAAAGAAATCCGACATCGTCAAGAATTTCAGGATACAATTGATTGAAATTATTTAGTTGCCATTTATATGCATTATTCGAATTCCATCCATTAAAGAATTCTAATTTGAATATTTTATCCGCGAAACACTTCATTAATGCTTGCATTGTAGCAATTAGTTCTATGTTCATTTTCCAAGAAATCATTGTAATTTCAGAGCATAAGCGAATGTGGCAATTTTGGAGAAAATGAGCAATGTTTTGGATGAAATTCACAACTTGATCATCCAAAAACCTAAATTCAAAATAAATTATTACAAATAGAACATTAGTCCAACTTCAATTCAATCCCTCTTATGCCGACAATATATTCCGGTGGTGGAATTGAAGCAATTGGAATTGGAATAGCATTATTATTCCATCCGCGTTTAAGCAAAGAGCGGGCTGGGGAAAATTCAAGGCGCATAATTTTGTACGGCTTCACATTTAAATGAAGTTTTGGCCAACAAAGTTGTTTGAAAGTCAAGGAAGATGAACTCAATGAAGATTTGGCCATTTCAATTCGATTAATCCATGCCAAAACCTCGATTAACCAATTTGGAACGAAACTAGAAAATACATTATTTTAGAAAAAAATATTAGAGTTTTATACCGTTCTGCTAAAGGTTTTGGTTTTACTTCAACATCAAAATCATTAGACGCATTTTCAGCTGAATTCAATGTTGAAATAGCAAAAATTGACTCATCAGTGCAATTTTGCTACAAAAATTTCCAATTAAATTTTTCATAAAAGAATAAAATCAAATAAACCTGTGAATTTTCCGTCTTCATTTTGTCAATTTCTTTAGTCAATTGATCGATTTTCTTCGTCAATTCGGTATTTTCCCCTTTCAATTTTCCATTAATTTCTTTCAATGCGATTATTTCACTGCGCAATTCTCGAATTTCATCCGACATTTTTGTCTAATTTTAATTTGAACTTAATTGTGAAAAATGATAAAGAAGACTAAGAAAATTTAATCGAAAATATTATGGTGGGTCGTGGGGGAAAGAGAGGGGAAGCATTGAGCATTAGGGTAATTTTTATTATGAATGAGAAGTTATAGATATAGGTCACAAAGCAAAAAGAAGGACATTCATTTATTTTTGGTCAAAAATTGAACATCGAAATCAAATATGCCTTAACTCAAAGTAAATTGAGGATTAATGAATGAAAAATTTGTTAAATGAATTGAAATTTGAACATTATTTCGTCCTTTATATATAAAATACGGAATTTTGATGGAGGAGATATTTTCTTTGTTTTTTTTTTATATTGCCCTAAATGCTAATTTCTATTCATTTCAAATAATTTGCTTCATTCCCATTGTCCATTCTCCCAATGTTGAATTTTTAATTCTGTACAGATAAAAAGCAATAAATAAAATTTTTTGATTGGCTGGGAAATTCTCTTTTGGCAATAAATATTTTGAATTTTTTATTCATCATCAAGAGCTCCTCTTTATGCATTTTGTTGCAATTGCAAATGAAGACTTACTAATCAAAATGCAATCAAATAATGGAAAAGAGAAAATGAAATAGCACAAAATTATTAATTTTTAATTTTTATCCATTGGGCTTGGATGCAGAGGCAAAAAAGCTTATGAAATTTTCGCCAATTGGCTGCATATTTTTACTCACTCCTCGAAGATGTGAATTTTTTTAAAAAAACCAAGAAATTCGTGGATTTTAACACTGTCATTGGTCTAAAAATAGACTAAAAAATTGGATGAATTCAATATAAAGAACAATTAATTAATTATCTCATAAATTAGCTTCATCCTAGGCACTACTTCATTCCACCTAATCAAAGATAAAATGTATGGGGTTAGGCCGAATATGGAAGAGCGACTATTTTGCTGCTCCGCATGAACATTTAAAATTGGGTGCATCAAAAATGGCAGCCGCATATAAAAAATTGAATATTTTGAATATGATAAAAATAAAATAATAATAAAATTGGTCGATGTTCGGGTGGAATATTGGCAATCAGCTTGATCGCTAAACCAGAGAATGGAGGAGGGAAAATGCGGCCTAAAATGAATAATTGGACATTAATTTAAACCCATAAAATATTAGCAGCAGCCGGTGGCTATATTTATGGCTAATTTTATTTTTTTTAACCGTATTTGATATTGCATCTCCATTGTTAATTTTTGGAATGCGGAAGCTATAAAAAGCATCCGCTTAAATTTGAAAATAAAAATTCATGGGAATATTAACCCCAAATTTTGCAAAATAATTTGATTTTAATTATTAGTTCATCAAATAATTCACAAATAAATTGAATAAACATCATTTAAAAATAAAAAATTTAAAATTCCCTATTAGTCTTCAATGAGGATTTTAGGGTCAGCGGCAAGCAATCATTGCCTTCGCCATTAGCCAACCGTAGAGCATTTTTATATTTGGTTAGAACAGCGAAAAGGTTCAAAAATTCAGATACGCTTAAAACCTGATGATTTTTGCCACAATTGTCCATTATTTCCTATTAAAATAAATTCTAATAATTTTCAGTTAATTATTTGTTTTTTAATTGATAAAATTTTTTTGTAATAAAGTGATTTTTAAAATATATTTTTTTGTGTGGGGGATGACCGAATTATTTATAAATGAATTAATTTTTTCATTTTATTAATGCATACAATTTTTAAAATATTTTATATGGTACAAAAATCATTTTTAATTATTTACTCTTTTTGATTTTTATTATATTTTTTTGAAAATGGATTGCATATTCGTTTATTTTTATTTGATATTTTAATGTTTTAAAGATAAAAAAAAATAAATAAAGTGATTAATAAGTAGATGCCTAATATTAAATTTTATGCAGAGTTAAAATGTGAAATATAAATTTGATTCATGAAATCAATAAAATTTAAGAAATCTTATGATTGACAACAGAATTATTAATTTTTGGTGTTCCAAATTTTATACACATTTTTCTTTGAAAATGAGTTTAATTGTTTACTTTTCTTACTGAAATAATAGAATACCGTAAAAGCACATTTTCATCTTTGTTGGATTGAATAATTTCATTCCCTCATTAGCAATGAGGGTTTTACTTTTCAGGTGTTTATTGGGCAAAAATGTATTTTATTTACCCTTAACAATTTATTAAATCCAAAGCTGAAATCCATTTTCTTTCATTGCACACAAAAAATGTGCATCGATCCATTGCAAAGTCACTTAATAAGTTGATGAGTGGTATGGGATGCAAATTATCTCAAATGGAAGCATCATCTATCATCCAAGATGATAATTCTGGGCTTATATTTTCTGATGAATTCATCACTTAATCAAGAGTAGAGCCGATGAGATTGAGACGAATGTTATTCTAATCTTGATAGAAATATTAGAAAAATGGGTTCCACACATCTCAAAACCTTTTATCGCAAAAATAAAATGATCGTACTTAAACACAATTCTTTACTTTTTTACTATATGAAATATTTTTTTTTGATTTTTAAAATTTATTTGTGCTTGTGGAAGAGTAGGTATTTATTAATTGAAAATCAATTTTTAATGGTATCCTTATATTATAATCTCAGATTAAATAATTTATGAGTTTTAAACTTTTTAATATTTTTAGACGATTTAAAGTTTTCTAATGAAAATATCAATATTATCTATCATTCAGCCGAATTGTTCCTTGCTGAATGTAAAGTCAACTCATCATTTTCTTTATTTTAGAATTTAAAAATTATTATTCTTTGTTACTCTCCACAATTTGCTCAAAATATTTAGGTAAAAAATAAATTCTCCGGAAATTCTGTCATTTTTCTTTTACAGTAATTTTTATCGCTTTATTTCAATCTCATTATTTCATTATAAGAGAATTATATAAAAATGAAAATTTTAAAAAAAAGACAAATCTCAACGAGATGAACATAGGACGCAGACGAATTTATTTATACAGTCTCTTATGAATGGATTATGACAAAATTAAAATTAAAAATGTTGACAAAAAAATTTGATAGCTTTAATTTGGTTATGGTTAATCAGACATAAATAATAATTTCATAAATTTTATAAAGCAAAAATGTGGATGAATATATTTATATATTGTCGATCAATTATTTGATTAATTACAATTTCTTATTCAGCCAATGCATGTTTTTCATCTTATTAGATCGAATACAATAATTTATAGCAGCAATTGAATTTGTTCACATCAAAATTTTTAGGATTCAACGATTTGTCCCGATTATAACGTACCTCAAATGAAGTGGAATATTTTTATTTAAATTTATATGTAATTTTTTGATAATAATTGATTCCTTCATCATTGATTGAATGTTACCCAAACGTTATTAATCATTAAAATTATATAATTTAGAATTCATTGGAAATTGTAATTCTATCAGATTTTTAATTACCGTATATATTCTTTTAATACGCCATGGAGAATTATTTTTCAAACTGCCAAAAATTGGAAAAATTTGGGATTTACTCTTTAATTCATGAACATTTTTGAATAAATTATAGAGGATTTTAAAGAGCTTTATTAGAGAATAGAAAATTCAATATAAAAAATAATTAGTAAATGTTTATCTTTCCCTGAGCTTATGGATATGGATCCTCAAAATCGATGGTTGCTGCGAATTATTAAAGTGTGGAATTAAAAGTATATACGGCACCTACCTATACCTAGAAAATTTGACAATTAAAATATTGAACCGATTCAACATTAGATTATTGATTAGCCTAGATTAAAATTCAAAATTTTTTTTGCAAATAAATGAAAATTTTCATATATTTTAATAATATTTAATTTATACTTGGGGGAGTTCTGCATAATAAATCGGGCACAGTCTTTGGAAACCTCGTTCAAAATGAGTTCTATTGTAAATCATTTCGTGAATGCATTCAATGGCACCAGCATCCATCTGCATTTACAATTTAGTAATATTTATTTTTTTATCAATTAAATTTAACCTCAGGCATCATTTTGTTAGCAAAAAGATATGGTGTTTTCCGTAACATTGCCACATCTTCAAGCCCTAAAATACAAATTCCATGGCGCCATTGTCCGCTGTGGCAGAGTTTATTATCAGAGTCCCAAATGGAAAATCTTATTAAAATTATAAAAATATGAAATATTCAATTTAATTTATATTTTATTATTTTGTGCAAATTTATCTTATATTTTAATTTAATTTTTCAATTTAAATTTATATTTTTTCTTGCTTTTTTATTATGAAAAATTTGTATATTTTTATCTTATTAATTGCTATTTTTGCATCTATGGTAAATAAAAAAATCAGTAAGTTCCTATGGCATTATTAAAAAAAATATGTTAATCTTTACTACATTAGTTAACTATTTTTTTTGTAGAAAAATTTCTTCTTTTGCAAAAACAGTTTTTGACTTCTAATAAATCAGAAAACTTTCTGTAATCCTTAATATCATATTGTAGTTCTCATCAAGATGCATCGATTGGTTTATATTTTGCATAGTTTGTTCAGAATTAAAATGGTATTAAACCGTCTAAATATTATTTCCTTAATCACTTTAATTTTCGGCCAAACCATGACATTTTATATACCATTCGATGCGTCTCGATGAGATTTACAAAATGATATAAAATTTATTGAGACTAAAACCGAATTCTGATTTATTAAAAGTAATAAACTTTTTTTGTAAAATAAGCATTTTTTTCTGGAAAAAAATTTTTTCCTTCTCCAATGGCTTTTGCGAAAATTTCTCACCTGGTAAAGCTAGGTGCCAAAATTTTTTGATCAAAACATTTTTGTGTGAAGCCGCCTGGTGCTTCCATGAAATCATTTGCCGATAATACACCCCAAAAATGTTCATCATTGCCATAAAATGTATTCAATTGGTCCAGCATTGGTCCCAAATTCAAATTTTCCAACATCCAATTGACGAATGCCCGACTTAAACTGACTTGAAAATAACCCTTACTATAGCGCAAGGAAAGCAATTGGCCGGCATAATCTCGTCGTGCATTCAAATTTTCTATAATTATTTAAAAAATTTTTTCGCAAATTTTTGTATGATTTTTCTTTTTTGAAACAAAAATGTTATTTTCGACAAATTCAATAAAAATTTCAAAATATTTTTTTATCCGTAATATATATGTCGGCGGCAAAATTGGAAAACAGGCAAAATTGGAAATGACACACTATTTTCGTCAGAGAATCAGAGGAAGTTCAAAAATCGAAAAACTAAGTATAGGGTTAGGGTTAGGGGCTCGGCAGCATGGGATTAGGGGTAGGGGCTATGGGCAGGGTTAGGTTTGTACTCTGCTTCTTCGGCGAGATAGTGTGTTATTTCCAATTTTGCCTGATTTCCAATTTTTTCGCTAACATATATAGTAAAATTAAAGCCCATAAAATTCTCTAAAAATGGCATTTAATTCATATTGTAGCTATCAGAATTACATAGGTAATCAGAAAATATAAATTAAAAATTGCCTTTTCATATACCTTTTTTAAATAAATGCAAATTGGCCAGTGTCCAATCTCCGGCATCATAAAATGATTTTCTAACATTAATCGGTGTATATTGTATATCGTTTGTGCCATTCATCCATTTGAAAATTTGCACCAATTCCTGGTTTGTTTTCAGTTGGACATCGTGATTCTATTAATTGTTTAGTATTATTAAATAAAAATAAATTGAAATACAGATTTAAAATAAAATTTAATGGATTTTAAATCCTGAATTGCCAAATTAAAATGTAAAAAATTTTTAATTTTAATTTGGCCTAAGAGGCTTAAGATTTGTAACTTGTAATATTGGAAAAATTGGCCATTTCCAGAATTGCCCATGTTTTTTATGGGTAATTTTGGAAATACATTTTCTAGGTTTCGTACACATACAGACTAGAGAGAGTTCATTCGATACGGTATGGTCGATTTACTATATGAGTTTTCAATTTAATAAAGTTTTATGTTTAGGGCTTAAGTTATTATAGGGCTGCATGAATTGGTTAAAATAAGAGCTAGAAATCTAAAGGAAAAACTCATACCTGAAAAAATTTTATCAAGAAAGTCGATTATGCCGAGTTGATTGAGCCTATTGTCGAATCTTTAAGATACTTAAAAGCCGAGATTTCCAAAATGCCCAATCAAAAAAACTTGTGAAATTTCCGGAAATGCACAAATTTCAATAATTCGTCTTTTTTTCTTTTTATAACACATTTTTATTTAAATTTCTCGTTTTAAAAACGATAAAAGACCTGCAAAATAATTGCATATTTCCATCCATATTTGGGTTGAGCAATCAATTTCAAACATTCAACAGCGGAATAAATCTGTTAAAAATAATTTGATCAATAATTCAAAATATTATTAATCCGATTATAAAATATAAATTTCTCGAAAAATGAAAGAATTAAAGCATTAATATTTTAAACTCATCGAATATTATCCATGTGAGAGTAATTATAAACTGTTTTAAATTTTAACAATTTATCTCATTCATTGCTATGGTTTTGAAATTTTGGAACGTGGGAAACGAAAATTTACCCACTTAAATTTATTTTTATAGAATAATGCAGATTTTTCCTAAAAAAATTAAGCATTTCTTCAGAAAATTGTATTAATGCATTATTTTTGCATTCTCAACCTGATTCAGTCCACTGCTATCCATTTTGCGTTCCTTCTCCTTAGAGAGTACAAAAACATTTGGAAAACATTGAGCCAATTCGTTAATTTGTCGATGAAATAAATCCGGGGATTTGGCGTCGATTGCATAGCAGTAGAAATTTTGTGGAGCATAGGAGATGGCGAATTCGTTTTCCAGCATTCGGTAATCCTTTAAATATATGATACAATTTATTTTAATATTAATTAAATATGAATTTAGTTCTAAAGTGATATAAATAAAATAATAATTAAAATTGTTTAAAGTGATTAAAATCTAAATTTAAACTTATATTATTAAAGTCTAATAAATACTTAATTAGCCAAAACTATACGAAAAAGATATTGCTAAAAATTGCAATGAGATTACTAATTTCGATTACATTTACTGGTACTTTTGTAGTATATTCTATATTCCCTTTTCATTAGAAGGGTAAAATTGTAGTGTCCTCCTTTTAGATTTCAAGGTTATTGTTAAATTCAAGGTGAGATGATTTTTACCCCATCATGTCCGTAGCCCATCCTTAATGCCTAAACCTAAGCCTGAAAATCCGTAGGGTGGATTCTTCACTTTGCAAAAAAGGGATTTAAGTTACACAAATACCCATTTACCTATACGATAAATTATACAAATTGAAGCTCTTTCTTTTGATTTATATTTTAGATTTTACCCAATGCCAAACCAACCTTGAAAACAGTCCTGACAAATGCAATCGGGAATTGCCGTTCCTCTTCACAATATTGATCTGATGAATTGAATATATCTAAATTGTGTCGTTCAATAATGGATGGACAATCCATTGCTTCCATTTTATGTTGAGCTTCTCTCCGCCTTCCATTTTTTGCCAATTCTTCGCGAATATATGCTCTATCACCTTTTTTAAAAATAAATAAATAAATTAATTAAGCCCTATGATTCAAGTAATGAGTTTTATTTGTTTTTGTATTCTGAGTTTTGATTGAATCTGTTCGGATGAGATTCAGAATTCATAAAATGCCGAATTTTCAATTAAATTTGTAATAAATCAAAAAAATATGCTTTCATTATAAAATTAATTTTCTTTATATTATTACCCAATTCGAAAAGTATTTTTTAGCATTAAAAACAAAAATTTGAATATGAATTAAAACTTTTTTTTTTAAATAAATATTTTTTAAAATTTATTTACCATTTATGATTTTGGCACAATTCAGGTCAGGAAATTGTTTTTTGAAGGGAGGAATTTCCTTAAAATTGTTACATTTTAAAGATTAGAATAATTCACTTTACTTTGATATTTTAAAATATTTCTCTTATTAGTCATTTTCCGCACTAATAAAACTAAACAAGTTATATAATATTAATAATTTCGATTTTTTTCACTTAGAAATTCAGAACTCTTTTCTAGGGTTTTTTGATCCAATAAGACTTGCAGATTTTTAATGTACATCCAGGAAATTGGATTTATAATGAAATGATTTCCGCTCTAATAAATGGATATTTCGCCCGACTAAATTTTTTTTATTATAAATAAAGTTAAGCCACATAATTAAAATGTAATATTGCCAACTTTAAAAATCGAAAATGTTTACTTTTGTTTCGCCATAACAGCTTGTCGTAGAACTCGTCTCATTTCGCTAAAAAATTGCATAATTATTGGTATATCAGTTGTCTACATATTTTTAAAGAAAATCAATGATTTTTCGGCCTATTTATTCCAATTAATTTATTGAATAATGAAACTGTTTATCAGAATAACAAAAATAGGAATGTTTTTTTTAATTGGTGTCATTTTAGGATTGGGGATATTCCAATTCCAAATTTCAAAAATTTTTTTAAATTAAATCAAACGATGTTTAGAATTAGAAGAGAATAGATTAATTCTATGGAATGGATCGTTCATAAATAAATAAATGGCAATATTTTAAAATAAATATAATTTTAGCCCAGATTGATTAAAAATAGCGTAAAAAGATGTATGAACCGAATTTCTGAAATCTTTTAAATCTCCGAAAAATGGATCAAAAATAATCGTGATTTTTAAATTAAAATTATCCATGGACAAAAATACCTCACTGGATATTTTATCAAGCCTATCAATTTAAAAAATACCGAAATTTTAGCAAAAAAAATTTAATTTAAAAAAATAAATACGTTTCTGAATGCATTTTGGAATAAATTGTTCCAAAGAATATCTTCTAGAAAATAACCATTTCCAATTTGTTTAAAATACTCTTCTTGTGATATTAAGAATAGACCCATTGAATAATTGTTCATATTTCCATTTGACTCAATTAAATTATTTTCCATCTTAAATTTGAATCGTTTCGTTGTTTTGGAGTTATTTTCCTTCAGATTCGGACCAAATACATTGTAACACATTTTTCTGAAAATTTTAATAATTAATTAATTTTTAGAAGATTAGAGGAATTAACATCATTTATTGTATAATATTCAATTTATATGCAAAAAATAAAATTATGCATATTATTTAAGATTGCCTCAAATTTTTGCGTGAAATTTTTTCTCTTTACTAATAATATCTTGCCTTCAAGAATTAATATGACCAAAATTATAAAATTGTAAGGAAAATAGACAAAATTTACATAAATTCATTTAATTTAATTGTAATGGTAATTGAGAAAACAAGTTACCGTAAATGCTTTTTTAATTACCCACTCTCCAATAATTCCCCACTCTCTAATAATTCCCCACACTTTGGGAAGGTTGAAAAATAATTCCCCATGGGGAATTAAAAGAGCATTTAGGTAATTTAAAATTTTTTTAGTCAACAGCATCTGTTTAATCCTCGGAGGAATGTGTTCATGGTTATTAAGGTTGCTCATGGTAAGTTAATCGAACCGAAACCGTAATTGAGATTCCAAAATCGGCCAAAACTGAAACCATAAATTCGATTTAAAACCGACTGTGAACCCCTAATGGGTATGTATATTATTTCTGGCAATATTTGAGTGATAAGGCCGAATAAAAGTAAATTCACCCAAATTTTGTTATTCAAATTTTCTTGTACCGATCTTCATCACATTTGATGGTCCATTCTTTCAGCAGTTTTATGCATGCACAATTTTTCAAATCATAAACCACTTTTTCACAATGACCATTACTGAAGGAAAAATGAAATAAATTTATTCAAAAATTAAAAAGCCTTGGATCGTCTGAGCCAACACAAATGATGGTAAAAATAAAAATGACAGTAAGAAGGATAATAATGTCAGAAAACCGATTATTTCTAGGGCACATTTTGCAATTATTTGTTAAATAATTGGAAGAACCATATCTAAATTAAATAAAAAATAGATTAAAATTAGGAAATATAAAAAATTATTTAATTAAAATTTTAATCGTATGAATTTTTAAGTAAAATTGACATTTAATATTTATTCGCTGACTGTGTGTAATTTGATGAGATGATTCATTCCGAATATGCCTCTATAGTTTTCTAGACTATACTATATATAAATAAGGATATTGCCTCGGAGACAGAAATCCCGAAAAATGCTTTTCCCCGATGAAATTGTTAAAAATAAAATTAGATAAATATCTGGGCAAATTAAGCAAACCCGGGTTTAGAGCCATAATCGGGGTTTTACTCCGGATATGAGAGTAGGGTTGCGCCCCCGTCCCCGCGGGGACGGGGACGGGGGAGGATCCCCGCACTTTTTGGGCCTCATCCCCGTCCCCGTCCCCGCAAGTCCATCCCCGCACATCCCCGTCCCCGCAAGAGCCACCCCCGCGGGGATTCATCCCCGCGGGGATGAACATGCACCCCATATTTTTGGATTTTTCAAGGAAAATGGAATATGACAAAGAAATTTTGAGCAGATTTTAGTAGAATTTTTAAATTTTCATTAAAAATTTTTCACTGCGCAGCCGTTTTTAGTTAATTCTTTCGCTGCGCGGCTATTTGTAATCTTTTGTTATGGAGCCCGAGGCCCAGACCCCACAATGAAAAATTAAGAAATTCACTTTTTATGGTTAATTTATGGTGATAATCAAGAATTTGATATCCTTTTTTTAATTATATCATACCATATTGTTGATTTATGTATATAAGAAACTTTATGGCAAAAAAATTATCTCAGATCTTGGTTGTAAAAACAAATTTGGATAATGTGTAACTGACGAGGGACATTAGCGTCTTCCGTCTTGGCCACTAGCATCTCAGCGATATTGAAAAGCCGTAACTCATCAGCCAATTAACCAATTTAAATGATCCATAGTGCATTTAATAGCCTTAAATGTTGGCTATCCAATGGTTTAATGATCATCCAAAAATGTAATATTTCATTTCAACCATAATATGACCATACATACAAAAAAGGCGATTTTTCAAAGTTTTTGGCCAAAACTGAGTCAAGACTTTACATTTTTGATGATCAATATAATAATGGATTGCAAATATTTAGGGCTATTAAATGCACTTTAGATAATTTAAATTGGTTTATTGGCTGATGAACTACGGCTCGTCAAAATAGTTAGATGCAAGTGGCCCAACGCTAATGACCCAATTATGTGTAGTACCAACAAATTCAAATGATCCAGAAGATAAAGTAATTAAAGAGAAAATTATGATTTAAAATTAATTTGCCCATTATAATTTATTGAAATTTTAGTAAATTTTTCTTCAGAAATTTTTTTTCTGAAAAATAAGACCTTTTTCAAAAATTCAGTCTATCCCCGTCCCCGCGGGGATCCCCGCGGGGATCCCCGCAAGGGTCATCCCCGTCCCCGTCCCCGCAAGTGCCATCCCCGCATATCCCCGTCCCCGCAAACTCTGCCCCCGCAGTGCGGGGGCGCAACCCTATATGAGAGTAAGGCACTGATTGATAATAATTATAATTATGAGCTGTACATTAGTTAACATTATTTTTAATTTACAAATTGACAATATTTTCATTTACAATAATTTATCAGCTTTATCGAAGCAAAACAACATCAATATTTTATTCCATTTCTGCTTTTTTGAATGTCAATTTTGATGAATGTTTTAGAATCCCGTGGTAGATGAATTTTCTTCTTCCCATCTTTCATCCAATGTTCTTCTTCTTTCGGGTATCGTATGTCAAATAAAAATTCCGATTTTTGTGATATAATGTCAAAATTTCATTGGTTTGCCCATTCTCCAGTTTTTCAAGATTTTGGATCGACCAAAAATAAATAAGAAATATAGGCGAAAAATTTGAATTTGGAAATTCCTAAAATAATTAATTTAAAAAAATATGAAATAATTTAATTAACCTCTTTAATGCGTTTAATCAGAATAATCACAAATTCTTGGCCATGACTAATTAATTCAATAAGCCTTTGTTTTCCATTATTCGATTGCTTTGTCAGCCAATTCATGATAATATCCATGTGGCCATTGTTTAGAAAAGATTCCCAAAATCGAAGAAATTGAAATTGGTTTAGAATTCCATCAAAGGAAATTTTAATGAAATCATCCAAATGTGATCCAATTAAAATTAATTTGAATGTTTTCTTACCAAACATTCAATCAATGTTTGCATTGAAGTGACCCATTTTTTGTCCAATTTATATGAAACCTTTGGAATTTCCAATACATAGCTTAAATAGCAATTTTATAAAAGATGAGCAATGTTTATGATGACATTCACAATGCTGAATTTAATCAAATTTAATTTTTTTTGTACATTATTTTTACTTTAAATCAATCCTCTGAATGCCCAAAATATATTCCAGTGGTGGAATGGAAGCAATCGGAATAATTTCTTTATTCAAACGAAAACGCACGCACATTGCCCAATTCATATTGAGCCGGAAAAAATACCAGTGACAGCAGAGAAGAAATTTAATGTGGCTTCACATTTAGTTGAAGTTTTGGCCAACAAAGTTGTTTGAATAATTCACTCAATGAAGAATTGGCAATTTCTTTGCGATCAATTCAAGGCATAGAATCGAACAGCCAATTTTGGACAAAACTTAAATATACAAGCATTATATATTTAGAAATTGGAATTTAACCGTTTCTTTAAACGCTTAGGTTTTTCTTCCAATTCATTCGGCACTTTTTCATCAATTGGAATGGAAATAGTTGTTTCGTCTGGGCATTGCTATAAAAATTTAATAATTAATGGTACTTTTCCATTAAGCGATTCCCTCACGAAAAGTTCAGTATTTCATTTCCTAAATGTAATTTTAGGTGCTGAATGCTGATCACGAATTTTGGCTGAAAATTAAGTTCAAGCAATACTTTGGATTTTTTAATTTCTATATTCCTTGACTAAATCCTAATTCTGCCCACATTTTTTTACTTTCGATCTTTTGAATTTTATGACTAACAAATGGTAGATTCGTGATCAGAGTTCATCAAGGCATTTCGATTTAGCCATAATTTAATCAAAGAAAGTTTCGGTACATTTTTCCGAGTTTCCATCCAAATGGGGACTTGTTTTTTTAAATTTTAGGACTCATGTAAATGACGTTATTTTGAAAAAATAAACTCAGATACTTGATCAGCATCCAAAATTACCCATAGGATTTAATTTTGATAACTTTTGGTAGGAGAGTCACAAAATGGAAAAGAACCGGTAATATTGTCGTTTGTGGGCCCCCTTTTTTTCCAAAAAATTTTTTTATTTTATTTTGCGCTAAAAACATCTAATTAGGGGTTTTCGATGATGGAGAATCAGAATCTGATGTCCATTTTTTCATTTCTTACCATCATGGTAAGATATGCCGACTTATACCAAGATAGTGCAAAGGGGGGGGGGAGACCAAGGGCATTTTTGATGAAAATTTTTACGTCAACATATAATAGCTCATTCTACGCGTCTCGATGAGCTGAGTATGAATCTGCTATTTGTTTAGCATAAAATCCAAAACTAAAAAAGTTATAGCCATTTTAGTCATGTGGGTCAAATATAAACCTTATGAAATTTTAAATGGCCATAACTTTTTTAGTTTTGGGTTTTACGCGAAACTAATGGCAGATTCGCGATCAGCTCATTTAAACGCATCGATTGACATATAAAATGTCCAAAATAACAAATTTTTAAATTTTCGAAACCGGTTTGTGAACCGATTACGGTTTAACCAGTATAGCTAATGCAAAAATAATGCGATTTTCGAATTCCCCATCATCGAAAACCCCTAATTAGATGTTTTTAGCTCAAAAAAAATAAAAAAAAATTCTTGGAAAAAAAGGGGCCCACAAACGACAATATTACCAAAGAACCAATTAATTTTTACTAAAAAGATATGAAAATATTTATTTTCCATAAATATTGGTGGGAAACCTGAGAATTTCCCGCTTTCAATGTTTCATTTTCTTCCTCAAACTTTCAATATGTCAATTTTCTGTGCCTTTTCACCAATTTTCCCTTCCAATTTGCCAGCATTTTCCTTCAATGCAATTGATTTCACTGCACAATTCCTGTATCTCATCGGACATTTTTGCCAACAATTTGATTTAAAAATAATTATTTTTAATATAAGGGACTGAAATTACTTTTAATTATTTAGGCATATAATCAAATGAAATTAATTAAATAAATGAAAAAATCATTTAAAATTTACTATTCTACTCACAAAATGCGCATTCTTCAAAGATGGAAAAACCAAAGAATAATGGCGCTGGAGGGGAGTATCCATTTTAGTGAATCAATAATTTCTCCTTTTCTCAAATATACATATAAAAAAAAATGTCATTCTCCTTTTTTGGTGTAAATTTTGGTGTAAAAGAGAAAAGACAGAAATCATTTTGAAAAATATTTTTTAATTTATTTTTTTAAATAAGTTTTAAAAAATTCGATTTTTAATTATTCAAAAATTCTGATAAACTGATAATAATGTGATGATTTTGAAAACATAATATTTTATAATTTTTTGTGATAATAAAATTGCAATAGATATTTTAAATATTCTTAGCTCTTTAGAATAGGATGATTACATTCATAACAATAACTGTGCTATTCTTTTGTCATATAGCTCAATCAGCGAGTAATGTTAAGCTGCAGATTGTAATCATCAACGATTCACAGACAATTACATATTTTTGGCATTGTGGATATTATTTTTATCGATATATTTACACAAAATTGTATTTACATCAGAAATAATTTAATTCAAAATTTTTATTCATTTAAAAATCAACAAAAAGTTACAAATAAGCACATTTTTTGGTTATATTTTTAAGAAACAATTATATATTTTATTAGAACTATTTAATAAATTTAAAAAATTCATTCTGATGCATTGGAATGGTATTGTTTCTTCATTTTTAAAATTTTATTATTTTTTCAATTTTTCTAATATTATTTTGAATTTATGTATATGATCTTTCTAAAAAATTAAAACCAAATTCAAAAAATTTTTGTCTGTCGAAAATGAAAAGTAAAAAGAATGATTAAATTAACAAAAAAAATTTCATAACTTTTATATTTTTTATTTTATAATTCTGAGGGTTTTTGAACATACCCGAAATTTTCAAATTTTATGTCTTAATGTTAAAATTTTTGGTCAGAATGAATTTTTTATTTATTAACAATAATTTTCACAGAAATTTTTTACTCCGGTGGCAATGGCTTGATGACAGCTTTCTCATATTTTTTGTCGGTTTCTTCCTCTGCAGAATATGGTGGAATATGTATTGGTGCCATCCCTTCATGCCATTTCACATTGTAGCCTAATAAAAAATATTAAAAATCATTTTTCAAATATTTCTATTTATTTATCAAAATTTTACAAACAATTTAAATAAAAATAAATCAAAAATTTACCTCCAAAACCATCCTCTTTAGCACCAAGGCCTCCGCCTCTGCTGCCTCCATATGCTAAAAGAAATTAAATATTTATTAAAAATTTTAAATAATGTTTTTTTGCTTGCCTCCATATTCTCCGTCGAATGGGCCACCTCTGTCCATTCCTCTTACACCAGCCATTCCTCCGCCTCCACCGCTCATTCCTCCCATGTTTCCACCCATTCCTATTAAATTATATTTTTTTGAAAGAATTTTAATATTTTTAATAATAAAATTTTTTATAAATTTTTTACCTCCCATTCCGCCACCCATTCCACCCATTCCTCCGTTCATCATTCCACCTTAAAAATTAAATCATAATTAAAATTTCTTTTTAATTTTTGATTATTTTGTTCACAAAAAACTAAAAATTTTAAATTAAAATTTTTCAAATTAAATCAAAATTTTATTTAAAAAAATAAAAATAATTGATGAATATTTATATGAAATTTAAAAAAATGGATTCAGTTAATTTTAAATAAATTTTAATAATTTTAAAATTAATTCTATTTAAAATTTTTTTACTTTTTAGACAGAAAAAAAATACAAAATTGCCAATTTTAATTTTTTACCGTATCCTCCACCGCCACCACCTCCGCCGTTCATATCATCGCCTCCGCCACCCATTCCACCGCCTCCGCCCATTCCTCCTCCATCTCCGCCTCCTCCCATCCCTCCAGCCATTCCCATGCCGCCTCCGCCCATTCCCATTCCACCTCCGTTCATGTCTCCGCCTCCTCCGCCCATCATTCCGCCTCCTCCTCCGCCCATATCGCTTCCTCCACCTCCTCCCATCCCTCCAGCCATTCCCATGCCGCCACCACCCATTCCTTTTAATAAATTTTAAATTTTCTTACTTTAATTTTTCTTATTAACTCCGATAAAATCTTCAAATTTTTTTAATTTTTCTTCTAGAAAAATCTTCGAATTTTTATAGAAAAAAATGACTTTAAATTGGTGATGGTTATTCTTCAAGTTGCATGCTATGACGATTTCGATTTCTAACTGTTGTCAAAAAATTTAGTTTTAGATGAGTTTCAATTTATCCCCAACCAATTAATGATTTGGCAATTATTTTGATTGAAATTAAAATTGTATTTTTCTTTAAATTATATTAAGCCATCGAGAAATGCTCTACATACAAAATGAGAAATTATAAGCAAAAGAAATTGAAATTGAGATCGGTCATTTTTTTAAAAAATATTTAATAATATAAAAATTTACTTCTATAAAAATAATTATTTTTTATATTTGAAAAATTTACAGCTACTTTAAAAAAATCCCAATGCAAATAATACTGACCTCCCATTCCCATTCCGCCGCCACCATCGCCACCGCCGCTCATTCCTCCTCCACCCATTCCATTATCCCATTGACCGGTGACCTCTTTGAATACGAGTAGAATTGGGAGCAAAAATGGTGGAAATATAAATTTTTTTGTCATAAAAATTGGTCCCTGTTTTGGATTTTTAATATTAAATAAAAAATGGTTTCCTTTAATTATAAATATTTAGAACAAAAATGGGGTGATTTTGGTAAACAAAATTGGTTTCATGTGAATAGGTGAACTTTGAATGTGTTTGTATTCTAGCGGAGTGAACTTGACCTTTGTGTGCTAAAATTGGTAAAAAACAAAAAGTAAGGGGTAAAAAGGGGGAAAGGGGGCGACTGGGAGAAAGGGGGGGAAACGGCTGGCTGATAAGCCTTCAAATTCTTTTCTTCCTTCTTTCCTTCCCATCGATCCATTGATCCGGCCAATTCCCGGATCATTCAACAATGCATAGATGGGAAAATAAAAAATTAAATAAAAATTCAATCTAATTTTATTGAATTTTTTAATTCCATTTTCTTTGCTAAATTCATTCCAATTGGATTAATTTATTTAATTTTAATTGTCTATTTTGCTATGAATAATATTTTGAAAATATTTTCTACCCCGAAATGCATAGATGGGAAAATAAAAAATTAAATAAAAATTCAATCTAATTTTATTGAATTTTTAATTCCATTTTCTTTGCTAAATTCATTCCAATTGGATTAATTTATTTCATTTTATTTGTCTATTTTGTTATGAATAATATTTTGAAAATATTTTCTACCCCGAAATGCATAGATGGGAAAATAAAAAATTAAATAAAAATTCAATCTAATTTTATTGAATTTTTAATTCCATTTTCTTTGCTAAATTCATTCCAATTGGATTAATTTATTTAATTTTAATTGTCTATTTTGCTATTAATAATATTTTGAAAATATTTTCTATCCCGAAATGCATTGATTGGATCATAAAAAATTAAATAAAAATTCCATCTAATTTTATTGAATTTTTAATTCCATTTTCTTTGCTAAATTCATTCCAATTGGATTAATTTATTTAATTTTATTAGTCAATTTTGCTATGAATAATATTTTGAAAATATTTTCTATCCCGAAATTCATTGATTGGATCATAAAAAATTAAATAAAAATTCAATCTAATTTTATTGAATTTTTAATTCCATTTTCTTTGCTAAATTCATTCCAATTGGATTAATTTATTTAATTTTAATTGTCTATTTTGTTATGAATAATATTTTGAAAAAATTTTCTATCCCGAAATGCATTGATTGGATCATAAAAAATTAAATAAAAATTCAATCTAATTTTATTGAATTTTTAATATGCTAAATTCATTCCAATTGGATTAATTTATTTAATTTTAATTGTCTATTTTGTTTTGAATAATATTTTGAAAATATTTTCTATCCCGAAATGCATAGATGGGAAAATAAAAAATTAAATAATTTTAAAGTATTTTAGTGAAAAAAAAAATAAAGTATTTTTGAAACAAAATTAAATTGAAAAAGCAAAAATAAATTTTAGGCATCACCTCAATTCCAATATTCTGTCAACCCATTCAATAAGAGTGGAATCTTTTTCTCTACTTTAATCAACCAATAAAAAAACAATATTAATTTCTAAATGCAGATGTGAAACCCGCAAACAATATTGGTGAATGGTGAAGAGCTGAATAGCCAAATCGAAATCAAACTTTACGATTTTGGCATCTGTATGCTCATTAAAAGCATGGCCATGGCAAACTCATTTTTAGGCACTCGATCATTTATGGCGGTTGGCTAATTTTTTAAAATAAATTTTACATTTTTAATGGATTCAAAAATATTATCGACCTTCACTTTAAATTACCTTATTTCAATTTCATACAATCCAAATTTATGAAGAATGGTGACAAAATGTTTTTTTCAAACCAAATGTTTCAGAAAATAACATTTTTAACATTCAAATCATTTTTAACTCGAACAATATATTTGAACAAATAAAATAAATAAAACCAATTATATTTTAAAATTTTATTCACTGTTCTTTCTCAACATTTTTATTCTAACAGAGTGGGTGGAATATAATCTCTTTCTATCTTAAAAAGATTAAAAATAAAATAAAAAATTTAATAAAAAATTTTCCGCACTATGCCTGTCAATATTTTCCTCCTTTTTTGAAAAATACAATTTTTTTAATTTATGTATCATGCCTTTTCTTAATATATCAACTGCGACTACAAGAGGAAAAAAAAAAACAATGAATAGAATTCAGTAAAAAATCCACACGAAATACGACTGAAGCCATGGAATTTATGCAGTAACAACATTGTCTGATATTGGCGGATTTTGGACAACAACCGCTTTTGTTTCGCCCAAAATCTTTGTTGTGTTCATTGCCGAGGGCGTCACGTGATTGGCTCCTTTCAGCACGGTCATGCCATTGATGTGCCCAACACGGGATGGCATGAAAATTTTTGCAAACAGTATTCGACAATCCTCGCGCATTGTTTTGTTCAATGCCAAGTAGATGACTGGTGGAAAACCTAAATGTCCGATAAATATATGTGTTACCACATTTGCAGACACGACATTTGCAGACGAAACGGTCTGGTGCCGATATTGACAAAGCTGCTCTGGCATTGTTTATGGCATATTATTAAGCACAAAAATTAGCAATAAAATGATATCAAATACATTGGCCAATGTTGAATATTCACCGAGTTATGGCCAAAAAACCGTTGGATTAATTAAAATTTTGTTTTTATCCGTTTTTTGGCCAAAACTCGGTGAATATTCAACATTGACCAATGCATTTGATATCATTTTATAGCTTATTTTATGCTTAATTATATGCCATAAACAATGACACAGTAGCTTGCCGTTATCGGCATCAGACCGTTTCATCTGCAAATGTCGGTAATCCAATAAATATATGTTGCAAATTCTGGACGATGTCTTCCTTAACTTACCATGAATGTGGAACCTAAAAACAATAAAAATATGAAAAAATATTTACAAAAATAAAATTAAGAAAAATTAATTAATTTTTATTTAAATTTAATTTAAATTTTTAAATTTTTTTTTTTATTTTTATTTTATTTTTAAAATTTTATTTAACGAATAAACATCTAAAATACCAAGCAAACTGGCCCATTGTCACCACCCACTGGGCCGGATTCATGCGTTCCAAAATGGCATACAAAATGCACGCCACTGTGTTCATAGCGGAAATTATGAAAACTTGGAGAAAAATCTGTGCACAAAAAAATATCATTTTTTCCAGCAGCACGAATTTCACCGTTTGCTCGGCGTCAGTCACATTAAAAGTTGGCCGGTATTTTATTTTGACAGCAATGCAAAAAATCATGTAAATGATTGGAGAGGCGATTCCCACCACCAACTCATGGTAGGTGTGCAAATGGACAACGAACTGTGGATGGAAATTTATCAGAATTTAGGCAATTGTAAAGAATTGTGGTCCGAAAAAAATTTTTTTTAATTTTATTTGTTTTTTTTTAAATTAATTTCTGGGGGTTTTCGGGGTCCTAGAGCACGAATCAAACATCTATTTTGTCCTATATTGCCTTTTTGGTAAGAAAATGCCGATTCCATGAAAAAGCAAAAGGGGGACCAAGGTCACTTGATGGAAATTTTTACATGGGCCATAAATTACTTAAATTTGACTTTTAACTTATAAAAATGGTATCATTCCGGCACGATGAGTTGCATCGATTGAGCAATAATATTGCTATGGTAAAAATTTCCATCAAAAGAGCCCTTGGTCCCCCCTTTACTTTTTCATGGTAAAAGTCGGCATTTTCTTACCAAGAAGGCAATATATGGCAAAAAGGATGTTAGATTCGTGTTCTATGACCCCGAAACCCTCAGAAATTAATTTTTAAAAAATTCAAAAAAAAATTTTTTGGGACCACAATTCTTTACAATTGTCAGAATTTATAATTTGCACAAACTTCGCCATTGGCATCCTCACGGATTCCCATAAAAGGGTCGAAAAACCTGAATGTAATTTTTTACTATTGGTTAAAAATAAAAATTGAAACCAGGCAAAATAAATTGCAGAGAAAATTGCCGGTTTCTGTAAGAGGAACCAATAAACCGCGTATGCAGTGCAGCCCGCAAGCCAAACCCATACACGCCATCCCTTGAACAAACGCTCGGCCATGTCATGCCAAACCATATCCAAACAGCGATTCAGTGCAAGCACCTGTGTGATCGAAAAAAAATGAAAGAGAAAAAAAAACATCTTTTAAAAACCAAAAAAGAAAATGAATGAAATATAATTAAATAAGGAACAGGGATGGGTTCGATGGCCTTCCAAAAAAAATCGAAATTTCGGGGGGTGAAAAAATTTTTCGAAACCGAAAAACGAAATTACGGTCGGCCAAAAAATTTTTCGAAACCGAAAAACGAAATTACGGTTGGCCGAAAAAATTTTTCGAAACCGAAAAACGAAATTACGCTGGGCGAAAAAATTTTTCGAAACCGAAAAACGGAATTTCGATTCAAAAAAATGACTGAAAATCGACATCGAAACGAAAAAATCGAAAAAATTTTTTTTTTTTAAAAATCGGGGCTGAACAAAAAATTTTCAAATTTAGACAAATGGTATAATAAAATTCAGATTTTGAAGTCATCCCTCTTCCAAATTCCTCACCAAATCCGCACTGCTTTCGGCCATCCAAAATGCGGTGACGCCCAGCCCTGTCCAATACATCAAAGCCGGGCTGGAACAGTAGACAAACCCACTCAAACTGAACCATCCATGAAAATAGCCAAGCAGCCAAATGTTGACCAAATCCGCGATGCCAATGTAGAGCAGCAGTTTGTAGCATGCATTCAGCTCAATGTGCTTCACAATGGAGTACAGGCATGGCAAATAGAGGAGCGTGTACACAGTGCACAGTCCAATGGTGACCCATGCTTCGGCAACGAATTTCCCCCCGTTCCGCGCCTCAATGCCCGCAATGTCAACATTGGAGCAGTTGTAGAGACGGTCGTACTCGGCATGATTAAGAAGCAAATTCATTTTTAGCTAACTAAAAACCAATTTATAAAATTGTTGCGATTCAAGTGAATAAATCAGCATAAAAAATTTTACAAATTTTTTTTACCAAGAAAAATAGGTACTTGTTAAGTTTACATCCGCTTTTTGGGTCACCTTGGAAAAAGTGGGGAAAAGTGAAGGGTCCCCCCTTTGGTGTTAGGGTTTGGGTTTGGGTTTAGGATACATTTGAGATGATTTTTACATCATCCTAACCCTATCCCTAACATATCACTGAATGACCCCAACCCTAAACCTGATGACCCATAGGGGGGACCAAGCACTTTTCAAAAAGCGGATGTAAACTTAAAAAGTACCGAAAAATATATCCGGGGAATATGACTTGCATTTTTACAAAAGGAAATTTTTTCTATTTAGCTCTGGAACCCAAAAATGTTTTGATCGGAAAATAAATTAATTTCATCTTTAAAGAATTTTTTCCTTTAGTCGCTGGCTCATTAGTCATTTTCATTTTTAAGTTAAGGCCAGCAAAGTCGGCGGCTTAATGCAAAATATGAAAGTTGAATGAAAATGAATGAGGGAAATGAATGAGGGAATGAATTAAAAGGCTAATAAATACTACTGTACATGAAATTTTGATGATTGATACCACACAGACTTATTATTGTTCACAAGGGAAGTACCTCACCTTAAGGTGGCCCTTTTTGATGAAACTTGGCATGTCTTTTGGCCATAGGATGCCTACACATAATCCGCTATTTTTATCTGCGGAATGCCCACGCCTCGGATTTTATGGCCATAAAACCTATTTTTTCAGCCATTTAGGCCATAGCCCATATCTCCGTATAGGGATGTCCTAAAATTATGAACTAAACGTCATATTATAGAGAATTTTATGGGCTATAATATTGGTAAATGTTTTCTAGGCCTAAAAATTTTTTGAAATTTTTTATCGATTTTTTTTCGAAAAATCCCGAATTTGGCCAATTTTCAATGGGCCATAACTCGGGTATATGGCTACATTGGAACATGGCCCAATTATGTTTTTTGATCACAATATCATAAAGTATTTTTATGTAAATTTTCAGATTTTTCCCTTAACCTGAAAATTCTAGGTATTTTGCCCATACAGGCCTAGGCATTGTAAATTTGCAAAAATTTTCAGGTTGACGAAAAAATCTGAAAATTTACATAAAAATACTTTATGATATTGTGATCAAAAAACATAATTGGGCCATGTTCCAATGTAGCCATATACCCGAGTTATGGCCCATTGAAAATTGGCCAAATTCGGGATTTTTCGAAAAAAAATCGATAAAAAATTTCAAAAAATTTTTAGGCCTAGAAAACATTTACCAATATTATAGCCAATAAAATTCTCTATAATATGACGTTTAGTTCATAATTTTAGGACATCCCTATACGGAGATATGGGCTATGGCCAAAATGGCTGAAAAAATAGGTTTTATGGTAATAAAATCCGAGATAAGCTCATTGGGCAGATAATTATATTGCGGTTTACATAATTTTAATTCTTTTATTTAATTTTTAATAATAAAACTCTAAATTTGTATTAAAAATGTGTTTAAGAAATTAAAAAAATACTTGCCGATGAGAGGAATTGAACACATGACCATAAAAAGTATTCTACATACTTACCCCATACACCATCCAGGCATCTGCCTCTTCCTATTTCCAATCCAATAAATCGTCAAATTAAAAATTTTTATTGGCCATAAAACAGTAGGCGAGCTCATTCCGCAGATAAAAATAGCGGATTATGTGTAGGCATCCTATGGCCAAAAGACATGCCAAGTTTCATCAAAAAGGGCCACCTTAAGGTGAGGTACTTCCCTTGTCAGGGAAAAAGCCTAAACAAACACGCACATTTGCGACGAAAAAGACATTTTGAATTTTTTTTTAAAATAATTATTGGATAATTGCGTGCCAATTTTCATGTTTAAGATTTTTCTAATAAGTTAAAAAAATAATTGAAAAAAATACATTTCAAAGAATTTATCATTGTAGTATTTAAGGCTGGCAAACAAATGCATTAGGTAAACAACAAAAGTGCAAAACGATAAATTAATCAGAGGATAAATTATTAAATCAAATTAACTTGCATCTTTCATCGTGTTTAACAAATAGTCGCCAAATGCAAGCTGCACAGAAAATTATTTGGTCACATTGAAAACAAACAATTCAACGCACCTCTTCATAAGTGCAAATTAAAATTATAATAAGCCCTACGATGAGAAAATGCAATTCCAAAATTTGTTCAAAGACTTTTAAAAATCTCTGATAAAAATAATTAGAAAATTAAAAATATAAAATATATTTCAGACCGTGAGAACGAAAATATCTAAAAATTATTTAAAAAATAATTTCTTGGGAAAAATTTGCATAATTAAATGTCCTAAAATTCCAACAATTGTATTATGCTACCCATAAAAATTTTTGGGCACTCTTTTGGAACAATAGCTTTTTTCTCAAAAATTAACTGAAATTTTTGCGTGAAGAAAAGAAAGTTACTTGAAATTTCGACTTTCTCAGAACTATTAAATTTAAATAAATGCCAATTCTACAAAGAGGAAAAGTAAAGGTGGAACAGGGAACAGGGAAATAAATGTTTTTAAAATGAAAAAGTGAAATTGAAATGTTAAAATGGAGTGCGTTAGCTGTTAGTACATAAACAACAAAAGTGCAAAACGATAAATTAATCAGAGTATAAATTAATAAATCAAATTAACTTGCATGGACCGTTTTTAAAGGCCATTGGAAATATGTATTATTACTGACAATTTAATTTCAATACCAATCAAGCCAATGGCCAAAATAAAGAAGAAAAAAATAATAAAAAAAAAACTGAAAATTCAATGATGGCATTTCTTCAAAATTATTGCTTTGAAATATAAGATTTTTAATTTTTATCGTTATATAAATAGAAATTAATTAATAATTATTCTTTAATATTAAATTTATCGAATAAAAATAAATGCATGAATTAATTAATTAAAACTAAAAATATTGCGATGAATTATTTTAATCATTTCAAAAAGACATCTGATTCATCGAATTCAGTAGAAGTAGAGTTTTAAGATACAAGCAATTCATTTGGATTAATGAAAATGGTGAATTATTTTCTTTCGAATGAAGAAATGTCGATTAAATGCCGCCAAACGAGTATCTGAATAACAAATTTTATTAATTTATTATTGGTTTATTAATGCGAATAAACACGAATTTGACCTATTATTTTGGCCATTTTTAGGCCAGACTTGATAAAACAATGTCAATATTTAACATTGGTACGTCACATTTAATGCCGATTTTAAAAAAAAAAATGACAAAATATCATATATTATATACTCCTTTAATTCCTCATGCTCTCCAATAATTCCCCAACCCTCGATTTTGAGGACCCAGAGTTCCGGGTAGCGTTTAGCGTAAACTTAAAAAATTTTTTTATTGCATTTTCTTAGTTTATTAAGCTCTACAAAATTCGCTATAATTTGTAAAGAAATATTCACAAATTAAAAAGTTAGATTCCAAATTTTCCCAATTTTTAAGGGGTTGAAAAATAATTGTCCATGGGGTTTAAAACAATATTTACGGTAATCCTTTTGTAATTTCTTCCCCAAGTTTTAATTTCAATCCGAAAATAAGTAAATGTCCAAACGTCAAATGTGGTTTTATGATTAAATTTATTAATATTTAAATTTTAAATTCAAAATTTAGATATTTACTAATTATTTATTGAAATAAAATTTTAAAAAACCAACTTTTCCATTTGTTTTCCACCCCAATGTCAAGGGAACATTTGGTCAAAAAGCAGTTGGCCAAATCCATGGCCATTGTTTGCATTGTTCATTTGATTGTTGTCAATATCCTCTTCGGCAGATGTTGTCACTTTTATCGTCCAGAAGTGTGGTTTATAAGGACCCAACCAACAAAAGTGGTTTCCTTCAATACCACCACAAGATATTTTGCCATTTGTTGGGGCCATCAACAGAATTGCGGCAAAAATGATTAATGCTAGAATTCGATGTCCAAACATTGCCTTTGTTTATTTGATTTTTAGCCCTATTAAAAGATTCTATAAAAATTTATTTAGGAATAAATTAGTCACAATATTGAATATCAATTATATTCTAATTCGTATGTTTAAGAAGATAACAATTCCTAGGTACTTATCCAGTTTCGATCCGCTTTTTCGTGAAATGGGTAAAAGTGAACAGTACCTCTTCGGGTGTTAGGATTAAGGGTTAAAGGCTATATGTGATGATTTTTCCCCCAACATATCCGTAACCTATTTCCTAATGACCCTAAGCCTAACACTGTTGACCCATAAGGGGAGACCCTTCACTTTGCAAAAAAGCGGATTGAAACTCCATAAGTACCTAATTCCTATATGGCCTTATTTAAATTTATTAATAGAAATAAATTTAGGTTTAATATTAATTATTAAATGATGATTATAGTTGGGTTTAAGAATAAGATTTAGTTTAGAATTATGATTTAATAAAATAAATTCAGCTAAATTTGCCCATTTGCGAAATTAATTGCACGGTGAAATATGTGAGAATGTGAATTCTTTTTCCTCAAAGGGCAAATTTATAAAGAGGCTGAGATGCGAGAAGTGTTTTGCGCAATGTTCGTTTGACAATAAATTACCAATTCTGAGATGGTTTCGGCCGGTTGATTGGTTGCCTTCCTATACAAAAATGCGCGCATTCGTTTAGTTGGTAGTTTTATAATAAAAAAGGCCAAATCTATTTAGCAATATAAGAAAAAAATTGCATAATTAAAAAAAATTAATGAATTATTCATTTCAATAAATTAAATGCTTTATTTTGTTTATATCAGATAAATATTAAATTCAAATTTTTTTCAAATTTAGGAAATAAATATCAAATATTTTTTAGAGTTAAAATTTAGATTCGGTTGGATATTAAGTGCTAGCTTGGCTTTTGTCCGAAGAAAGCAGAAGACTATATACAAATTTTTGCCAAATTTATTGTCGATTTAAAATACATTTCCAAATTGGTTAAATTTTTTTCATATTGATGTTATTATTAGTCCTAATCAAAGCTGATTGAGGCAGGTGCTTGGGCCTAGGCTCTCGTCCCGGGCCTTCACCGGTATTCAAAGCCCCAAATGGCCCAAAGGACAGGATAGGGATAAATGGAACCATTTTAAATTATAATATATCTGTTGTGCGGGAAATTTTTAATAATAAAACATTGCAAAAAATGATGGAAAATTGAATATTTATGGGGAAATTAGTATGTTTAAAAGTGAGGGAAATTAGGGCAATCTTTGATTGATAGGATTACGGGTTGATTAAACAAAAGTGGGGGTACAGTATGGTGAATAGGAAAAAGCCTTTAGGCATTATTGGTATTGACAGTTATTATTATTAATATTTTGACACCCAATTTTCATTTTTAAGATTTTTCTAATAAATTTAAAAAAAATAATTTTAAAAAAAAACATTTCATAGAATTTATCATTGTAGTAATATTTAAGGGCGGCCAACAAATGCATTTTTAGGTAAATAAAAGTTCAAAACGATAAATCAGAGAAGGTAAATTAATAAATCAAATTAACTTGCATAGGACCGTTGCCATTGGATGCGAACAATTTGTTTTGGACATAATGCCGCATTGAAAGGAGTATTCTATTATCATTATTATAATCAAAAAATTTCTTTTGAAATATTTCGTCGCTATTAAAAAAATGAAAATATACAATTCAATTATATTTTGAAATTTTATTCATTGCTCCTTCAACATTTTTATTCTAAAAGAAAGGGTGGAACATATATATTCTCCTCTCATCTACGCCCATAAATTGGATGAATGTAAAAAAGACGGACAGACAGAAAAGCAAAATTAATTTAATAAAACGCCGAAAATGGGAAAATCAACAGTCAAAATTTCCAATTTCCTTCTTCTTCTTTTGGCTTTTTTTTCACATTGGCGAATAAGAATAAAAGAGGCCCGAACACTGTTTAAATTGAAATTGAAAAGATGTTTTAAAATTTGTGTTAAACCTCCGCCGGGGGCAATCATAAAAATGGTAAAGGCTCGGCCAAACGACGCATTGGCACCTTCTGAGACAGGCGGTGTTTTTTCTTTGCCATTTCCTGAATCGGGGTCGGGACGCTTATTAGCATTCTGATTGGGTTGGCCGACACTTGCGGACCCGACACTTGCGGACGAAACGTTCTGGAGCCGAATGTGATAAAGTTGGAGTGGCATTGTTTATAGCATATTATTAGGCATAAAATTAGCTACAAAATGATATCAAAAGCATTGGCCAATATTGAATATTCACCGAGTTATGTCCAAAAAACCGTTGATTTAATTAAAATAGCGATTTTGACGGTTTTTTGGCCATAACTCGGTGAATATTCAACATTGACCAAAACTTTTGATGTCATTTTGTAGCTAATTTTATGCCTAATAATATCTTATAAACAATGCCTCTCCAGCTTTATCACCTTCGGCTCCAGACCGTTTCGTCCGCAAGTGTCGGGTCCGCAAATGTCGGGTCCTCAAGTGTCGCAGTACGTGTGCGGTTACCATAGTCTGGATTTTTGGCTTCACTTTCTAAAAATTCTATTTTATAAAATATTCTAATGAGTGTTACCCTCGCATTTGAATTGGCACGAGCCAAAAAATTGTTTTGGGTGGAACTGGATGGATAACTGCAGTGGAAATTTTTGAACTATTCAAAAAAATGAATTGATTATTTACCAGCAACTGTCGCCAGCCGTACAATGGCATTATTGAGGACAGGTTTGAGGACAAATTTGACCCGGTAAACAAACTGTAAACAATTTTGGCATTGTAAAATGGATTTTTGAAGTAAACGTTGGGCTTATTTCTTCCTCTAATTCGGCTTATTTTAGCCTCTAATTTTGCGAAAAATGATTTTTGGTGGCCATAACTTGGACAAATTTTTGGCTGTCAAAAAATATAATATACCATTCGATAGCCCATAAAAAAATCTATTAAAAGGAGTTTAGATCACCTAAATTGACCCATTGGCCACAGAGTTATGGCCAAAAAACACATTATCACAAAAATGGCCATAACTCAACTAAATTTTGGCCAAGCCCATAGCCCCTAATCCCATGCCGCCCCTAACCTAACTCTAACCCTAGCCCCTAAAAGTTTTCCAAGGAAAAACAAAAATAGTCAAATTAGCGGCTAAAATAAGCCGAATTAGAGGAAGAAATAAGCTTTTCCTATTGGAGTAATGTCAGATGGCATCACTCACCACCAAAGAATGTTTCACCCGAGGCACAATCAATATTTGAGCTACTGGTTGTAAGGGTTGAAAAGAAAACAAATTGAATGAAAGTAAAGAAGATCAAAACAAGAATTGGGCCTAATAACATTTTGATGGCCGCCAAAAATGGTTGGGAAATTGGGATATGAGCAGAAGTAACCTCACCAATTCATCAGAGAGCATCATATCCCCCCAAATCCACATCATTTCTTTTTTGCTAAAAAATCTCATTCATCAACGGTAAACTTTGAATTGAATTCATTGAATCTTTTTTTATTTGAACAGCAGTAAAATTGTATTTTTAGGGTGGTTTTTAATCGTTATCTTTGTCCAATGATTTTTTTCCCCATTCCATTTTTGGCATTTCCACACAAATTTGCGTTTGCCTATTTTGAGATAAATGACATATGTAAATGATATAGTAAATTTAATTACATTAATTTCATGCAACTGGGAATTCAATTGAATATTATTTATTCAGATTTTTATCATTTTTTTATTCATTCTCTTAATTCTCTTTAAGCATTCAACTTTTTTTTGAATTTTTAACCAAATTTTTAATATTGCTTCGTTTTTTAATATTTTATTTCTATCAAAATTTTTCATTTTGAAATTCAATTAAATTATTTAAATAAAATAAAAAACGTCGAAGCAAATTCAATTTTTTATCGCATTTTTTATTGGAATTTCAAATTTTTATTCTCCCTATATTTATAAAAGACAGCGCTAAAAGCCTTTTATTCATCAAAAACCATAAAAAGCGTTCAAATTTAAAAAATGACGTTAAATAAAATTTTTCACATTTTTCTTCTTCTGACAATTTTCTTAATTTTGCTTCAAAATGAAGCGAAAGGCAATAAAATTGAGGAGAAAAATGGCACCAACGATGATGGTCAAGGAGACGTTGAACACAGTGAAGTCGTGGAAGAAACTCCTGATGGGCGGAAAGTGAAACGAAAAAGATTACCCGCCATACAATCATTACGGAAACTGCGGCGGATGACAATGGTGGCAATGAGGGAGAAATTCAAAAACCACCAAAAGTGAGAAATAAGATACCGCATTTCCTCTATTAGAAGCTTCCGGGTTTTATATAATTTTCAGAGACCCCCAAAAGGGGTTTCTATTAGAGAGGGATTTGAATAAAAGGGGGTGGAATCTAATTATTCAAGACTTTTCAAAGTAGACAGAAAAATTAAATACAGTAGATGGGGCTTCAATTAGAAGGGAGGGGGTTTCTATTAGAGGGTGTTGCTTCTAATAGAGTATTAATTTTAACTTTTATTTAATTTTTATTTTATTTACTATGATCAAGGAAAATGGCAATGGAACCCAAATTGGACCAGTCATTTCGCAAAATGCAACAACTGCTGAAATTGTGCCCAAAGAGGACACTGTCCATACTGTAGTTGATTGGAGCAAACAACGAGCTTCTTCAATTTGCGGTGATTCCGATTGGCATTTTTATGATGGGCAAGTTTATTAAAAATTATTTGAATAAACTGTTATTGAATTTTCAAAACTGGTCATTTTTTTCTGATCTGTTATTACTAAAATTTTAACCATATTACTTTGACATAGTTCTTTCCTTTTAAAACATTTTGATGTGAATATAATTACCCATTATTCATTTTTGGTCTTTAAATAAATTTTTTAACAAATCATCACAACCAATAAGACTATAAAATTGTACTAAATTTTCTTGATTTAATGCTAATATTCACTCTTAAAATTGCATGCGTGAAATTCGATTGTTAAATAATCTTATTTATTACCCCAATTTATCCAGTTTCTGCTACAAATTAATTGTTGGTAAATACAATTGGGCAGCGGCATTGGAAGAGTGCAAAAATCAGGTTGATAAATTATTTGTTAAAAATTAATTTTTATATTTTCTTCACTCATTGTTAGCAGAATGGCAGCAATTTAGTGAGCATCCATGATCAAGAAGAAAATGAATTTGTGGTATACAAAATTATCGAATTATAAAATCTAAATGAATTTTTAGGCCTCATTGAGCACAAAATTCAGCCGAAATTTTGAAGATTTCTGCAATGGATTTTGGATTGGCATGACCCACAAAAAGGTGGACAAAGAAAAGGTAAAAATGAAAATAATAAAATATATTTTTACTTAATTTTAAAACCTAATTTTTTTACCTCAAAAAGTCTTTTTTGACTTCTTATAAATCATAAACCGGTTATAGACCCTACAAACTTTATAACATTTTGTAGATCTCATCGAGCCTCATCGAATGGTCCCAAAATTAAAGTGTTTAAAACCAAAAATCGGAATTATGGTTTAAGCGGTTTAATACCCTTTAATTTTGCCTAAACCATGACAAATTATATATCAATCAAAGCGTCTCGATGAGATCTACAAAGTGCTATAACGTTTTTAGTGTCTAAAAGCAGCTTATGATTTATTAGAAGTCAAAAACTAATTATGGGATAAGAAAAATAGGGTTTATACAATTAAAAATAGAGTAAAAATATGCTGAATTTAAATTCCCAAAAGGATGAATTCAAATTTGAATGGGTGGACCAAACCGCTGTAATTTATGGTGATGTGCCAAAGAAATCACCTTGGCGAGAAGGTCAGCCGGACAATGCGCAAAACAATGCGGATGGAAAAGAAGAATGCATTCTGATGTATCCAAAATTGGGCTGCAATAGTGAGCCACAACGATTCTATGCCCAATGGAATGGTAAATTGCAAATATTAGATTTATTTTTAGAAATTGGTTAATTCATTAATTAGATAAATGATGGTCCAACAAATTTTTGAATTCTTATCTTCTAGGAAACTGGTAGTTTTGAGAATGGTCTCATTTAAAATCTAGTGTTGTCCCCCGTGTCCCCGTCGGACTTTGGAAGCAAAAAATGGGTAAGAGTCCTCCTTATGGTTTTTTTCTCCTCCATAATTTTAATCACCCTCGAAAATCATCCTCCGTGCGCCGGTATGCAACCCTAATTTAGTCTATAGAATTTCCATTCCGAAATAAGGCCTAGGCAAAAGTTAGTAAATCCAAACTTGTTGGTTAGGGACTACGTGAGATGTTTTCACTATATCATATTCATAATGTACCCTTGAATAACCCTAATCCTCAGCCTGACTGAGGACCCATAAGGGGCGTCACTTTTTAAAAAAATTGATTTGAACTACATAAGTACCGGAAATATGTATAAAAGCCGAGACTTCCCAAATTAGCCAAAAAAGGATTTATTTATTCCGGAATTAAGCAATCAGAATATTAGCTGTAATATATGTAAACATTTATTAATATTTTAATAGATTATCATTGTTCTGCAAAATTGGATGGGGCTGTTTGCAAAAAGCGAAGACCAATTCATTGAAGAAATGTGAATTTTGCATTGTGAAGTGTTAAAATGAAGGAAAAATTATTCAATATTAAAAATGGAAAAATTAGATTAAATGAATAAAATGTTGCATGAAAAAATTTAATTTAATGACTTTTTAATTTAATATTTTGGTAATACGAAATTTTTGAGAAAAGATTAATTACAAAATTATTTTTTAAAGGGATTTTATTTATACTTTGAATTTGACCTCTTAAAAATGTAATTTTCTATGCCAAAATTATATTTAAATATGAGCCTCAATTTCGGTAACTCTCGAAATTTTATTATTTAGGACCACTCCTTTTTATTTTTTATCAAAATCAACATTGAAAAAAATGAATCCAGTGTCCCTTCTTCTCTTATTTACATTGCTGACAGCCGCCAGTCGCTTTTTTCTCTTGAGCCTTCCCAATTCTTAACCGGAGGAAAATCAATAAAGCCACCCTATTTCCAACCACTTTTTCCTCAATATACTCCCCCCTCATAATAATAATGGCTTGACATTTTTTTGTTCATATTATTTTTTTTTCTTTTTTTCACATAAATTTTACAACCATTTACGTAGAAACTGAATATTTATGTAAATATAATTTAAAATTTTTAATATGTCCTTAGGGTATTTGATCAGATCATCTGAAAATTATTGGAATTTGTTTAATTTTGCAAATATCATATAAAATCTCTATTAATTCCCCACCCTCTAATAATTCCCCACCTTCGATTTTGAGGACCCAAAGCTCTTTGAATGGCGAAGTTAAACAAATTTAGCTTAAAAAATCCTGTTTAAAGTTCACAAATTATGGTGTTAGATTCATGTTCCCAATTTTAGAGGTTGAAAAATAATTCCCCATGAAGAATTAAAAAAGATTAAACGATATGAAATAATTAAAAAATTTCGAAAACCTTCGCATTTATCCAAAAATAAAAATAATTCGTGCTTTTAATTATGCCTTCAAAAATTTACATTTTTCCATCTATTTTTAAGCTTAGAAAAATGTTAATAAGAAAAGCCAAATCAACTGCCATTTCCAATGCAATTTTCCTTTCCAAATTGACCGTAACATTCACCTTGATTTATGCCATTTTCTCCCTCTGCCGATGGTTAACCCCTCGATTAGGCCATCGGGATGTGTATTTTGGCAATTTTGAAAATGTGCTAATTTTTGATAAAATTGCGGACAATCAGCCATCAATGGCCGAAGAAATGGCGTTGAATGCGAGGCGATTGGAAGTGGCACAAAAATGGCTAAATAGAACGGCAAAAAGACTACAAAGTGGAGTAGAGGTGAAAATGGGATATAAATTTAATTAGATTTAAATAGCAATTAAAAATTTGAAAAAAAAATAAAATTACTAAAAATTTAATCGATAATCAATTTTGATTTTGATACCACATTTTTTAATCCAAGTAGTTTTTTGTTTCTAATTAATCAGAAACCAGTTTTAAACCTACAAACCTTATACAAATTTATAGATCTCATCTAAACGTGTATTTTGATATATAAATTTCTTTGTTTAAAAAATCGATACTGAGTTTAAACCGTTTAAACCATATTTCCAGTTTTTGGTTTTAAACACTTTAATTTTGGGCAAAAACCTAACATTTTATAAATCATTCGATGCGTCTCATTGAGACCACAAATTGGTATACAATACAGTTTTATGGTCTAAAACTGGTTTCTGATTTATTAAAAGTCAAAAACTACTTTTGGAGAAAAAATAAAAATGCTTTAAAATTGCCTTCCATTAATTTCATTTTTACAGATTTTTCATCAGCCCGATTGGCTTTCCTTGGCCATTTTGGCTACACCAAGAAAAAATGGGGAATTGACCCAAGTTATTGGCCATTTGCTTGGATTTTGGCTGAACAAACAAAAATCAGAAAATTCGATTCAGATTCCACAAATCGTCATTTGCAACACAGAAAGGGAAGGTAAATTTAAATTTAAATTATTGGAACATTAAATTAATTATATTTAGGCAAACATTTTGCGGAATTGGATCAAATTTTAAATTTGATACGCCCAATTATTCAAATTGTTGATTTGAATTTCAATGACACACAAAAATGGCCTCAACAAATGAATTTCGATCAAATTTTTGCCAAGGAATCAACAGATTATTGGAATTGTTTGGCAAAATTGACAGAAATAGCGCCGAAAAATGTCAAATATTTTGTGGTCAGAATTTTAAAGAATTAATCCATTAATTTAATTTTTAAAAAAAAATTAATTTAATTTAAAATTTTTTAAAAATATAATGAATTAATTTAATTTAATTAAATCATTTAAAAAACACAATAAAATGAATTTAATTTCCAATTATTTATAAAGCACAATAAATTAATTTATTTACAAATTACTAAAAAAAATAATAAAAAGAATTTAATTAATTATTCATAAAATTATCAATAAATAAAATTAATTTTAAGTACAATTTTTTTAATTTTTTATTCAGCTCCTTGAGGATGATGCCATCCCATTCCCAGAATTTCAAAATGCATTGACTGGGTTGGCCGCTGAATTGGATGCCAAATCGCAAATTGATTATGTCAAATTGTATCATCCTTGGCGATTCCGTGGAATTCCATGGATTTTTCAAGTAAAATTTAATTCTTGAAAATATTAAATTTTTGATTTTTGATCATAAATTCTGCTTCTAAGAAAAATGTGTTTTCGATTAACTAAATTTTCGATTAACTAAGAAAAATGTGTTTTCGATTAACTAAATTTTCGATTAACTAAGAAAAATGTGTTTTCGATTAACTAAGATAAATGTGTTTTCGATTAACTAAGAAAAATGTGTTTTCGATTAACTAAGAAAAATGTGTTTTCGATTAAATAAAAAAAATGTGTTTTCGATTAAATAAGAAAAATGTGTTTTTGATTAAATAAGAAAAATGTTTTTTCGGTTAAATAAGAAAAATATGTTTTCGATTAACTAATTAAAATGTGTATGTTTTCTGTTAACTAATTAAAATGTGTATGTTTTCTGTTAACTAAGAAATATCTGTTTTAGATAAACTAAGAAAATCGATTTTCAAAATTTTAATCCAAATTTTTCAGAGCCTTTCTTTTTCAATTGCTTTCGCCTATTTTGGCCATTTATTTTTCACCACCACTGGTCATTTTCCAACTGCCAATCAATCTCGAATGGTTAATTTATTATTCTTCATTTTGGTAACTTTGGGAACGCATTTTATCATTCGTGCACATTTTTTACAGGTGAATTTTTTTGATTTAAAATTAAAATAATAAAATCAAATATTTCATTAGCCTTTTTTTTGGTAAAAGTCATTTTTAATTAAATATTTCAAACATTTCTCTTTACTTTTATTAAATTTGATAATCATTTTATTCATAATTTTTTAATTTAGATTTTGAAATTTTTATTATTTCAGAATATTTTTATTAAATAAAATTTTTTGAAATTTTTAAAGAAAATATTTAAAAAAATAAAATGTTATATTTTTCCATTCGAATAATAAATCCTTCACCTGAAAATATTAATCAATTTAAATTAAATTAAATTAAAAAATAAAATTAATATTTCCTTCTTTGTAACTTTTCTCCTTTATTCTCTTCTTCCAATATACAATTTTAAAATGTTACTTTAATTTTAGAAAATTTAACAATAATTTCAACAAAATTTCTGAAATTTTCTAAAAAAGATTTAAAACTTTTATTTAGAAATATTTTTATTTTTTTAAGATCATTGTTAAATGTAAATTTTTCCTCTTTGAATAATAAATTCAAATGATTTTTTCAATTTAAATATATCTAAATTAAATTAAAATCAAATTAAAATTTCCCGTTCTCTACAGTTATTCTCCGATGTCCGCTTCTTCTTTTCCGGAACACCTCAATTAACCTATGCTGAATCATGTTGCACTCAGGCTGTCCTATTTCGTGCCAGCATAGCACCGAAAATGGCCAAACAATTAAATGGAATTGTGGCCAGAAAAGGCCATGCCAAGGATCATATTTTGGATGAAAGTGCATTTTTGGGTCGACAAACTGATTTGAATTTGGCCATCCATATTGGATGGTTCAGCCAATTGAGGAATAAAACTGTTTCGACGGGAGAGATTTTTATTTAATTTAATTTTTTGTTATTATTTTTTGCTCAAAATACTCTAAAGATTTATAAAAAAAAAACATTTATTTCCCTAAATAAATTCAACATCATTTTCAAGGATTAGAATTTTGATAAAATTTTGGGTGATTTAATAGATATTCCAGAATTTCATTAAATTTTTATCGACACTTTCTCTGTTAAATTATTGGCAAATTTATATATATATATATAGACCCTTCTCAATATAATTCATTATAAATAACAAACCTCTATTGATTTAAATTGAACTTTAATTGGGAATAAAATTTGCTATTGCTCACTGTTTTTTCCTTAATCTGCCTTAGATTTTGAAGTATAATTTTAATTTTAAGTCATCAAAATTATAAAATAAAAAATAAAAACTTGATACCGACTTTCTAATCTATAAAATACAGAAAATTAGAATTTTAAATTTTTCACAAGCACTAGCTAAAAATAGTCCGTGGTCATCTCCTCAATAGATAAAGGCAATGCAAATATGGCATGTCCACCACAATAATGCAAATAAAAATGTGCCAATTTTTTTGCCTATTTTTCAATTCATTTAGTTGGTTTTTAATTTAAAATTTTATAAATTAAATTTTAATTTTTTTTATTTTTGAATTTTATTATACATGCGATTTTTTTTTCTCCAAAAAACTTTTTTACCGCCAATAAAATCTTTTTTACCGCCAAGACTTTTTTTTCCTCCAATAATCACTCTTTTACCGCCAATACCTCTTTTTCCTCCAAAAATAACTTTTTTACTGCCAAAAACCCCAAAAATGAAATTTTTGATTTTTTTTTCTAAAAATCATAAAGTAAATGGAATAAAGCTCTCTCGGCCAAATAAGAAATAATCTTAGTTTTGAAGAATGTTTATTCTAGACCTGACCCGAATCTTACGATATCCTTATCCTATTCTTAGCCCCTAGAACCCTTGCTCCGACCCTTAGCCCCTAGCCCTTATTAGGACCCATGCTCCGACCCTAACCTACCCTAATCCTAGCCCATGTCCCAAGATCCGATTCTCCATCCCGTGACTAAGTCCTAAATATTGGCCCTAAAACATATTTTGAACTAAAAATTTTAGATTTTTTGAGCATTGAACGTTTGAAATGGGTTGGATTAAATTCAATTTTATGATTTTTTAGAAAAAAAATCAAAAATTTCATTTTTGGGGTTACTGAAAAAGTTTATAAAATGTTGGAGGAAGAAAAGAAATGGATAGGAAAAATTCAGTGCCATTTATCGGATAATGGTGACGAATTATGGCTTAAATCTTTGTTGAAAAATGTCCTAAAAGGTAATTTTTTATAATTTATAAAAAAGTTTAATTATTTTAGAAAAAAATTTCGCCGCCGAAAAAGAATTTTCGCTTCATCCACTTTTTATAATTTCCATAAAAATCTGGGAAAAAATTTTTAATCCAAAAAATGGTTTGGCTTTCAAAATTGTTGACATAGATGAGAAAAAGGAATTGCCATTTAATCCATTGGGAAATTCCAGCAGACTTAAATAATATAGAGTGAAAAGACTAAATGATCCAGATATAGTAATGCTCTAAAATTCCTTGGTAAGGAAAAATAATTATTTTTAAACAATTTATATTTTCTTTATAAATAGAGAGCGGATTTACATTGATAAAAAATCCTGAAATATTTATGAAAATGATATTGATTAAAAATTTAAAAAAATTTAGTAAAAAATTGAAAAAAAAATTAGTAAAAAATTGCAAAAATGTTTTTTTACTTTAATCAAAAATTATTAACATTTTTATTTATTCAAAAATTATAAAATTCATTTCTAAAAATGAAATTTTTTATACAATACATTGATAAATTTTTAACAAATGCAAAAAAATCAATTTTTAATTAATTTTTTTATTCAAAAAAATTCCAAAATCAATTTTTTCAAGAAGCGGCAAAAAAAATTTTCGAAAAATTTTCAAAATTTAATCAAAAAAAATTTTCAATTATTTTTCAAAAAACTATAAAATTTAGTGAAAATTTTCAAAAATCTTAAAAATTTTGACAAAAATTGCCAAAAATTTCCAAAAAAATGCTGAAATATGGATTTCAATAATGACGAGTGACGACCAAAAAATGGTAAAATATTGATGAATATTGACAAAAAAAATATCAAAAAAATCAACAAAAACATGTTTTAAGTTTGTTCCAAACTATTATAAGTTCGCAAACAAAATATTGAAATCAATATAAATCCGCTCTCTACTTTTAAATAAATATTAATTAAATTTTATTTTAAAATTTATAATATAATTTTTTAAGGAAAAAAATGATTTATTTATAAATAGGTTCTTGTTTTCTGGCATTTTGTGCGATTAGTTTTATTAGCGTAACAATTTTTGGGGCGCCAATTGCATTTCCGTTGGCCCTTGTTTTTGCTGTTTTAATTGCAATTGTATTCTCAGATGAAAATTGAAAGAAAATTAAGCCTTGGCAAAAGGAAATGCGAAACAGTTGAAAATTTTGAATTCATTATTTATAATTAAAAATTTTTTTTATTTTTATATTCCAATTAAATTAAAATTTTATTTTTTTCGTTTCAAAATTAAATATTTTTCATTTCAATTAAATTAAATTTTTTCATTTCAATTAAATTAAAATTTTTGTTTTTTTTTAAATTCATAATTAAATCATTTTTCCATTTAATTAAAATTAAATGATTGAAATATTCAAATTTTCCCTGTGTTTTTTGGATTTTTTTTACATTATCTTTATTTTTTATTTAATTCGTATAAAGATTATAAATTTTGGTTTTAACCATTAACTATATTTAATTGAATATTATATTAAAGTAATTGAATTATTTGTCCATATTTGTTATTATAAATGATTTCATTGTAAGAAATCATCTAAAATTGCGTACTACATACTATAATCTCTTTAATTCCCCATGGAGAATAATTTTTTTTAACCCTTCAAAAATTGAGAAAATTTTTGGGGTCTAACTCCTTAATTTGTAGACATTTTCTAACAAATTATAGCGGATTTTGTAGAGCTTTAGAGTATTAAAAAAAAGTATTAAAAAATTTTAAAATTCGTCCAACCAGGAGCATGGTCTTCAAAATCAAAGGTGTGAATTAAGAGAGCATTTACGGAATCTTCCAAAATGAGCAATCCAAATGGGAAAATCAAAGTTTCCACTATCCAAATGATCCAAATTCTTTACTAATTTATGTTATTGATATTTAGCCTTGGGCAATTTGCTACAAATACAAAATCAAAATACCATCCGCTGAACTGTACACTGCCTCAACCTATTGTTGCACAATATTTAATTTTTTGAATTTGGAAGAGCGATAAATTTAAATAAATGAGAGAATTTATCCAGTCAAATCCGCAAACAATTTAAATGAAGCGAAAAATGTCCCTTTAAATCAACTTTGATAAAATTCATTATCAATTAAAAAATAACAATAACACCATTTTTAATTCAGATTCTCCACTTTAGGCATTCTTTTTTTATTTAATCCTCCTCATCATCTGGCATATGATTCCACATTGTGGTGGATTTTACTTTGAATTCCACTTCAACATAAATTTTGCCGTCCTCAGTGATGAAGCCTTTTTCTGGATCGAGCAAAGTCTAAAGAAAAAAAAAATAAAAAATTTTTTCCTAAATTTTAGCACCTCAAATTTGGCAAATTGCAGAAGACCCCAGCCAGTAAAATGTGAATCATCAAATTGGTAAATTCGTGTTTTTTGGGCATCATTGTGGCTTAATTTATTCAAAATGCGGAAAATACTAGCAAAACAAAATAAACATTTGTTAAAATATTCGAATTATCGCACTCACACATCTACTTCAAGAGAATATGGGCCAGCATAATTATAAGGAGGAATGGCATGCAAATACAAACTCAAATGTCCGTTTCGCCATTCATTAAATCGTGATCTTGCAACCAATTTCCATGTGAAGCTGAACAGCTCAATGGATGTTGATTCAACGTAGAAATTGGGTTCAGCGAACAATTTTATGCAATCGCGAATTACCAATTCGATTTTACTGCTTTTCTCTGCAAAAAGTAATAAAATAATGATATGATTATTTAAATATAAACCAAGTTAGTTATATAGAATATAAAATAATTTTTCAAATTAAAATTTATATTCATCAGTTCTTTTCAATTTCCTTAATAAACAAATCTAAAAAATCTTTATTTTTTCCTTCGTTTTATTTTTTTTAGATATTTATATTATATTTTAAATAGCAATTAATAAAATTCTGAGAATTATTTTTTTTTTTCATAATTTTTTTAGTCAATATTTAAATAAATCTATTTAATATAATTAAAATTATAAATATTTAAGAAAAATATTCACGATTTATTTGAGGACCGCGGCAAGCATTATTGCTCAGCTGTTGTAATTCCTTCAATTTTTCCAATTTGCTTAAATCTTTGCTTCTTTGTTCCTCTAAATCCTTATATTTCTTAATTTGCTCCTTCAATTCTTCTTCAAGTTTATTCATTTTTCTGTAAAGTCTTTCCTCTCGATCAAGAGCATTTATCAAAGTAAAATAAAAATAATTCTTTTTGCTATGCAATTTATCAATGACAAAAAGGCAGGCAAAAATGATGAGGATGAGCGCAATAAATCTAGTATAATTAATAATTATTTAATTAAAAATAAATTTTAAAGATAATTAACAATTTTATAATTAAATTTAAAACTAAAAAATAATAATTATAAAAATTTTTTCAATAAATTAAAATTATTTCAAAAAATTATTTAAATTTAAAGAAATTTTATTTTAATATAGTAGCTAAATTTAAGAGTTAATTCCTATCAATTAGAATTTTTATATAAATAATAAAATAATTTTACCCAAAAATAGTATAATATTTGTAATTTCGACCACCAATTTTTGTGGCTGGTGGCACGGATTGTGGTTGCGAAAATGCATCATCTTCCTCTTCCATTTTGCCATCATCCTTTATTCCCGTGGCAGACAATTGAACAAATTCATCATCTTCGACCAATTTGAGGTCAGTTTCATTATTTCTTGGCTGCTGATTATTCGCCATAGATTAACAAAAACAAATGATATTTTGATAGAGAATTAGAATTAGCAATTTTTATCTCTAAAAAATAATTATACTTGCCATAATTTATATAAATTATTTTGTAATTAAGTTTTCTTAATTCTGGTCACTGACAATAACAATTGACAAAATATTTGAAAAAAAATATGTAATTAAAATATAACAATTTTTGATTTTTAATAACTTCTTAAAATTTTTTTTTATCAAATTTGCTTTAAAATGGGAATATAAAGAAATATTTTGGATTCATTCATACAGGATTGTAATTATTATTATTAATGTGAAATGATTTAGAATTCAAAAATTTTTCAACCAAATTGCAATGCAGAATATATGGTCAAAAGTTGTTGATGATCGATGGGTTTATTTAGTAATTGGAGTGTATTTAATGGGTGGGGTTCTTTTGCCGAGAGATTAGGTTCTTTTGCCGAGAGATCAGTTTTTTTGGGTATAACTTTTTTGTGCTTGATCCCAGATCCACAAACCATTTAGCCATTTTATAGAGCTCATCGAGACGCGTCGATTGATGTATAATTTGTCGAGATTTGGCCAAAATTCAAAGTATTAAACTGCTTAAACCATATTTTGGTTTTTGGTTTATAACTCTTTTAGTTTTGAACCAAACTTCAACAAACTATATATCAATCGACGCGTCTTGATGAGCTCTATAAAATAGGTATAAAGTTTAGGGTTCTAGGATCAAGCACTAATAAGTTATAATAAAAAAAACTGATCTCTCGGCAAAACCCAAATCTCTCGGCAAAAAAAACTTTTCTCGTATTTAATTGTATGTGGGAATGAGTGGATATAATATAAGTAAGGGTAATAGTATAGTTTGTTCCCCCCCTTTTTTTCCAAAAAAATGTTTTTTATTTTATTTCTCGCTAAAAACGTGTATTTAGGGGTTTTCGATGATGGGGAATTCGAATTTGGAGTTAGTTTTTCATTATCTTTATTAGTTGAACCAGTATAGGTTTACAAACCGGTTTCGAAAAAATTGAACTTTAGTATTTTAGGTCATACTATATATCATTCGACGCGCCTTGATGAGTTGATCGCAAATATTTCATTTATTTCGCATAAAACCCAAAACTAAAATAGTTATGGCCATTTTAGTCCATGGGTCATCTATAAACCTTTATGAAATTTTATATGGCCATAACTTTTTTGGTTTTGAATTTTATGCGTAACAAATGGCAAATTCGAGATCAACTCATCAAGGCGCGTTGATTGATATATAATATGACCAAAAATATTGAAGTTTAATTTTTCGAAACCGGTTTGTAAACCTATACTGGTTCAGGAAATTTAATTCGTGAAAAATAAATGCCAAATTCGGATTCCCCATCATCGAAAACCCCTAAATACATGTTTTTAGCGAGAAATAAAATAAAAAAATTTTTTTGGAAAAAAAGGGGGGAACAAACTGTACTATTACCTAAGTAAGTACTATCGGAGGAGGACCTAAATGTCAACTTTCCAGTCGAAATTTCACAAAAATGAATTTTGCATATTTTTCCCCAAATGCCATTTGATGCATGCCGAATTGTGTTCATTTTTATATTAAAATAATCTGGGAAGGGCGACAAATATTATACTATTGAAATTGAATGAATCAAATGCCTTCGAACTTTATTGTTGCTCATGGCTAACGTGGATAATAAAAATTAGGTAATTGGCTACAGGAAAATTATCGAATTTTTGTAATATGGAAATGGAAAAGAAAATTCATTACATTTAATTTATGTATTAATTTCTATAGATTCTGAAAATTTTAGACAATTTTTTGGATATTTGACATAATTTTTATGCAAATGTATATCAAATTTATAAATTTATTATTTACGAATGATATTTCAAATGTTATTTTGAAATTTGCATCTCCAATAATGCAATGTCATTGCATCACATAACCAAGTAAATGTGTTTTCGATTAAATAAGGAAAATGAATTTTCGATTAACTAAAAATATTCTAAAAAAGGGTAAAATTCTGAAGACAAAACATCTAATCGCATAGAAAAATTAATTCAATCAAAAATTTTGTTTATAAATATTTAAATTTCTTCAATAATCAAAAATTAAATTTTAAGAATTTATTCAAATTCTATTTATAAGCAAATATAAATTGAACAAATGATTAAATTTATTATTCCTTTCCTTCTTCCATCATTTTCCGCCTTCGTCTATTTTTTCAACCCATTGTTTTCAAATGTTTGTGGAATGACCAACTCTTCTTCAAGTGCTTGCATTCTGGCAATGTTTCATTGTTCCATGTAATATCATAGGTCGTCAATAGATCCAAGATGACTCCATTTGTCCAACCAAATCCGGCCTGAAAAATTATATCGAAAAAAAATTAAAAATTATATATTTCTTTATATACCTGGACATCATATTCGCCACCACTTCCTGGATCTCCCGTAATGGTCAATTTTTCAAACATTTGATGTTCACAATACCTTTCATAAGTCTTATAATTTACCAAAACATATTTTGTAACTAATTTCTTAGACATGTCTTTCATTCTTAAAAGGTGGAATGTTCAATTAGATTTTAATTTTAATCTTCCAACTCATTGTTCCCTGATTCGCGAAAACCTTCGATCATCATATGGACCATATGCTGAATTTAATTTAAGTAAATTCTTTTTTTTTAATAATGGAAATTTACCGGCCAAATATTCGGCAAATCCCATTGCTGTTTACTCTCTTTCAGGCTGAATTATTTTAAAAAAATAATAATAAAATTAAATGTAATAATAAATAAATTTATAATTTTCCGATTCAATTATATAGTTTTAATAAGTTCGAAAAATTGATAAATGATTTTTTATAATTAAATATTATTTGGAAATAAGGAGATTTAATATTCAAATTCTCATGTCAATAATAAAAAATTTATTTATCTTTAATTTAAATTAAATTCGCATTGAATATTTCTTAAATTATGAAAAATTATGTTATAATTCTCGAGTCTATCTTTCCCGAAGAGAGCAACAATTACTCTGGTAATATTTGGCACAATTTTGTTTATTTAATATGAGGAAAAATTTTGTGCATTTTAATTTAATTATTTTTTACCTTGTCGGAACTCCATGATAGTATGTTTCGTTGAATAATTCATCCTTTATGGATGTTGTATTGACATGTTCAAGCAATTTTGTTTGGTTGAATATTCCATAGTTTTCATCAAATGTTTTAAAGATACGATTAAGCAATTCATTATCAGAATTGTCATAGCATTTTGTATACAATGGTACGGCCATGGATGCATAGAAGCGTTCATTATGTTGATTGGTTTCAATGTTGTAATCGTACCTAATTTTTAAGAAATGAAAATTTTAAAATTATTTTTCGAAAAAATTTTTTTCATTATTTTTTAAATATTTTCATGTGGAAATATTCATATTTTATTGAAAAATTTTATTACATAAATATCAAAAGAATTAAAAATTGTTCAAAAAATAGTATTAAAATAATTTTATCAATTAATATATTAAAAAAAATACGAACCATCCAGTATGGTCATCATTGTCAACTAGGAAAACATCTGTGAAGCTGGCAACGAATTTTTCATATTTATCTTTAAAAAGTTGAGTAAGCTGACCATTCACTCCTTCTATAAATTGTCAAATTTTAATATATTACTTTAATTTATTAATTTATAACGAACCTAGATCTTTAAAAATTTCATAAAGGATTCGATAATTTCCGCAAATGTATGCATTCAAATCGATTGGCACAATCTTGGTTGTGATTATTTCAATTAGCTTTGGCTCATCGGGATTTTTCAGCCAACGAGCTACAAAAAATAATTTATAAGAATAAAATTATGAGTGGAAATCAAAAATCTAATAAATGCCCCCCTTTTTCATGAATTTAATTAAAAGAAATGACAATAATAAAAAATTTATTGCATTTATAATAATTCTCGAGTTTAGAAAAAATATTGGTTACTATTTTTTGGCGCTAAAATTATTTTTTTAGCATTAAAATTTTTTTGGCACTAAAACAGTTTTTGACTTCTAACAAATCACAAACCGTTTTTAGACCCGTAAAATCTTAAACAATTTTGTATATCTCATCGAGACGCATCGATTGTTGTATAATTTGTCAAGTTTTGGCCAGGCCAAAAATTAAAGAGTTTAAAACCAAAAACTAGAAAAAAGGTTTAAACGGTTTAATACCCTTTAAATTTGATCAAACAATGGTAAATTATACACCAATCGATGCGTCTCGATGAGATCTACAAAATGATATTAGGTTTTAGTAGTCTAAAACCGGTTTCTGATTTATTAGAAATCAAAAACCATTTTAGTGCCAAAAATAGTTTTAGTGCCAAAAAAAATAATTTTCGTGCCAAAAAATATTTTCCAAAAAATATTTAATTGATCCTTTTCTCTGCTTTGCTCCAATACAGAATTTTTCCATAATAGAAGGAATTTTTCCATACCCAAAATGTAGCACCGGGAAAATTGTAGATTTTAATAACTTTTCAAGGAAAAATTTTTATTACAAAAAATTAGACAAATCAAGAAAATTGGAATACCTTTTCGAATAAATTTTTTTAAATGTTTGTATTTATTTTATTTTAACTCACAACTAAAATCCCATCCTGATTCGGCGGCGGATGCCAAATTCTGGAAAAGATCGCCAGCTTCTTTAGCACTCAATTTTCCACCTTTTGCCTTTTTCAGCTCCAATGCCGTCAAAACATCAGCATGGAATGACTCGGGACGTGGCACTCTGCTTTCGGTTCGATATTGGTACATTGTATATTCCTTTTCCGTTCCATCCTTCGTCTTCTTAATAAACGTTACATTTCGCTGTTGTTCCCAAAATTCCAATTCCTTAAAAAACAATTTATGAAAAAATAAAATAATGGAAAAAAAAATTCAAAAGTGAGAGCAAAGTTTGGCTTGAGTTCATTTCATTATCAAATATATTTGCCCCAAACCATATACCAGAAATTTCGAAAATCCTTTCTATTCACCAATATTCTAGACAATGCATTTTTAATTTATATTTTTTATATTATAAATATAAATATACTAGGTACTAGGATTATTTTTCCAAATTTATTTCTAGTTTTTTCCTTCAATTTATTTTGGTTTTTTGAATTTTGTTTTTTTTTCCAAAAAAATTTCTTCAATTTCTATTTTTTACTAAAACCAGTATCAGAATCCCAGTCCATATTCCTTATTTCCTTCCATGTCCTTAACTCTTAAGACCGAAATGAAAAATTATCTTTGTCAATGCCACAATATTATGCCTAAGGGTTTTTCTTTTTCATCTTACTGTACCCGACTTTTTGCCTAATCGCCCGTTGCCCTATTATCAATCAACATGCTCCAATCTGCCTTATTAAACCAGCCCAATTCCCCATCAAATGTTCATTTTTCCGCCCACATTCCCAACACATTTTACGATGTTCTGTTATCACTTTTTCCGCACAACAGATAAATATATTTACTAAAGTCAAGTCAAACTAAATCCAATCCCCGTCCTTGGACCACTGGGGGCTTAGGCTCCCGGAAAAGGCCCGGGGCGAGAGTTTATGCCTACTCTCGCCCCGACCAATCTTAATAATACCGAATTAGCGGTATTATAAATCTTAGAAATTAAAATTAAATAGCACTTTAAGAAAAAGAAAACAATTACTTACTTTTACAAGAGAACCAATAATTTTATTCATAAATTGAATGGTATCTCCATTTGTTTTCAATTTATTGTAATATTCAAAGGCCATTGGGATTAGCAAAGGCGGTTGACTGCGCTTTTCATAGTAGACCCGACCTGGATTAAAAGGTTAAAAATTGCCAAATATTATAAAAAGAAAGAATTTTCATCAGTCACAATGATTGAACGATGAATAAAAAAAATTGGATCGTTGTTTTTTTATATAATTAGACAAAAATTGAATTATTTCGATTAAATCAATTTGAATAATTATTTCCAAATTTGAAAATAAACCTCCATTTGGAATAAATCCAAATTTCTCATTCTCGACCAATTCAATAAAATTCTCAATCATATTCTTTGCCAATTGATCGTAACCTTAAAAAAATTTAATAAGAAAAATATGAAAAATATACCAGATGCCAGCAATCCTTTGATGGTCCAGAAGGAATCCCAATAATAATATTCTCGGAAACGACCTCCAGGCACAATGAATGGATGCGTGACTGGGATTAGTGAATGACGATTTGTGGAACCAGCCGTCTAAAAAATATTAAGCAATTAATTTTTATCTGTAAATTTATATTATTTAAGGGAACAAATTATTTTTCAATAGAAATTACTGATGGGTCAATTGTTTTGCAAAGTGGATTCCAAATTGCATGTATTTTCATGGCCCAATTTCTCATTGTTTCATCCTGGATTGCTTTCAATTTTGTTGGATTTCCATCTCCTAAATTGTCGCAACTACAAAATTATACTTCTTAATTAAATTTAAATAATAAAAAAAAAACAAACTTTTTCAATGCGACAGATGTATCATTAGGAAAATTGAAATTTGCTAAATAGAATTCTTTCACTTTTTTTGGATCCATATCCTTGATTTTCACATCCTTGAATTCATTTTCGAATTCTTTCACCACTTCTTCCGCAGCCCTTTTTAATGGACTATCCACAAAAAATTTGGAATCCTTATTAAAAAGATCTTTATCGTAAAAGAGATGGTAATTCATGGCCTTAAAAGAATTATATTTAATCATTTTTTTATACATTTTTAACCTGCAAAATTCTTCCTTTGCAATAGATTGTACTGTTGCAAACATCAACAAATTCTTTGGGTCCGACATCTGCCCAATCTGGATAAAGCATTTTAAAATTGATTAAATTGACACTTTTTATTTTATTTCTTTTTTTACCTGAGAAATCGCTCCTTGGATTATCATCAACAGGCTTTTTGGTTGAGCTGTCGCTGTCGTTAACAGGCTTGTCAGTTGAGCTTGTAATTTTGCAATTAATTTCACCAGCAGAAACCTTGGAAAAAACGATAATTTTTTATTTTAAAAAATTTAAAAATTATATCCAAATTATTAAGGAATTTAATATAAGTTCCTAACTCCCATTTTTGACAAAAATTGAAATATTTTTTATGAGGTTTTCGAGGTCGGGGAATTCAAACAGCCTTTTTAAAGTTATAAGAACGCTGATTACAAATATAGTAATGGTTTCCAATTCTATCTAAAAAAACAAATTGTTCAAAAATCGGTTAAAAAATTATTTTTTCATAAATACAAAAAAATCAAGAATTGTGAAAATTAAAAATTTAAGAAAGTTCAAAATTTTAAAATGACCTTTTTCCAATCCATTATTATTCATTCAATACCATTTTAGAAACATTTGAATCGCTTAATTCCCCTATATCCTTATTAATCCCATTTATCCGGCTAATTCTCGTTAAATTTTATGGCAAGGAAATGATGATGATGATGAAGAAGAAGAAGAAGATCATTCTTAATTTCATCTTCTTTTTATCATCATCATCATCACCATCCTCGTTTCCTCATCCTTTCCCTCGTAGGGGGCAAACTCCATTAATATACCGTTTTCATTGCCAAATCCTTGAGGAAATAGCCGTTGCCGAATTGGCTGACAAAATCCGAAATGTTCATTCCTTTTGGCAAATCAACTGTGCAGACCGCTTTCCCTTTATCAGCAGCATTTTTAGCATTGATCGTTTTGAAGCGGCTTGTCGGCTTGCATTTGTTCTCAATATCCGGTTCAGTCAAGGCATCATAGCAAATTGTGCTTTGAAGGAAAATATTTATTTAAATTAATGATAAAATAGATTTGGAAAATTAGAGTCGTACTTTTTTACATATTGTTTTACCCAATTTTGGGAGTGCATTCTGATTTGAAAATTTTTAGTTTCTTTCTTTTTCGAAAAATTTATTTTTACGTTTTATGTGAAACCAATAGAAATTTATACCAAATCATCTGAAATCACCGAAACGCGCCGATTGAGCTAAATATGGTCAAGGAAAAATTTTTCTAAAATTTTCAATGGTGCTTGCTATGTCGATTCCACAATAGTTTAAAATGTGAGCGTTTTTTTCTTATAATAAATCAGAAACTGGTTTTATTGCCTAATAACATTAATATCATTTTGTAGATCTTATAGAGACGCATCGAATGGTATATAATTTGTCATCGTTTGATCAAAATTTGAGGGTATTAAAAACTTCAAACCATTTTAGCTCTTAAATTTTGATCAAACTATGAAAAAATATATATCAATCGATGCGTATTGATGAGATCTACAAAATGGTATAATATTTGTAGTGTCTAAAAGGTATCTGAATTATTATAAGTCGAAGTCGCTCACATTTGCACAATTGCACTATTCCGGAAACGCCCACATTTCACGGCCCTTTGTCTATTCAGGAATTGACCCCGTAGGTTTTCAATCTATAGAGGGACCCCTTCACTTTTATGGTATGGGTAATTGATTTTTAATTGGCTTTAACTTGGCTAAAAGCACTTGTCGTTCAAAAATTTTTGTTTTATCGAACTCATCAGTCAGCTCGTCAGACGCAGCGAAAGATATACTGTATATATGATTTCGAGTTCTGTACAGTATGATCATATTTTAATGAATAGTGGGTGAAATTTTAAAATCCATATTATCAAAAAAATATCCCAATTTCTATACCGATCATCGTTGCACTTGAGGGTCCATTTTTGCAGCGAACATTTGTCCTTGCAATTTGCTTCATCAGTGCACCAAGGACAGCAATTGGAAAATAAATAATTTTTTTTATTAAACAAAAATACCTCTTGGCGCCATCAATGGTTGAAATGAACAGACAGAAGACAATAAGGACAAGCAGAATTGGACCACCAAAAAAGTTGGCCCAATTTTGAAAGCCCATTTTCCACGGACAACACTATAAAAAATATATAATTTTTAATTAATATTAAAAAAAGACCTGTCGGCAAATGGGGAAACAAAACAAAGATGAAGATTAGAATTTGAATTGAATATAAGTATTAAAAAATTTTAATACTAAAAAATAAAATTATTAATTTTTTAAGGATTGAATAATAAATGTAGAGAAAAATTGACTAATAAATTTAGTAATTTTTATATTCCATTTAATTTTTAAAATGAATTGAACAGCCCAGCAGAAAGAATTCATCATCCGTGTTCATTTTTTTCCAATTTAAAATTTCGTGTTCCAATTTTATTGGCTGGACGAATGATTCATTATGATATGAGAAAAAAGAATGTAATTAATTACAAATTACATCATAAATTAAATAAAATTTAATATAAATTGACTATATAAATTTTTAAATAAATTAGAAAAAAAAGGAAAATTTTACTTAATATAAGAAAGATGCTTAAACTTAATTTATGCGAACATTTTCCGGAAGGAAATGAAAACTTGGCGAACTTTTTTTTCCGGAAGAAATAAAACTTGGTGTACATTTTTCAAAGAAATAAAACTTGGCGAACATATTGCGGAAAGAAATAAATAAAACTTGGTGAACATTTTCCGGAAAGAAATAAAACTTGGCGAACATTTTCCGGAAAGAAATAAAACTTGGCGAACATTTTCTGGAAAGAAATAAAACTTGGCGAACATTTTCCGGAAAGAAATAAAACTTGGCGAACATTTTCCGGAAAGAAATAAAACTTGGCGAACATTTTCCGGAAAGAAATAAAACTTGGCGAACATTTTCTGGAAAGAAATAAAACTTGGCGAACATTTTCCGGAAAGAAATAAAACTTGGCGAACATTTTCCGGAAAGAAATAAAACTTGGCGAACATTTTCTGGAAAGAAATAAAACTTGGCGAACATTTTCCGGAAAGAAATAAAACTTGGCGAACATTTTCTGGAAAGAAATAAAACTTGGCGAACATTTTCCGGAAAGAAATAAAACTTGGCGAACATTTTCCGGAAAGAAATAAAACTTGGCGAACATTTTCCGGAAAGAAATAAAACTTGGCGAACATATTGCGGAAAGAAATAAATAAAACTTGGTGAACATTTTCCGGAAAGAAATAAAACTTGGCGAACATTTTTCAAAGAAATAAAACTTGGCGAACATATTGCGGAAAGAAATAAATAAAACTTGGCGAACATTTTCCGGAAAGAAATAAAACTTGGCGAACATTTTCCGGAAAGAAATAAAACTTGGCGAACATTTTCTGGAAAGAAATAAAACTTGGCGAACATTTTCCGGAAAGAAATAAAACTTGGCGAACATTTTCCGGAAAGAAATAAAACTTGGCGAACATTTTCCGGAAAGAAATAAAACTTGGCGAACATTTTCCGGAAAGAATTAAAACTATAAATTTGGAAATGACAAAATTAATGAATTATATTTATCATTATCACAAAATATTTATTTATTGCATTAAATAAATTTAAATTCATGTGCCATATTCATTCATAAACTCATCAAAATCATCGTTTTGTTCAATTGGCGCACTGACCACATTCATAGACTTTCGTTTTGGCAAATTGTCCTCTAAAAATTGAAAATAAATTAGAAAAAACTGCAAAAAAATTAAAATTGCCTGAAGTTTCGTTGGCCCAATTCGGTGAAAGTGGTCTTTTAATTTTTGGTGACGCATTTTGTTCTTGCAATTTCAACCTTTCTTTCCCTACAAATTTAAATTTTGTTAGTACCGAAAATTTTTTACCTTTTTATTTTTAAAATTTAATTTATTTTTCGATTTCATATTTTAGCTAATCGACAGAAATTTTTGCAACAAATTAAAAATAAAATTGTTGGTGATTCGGAAAAATATTTTAGATAATTTTATTTTAATTTAAATTGAGATTTATTTCCCACTTATGCAACTTCTGAAAAAAAAACGAACTCTTCTAGATTAATTAATTAATTCATTAATTATTTTTAAAAAAATCAAAACCATCAGTGTAAAGAATAAATGGCATTTTCACAATATTGCCATCACAGTCAAAGAATAATTGCTTGATGATCACCTGTGTTATATTTATTTAAAATATATTTTCGAATATTTTATAATTTTATTAAAAATTTTATTAATAAAATAAGCAAAAAAATATATAAATTTATGAGTTTAGGTTAAAGAAAATTTTGAATAAATTTGCATACTTTTTTATTCCTCGGTATGCTGATTCGAATATCGACTAATTCTCGGGTGGTGAATGCACTAGTAGTTTGTAAAAATTCACTTTGTTCCATCAATTCTGAGGCACCTGATGTACTTTTGAAACTTTCCTGCAAAAATTTTTTTTATTCTTTTGAAAAACAATTTGAATTAATTTTAACTCAAACAAAAAAGATTTATTTTCAAATCTTTACCATCATTGCCGTGGATTTTTTAATATTATTGAATTGGTTGCTTGTATCTATTTTGATGTTAGTTCTCTCATTTGTGTCCTTTGTCGATTTGTATTCACTTTCCGTATTCTGATAATTGGCTCCAACACCAACCCTGGCATTAACGCCTGATTGTTTGCCCTGTCCTGCTACATCCGAGGCTTGATCCTGCACTAAAATATGTTGCAAATAATAATTTTTTATTGAAATTATAATTTTCTTACCAGCTTTTTGGGGATTCGCATTTAAGGCGACCTCAGCTTCGTATTTATGAATATGGTCTGTCTGCACTCTTTTCTCTTTTTCCGTTACTTCCTGAAAATTGATAAATAAAAAATGGAATATGAGGTATTTCAGAAAGTTTATCATAATTAATTTTTATAATAAAAAATTATGATTCTAGATTCATAATTTTTATAAAACCAAGATATCTAATCTTTAATTTTTAAATTATTTTTTTAGATAAAAAATATGAATATAATTTTTTCGGTACATCAAAATTTCAAATTTGATAAAAGTAATCAATGAAGCAAAATAAAAAAAAATATTTTTTATATTTTATAGAGTGTATTATTTAAATAGAATACTAATAAATTGTAACCAACATTTTTTTAAAAAAATAATTAATATTTATTAAGAAATAAATGTCCCAAAAATGGTTTTTTGGTCCATAATACAGAAATATTTTTACAATATGGCAGAATTTTTATTAATTTGGAAATTTTAAATTATAGAAGTCCGAAAATTTTTGAATACTGAACACCCCTTATTTTTAATCCAAAAAATAGATTTACTATATATATATATTTTAATTTTACATAATAGGGAATTATACACTATATCTCTTATTAATATTTATAATTATATTATAGCAATTTTCCAACCTTCATCGTATCCTCGTTGATATCTTTAAATGAATCTTTGCTATCCGTACTGTCAATTGTTGTGCTCTGCCTCAGCTGTTCCTTTTGCCAACGCGTTGACGTGGCCTTCGCATCCTCTTGACCATACTTTAATTATTAAATTTGATTATAAAAAGAATTTGTTCTATTTTTTACATCTTGATGTCGAACTGTGCCCACTTCCGATGTGTAAACCATTTTCACATTGGCATCGACTGGTTCCAACACGGCAATGTCCTCAAAATAGGAACGGCATGGACGCATACGATTGCCTCGCTAATGAATATATTTTTATAAATAAGAAAAAATCAATTTCTTTATATCAAACTGCTAATTAATTAGACTAATTGAATTATATGGAATGTATTGAATAAATGATTAAATTTAATTGAAAAGTTTAAAATAGTGATAATAAAATATTAATTTTAGCTTAAATGGAAATTTGAAATTTCAACCCAAAAAGAAATAGATTTTAAATCGTTTAGCCTTATTAAATAGAAAGCTAATTATAAAGTTAAATTAATCTGATTAACTAAAAGTGGAAAGGTCCCTTTTTTGATTCCATATTTCATGTTTTTATGTAAAATATCGATATGGAATATAATCTCAAAAATAAGTAGATTAAATTTTCTTAAAATCAAATGTTTAATAATTAACTTTTGTAATTGTCCAAATAAAAAGATTAAATTTTTTAACTCAAATTTATTAATTTAAATTATTTAAATAATTACAATTTCCAGCATCAATTGGCACTTTGAATATTGAGGAGGGTTGACCACACTGATTGTTTGCCATTGGGTATAATCAGTCTTAAAATCCATATAGAGTAGCCATAGGCCAACAAATTTGGCCAACTTTTTGCCATTGTTCAAATCGGGTGCTGGGCCACCTGGAAAAATTTTAAATACTGCCAAAATTGATGGATAAACCGAATGTTTTTGTGCCATATTCTTTTCCTTTAATTGTGAAAGTGACTAGCGGTAATTCAACACCTTCCGTGTTTGTCACTCGCACTTCCATGGTTTTGCCTTGTCCAATTTGTAAAACTGCAGCATTGTCTTCCGGCATTATGAAATAATATCTAAAAATTGAAAAAAATTATTTTAAGATAAAAATTCCGAAAAATATTTTAAATTATAAAAATTAATTAAAATAAATAATTTTAAAAATAAATATTTTAATTAAAAAAAATTAGTCAAAAAAATTCCAAAAAGATTATTTTTATAATTATCAACATTAATTAACAAATATAAGCTAAAAAATTTAGAAAAATAATTTTAATTTTTAAAAATTAATTAGTAATAAAAAAATTCCATAAAATATTTTATAATAATTATGTTAAAAAATTCTTAATGCAAAAAATTCTCACTTTTGTTCAAAAAATGAACTGCTAATGACAAAAAAGCGCCAATCATTGCCATTTGGCCGTTGTTTTGGCAATGCAAAATTTTTTGCTTCACTTTTAATATCATTATCGGCTAATCCTTTGAATGTTTTCACAGCAACATTCAATCCACGAAGTGAGGTGGATTTACTCGATGTTCCGTTTTGGCATTTTTCGAGATATTCCTAAATGCCTCAATAACGTTTAAAATTAAATAAAAATGATGCCTTTGTGTGGCTGCCATTAATATTCAAATTTGGCACCGAATATTCAGGTTTAACATGTTCACCAAAGAGTTGGCCTTCATAGCAAATTGTCATTCTATTAATATTATTTTTTAAAAATAATTTAAAAAGAGTATCATAAATTTAAAAAAAAATAAATTTTTTGTGGAAATTGAATTTTAATTTTTTAAGTGAAAATTTTTCAAAATTTTATAAATCAAATAGGACGCGGATTTATATATGCACCAAAAGGTGCCAAAATATGAAAATTTCGCAAACTTTCTTAAAATATGCAAATTTTTGATCAGAAACCATTATTCAATTTTTTACATTTTTAACGACAATTTTTAGAAATGTGCCTAAAAAGCATTTATATACAAATCCACTCCCTATAAATCAATAATGAATTAAATTTAAATTTCCTTTTAAAAATTTTCACGAAGAATCCTCAAAAACATTTTATAGTTCATTATTAATTTTCAAATTAATCTCTGTCACATTTTGTTCCTAAAAAATATAATATGAAATTTATATTTTCAATTTTTTGGGCATCTCCGAATTTTTTACCATATTTAAATTTCCTAATTTATTATTATTAATTATAATTACCCTTCTTCGCAAATTTCGCCAATTGCATTTGGATCAAAATAGAAGATGAAATTGAAATAAACATTTGTGTAACATGTTGGATAATATTTCTTGAAGTCGATGGTCAAAGCAGAGGAATTGCCGGGCACAGAGCCATTCAGAACCCTTGCAAATATAATTTAATTATATTTAATATTTAAAAAATAGGAAAAAATATTTTTAATTTAAGGATATTTTTTGTAATTAATTAAGCTTTAAAATTCATCTTTTTACAAAAAATTTAAAAAATTCTAAAAATATTTATTCGAAATCTATGTTTTATAAAATTTATTTTTTTTTCATTTTTCTTGTTTGCTTTTTGAATTATTTAATAAGAATAACTTTAAAATACCATATTATTCAAGTGAATAAAGTTAATTAAAAATTATATTAATTTTTTTCCATTTTTATTTTTTTTCAAAAAATACTCACAAATTTCCAAATTTATCGTAGTAAAAATGCTTATGGACAACCACTTTTGGCTCCTTAGTAAATTGTGTGCCCTTCTCAATTCCACTGAATACTGCAAAAATTTGTTCCAAAATTAGGAACATAAAACAGCCGAAAATGAATATTTTCAGTAACATCATTTTTGCCTAAAAATGAATTTAGAAAATAAATTTTCATAAAAATTAAATGAAAAATAAGCATAAAAAAGCAATGAAAAATGGAAAGAAAGAATTTATTTATACTGTTTTTTAATAGGAATAATCGTAAGTGTCGGTATTAGTGGGTTTGCTTTCTTCATCTTTATTCTTTTCCTCTTCCTCATCAAATTCAAATTCATCATATACATCATCATCATTATTATTCGTAGCCTCATTATTGAATGCAGAGTCCGCATCCTTTTCCTGTTGACTTTGTTTGCGCAAATCATCGTATTCATCCAAATCCGGATAATTATCTTCATTTTTGTTATTAGCATTTGATGGTGTCTCATCTTCATCAATGTCGAAATTTTCCTCCTCTTCCCCGTAATCATCCGAGAATCCTTCGTCAATGTCGGTCAATCTGAGAATGTGCGAAGAAAAATTAAAAAATAGATAATTATTTTGCCTTATATTGTAATGAATTTTTTACTTAATAGAGAGCATACCATATAATCTCATTTAATATCCCATCCTCAAAAAAATAATTCCCCCTTCTTTAATAATTACTAACATTTTAGAGAGTTGAAAAATAATTCCTCAAGGACCATTAAAAGTGGTTATACGGTACCTAAGACGGTTATACGGTACCTACAGTATATGTTTTTCTTTGAGTTCACTCTTTTAATATTCCCTATTCTTTCATAATTCCTATAGTTTTAAAAGAAAGAAAAATAAAAATATTTTTTAAGGAATATAATTGCGAAAGAAAAATTTTTTAAAAAGATTAAAACATTCCAAAATATCAGATTTAATTTATTTGCTTTTATTTTTAAAATATAAAATTTGAATTAAATTTTTTAAATCTGAATAAAAACCTGAATTTAATCCACGGGATTGACACTCGACTATTATCGCAATTGACTGCCATTTGCATTGGAGTCGAAATTTTGTCATTTGGGACCTGTTCAAAATTTTTAAAAATGTAGAAAAAAATTTTTAGAAAAATTTGTCCAAATTTTTATTTTAATTTGAACTATTTATTTATCTTAAAAATTTTTTTAATTTTATTATAAATAATTGAGTTACCTCAATTTCATAGAGGAATACCGTTCGTTTAGTGACCGCATTCGACATGCTCCTCTGCTCACTCTTCGTGGTACTATCCGTTGAACCCTTTGTATGCGTAAATGCTGTCTACAAAAAATTAATTAAAAAATTAATTATATATTTACCCAATAATTTCGCTATTTTTTTAATAATTTATTTTTATTATCTTTTTTCTTTTTAGGTAATATCAAAAAGTTAATATCAACGCTATACAAAAAATTTTAACTATAAAATCTTCACCTGCAAAACTTGTTGGACGGAATGCACGGAACTGGATGACTTTTGTTGCTTTTGGGTGTTAATGCTCGACTTTGTGTATGCCTCATTGAATGTAGTAGTTTGGATGTCTTTGAATTCAACTTTTGCACTGCAGCTGCCAAAACCAGCAGTGACAACAGAAAAAAGACCGCAGCCAATTGCTATGAAATACATTTTTATATATTTCTTAATTATTTCCAACACGGTACCAGCTGCCGTGTTGATGGCCGCTGCCGCTGCCTTCTTTTCCCAAGATGTGATATCCTTCGTCTCTTCGACCGGTGGTTTTGTGACATGCTCGAGCACTTTCTCCTCACCACCTTGCACACTTTCCTCATAGCTCTGAATGTAATTAAAAACCAATTTATGGAAGATAATTCACAAGATATTTAGAGGAAAAAATATGTAAATTTTTAACATATTACTTAAATATTTAAAGATTTATAGGGGGATACATGATACATCGCATTTGAACGCAGTAAAATTAGCCGAAAATTCGTAAAAAAATTGTTCATTTCGATAATAAATGGGTTTTAGTGAATAAGGCGTGCAGCGACATTTGCGTTTGATTTTTTATTAATTAATACAAATAGATTTTATTAGGCGATCCTTTACAAACCTGAATGCTTGGATCCGTGTTCGTTTCACTCTCTTCTTCCATTGTTGTTGTGGAATATTCCTTATCCAAAATTTTTTGCATTTGGCTTTTTGAGCCTCGAGTTTCATTTGTTTCCACGCCTGATTCCAGGGTCAATGTGTAGAATGAAGTTGTGTTGTGGCCATAGGGACGGAGTGCAACAGTTTTTTGCTTGAAGCTAGCCGAGCATTTGCCAACATTGTTGCTTCGCTTAAAACACAAATAAAAAAGAATAGATACACGTTTATTATATTCAACAATTTGTTCTTAAATTTTAATAATCAAAAACATTAAGTAAGATTGATTTACTCCTTCTTTAATAATAAAAAAACTGCCACAAATTTGCCCGAGTTTTTCTTTTTAAACCTTAAGCCAATATTCATCAAGTATTATATTCATAATTTTATACTCGTTAAGTTTTAAATTTCACCTTTTTTTTGTTAGAACAGTATAAGTGAAGGCTCGCTTGAGTTTTAGTGTTAGGATTGGTGGATACAGAGATGAATTTTACCCCATCATGTCCGTAACTTATCGCTGAATGACCTTAAAACTAAACGTGATGACCCATAGGACGGACCTTCACTTTCAAAGAACCGGATATAAACTTAACAATTATATAAATTTTTATGAGATAGTAAATTAAAATAATGAATACCAGGTATTTTCTACGGATATCAATAAAATTTTAATATAAATTTATTGTTAATTCTTTTTTTAATTTAACAAATATTGCCCCTATAATTCGAACTCACAATTTGTGCATACAAATTGCACACAGTGTCTGGCCCAACCGTGAACATCATTTGTGGGGTGAATTCACGACTTTTAAAATCCAAATAGAGCATTCCCAAATTGAAACTTTCCTCAAAACGTGAATTCTTTGAGGGCTCAGGATATCCGGCTGTATTGAATGTATGGTTCAGGGCGCCCACAATTTTAGATGATCCAACTTCTCGAACCTAATTTATAAAATGAATTCAAATATTAATTCAAAAATTTATAAAAAAAAAGAAACCTGAACAGGAAAAATTTCTTCATCCTCCTCATTGCGTACAATAACACCCAAATCATGCTCATTTCCAAGCCATAACGCAATACAATTTGAAGAAGGTTTTGCAAAATAGTAACTGAAAAATGGAAACAAATTTTTATAAAAATAAATACCGTAAATTCTCATGAATTCCCAACTTTATATTAATTACCCGCCTCGACTTTATCCCATTTTATTTCATTTTTTTAGTTATCTAAAGCTTTACAAAATTGGCTATATGTAATTTATTTTAAAATGTCCAAAAATTAAGGAGTTAGACCTTAAATTTTCTCAATTTTTCGGTTTTTGAAAAATAAATCCCCATGGTGTATTAAAAGATTATTTATGGATAGGATATTAGGGCCAGTATGCAAAATGCAAATGCAATACATTGAAATTTATCGGAATTCGAAATTGAATTTAAAAGTAATATTGGTAATAAATTAAAATATATATAAATTATATATTTTATTTAAGTTTTATTTGAATTAAATTTTTTATTTTAGAAAATTTTTGAATTTTTTTTCTATTAATTTTATATTGATTTTTAAAATATTAATTAAAAATATTGAATTTTAATTAAAATTAATACTTTTAGTATTTTAGCAATATTTTTAATATTTAATTAAAATAATTATTCAAAAATTTATATTTTATATAAAACATACGGTTCAGATTCGTAGCCAGTTTGTATCTCATAAAATAATCTTTTGTTAAAATCCATTGTATACATTTGCTTCATTGAAACTTTGAAGCCTCGAAACAATTCACCACAACGTTTAGAGATCTCCAAATCGGGATTTGTTTTCAGCTGGAAATGCGGCTTTGCATATTCCTCCACAAGAATTGGCTCATAGCAGAAGGCAATACTTTAATTGATTGATAATTATGAATATTTTATGAATGGATAGTATTTAATTTAATTTGCCGAAAAGAGTATTTAAAATGTCGAAAAAGGGGTAATGAAAAAGGCAGAAATGGTTTAGTGGTTTTTGCTAGACCCCGAAACCATATAGCCAAATGATAGATCTCGATAAGACCCATCGAATAGAATATAATTTGTTAATATTCGATTAAAAACTAATTTAAAATTTTTTAAATCCAAGACAAGTTATTTTCAATAGATGCTTCTCTACCAGATTTATAGATTGGATGATGGGTTTGTGGTTTAGTGGACTACAAAAAATTTCTAAACAGTTATAAACCGATATAAGATTTTCTGAATTTTCATTAATTTTTTCAGCATTTTAAATAATTTCCTTTTATGAATTATTATCCCAAAATACTAGAATTTATTAAATTAATCTTTAATCTTATTATAAATATCGAATACTTGAGCTAATTTTTTTTCCATTAATAGATAATTTTTAATTATTTACTTTTCTAAAATTCTTCTATATTTCCGATTTATTAATAATTATTTGTAATTTATTATGTATTTATAATTTTCATTATCATGTTAACAATTTTCGATATTTTGATCGTGTTTTTGCATCCTTTTTCTTTGATACTTACCCATCATTGCAAAATTGGCGAGCCTTAAGCTTCCGAAGGTCCGGACAAAATGTGAAGACGAAATATTGTCTTATAACACAATTGAACCGATTTGCCTTCATGTCAAGCGTGATTGGATCAGATTTGCCTTTTACCGATCCATCGATCATACTTATTAAGAAAACATAAATTTAGATTATAAAATCGAATTTTACTTACAGCATGCCCGTCTTCTTTTGGTAGAAAAATTGCAATTTTGTTTCGCCCTGTACCATCGAATGTCGACTCAGGAAAATTGCCAAAATGGCTGCTATCATTATTAGAATTGTCCATCGCATTTTTTCATGCATTAATCCAAGGAAAATTGGCAATAAATAAAGTTGTTTAAAATAAGAACTATTAAGAATGGCCAAATCTTATTGTCAAAGAAAATGAAATTTATATAATAAATTTTATTCCCTCATTTTCTTCATCTCTGAATCTATATGGCCAACATGACAAATATTCCACGGTGTTTTAATTTTATGAAGCGAATTTACGTGGATACTTGCTTGGAATAATTATTTGCATTCATCTATCTACTTCTCTGTTTCTTAAACTCTATCGCAAAAATTTTATTATTTTAAAATTGCACATATTTTACGGTGGATTTTATGAAGCGAATTTACGTGGATACTTGCTTGGAATAATTTATGAGTATTAGAAAATTTTCTTCTTATGCCCAAAAATATTTAACTTCATCTCATTCTCTGCTTCTTAAACTCTATCACTATCATAGAAAGTTCAAATTTTGTCGTGTACGTTTTATGAAGCGGACTTACGTGGATTCTCGCTTTGAATAATTTTCATCTACCTATGGTAAAAAAATATTTAGTTTCTTCTCCTTCTCTGTTTCTTGAACTCTATCATACATAATTTTATTCGGCCACATTACAATGCGGAATTGGCGGCGATATATCAAATTCATTTTATTCAAATTATTTTTGCTCATCATTTTGACTATATTAATTTATTCAATTCTTAGCAGCAGAAGAATATCGGGGAAAAACAGCGAATCGGGAATGAAAGTACAAATTTGGCGTAAATAAAAATTAATAAAATATTTTAAAGGAATTTCAAGTGGATTTCAAAAATATTAAAATGACCTATTGGATGGATTTAACCAATGAAAGAATGAATCCAACGTGTAAAAATGCAACAAAAATGCTCATTTTGATTATGTCTCGAAGGAATGGATCAAACAATCGACAGGCACTGAGGCAAATTTGGTTGAAGGATGCGGTTAAAAGAATGGGAAATTAATAAATTTTATTTAAATAATAATTTTCACAGGTTGAAGGCACAACCATCAAATTTTTAATTGCCGATCCTCCAATTTGGGATGGTTCAGAAAAACAAAAGGACAATATTGCAATTGAGCGACAGTACTGGAAGAGGAACAAAAACAATTCAAAGATTTGATATTCATCCGAGGTATTGCGGATAATTATGCAAATTTGCATTTGAAGGTAGTTCAAATCATAATAAAAAAAATATATTTTTTAGTGGCTTGCTGGACTACACTGGCAACAGGCATTTTGCCCTCACACCGAATGGATTATGAAAACCGATGATGACTCTGTGGTCCATTTGCCACGATTGGATCATTGGATTGAACAAAGTTTTCGTCCAAAATTGAAGCAAAATGAGGCAACATATTTTGGTTGGGTTATTTCTGGGGTTCGGCCCATCCGTGATAGAAACAATAAATGGTTTGAAATATTATTTGATTATATTTTTTAATTCCTCTCAAAGGTATGTGCCAAAAAGTGCCTATCCAAGTGATACTTATCCACCTTATATGCAAGGAGCCACATATATTGCCTCAAGGTATTTTTAATAATTTATAATTAAATTATTTTAAAAAATTATTAATTTTTATTAATTATAAAAAAATTAATTTATTCAAAATATTAAATTAGGCAAGCCATCACCGCCGTACTTAAATTCACAAATCGTGTTGTCGGCTTCAACATGGATGATGTCATTTTCACTGGCATTTTGGCCGAAAAAGCAAATGTCACCCTCTCCGATCATAAGGAAATTTTCTCGATTGTTTTAAAATTCCCCCAAAAAATGCAATTTCAAATTTATTCAAAATTACGGGAAATGGACGAATGTGTGGACGGCGTGCCAAATTTAAGCGCTCTCTATGGGGCGAATTCATCGGCTGAATTTGAACAAATTTATGACTATTTGAAATCAATCAAATGCCAAAATTAAAATATTTTGACAATAATTTGTTTATTCTAAATATTTTTTAATTTTCTTGCTATCACTTTTTATTAATTTCCTCAATGTAAAATTATTTTATAAAAAATACTCAAATCTTGATATTAAGAAATTTCATAATATTTTACATATTTAAAATAAATATTTGTTAATTTTAAACATTTATTTGGTGAATTAAACATTGTGACGAAGATATTTTTTAGAATTATGTTTGAAAAGACTAATTCGTAAAATGATTTTTCTAATTTTTTCCTTTCAATTCGTTATTGATGTCCAAATTTTATTGCATAAATTTTATGAAATGGATTTACATGGGAACATTCTTCGAATAATTTAAACAAGAATTCTAAAGAATTATACTTCTACTAGGACAAAAAAATATTTGGTTTTATTTCTTTCTCTACTTCTTAAACTCTATCCCAAAAATTTTATTATTTTAAAATTACACATATTTTACGGTGGATTTTATGAAGCGGTCTTACGTGGAAACTTGCTTGGAATAAATTATAAGTATTAGAAAATTTTTTACTTATGGCAAAAATATTTAATTTCTTCTCTTTCTCTGATTCATAAACTCTAGCAAAAATTTAAAATTTCTCGAATTTTACGGTGGATTTTATGAAGCGGACTTACGTGGATACTCGCTTTAAATAATTTATCCATCTTTAACGAACCATAAAGGAATGTCATTGGAAAAATTTAATAGTTCCATTCTTTCTTATTAGTTTACACCATTTATCACTTAAATATAATTAAAAAATATTTTCAAATATTAAATGAATATAATTCCATTCCAGACAAATAATTAACATTCATCCAATTTTCCAAAATGCGGACAATTTCAATTTTGCCCGCATTTTTATTCCTAATTTTGGGAATATGCTCGTCAACAAATGCCGATGAAAAAGAAGATTTTCAGAAGAAGGTAATGAAAAAGACAAAGGAAGATCTCGATGATGTGCCCAAACAAGTGACTTTTGATCAGCAAGGAATACTGTACGGTTTATTTCTAATCTTTTAATTAAGAAAAATGTGTTTTCGATTAACTAAAAAAATGTATTTTCGATTAATTAAGAAAAATGTGTTTTCGATTAACTAAGAAAAATGTGTTTTCGAATAACTAAGAAAAATGTGTTTTCGATTAACTAAAAAAAATGTATTTTCGATTAATTAAGAAAAATATGTGTTTCGATTAACTAAAAAAATGTATTTTCGATTAATTAAGAAAAATGTGTTTTCGATTAACTAAGAAAAATGTGTTTTCGAATAACTAAGAAAAATGTGTTTTCGATTAACTAAAAAAATGTATTTTCGATTAATTAAGAAAAATATGTGTTTCGATTAACTAGAAAAATGTATTTTCGATTAATTAAGAAAAATATGTTTTCTATTAACTAAAAAAATGTGCTTTCGAATAACTAAGAAATTTTCGATTAACTAAAAAAAATGTGTTGTCGATAAACTAAGAAAAATGTGTTTTCGAATAACTAAGAAAAATGTGTTTTCTATTAATTAATAAGATAAATGTGTTTTCGATTAACTAAGAAAAATGTGTTTTCGATTAATTAATAAGAAAAATATGTTTCCGATTAACTAATAAGAAAAATGTGTTTTTGATTGACTAAACAATTAAATTAATTTAAAGCGTCATTGATGGCACTGTGGGTGGAACATCGGACCCAATTCCAGTTGATCGAAAGCCACTGATTCCTAAAAGTGCTTCTACAAGCCATATTATTTATTTACCGTTTGCCCAAAAAATAAAAAGAAATTTCAAATGGCAACGGCAAAAGATGATTGTAGTGAAGGGTATGCAAAAATTTTTTTAATAATTATCTATATATTTTCCTTCTTTTCAAGCATAATTTTCTGCTATGATAGCCAATTGAACAAGAATAAGGTACGTGAACAGTTTGTGCTTCCTAGTGTGAAAAATGGGATCAAAGAAAAGTGCAAAGAATTCAGTGGATTCAAAGTTTGCGAAATTGTTTTTATTAAATTTTTTTAATTTTTAAGTTGGCTCTTCATAAGAAGCCAGTTACCACTGTGGCCAATAGCAAAGATGGACCAACATATAAAGGATATTTAGAGGTGGACACAACATTCACGAAAGAGCCGTAATTTTTATTAAAATAGGCAAAATTAGTGCAAAAACACAAAACAGGCGGAATTAGTGCAAAAACACAAAATAGGTGGAATTAGTGCAAAAACAAAAAATAGGCGGAATTAGTGCAAAAATAGAAAACAGGCGGAATTAGTGCAAAAACACAAAACAGGCGGAATTAGTGCAAAAACACAAAACAGGCGGAATTAGTGCAAAAACACAAAATAGGTGGAATCAGTGCAAAAACAAAAAATAGGCGGAATTAGTGCAAAAAAAAACAGGCGGAATTAGTGCAAAAATACAAAACAGGCGGAATTAGTGCAAAAAAAAAGGCGGAATTAGTGTAAAAATACAAAACAGGTGGAATTAATGCAAAAACACAAAACAGACGGTATTAATCTATTTTTAACCAATCTTTGATTTATGAGATATTATTTGCTTGAAAGAATTTGTAATTAAAATTATTCTAATAAATTCTTTATTAGTTACTTTTTCCCTTTGGCCGACAATGATTGCCTGGATTTGGCATTGGGAAGTGAGCAGGGCATTTTGGCCGGAGTGCGTTCCGCTGAAAATGACAATAATTGGATCGAACCGGAACAAATTTTGCATCAAAATAAACGGGTTTCTTTAGACATTTCAGAAAATTATAATTATTATTCAAAGATGGGAGTTTACTACGACAATTATACTGTCTTCTGGGAAGTTTTCAACTCACTACCGGATACTGATTACAATAATCGGTTTGAAATAAATTATTATAAAAATAAATAATTGTAATAAAGTTTCATGGATGAGCCTCATTTAAAATTACTCTACTTGGATTTTCGTGCCTATTTGTTTAGTCCACAAATGATGATGGCAATTGTGCCGGAACCGGATAATTCCTATAATATGCGTGTCAAAATTGTATGTTAAAAAATAAATTATAAATGAAAGTACTGAATATTTATTTTTTGAATGAATTATATATATATTTGGGCTTTAATAATAATGAAATTTAATGAAAAATTGTTTAAAAAATTTGTCCAAATAAAAAATAAAATTTCAGCGTTCAAATGTGCTTGAAACATGCAGATCTGAATTTAAACAGAAGAATTTTGCATTACGTGCTCTCAATGATTCAAATGCAAAAACGGAATATGCGCTCACAATTGAGGTAATCCAAAATTATGAAGAAGGTTATGAATACAAATAACTAGGAATTTTTTAATATAAATTTTGTTAAAATGCTCTTTCTTTCTAAAAAAAAGTTAGATATTCGATTTCGTCATTCGTTTATCTTTACCAATATTAGGTTAAAACTGAAAATTTATCAAAAATTGGATTATAAATTTTTCAAGCTGCCAATAAAATACATGGAAATTTGGAAGAATTACTAGATAAAAAATATTCCATTATTAAAAAATTATTCACAGCGAATAAAATAGAGTTTATGCAATGATCATAAATAATTCATAATTAGAAAAATCAGAACAATCGAAGAAGAACAAATTAGATAAAACATATTCATCTAAATTCACGAGTGATGATCATTCAAAATAATATACTGAAGAAAAATAACTGAAAATTAACTAAAATTTTTAGAATAAATTAATAGATTATTCTCATTCTCTTTATAATTCAGTCGGGGACTGACGAATGGAAAACAACGGGCAGTAAACGTGGAAAATCTAATGCAAAATCAGAGTCCACGGAAACTGGTGGTTCAACAATTGATGAGACATCGCAGACTACCGGTCTACAAAGGTAGATTTGATATTAATATTAAACTAAAATGGAATATATAATATAATTTTATATATTCGTTTAGAAATATATATGTTAATTAAGTTAAAATAATTAAATATGAAAAAATGAATTATATTAACATTAAAGAGAGAGAGAAAGCATCTACCGAAACAGCGATACACATACGGAAACCAGTGGCACGGAATCTACATCGGAAAAAGGAGTTGAAGCTTTTGCTCAAGGTTGCGCAGATGCTGGAGGCGGTAAGTTATAATACAAATTAATAAGAAACAATAATGTTCATCAAAAATTACAGGTGGCGCAGCTATTAAAGCCTGTATGGAAGCTAAAGCGGGCGCATCCAAAGTGGACTCTAGCGGATCATCGGAAATGTTTCAAAAATTTAATAGTCGCGAAGGACGGGAAAGTCATTCCGAAACAACCAGCATGACCACAATGTCCATCATTGAGGTAAGAAATTAGAACAATTTATTGATAAATGGAAATATTATTAAGAAAAATTAATTATTAATTTGCAAAAAAATGACTAAAATTATTAAATTTATTTGAAATTAAAAAACTAAATTCAATTTAAAACGAATATTTATTTCAGACATTTCATCGCAATACTCAAACATCGATCAACACACAAAAGTCTCAAACTTTCAACTCTCAAAATGTTGGCATCCAAAAGCGTACTGTCTTCAAATGGATTGTGGGTTTTTATTTTTCCAATAAAAAAAATTTTAAAAATTTTTCTACTTTTATAGGTAAAAGTGCCCCCAGGCAAAGTGATGACTCCAATGCAAATGACCACGAATTGTGATGGAGAGAAAGTGCAAATTCCACAATTGAAATTTGTGATCACGGAGGAGGACGAAGATCCACCAGCACCAGATTATGAGGAGGGAAGCACCCTTGAAGTGAAATGAAAAGCAATCGAGGATAAATAAATTTTTCAAATTTTATTATGATTTAATTGTCTTTTGGAAAACCATTTTTTAAATTTAATTTTTCCTTGTATAAAATATTCAAGCCTGGAAATTATCAAATAAAATTATTTTAATAATTTTTGAATTTTTGACAAAAAAAAGTTGTTAAAGAATTTAAAAAAAAGCATAATAAACCGGAAATTTTAATTATGAAATTTATTCAATGACTCATTGGAAAATAAAATGAATAAATAATTATGAATTCCCCCAGAAAAATTCATTTTATCTCCTTCTTCTCATTTTCTTCCTCCAACATTTCTATTCTTCATTATTCGGCTTCACATCTTCGTTTGGCTTTTTCAGTGGCTCATCGGGCTTTTCCGCATCATCTGGTTTCTCCCCATCTCCCGGCTTCAGTTTTTCGTAGGACAAAAGCAAGGTGTAATCATCCACCTATAAATGTGCAAAAAATATCAAAAATAAATGGATTAAAATTATATTAATATTAATTGATGAATATTTTCCCATCCCAATCAATGATTTTACATTGAATTGGAGGCCAATTTTGCAACGAGACGGATCGGATAATGGGGCATTGCCTCTCTTCGGATTCAGGATGAATTCCCATATGTAATCTTGAAAAATTAGGGAAATAAAAATATTTCTTTTTATTATTTCCCATTTTATAATATTATTTTTTTACAAAACATTTGTTGATAAAAAATGTTTTAACTAATTTTTTCCTAAAATTTCACTAAAGAAACTTACTCAAATTTTCCATTCCTGGAAGTTGTTTCATTTTCTTTGGAATTTTTTTCAGGTCAACTGAACAACTGGCCGTTCCCATCATTTGCTTATCCCCATATTGGTCCACTGTCCAAAATTCATCCTCATTCTCTCCCTCCCCGATTGTTAATTGCATATCCTTGATCGTCACAAAGCGATTTGTATCATCCTCTTTAATAAGTTTGGATATTATTTTAAAGGAATTTTCTTCGTTAATTCATTGCCAACTTCCGGAAAATTTTAATTCATTGCCAACTTCCGGAAAATTTATAATTCATTATCATCTTTCCGAAAATTTTTTTAAAATCATTTTGTTTTCAGGAAATTTTATATTTGCTTACGAGCATCCGAGAATTCGAAGGAATGTTCACCCCATCCGAAAATTTTTTTAAAATCATTTTGTTTTCAGGAGATTTTATATTTGCTTACGAGCATCCGAGAATTCGAAGGAACGTTCACCCCATGATAAACGTCCAAAGCAATCTGGACGTCCATTGTATGCGAGAACAAATTCGTTGGCCAGTGGATCCTTTCTGATGGTGCAATGAATTGCATTGTCCGGTCGAAAGGCAACGAATTTGGGTGGAATAGGATCCTTGGTGGCCAAAGCAAAGATAATTTCATTCTCGCCGGTCGATGCGATGCGGCTGAATAATTATTTAGTCATTTGATAAAAAGATGAAAAATTACGCAATATTTTGCTCATCGGGACGAGCAATTGTAACATATCGTTTGTAAAACGGTGGCAATTGACCTTCATTTGTGATTGGATGCAAATATACAGGGGAAAAATCCTTTTGGTAGAAGCTATTTTTCCTTTGTCCTGGAGTTTCATGGATAACTTCATTGCATTCTTGATTTGGGCATTTTTTCAAATGTTCTCCGGACTATAAAATTATATAATTTATTTTTTAATATTTTATATAAAAACATTTTGACAAAATTAAAATAAAATTTAATTTAATTTAGCATATCATATCCAAATTAATTGTTTTATTATTAATTTTTATACAAAATTTTTTTCCATATACCAAAATTTTATTGATAATAGTGTGGTCCTTTCTAAAAATTTTGGACAAAAATAAATTAATTTTTTTATAATGATAAGAATTTTTTTATTTTATTTTACAAATATGATTGCTCAAAGTCTATTAAATTGAGATTTTCACAAAATTCATTTTTTTGCTTTTTCAAAAAAAGTTTGATTTTATTAATCCTATTTTCGGTTTTTTGAACAAAAATCCCGAAAATTTTAATTTTTTTTTTATTTTTCAATAAAAATGTTAACATACAATTTCGATGACCAAATTGCATGATTCTGGAGCAATGAAAGCCAGAGCATGCTCATCATGGGAACGAGGAGCCATATCCAAGGGCAAAATTTCAATAATATTGAACTCCTTCTGCTCATCATCCACATATCCATTAAAATTCTTGAGTGCGAAGCCATTCATCAATCCTTCAACAATTGCTTTCTGTTTTTTCAATGCTTTTCCCTCGTCTTTCTGATATGAATTTTCATCTCTATATGTGCCAAATAAACTATATTCTTCGCCAATATACAAGAATGCACAGCCTTTACTTTTACGATCGTCGGCATGTTCATTCATTGGCTTCAGAATTTTACTAAAAATTTTAATAAATATAAGCAAGATAAAAAATGGATTTTACGGCTCTTCGCTGAATGAGGCAGTGACTTCGAAGTTTCCATCGGCATTTTGATGGATTTTGATGGCATGCATCTCTTTTCCGGCCCATTGCTTCTTCCATTCCTCATTGTTTTCAAGTTGATCCTTACATTTTTGCACCATATCCTTATGCTTTTCGTTGTTAGGTAAAGCAAATAAATCGGAAATTGTGTCATTGTCATTGTCTTTCGAATTCAGAGGATCCATCTTTCCCGGATAGCATATGAAGACGCTGCAGATTTATTAAATTTAAATTGGTGAATCTAATCACAAAAAAATTAACTCTTCATCGCATTTCTTTCCTTTGCTTGAATCATTGTCATCATTTTCATTTTGATCAATTGGATTTGGAGGGTTGACATCTTTTGGTGGTCTTTCGCAGATCTTCAATTGGAAATAGTTGACATTTTGAAGATATCCACCAGAAATGGAACATTCATTTTCATCCTCAAACTTCAATCTAATTGGAATGGTGGCACCGGGAACTTTTGATTGATAAATTCTTCAAAAATAGAAAAATTCTGATTAAAATTGGGGCAAAATTAGCTTACATTTTATAATCATCCGCCCTCTCTAATGGAACGACGATCAATGCCTTTTTGTCGGCTTCAGCTTGCGTTAATTTGTTTTCTTTTTCTTTTGAGGCCCAATCGTAGGCAACATATCCTTCATCCTAAATTTAAAAATATTTTTAATTAAGCAAAAAATCATATAATTTTTATAAAAAATTTATATCTTAGTTGAATAGTTAAACCTCCGAAAATAAGCGAAACTATTATTCAAATAAAACCAAAATAGGGGGAATTACTTAGAATTTTTCAAATATTTTTAAAAATTTTTCATTTTCAAGCGAGTTTAATACATTGAAATATAAAAATTTGTATAATTAAAAAAGAGTTATCAAATTAGTTAAACAGAAAACTATCTCGGGCAAATTTATTTTTAACCAGTCGGAATTATTCTAACCAGAGAGAATTATTCTTAACCAAGCGGAATTATTCTTAACCAGGCGGAATTATTCTAACCAGGCGGAATTATTCTTAACCCGGCAGAATGATTCTTACCAGGCGGAATTATTCTTACCAGGCGGAATTATTCTAACCAGGCGGAATTATTCTTAACCAAGCGGAATTAATCTAACCAGGCGGAATTATTCTTAACCAGGCGGAATTATTCTTAACCAGGCGGAATTATTCTTAACCAGGCGGAATTATACTTAACCAGGCGGAATTATTCTAACCAGGTGGAATTATTCTAACCAGGCGGAATTATTCTAACCAGACGGAATTAAAACAATCGAATTTATTCTTAACCGGCGGAATTATTCTAACAGGCTGATTTATTTTAACCAGGCGGAATTATTCTTAACCAGGCGGAATTAAAGCAGACGGATTAATTCTTTACCAGGCGGAATTATTCTAACCATGCGGAATTATTCTTTACCAGGCGGAATTATTCTAACCATGCGGAATTATTCTTTACCAGGCGGAATTATTCTAACCATGCGGAATTATTCTTAACCAGGCGGAATTATTCTTAACTAGGCGGAATTATTCTTACCAGGCGGAATTATTCTTAACCAGGCGGAATTATTCTTAACCAGGCGGAATTATTCTTAACCAGGCGGAATTATTCTTAACTAGGCGGAATTATTCTTACCAGGCGGAATTATTCTTAACCAGGCGGAATTATTCTAACCAGGCTGAATTATTCTAGCCAGGCTGAATTATTTTAACCAGGTGGAATTATTCTAATCAGGCGGAATTATTCTAACCAGGCTGAATTATTCTAGCCAGGCTGAATTATTTTAACCAGGTGGAATTATTCTAACCAGGCGGAATTATTCTTAACCAGACGGAATTATTCTAACCAGGCGGAATTATTCTAACCAGGCGGAATTATTCTTAACCAGACGGAATTATTCTTAACCAGGCGGAATTATTCTTAACCAGACGGAATTATTCTAACCAGGCGGAATTATTCTAACCAGGCGGAATTATTCATAACCAGGCGGAATTATTCTAACCAGACGGAATGAAAACAGTCGGATTTATTCTTAACCAGGCAAAATTAAAACAGACGGATTTATTCTTTAGCAGGCGGAATTAAAAAAGGCTGTTTTTTTTTAACCAGGCGCAATTATTCTCAACAAGTAGAATTAAAACAAATTATTATTTAATTGGATTCCCCAGAAGGAATTATTGTAAATTATTCAAATATATTTTATATTAATTTAACAATTATAATTAGACTTGAATGTATTTTTTAACTTACTTTATTTTCATTTCCATTAGTATTTTCATCAGCCTCATCATCGACACTAGCTTGGAGTGGCACATGTTTTCTCTTCGTTTCTTCCTCTTCCTCCGATGAATCCAATGTGCCATCATCCATCACTTGGCGTTGATTTTCCTCCACTTCCTTTTCAATCGAACGCTCCAGCTTTTCGTCCATTCCAAGCATTCGGGACAAAAGGGAATTGTCCGCTGTAAAAATGGGATTTGAAAATAGAAAAAGATTAAAATTTAAATCTGAACCAATTGTAGGCTGATCTTCCGCCTTGCCAACATTTTCGGCATTTTCCAAGGTGGCTGCATTTCCAAAACTCTCATGTTCCGAAACTGAAATTTTGTTTGAAAATTGAAAGAAAATTAAATTTAAGATCATAACCGGTAGAAGGCTGATCTTCGGCCATTTTGCCAACATTTTCGCCATTTTCCAATATGTTTGCATTTCCAGAAGGAATATCTCCAAAGTCTGAAATTGAAAATTGAAAGAAATTGAATTTTAAATATCCACCAGATGTAGGCTGATCTTCGACCTTTGTGCCAACACCAACATCTTCCACATTTTCCAAAATGTTTGCGTTTCCAGAGGGCCCATCTTCCGATTCTGAGGCTTAATCGATTTATAATATTTAATTAATTCAATAACTTAATTATTACTTTCTTCATTCTCCATCAATGTAGGAATTGGAGTCGGAGAAGCATCAGGCGAAATGGCATTTTGGGCTAAGTCGGGAGGAATTGGCGGATCCGAAAGTTTGGGGCCAATGCCAACAACGTTGGAGAGAAGAAACAATTGGATAATGAAGGGAAGAATTGTGGCAGGAAAAATGCCACGAAACATTTTTAGGGGAATTGAGAAATTATAATTAAATTATATTTTCTGAAAAAAAGGAGAGCAAGTAAATTTGAGTTTTACTTTTTTTGATCAAATTTTATAAATGAATGTGAGTAAAATTGAGAGAGAAATTTATTTAAACGAAAGGATTATGAATCAACATGGACAAATTTTTCATTTGCCATATAAAATTGCCTCTGATTCATTTAATTTTATTTTTGCCCTGGGAAATTCCACCATTAACTGAAAATTGAAAAAAAAATAAAATGACATCAATTTTGTACGATTTTTTGCAGAAGAAAAAAAATAGTAAAAATGAAGAAAATTAAAATTTAAAAAAGCAATTTCTTTAGGATAAAATTTGATATTTGTCTATTATCTCTATTCAAATTTTTTGGGACTGTGGAAAGGGAAAGGTAACCTCCATGGGTCATCCGGTATAGGGTTTGGGTTTTTAGGAGTAGGTTATCATCTCGCGCATCTCTAACCCTTACCCTAATCACCTATAAGGGGGCCATCAAAAACATTTGGGAGAAGGTAGAAAGATAACCGATAATTACCCGAAATTTATGCTTTTCTATGAAAAATGTTATTACCAAAAATAACAATGTTGGCCATATAAATAAAAACTTGATTAATTTCTGTACAAAAATTGTTAAACAAGCAATTATTTTTTAAGCTCATCATGGAATTTTCTCAATTAACAAATTCATTTCGATATATTCAAAGTGATCAAGATAAAAGCTCTAATCAATTGATTTTAATCCTTTTTATAAATTTTAATTTAATTCCCTAATTTCTAATTATAATTAGAAATTAATATCAATTTTTTCCAATGTTTGATGCTCTGAATTTATACTTTCATGCTGTATAAATGAAATATTAAATGAATTAAATTGAATAATTCCCCAATTGTTTTCCCAAAATATTTCATTTAGTCATCATCATCATCAAATTCCCAATTCATTGTCGGATCATAAAACACCTCTACATCCTCATCGTCCTCAAAAAGGATGGATGGATCCAGGAAAACTTGTTCGGCAAACGATAATTTGGCAAATTGCTCCTCATCCCGATACGAATGCCCTTTGTCCAACATTTGAGTTATAACCGAGCGAGTTTGATGGGGTTTTGGTGGTTCTTAGAATGGAATGAAAAAATATTTATTATTTTTTATATTTTCCAATTTTTGTTCTAATTATGTATAGTTAAAGTTAGTAAGAAATTCGTGCAAATTTTTCACATTAACAATAACTTGGATAGGTTGATTTAAAGTAGAGATCGGATCGAGACGAGATCTCGACCGAGATTTTCCGAGATCTCATCTCGAAAAGTATCGAGATCTCGGATTCGAGATCTCGCTCGAACTTTTTTGGGATTTTTCGAGATTCATCGAGATCGAGATTTTTCGAGATCTCGAACCCGAGATCTCGCTCGAACTTTTCTCAGAAATAAATCTCGAAAAAAAATCTCGAACGAAAAAATTTTGGTTCACATTTTTCGCTGCGCGGCCATTTTTTTGTTTGATTTTTCATATTAGTGTAATTTTAAACTTTAAAGCTTTTATTTGTATATTTTTCAACCCAAATTTCTAAACATATCAAATTACAAGTCGAATAAAATATTAAAATTTTTTATTCCTTCTTAATTTTAAGCGTGTTGGGTTCTTTTGCTAGGATTTTGGATGCGAATGTCAAGCTTTTTACATTTTGGAGATGGCACCTTTGAATTTAATTTATTTTTGATTCATTACAAAAAAAAATTCGGAAAAAAATGTTGAAAATTAATTTTTAAAAATTTGTAATCTCGATCTCGATCTCGAACATTTTTAGTTCGAGATTTATCGAGATGGAGATTTTTCGAGATCTCGAACCCGAGATCTCGCTCGAACTTTTTTGGGATTTTATCGAGATTCATCGAGATCGAGATTTTTCGAGATCTCGATATCGAGATCTCGCTCGATGACCCTTGCCGATCTCTAATTTAAAGAAGGTATTTAATGATTTTAGAGAAAATAAAATAAATTAAGACCAAAAAAATGAAAAAATAGGCAAAATCAGAGAGTTTCTGATGGCCAAAAATTTTGGCCAGTTATTTTTGAGTTTTGACTATATCAATATGCATTCAGAAAACTAACATAATAATAATAAAATTTTTATGTTTAAAAATTTTTAAAAATTTCGGCTATTGTGAAAAATTCAATTAGCTAAAATGCTTTAATTTAATCCAAATCATTGTCAGTGAATTCGAGTTTATTTGGCTTAAAAAATTTATTTTTTAAATTATTTTGTAACCAAATTATTCTAAATTCATTGCTTACCATCCGGTTTTTTGTCTGGCTTTTTTGGTTCTTCCGGCTTTTTCTTATCCTTTTTTTTCTTTGGTGCCTGTTGTCGAGTATCCAATGTGCGAACTTTGTTGCCCAATGCAGTTTCCGAGAGGCCTTTGATCTCTTCATGGCCTTTAAATAAATTAATTTTTAAATTTGTTTTAGCAAGATTAATTTCATTCAATCTGATTAAAATAATTTTATTAAGCGAAAATCCAAGGATTATTCATTGTTTTTAAAAATCTAATCAAGTTTTATATAAAAAAAAACCATTATGGAACACAAGTTTGGGTAGCTTGATAACATTGCCATCGCATTCGAACATCATTTGGGCCAAAACAATCTGTAATGGAAAAAGAAAATTAATTTTTAATATTAATAGTATAATATTAAAATAATTAAAATATTTTTAACTTACGACTAAATCCATTTTTTAATTTCAAATTATTTTCAGAAATTTGTTTTTATTATATTTCCATGGCTTATACCTTTTGTTTTGGCTGTAATCCCTGCACTTTGATGTCCACTGTTTCCTTTGTGGTGAATGCTTGGGTAGTTGTCATAAATTCGGCAGTGCTCATTATGTCCGTTGTGCCGGTCGTACTTTTGAACGATTCCTTCAATATTAAATTTTAAATATTTTTATAATTTATTTAAACAGTTTGAATTCGGGTGATTTTCGGCCAGTAAATCAACATTATTTTTTCTACCTAATTAACATTATTTTTAAAATGTTTTTGTAAATCTTTTTGTTAACAAAAATAAAATTTTTCATTAGAAAAAAACATTGAATTATCTTATAAATTAGAAAAAATTATATGCCATTAAAAATATCTTTGACAAACCATTAAACTCTTTGAACGGCTCACATCGCTGAACATTCGTTCACTGTTCGAATCCGTTTTGGAATTATCAGTTTCGTGTTGTGAAGATGATTCTGAACCATCAGTTTTGCTCGCAGAGCCACTCATTCCAGCTTCAAAATTGGCATTAGCATCACCCTCTGTAAATTTTTATATAATAATATTTGTTTGATTTAATTAGTTAATGAATATTAAAATAGAGAAAAATTAGTCTTAAATCTTATTTTTTGAAAATTCAATATTTTATATGTCGGCGGAGAAACTGAACTTCAGGAGAAATTGAACTCTCCTAGGAGAAATTGAAATTATTCAATTTCTCCTGAAAGTTAGGAGAAATTGAACTCTCCTAGGAGAAATTGAATAAATTTCAGTTTTTCCTGAAAGTTAGGAGAAATTGAAACATCTACTACCAATTTCTACCAAATCACTACATTTTCGACAAGATTAAATTTTTAATTGGAAATTCGAAGAAATTGGTTACTGATTTAATTTTTTAATTGGAAATCGAAAAAAATACTTACTAATTATTAATGGAAAATTTTTTTTGCAGAAAAAAGTGAAAAATAATAAGGGGATTAAGGTGGATATAGGGGGATTAAGCGGTTTAAGCCCCGAATTAGATGGTAAATCGCCCAGAAGCCCAGTGGAATGTAGGAGAAGTTAGCTGAAAGTGCTGAGAATGCGTAGGATATAGCCGAATATAGGGAGATTAAGCCGAAAAAAGCCTAATTAGTGGCTAGGGATTAGGATTAGGGGTTCGGAGCATAGGATTCTCGCGAAGCCGGAAGCATAACAGCCTAAATCAGGACTCATACCCATCTTTTTCGGAGCTTAATCCTATTTAATCCCCCTATATCCATCTTAATCACTCAATATCCGGCTATATCCCGCACATTCTCCAAGCCTCTGTCGTACTTTTCCATCCTTCCACTGGCCTTCCGGGCCATTTCCCATCTATTTCGGGGCTTAATCCCCCTCTATCCACCTTAATCCTCCTATATCCGGATAAATTCTGTGCCTTCTTAGGGCCTTGGGCCCACTTCCCGCCCTTTCCTAATCCAACCGAATCATCGCCCATCAATTTCCGCAATTAATCCCCCTTAATTTTACCAAATCCACTTTAATCCTCCTATATCCGGCTTAATCCCGCCCACTCTCAAAGCTTCCGGCTCATTTCTATACCTTCCCTAATCCATCCGAATCATCACCCATCAATTTTCAGCATTATTCCCCCTTAATCGCACCATATCCACCCTAATCCCCATATATCCAGATATATCCCGCGCATAACCTTTTTTATCCATTTTGGCCTTTAAGGACAAAAAGTACAGATTCTTGGGACAAAAAAACTTTTCTCGATTTTTATTAGAGATTTGTTGTAGATGTTTCAATTTCTCCTAACTTTCAGGAAAAACTGAAATTTATTCAATTTCTCCTAGGAGATTTCAATTTCTCCTAACTTTCAGGAGAAATTGAATAATTTCAATTTCTCCTAGGAGAGTTCAATTTCTCCTGAAGTTCAGTTTCTCCGCCGACATATATCTAAAAGTCTTTATAATTTCAAATTCCAATTTAATACATTTTTCTGTAATAATCACTAATCAGATATTTTTTTAATTTTTATGATATCATAAAGTAATATTTTACGTCTTTTGCGTCGGATGATTTGGACACGCGGCGAAAATGTCTGATTTCCATAATATGCCTGCATAAAAAATAAAATTATAAGAAATATTAATCAAATAAATAAATCAAACATTTTGTGGATCCATTTCCCAAATTACTTCTTCCTCTTGGTCAGAATTGATAGTACCATTAAAATTTGCCTCTGCATGCAAGAAAACATTGTCATTGTAACCATAAAAAACTGAAAATTTAAATATATGATTATTTGAATATTTAATATAAAAATTTTAAATATTCTCTGAAAATTTTTGGATAAATTCTAACTAGTGGAAAACTATTTGAAATCATATTTAATTTAATTTTAGATTTACAATGGCTTAAATGATATGAATTTTAATCAACAAATATATACATTGAAATGATAGAGTTTTAAATAAATAAATTACCTGTGTAAAAAAATTATTAAATTTAAAGCACCATAAAATTATTATTATTTTAATATTAAATTAATGAATAAATGAACTTAATTATATTCTAGAAAATTTTGCTTATCAGATTATTTTTTAAAATATTCAAAAAAGTCTAGCCAAAATCAATGTTATTTAAATTTTAAATGATTTCTATCTTAACTTTTGGTAGGGCTTGAGGCATCAATCACCATACCAGTTCCGCTTTTTACCTTACCTTCTCGCTTTCGTCGTCCAAATTTCCCCGGGAAGGGATTTGAAATACTTTCCGTTCCCGGGATTTTGAATTTTTTCATGCCATGAACTGCATCCATCCCCTTATTTGTCCATTTGCTCACGTCCGGTGTAAATTTGGTTGCATCAAATTTTTTCGCATTTTCGATGATATTATTTCCTCTTTCCACAATACTTCCCCCAGTTTGGCTGAAAATTTTAATTTTTTTTATTTTTTAATGTGACAATAAATTTACCGAAGTTTTTGCTCAACATTACTGCCCACATTTTTAATGTTATCCATATTCGGCATTTTTGGCATATTGATTTTGTTTGTCACATCAGAAAAACTTGAGGGAAATTTGATGCCACCAGGCATATTATCAAGAAATGGTTGGGTCAACTTTCGACCATTTTCTAGACTGATACCACCTGTATTAAGAAGAGGAGAATTTTAAATTTAGAGTTAAAAAATATTAAAATTACATAATTCAAATTTGTTTAATTTTTTATTCCAATAAAAATTAATATTTTCATTTTAAAAGCTAAATTCTGATATATTTTTTAACAAATGAATAAATATGACAAAAATTATGAAAATATTTGTGTTCATCTTCGTAAAATTTAAATAGAATAAAATTTAATTTGTTGATATATTTTTGGCATCGATAAAATTAATAATTTTTGTAGTAACATTTTGCAAAAATTTAATAATAAGTATGTCCAAAAGGACAATAATATCTTTGGTTACAAATAAAATTAAGAATAATTTTATTTTCAAAATTGGTGAAGAAACTATATAATAAAAAATTTATAAAAATTTATATTTATAAATCCGATTTCTATGCCAGATTACCTGGAATATTTATTTGAGGTATTTTCACTCCATTCGGCACCAAGCTCTTTGCCTTATCCCCGATTTTTTGCATTGAGCCGCCAATATCAGTAGGAATCAGATTTTGCATATTTCCAGTAAATTTTTCCATTGCTGCTGATCCTATATATTTGGGACCATAGATTGAAAAAATATCCATAATAAATTAAAATAAATTTTTAAAAAGCAAAAATTAACCGTTTAAAAAATTTAATCTGTTACAGCGAATTTGCGGAATTAGCGATTCCCAGGAATCACTAGGCATTTGGGTTAGCGAATTTCGGGAATCTCGGCTTCTAGGCATCGTACTGGCTTAAGAATGGGCTCATTTGACTCAACATGGTCGATTTAGTCTATGAATTTCAATTACAGTTTGAATTAGGGGCTAGGGTTTAGGGGCTAAGATTAGGGTTTAGGGGTCTGTAATTGAAATTTCATATAGTAAATCGACCATGCGGAATCGAATGAGCCTACTCTCGAGTCTGTACGACGCCTAGAAGCCGAGATTCCCGAAATTCGCTAACCCAAATGCCTAGCGAATTCGGGGAATTCGCTAATTCCGCAAATTCGCTGTAACATATCTATATAGCTCAGAAAAATTAAATAAGAAAATTATAGTGATATAAAAAGTAGAAACATTTCTAAAAAAAAAGTTACATGAATTCAAAAAAATGATAAAAAAGGTTTTTCAGAAAAAAAGGGCTCATAAATTTTGATTAAAATGAATAAACAGTTAAATGAAGAAAACTGGTTCAATGTAAAAAAAATTTCGATGATGTAATTTAAAAAAAGAGAAATATTTGATTTTTTGGTAGAATTTTCAAAAAATTTCCAAAAAGGCTGAAAAGTAGAAATTAATAAATTTTAAAAATTTTATAAATTGCAAAAAAGGCTCAAAAATTAAAAAGGTGATAAAAAAATTCAATATTTTCAAATCAATGATAGAAATAGAAATGCTTTTAATTTGGTTTGGTATGCATAGGCATATTTTAATTTTAGGCTCCATGTTTGAAAGTTATTTAATTAAAATTCCAAGCTTAACTATTCAATCAATACTAATTGACGAGAGAAAATTGAGCCTTAAAATCAAAAAAAATTTAACACCAACCTTGACTGGCCATTTTGCCAATTTGTTGTCCAGCTTTATTCATCATCCCATTGCCATAATCCATGCTCTTGCTTAGAAGGCTGCCAACTCCGCTGGCAATTTGTCCTGCTTTTTGTTGTCCGATTTGCTTATATTCATTAATTTTGCCTGTCACATCATTCACAGCATTATTGGCTTGATTCTTTATTTTATCCACTTCAGCACGACCCTTTTTATACAAATTATCCTTAAAAAATCGAATTATCGATATATTTTTGTTATTTTTAATAAATTAAATTATTTTCATTTTTAAAATCTAATAAAAATATTGGATTGGAACATTTTAAGAAATTTTGAACTAATGTAATTCCCATATACACAATAGTATCGAAATATCATATTATTATTCTCAAATTTATTTTTTATCGAATATTCTATATTCCCACAAGTAAACTTTGGTCGAAATTGCATCAGTAATTTTCAACCTCTCCTTATAGTCTATATCTATACTATATTCAAGCCACCGACTTTATTAGGGTCGATACGAATTACGAATATCCAATGTATTTAGAATAAAAATGATGTAGTCAACAATATAAAATTTTAACACTTATATCTTATAATATAGATCTACCTTTCCCTAGCTATATTGTCCAAGTCCATTTTTTCTTCAATTTTTATTATTTTCGTCTTAAAATTATTATTAATTTTTTCAATATATTTACTTCCATTTTTAAATAAATAATTTAATTGTTTATTTTCAAATAACATACCCCATATGCTTTAGCCGTATTAACCAAATTAGTTGCAGCCATTTCCCCTTGTTTGACGAGTCCTTGCAGAGTGTTAATACCATTGTTCACTTCTCTCATAACTCCCTCTTTAATTTTTCCCAAAGCACTGCCATCATTAATCATTTTTATCGCATCATTCACTAAACCATTTTGCACAGCTTGTCCAAGGAATTCTTTTCCACCATTCAGGAATTGTTCCGCTTTTCTAGATCTAGAGTCGCCTCCTCCTCCTCCTCTTCGTCTATTATTGTTTCCATTACCGCTTCCTCCGCGTCTATTATTATTGCTCCCGCCTCCTCCGCCACCGTTGTTACGATTGCCGTTTGTATTGCTGTTCTTAGGGCCTCCTGCTGGTCCTGATGGGGGTGCTGGTCCTTGGCCAGGTCTTCTTGGGCCATTGTTTGGCGGCCTTGAAACAGGCGGTTTCTGGAATTGTCCCTAAAAGGAATGATTAAAAAGGCGTGTTACTATTTATTTAATTAATTTATTTTAGGTATCTTAAAAGTGCAGCCAATTTTGATTTTATTAAAAATTTTATCGTATTTTATTCCGATGTATTTTTTATAGAATTTTAAAATATTTAATTTACCGAAAAATCCAATGAAATTGTCAAAATAAAGTCTATTAAACGCTTAAACTCATTTAGTATTTCAAGGGTTATTATGCCTTAATTACTTTATTTTTAGTTTAATAATTAGAGATCGGATTTTTTGCTTTTAGTCTTTTTTTTGTATGTGCTGAAAATCCGCAAAAGTTGAAATCACACACTATTTACGTTAGAGAGGTAGGAAAAAAGATATTCCAAATAAAAATAACTAATAAGTAAGGGCAAGGGTAAAAATTGGGTTTGGTGCTTTGCCTCTTCGGCATGATAGTGTGCGATTTTCAACTTTCGCTAATTTTCAAAATTCGTTGCAACATATATGTTTGGATTTGATGGGAAAAGCATTAATGAATATTTATTTTATAATTTTGGCACATTTTTCATCTATATTACATATTATAAAAAATACTTCAGTGAAAATTTATTAGAAAATGCAATAAAAACTAAAAATCATATATTTTTGGCAATTTTTTGAATATAAATCCATTCGCACAAAAAAAGAAAGACTTACAGAGACAGTAGCCGAGGCTGATGCATGCAGTTTTGTTTGTGAAGATTTGTGATTTTCTTTGACTCGTTTTTCGCCTTTTGATACTGTCTCCGATTTGCTACTTTCCGTTTTATTCTTCGATTCCGTCTTAGTTGTGGTTTTACGCATTAGTTCTTGTTCCTTCTTTTTCAAGAATTCTTGCAAATCCTCGGAGCCTTGTTCCGTCTTTTTGATGGTCCCAACTTCGGAGGTGTACATAAAGTCCAATTCCACATCGCTCGGCTCAGTTACCACAATATCCTGCAGATATGAGCGACATTTGCGCATTCGGGTGCCTCGCTTAAAAATTATATTTATTAGTTGAATTTTTAAAATTACTATAAAAGAATTAATATTTGCATAATTTAATATAATTCGATTTAAATTCACCAATTGTACTTTTCGTTATTTTCTCTTCTCATTCTCTTTAATTAATAATAAAATTTAAGATCAAATTTAAACAATCGAAAGCTAAAGAATCATTCTTTATAAATTCAATTGCTCTTGCAAAGAAAATAATTGTGAATTAATTTAAATTAGTTAAATTAGGATTAGTGTTTACTGCTCAACAAAAGAATATAATTGTTTTTGTATAATTGTTTTAAGGGAAGAAAAAGTTGAAAAAATAACTGATTATACAAAAAAAAAGTGTCAAGTAAAAGCACAGTCATTGGATCAGAAGATATGATCTTTTTATTTAAGATTAAAAAAGAATCATAGCACGGAAAATTGTCTCTTTTCGATAAGATTCGTCCAAATATTTACACAATTAAAATTATCAGCATATAGATCAAAATTCAATCTTGTTTTATAATTAGCTACAGAATAAAGACATTTTAAAAATCCTATTTATGAATAAAATTTTTCTCAAATTGAAATTTTTTAAACAATTGTCTACTTACAATTTCCACATGCATGTCACAATCTTCACTGTGCACCGAGGTGACCACTTGGAGTTCATTGTAACGTCGTTTGAAATCCAAATATAGCATCCAGAGGCCTCGATTCCCATCATGAAAATCACCATTTTCTGGATCGGAATCTTCCACATTACCAAATGTTGTTGTGCCGTATTTTTCACCACCATATTCAAATTCCAATGGAGGCAGCTCATTGGCAGCGGAATCGGTGAAATATGACCGGAAAGTTTTGCTATCGCCAATTTGCAATATTATACGGCCATTGTCCGGCACCAAAAAGTAGTATCTGTGGTTTTGAGACAAATTTGAAAAAAAATGTGTCATTTTTCGATTAATAGAAAATTACTTTTATTGAAATAATAAATAATTTTTAATAAAAATATAACTATTAAAAAATTAAAAACAAAGAATTGCCACAAAAAAAATGATTGGAATTAAAATTTTTGCTAATTACAGAAAATTGAAAGAATAATTAAATTTGACCATAGTAATGAGAACAAAAAAAGTTCAAGAAAATTTAATAGGTATTAGATAAATTCAATATTTTAATGCAAAAATGGATTTTATCATAATTTCCCTCTTATTTTCATTAAGGAAAGTATTTTCCATTATTAATTATTCATAAATTTGCGAGAATTGAGAAGCTATTTTGTAATTTTTAAATATTTTATTCTCTATATAATCAAATGATTGTTTAATGTATATTACAAATATGGTGTTCAATATCAGTTTTAAACCGGGATTTTGGCAAAATCCTGGTTCAAAATCCCGGTTAAGGTTTTTTGAAAAATGTCGGTCTTCGATTTTGCTTTCTTCTATTTTCGGTTTATTTTGCTCAAAATTCCCATCAATTTTAAATTTCATCAATTTTCTTAAACAAAAATTTACCTTGAAAATCCTAATTGCAATATTAATAGATGTCATTTTTCCACAATTTAAAGTAATAACTAGCAAAATTTATTTATTTGATGGTATAATAAAATCAAATGATTGAATTTATTTGAAAAATGCTAATTACTTAATTGTTAATTTGAATTTTTAGAGGATTTATTAAATAATATAAGCATTAAAATAATTTGTCACCCACTCTTCCCTTGTGATGCTCAGCGTGAACACAAAGAATCGATATGTGCATCGATATTTGCTGAGGTCCAATTTGACACCTTCTGCTGCTTTAATTTTGCTTGGATCCAATCCAGGGAAGGCCACGACGGCCATGTTGAAGCCATGGGCATTCAGAATGTTGTTGGTCAACATACATTGAAAGGCGATCTTTTGCGATGGCAAATCCGTGTCATTTCCATCTTCCGAAATGTAGTTGGTCACTTGGAATTGTCGATATGCGCCGGAACCGTCCATTTGGCCTTCATAGCAGAAAGTCAGACTGAATAAATGAATAGGAAAATGAGTCGAATTTTCAATTTAAATTATTTTTTTTATTTTAAAAATGTCAAACAGTAAGCAATAATTTTGGCCTAACTAAATTTAAAAAATTTATTTAAACTTGGTAAGCAAATGTCAAAATTAACAAGGATAGGTTTCATTATAATCATTCTCTTATGGGCACGCAATTTAATTGAAATAAGGAATACATATTACAGCCAATCTTAGAAATTGTTTAATTAGAGTTTGAATAAATGGACCTTTAATTAGAAAAGTTTTAAAAATTTGGATTTTAGGTTAGCACAGACTCAAGGATATGTTCATTGACTCGGACAACGGTAGAGATAATGAAATTTTATTTTAAGATTTTTATTAAGGCTTATATAGGGACAAAACACAGAAGCAAACCCAATAGACGAGCTGGCAGTTCGCCATCCAATTAACCAATTTAAATGATTTAAAGTCCATTAAATAGTCCTAATTATTGGCTATATTGATATATTGATCATCCAAAAATGCCAAAAACTTTGAAAAATTGCTTTTTTTCGTATTTATGGCCATAACTTTGCCAAAACTTTACAGTTTTCAATGATCAATATGCCATTAGATAGCTAATACTTACTTAGGGCCATAAGATTTTGTTGGCTAATTTAATTGGCTGAAAAATTATGGACCATAGTTCGTTAAAATCATTGAAACGGAAATGGCCGAGACGGCAATGACCCCAACCTTGTCACCCCTGTGCATCAAGTTTTTAGTTAAGGTTATTCGGAGATTGTTTTAGGATATATGGTATGTAAAAAATCATCTAACGTATCCCTTAAACTTAATTCTAATACCAAAAAAGGAGACTCTTCACTTTTGCCCTTCTCATAAAAGATGCAAATTCCACAATAAAATTATACATGGTGCTGTTTTTCAGAAGAAGTCTATACCGTTTTGAAATTAAAATTTCATAGATTAAATTTATTATGGTGAGTCGAATGAGCACATTCTCAAATTTGTATGAAATAGAAATAGAAATTTTCAAAATTCCCTAGCTAGAGGCCTAGACAATACGTGTAATAACCAATTATTCAAATTGGCAGTAATATAAATAAATTTTTAAGAAACCCATATGGACAGGTGCTGAGCATTTCAGCCACATCGGATTGCATCAGCGATGAATTCTGGGCCAAAAATTCCACTTGCTCAACTGTATCCGCATCGGGCACCACAAATGAGAAGAAATAGTGGATGTTTGAGGTGCAACTGTTCATGTACTTTTTGTAGTCCAGAACAATTGGGCTGGACATTCCGGGGACCTTGCCATCCACAATCCTGAAAATATTAAAATTATTATTAGATAAATTTATTAAATATAAATATTACAGATAGCCAAATTTGTCATAGTAGAACATTTTTGGCTCGATGAATTGCGTATTTTCAATTTCGAATGATTCTCGAGTATTTTGATCGTTGTTGAATACTGCCAGAATATTGGCAGGAAAATAGAAGAATAAAAGGTATAAAATGGCAAATTCAGAGGAATTTGCCATCTAAAAATGGGAATAAATTTGTAAAATATATTTTTTAACTCGATAATACAGAACTGACTGATTATTTTCTTAAATGCTTAAATAATATGAAATAAAAAATTATAATTCTAATATTTCCTCATTTTCCTATCTTGAACCCACGTTAAACTAAAACATAAAATCTGATTATAAAATAAGTTTTTAATACTCTACATAAATAAGGCTTAATTAAAATTGACCTGATCAGATCATTAAGATTAAATCATAAAAAAATAGGTTGGCGAATTTTTTTTCTTGTAAAAAATAGTTTCGCTAATGGTAAATAAGGCTTAAAATAGACCCTGGATCACTAAGATTAAATCATAAAAAATAGATTGGCGAATTTTTTTTCTTGTAAAAAATAGTTTCGCTTTCTCTATTCTTTTCTAATTCTCTTATTCTATGATTTTATGGTGTTTGTCTCCCGAATAATTTGATTTTATGAAGCGGACTTACGTGGATACAGACTCTGAATAATTTATATAAAAATGATCTTCTACTATGGGCCGCAAAAATATGTGGCTTCATCACGTTCTCTGCATCTTAAGACTCTTCTCGTTCTCTAATTTTTAAACTCTATCACACAGATTTTAAAAATTTAAAATTGCTCGAATTTTACTGTGTGCATTTTTTGAAGCGGACTTACGTGGATACCCGCTTTGAATAAATTATTTGGCTTCATCTCTTTCTCTCTTTCTTAAACTCTCTCACATTTTTATTAAAACGCTCGCAATTTATAGTGTAATTGTGTAAGACTTCATCTCCTTCTCTGTTTCTTAAACTCTCATACAAATTTAAAATCGCTTACATTTTACTTTTATGAAGCGGATTTACGTGGATATTAGCCTAGAATAATTTCTTTGAGAAAGATATTATTCTTATTATTAGAGCAAAAAATATTCGGTTTTGTCTCTCCTTCTCTGCTTTTTAAACTCTATCACACAATTTGAAATCTTGAAAAAATTTTCAATTACAATTTTTTAATTCTTAGCTTCTTCAAATTTAAATATTTATTCAAATTTCAATATTCATTAGCTACTTTTTCCATTTGGCCGAAAATCATTGCCTGGATTTGGCATTGGGAAGTGAGCAGGGCATTTTGGCCGGAGTGCGTTCCGCTGAAAATAACAATATTTGGATCCAACCGAAACAAATTTTGCATCAAAATAAACTCGAGAAATTATAATTATTATTATTTCAAAGATGGGAGTTTACTATGAAAATTCTACTGTCTTCTGGGACACTTTCAACTCGCTTCCGGATATTGTTCACAATAATCGGTTTGACAATGAAATAAATTTTATTTAAAAAATTAAATTATTTTAATAAAGTTTAGCGGATGTGCCTCATCTAAAATTGCTCTACTTGGATTTTCGTGCCTATTTGTATGCCCCACAAATGATGATGGCAATTGTGCCGGAACCGGGATAATTCATGTAATATGCGCATCAAAATTGTTAGTAAAAATAATTAATAAAAAAAAAATTATTTTCAAAGTAATCAAATTTTAATAAATATTGAAATTTAAAGAAAAACGAAAATATTTCTGGAAATTAGAAAGAGAATAAATTATTAAAATTGAATTTGAAATATTTTAATTAAATATTTTAGCGTTCAAATGTGCTTGAGACATGCAGATCTGAATTTAAGCAGTAGAATATTGCATTACGCGCTCTCAATGATTCAAGTGCCGTGATGGAAAGTGCTCACCACTCACCCGTAAGGGGTCAATTCCTCAATAGGCAAAGGGCCGTGCAAATGTGGGCGATTCTTCAATAGTGCAAATGTGAGCGTTTTCGACTTATAATAAATCAGAAATCGGTTTAAGATCCTACAAAGCTTAAATAATTTGTAAATCTGATCGAGACGCATAGAATGGTATATAAATTGTTATGGTTAAGTCAAAATTTGAGGGTATTAAACCGTTCAAACCATTTTTCCAGTCTTTGGTTTTAAATTCTTTAATTTTAGGCTAAACCATGACATATACCATTCGATGCGTCTTAATGAGATCTACAAAATGATATAAGGTTTGTAGGGTCTAAAACCGGTTTCTGATTTAATAGAAGTCAAAAACGCTTACATTTCCACTATTGAGTATTGAGGAATCGACATAGCACCCCAGACCCCACTCATCATTGAAGAAAAGACGGTTATAATTAAAAACTTTATTATAAATAACAAATAATTTTTAAAATAGATTCCACCATCCCGATTGCTATTTCGCTGCTCATTGTCATTGGCACTGTGATGGTTGCCATCGGGCATTTCTTGCTTTAAGAAAATGATGGAAGAAATAATGACCATAAATTGTTAGAAAAAGATGATGGCCCATATTCCAAAATGTTAATCAAAATCTGTTTAAGTCTATCCCTTTTTCTGTACTTCTTTTGTATTTTCGGTTTATTTTTGAGTTCACTTTCCTCTTTCTATTGTTGAATAAAAAATGGGAAATATTTAAAATGCAAAAAAAAACATTGAATTTGCAAAAAAGAATATTGAAAATGTAGAAAAGTTTATACCGGTTCTGCGGTTTGTCCAAAATTAACAAACCATTTACCCATAGATAGTGCTCGTCAAGACGCATCGATTGGTATGTAATTTGTCAGGTTTAATTGGTTTTTAACCAAACACCTCTAGATGGTTAAGTGGTTTAAAACTCTTAATTTTTTGATCAAACCATGAGAAATTTTTCTCGATTAGACCGATTAAGATTCCTCGGCCGAAATCTCGGAAAGTCTCGGTCTCATTCTCATCCTGTTCAACCTCTAATTTTTCTCATTTATCTGTTAAATAATAATGACATTTAACCTTAAAAATAATTTTGTGAAATTTAAGAACATTCTGGACATTTGATAGAAAAATTGACATCCAATAATTCGGGAAAAATAATCTGAAAATACATAGAAATAGTGAATTGCTCGACATTTCTCATTCCTTTTGAACCTCATCGAAATCTTCCTTCGGAGTCAGATTCACCTATATTTCGCTGCCGCCGATTCCAAATTTAATTTTAGTGAACATGATAAAATAAAAAATAAAAATTATATTATATCTTTTCATACAAATTCACAATGGCATTTGTAACATATTTTTCTGATTTTTAATTCCATAATTAATTTCATTCAACATAAATAAATCGATCTTTATATCATTAAAAAGAGGAGAATTTTCTGTATCGGATAGGCTATATTTTATTACTGCAAAATCAAAATGAAAATGAATAGAAAATGGAAAAGAGAGAGAAAAAAAAAAGAATTTGAATTTTTGTGCGTTGTGCGCTACTGTATGCTTTTGCAGTAAGACAATTGGGGACGGAACACGGAAGGTGATAACCTTTTTTCTCCCCAAAAAAACTTTTTTTCCCCAAAAAAATCTTTTTTTTCCCCAAAACTTTTTTTCCCCCAAAAAACACTTTTTTATCCCCAATACCTCTTTTTCCCCCAAAAAAAACTTTTTTATCCCCAATAAACCCAAAAGTGAAAATTTTTTAATTTTTTCTTAAAAATCATAAATGTAAATGGAATGCAACTCATTTCACATGTTCCAATGTGCAAAAAAATAAATTTTATAATAAGTTTAATGTTTATCTCGGATGTGGTTTTCCGAATTAGGGGCTAGGCTATCAGAACATGGGTTTTAGGGGCTATGGGATAGGGTTAGGCTAGGGTCGGAGCATGGGTTTTAGGGGCTACGGGCAAGGGTTAGGGTAGGTTAGGGTCAGAGGATGGATTCTAGGGGCTAAGGGCTAAGATAGGGTAAGTTTTTGAGCTAGGCAAAGCTAAGTTTGTAATGCCGAAAGAAATTTATATGAAAATTCACATTGAAAATATTGAGATAATTTCATCTTCTGAAGCTTAAATTCCATTTACTTTTATGATTTTTAAGAAAAAATCAAAAAATTTTCACTTTTGGATTTATTGGGGATAAAAAAGTGTTTTTTGGGGGAAAAAGAGGTATTGGGGATAAAAAAGTGTTTTTTGGGGGAAAAAGAGGTATTGGGGATAAAAAAGTGTTTTTTGGGGGAAAAAAAGTTTTGGGGAAAAAAAAGATTTTTTTGGGGGAAAAAAAAGTTTTTTTTGGGGAGAAAAAAATAGCATGTACACGGAAGCGCACCATTCCACGGCATGAAGAAATCGTTTGGAGAATTTAATCCCACATTAGAAATAATAATTTAAAATCCGCCTCCCCCTTTTTGGCAAGCGTTTGGCCCCGATAAATAGATGAATTACAAAAAAGGTCATTCAATAATTCCTGGTGCCCTCCGTTCAAGCAAAAATTTTACTTAAATTAAATATTTTTCATCATTTACATTATAAATGAAATTAATTCACAAAATGAAATAAAACATCATCGGACAACAAAATTATTGTTTTTACAAGTAAATATAGTAAATTTTTCGCTTTCCAAAATGATTCATTCAGTCGATTCCCATCCCCCAAAGGACATAATTTTATTTTAATTAATTTTCTCCTATTCATCATTTTCTCCCATCAGCAGTAGCCATCATCAATTTCATCAATTTCATCCATTTTATTATTTTTAATTGCATCATTTTAAAAAATTTATATTATTAATTTCGTCGGATTTTGATAATTTGCTTAAATTTTATGTCCAATCCTTGATCCGCCCTTTGTCAATTAGATCAATTTTCCCATATTATTTTTATAGATCATATTAATACATATTTTCCTTCCGATTTCCGATCTAAAATGAATATTCAACAACATATGCATTTCCTCTTCCTCTTGGCCATCATTTTTGGCATTTCCAATTCGGTTGGAATTTTTGGTGGGATTCGTGCCGACCATGAAATTGTCAAACGGCAAATTGATCCGAAGCTAGGTAATTTTTTAAATAAAATGCAATGATATTAATTTAAATTAAAATTGGTTTTTAAATTGGGTCCCTTTTAATACTAATCTAAAATTAAATTGAATCAAATAATTATTCATTTTAAATTGATTTTCCTTTGGGGTTTTATTTTCCCAAAAATCAATTGTTTAAAATTAATCTTCTATTCATTTTTTAGTGCATCCAGATTCCAGAATCCAGACAATGTGACCCAATGCATTTTTGCAACTGCTAATGTCAAGGGTGACCAAAATATCAGTGACAAAGATATGGAGGATGTGAATGTGAATGTGAATACATTGTTGGATAAAATTGAGGATGGAGATGCGAAAGAAAAAATCAAAGAAATGATCAATGGTCGAAAGGACAAAGAATACTTCACAACGGAAGGAGATTCGATGGGATTGCCTGGATTTTCAGAAAAGAAATTGGAAAAGATCCCAATTGAGGTTGGCAAGGCAATTCAATTATATTATTTTTAATATTTATTTTATTAAGGATGATCCAAGACCGCCAACAAAGAATTTTAACGTTGTGGAATATGGAAATGATGCAATGATACAGAAACTTTCGGATTGGGCTGATCAAGGTGGCGCCATTCACAAATTGATAAAAGGTTCGCCGGATTTGTTCAATAATAAGGAGAGTGGATTTGTGAAAAGCCAAGTGCGATATGTGCGAACATTGCATTGCATTCAGGTAATTAAAATGAATGAAAATATTGTGTTGAAGGAAATTAATTAATTTTGCAGAAAATTGCATATTTGTTGAAAAAGAAAGAGAAGACTGGAAAGAAATTTGTAGTGGAATATGCAATTGGCGGCATTTGGATTGGTGGAAAAATTGGAAGTCCAACTTCAATTAAGGTAAGGGAATGGACAATGGAAGGGATGTTGGATCAGAAAAATTTACAGCCAAGATTCGTGCCATTTAAACCGAAAAAAATTAGAGTCTGGCGCCGAGCCGGGTCCTTAAAAACTCGGCGTTTTTTGGGCATTTTTTATGAGCCCGGAAGGCACAAATTTTGATGGATTATCCCTGGAGCTATTTGCCGAAAGTGAAATTAAAATTCAGGAATTTTTGCCCCTGCTCCACTTTTGATCACAAAAAAATGCCACCGAAATATAAAAAAGTGATATGGCCAAAATTGTTCGTTTGTTGGATGAATTCTTTGAATTTATTAAGGCAATTTATCAAAAGCAAATATGACGACTCTTTTTGGTCCTCCAAATTTGGACTGTGCATAATAAATTCACAAAGTCGGCGATTGGCTGCTTTAAAAATGACGAGTCCATTCTCCATTAGTCCAAATCACCAATGATCATTTTTAGAAGTCATTTTTAAAGGAAGGATCGAAGAAGACCGCAGCAATTCGCTCCTTACTCAAATTCAAATTAATTTTTAGCCCATCCCACATTTTCCTCATAACCGTTTTTTTCATTTTATTTTCTTTTTCATTCTTATTTTTGGCTCGCCTAAAATAAATGGGAAGGACATAAATTTGTATAATATCCCAAGGAACTCTGAATCTGAAGTGGATTTTAAGTTTTTATTAGCTATTGCGAAGATAAAATGGATAAGTAAATTTTTTTTCTTGACTTCCCCAGGGAATAAAAGTGTCTACAATTTTCGATTTTGTCCGATTTAAGGTCAATTTTCGATCATTTTTTTCCCAAAGAATTTTCGACTTGGGAAAATTTCGATAAAAAAAATAAAAAAAAAAGACGAAAAAACTGTAAAATATATTAAATGATCAAATTTTGTAATTTTTGATTAATAAATTTGTTCAGGGTTAAGTTTACTCAATTAAAAATTTCTATGAAATTTTTTTCGATTCAATGTCGATTTTCGGTCATTTTTGGGATCAGATTCTGGATTTTTGTTTTCTTAAAATTTTTTCACCCTCTCTGTTACTAATTCCAATGTGACCAAAAAATAATGCAGAGAGATAACCATATCATATCATAATCACTTTAGAATGAATTCTTTATTAAGGAATTTTTCATTTAACTAATCATTTTTAAATTATTCATTGAATTTTGGAAAGTTATTAGAAAATTAAATTAAACATAATTGGAAAATTCAATGACTCTAAATAAATTTAAGGAAAATAAAGCAATTTTTAAATTAATATCCATTTTCTTCTTTTTTATATTTTAGAAAATTTTGAAATGATTATTTTCTTAATTTTCTTTTCTTCAATCTTCCTATCTGTTAATGCTGACCCATGTATAGGGCTTGTAAGTTTTATTTTTTACAAAAATCATTTCAATTAATTCAAATTCCTCTGTCTTGACTAATAAAACTTAATCAACAACAAAGATATAAAACTAGAACCTGAATGAGGCACCATCGGTATTTTTGGTACTTTAAAAAGATCCTTTTAAGGAATTTTCTTGAATTTTAATATTAAATACAGAAACTTTTCTATTAATTATTTCAATATTGTATAATCAAAATACCTAAAATAACCTTTTGAATACAGTATTGATTCTGTAATATTGAACAAGATCTGATCGAAGCGCATTTCCAATCTCTAAAATAGACATTCAAAACAAAAATAAATCGATATTTTTTTAAAAAAATTAATTTAAAATATTGTACTTATATATTCTTATAAATAAATAAATAAATTTTCATGATTTTGACTAATTCAGAAAGAAGAATGCCATGGAAAGTTGGAATGTATTGATTTCGTGGGTAATACTCACAGTCGCAATTGCATGCCTATAGTCTGCCACTCTTGTAATTTTTTTTGATTAATTGAACAATGAATTTTATTTTCATATTTGATAATAAAAATAACATTTTCAGTTAATGGTGAAAATGAATGCATTGGTATTATATTTAATCGAGGATGTGTTTGGGATCGGGAAGTAGGCAAATGCAAATGTCTTTCGGATGGGGGCTGCAAAGATTTTAGGCAAGCTTGTAAATTATGTAAGTAAAAGATTTATTTTTGGAAAAAAAGTTGTCTGTCGATAGGATATCTTCATAAGATTTTTAAATTAAATTAATCGTAAATTTAACATTATCTAATAGAAAAATTTGGATATTTCTTACAAATATTTTCTATTTTTAAACAAATATTTTTTAACAATATAAATTAATCATACATACATCTTTTAGTACATAGCAGTACCGAATTGTATACAATCGAATATCTCTTCTTTATTAATAAAAATAAAGAAAAAATTATAGCACCAAATAGCATATAAAAATATAACTAGCCCACTGTTACGAAATCGGTTTTAGAAATCCCATTTTTAATAATTTTAAGCTTAGCTTTTTTTAATAGGCAATCGTGCCGGTGGCCTGGGCAAGCTCGGGATATAGCCGGATAAAGTAGGATTAAACCGGATTATGTGGGATTAAGGGTCAAATGACGGTATAATGCGAGAAAGGGCCAGAGGCTAATGAAAGCGTGCATAAGGCACGTAGACCGGCTTAAAAGCCTGCTGTGATGGGCGGTATTTAGCCGGATAAAAGGGGATTAATGGTCAAAATGATGGGATTAAGAGCGGAATTGGTCGGAAGTGAAAGAAAAACGTGCGGAAGGCACATGGACTGAGCCGACAGCTAAAAATTAAACTATCCATCGGCTTCAATTATTAATAAATTTAAGATGATGATAATGAAGAAAAATGCAAAAGTGAGATTGAATGTTTTGTGGAAGAGAGAAAATGTATACATGTTGGTGATGGCTGCAAAACTCGTAATTTTTTTATTTGATTAAATAATGGTGTCACGTCCGGGGGAAATGGAAAATATTTGGCTCAATGGGCCCCCAGACGTAAATTATCAAACAAAATATATATTAATTATCAAATTTATTTAATCGCATTAATAAAAGGAAATTCAATTGCACAAAAGGGTCGGATATGGCAAATCGGATATAAACAAGCGCAATAAAGAATGATTCCCCAGAGGGGTTTTTGGAAAATATTCGGGGAAGAGCATAGATAGGGTGCGACAAGCGCTCGGTCGCCGCTTCGCGGCTCCCGAGCGCTTGTTAAATGTTTTTGATAAATAGTAATTTATACAATGGATTCTAATTGAACAAACAAACAAAAATAAATTAGATGATTATTATAGAATATTTTTCTGTTTTTAATTTTATATTTTATTTAACCGAAAAATCGCTTTCTTATAATTCCTCCAAAATTTCTCATTCAAAATGTCAATTTAATCCTGCTGGCCAAAGTACATGCCACCATTTTTCTAACATTCGCATTTTTCATATTATTCTCATAATTTTCCGTACCAATGTATTATCTTAACTATGTATGCCTTTCAAAAACGATATCACATTTTGTTGCTTTATTTATAAAAATATTTATTTCATTCCATTTAAGACAATTTCAAATTCTTGTTAATCATTCATATAATAAAGCCCATAATGGATTAATCAAATTATTAATCTCAATATTCATCAATCATCTTTAACATTGGAATCAATTTCATCCATCTCCATCGAATTGATATTGCAGTCCATTTCATCCGGTTCAATTTCTCCCCACTTTGGGTAATGCAGATCATCAATTTCCACAATTTCTATCTTGTTTACGGTCGCTTTTTCGATGTATATTGGCGCATACAAATGCAAAAATGGGCACCCATCATCTGAAATGAATGAATAATTATATAAAAAAATAGTATATCAATTCACTGCACCTTCATTCCAAAAAAGGTCACACTTCTTAATGATGTATTCCTGGCCATTTTCCATCCCCATTTCCGGTGGTATGATCAAAACCGCCTTAAAATAATAAAATGAGTGGAATAAAAAATCATATTTACTTTGCATTCGCCATCTGAAATCAAAAATTGGAAGAGGTCCTCATTTCGAAGAAAATTGCATTTTTGGAGGGCCTTTATTTGGATATTTACTAAAATTATAAAGATTTTAATGTATTTTTTATTGTAAAAATTAACCTTCATAAAAGCCTTCTACAGGGTGCGTAAAAAGTTCCCGGACACGGTTTTTTCATTATAAAAATTTTTTGGATGAATAAATTTTTTTCATTTTTGGTATAATAATAAATTATTATGCCCTTTATTGGAATTATTAAATGATTTGGGAATTTGAAGACTCTCCTTTGGGAGGCGGACTTGAATACATGTCGTCCTCGGTGTACAAATGTCCGGCCCATTTTTTACTCCATTTTAATTTTTATCAATGTTTAAAATGAGAATTAAAATTTTTTAAATATATTTTATAATATCTCAGATGTAGTGTCAAATAATACCGAAAGAGAAAATCGAAATATTAAAAATTAACCAAGTTAGCCTAGACGAACTTTTTGATACCAAAATGTGATTTGAAAAATCAAAATTTTCAAATTCTGAATTTCTTTGACCATTTGTGTTCTTTCTGCCTAAATATTACTCTTCTATCTATTTTTATGAAAAAGGCAAATTTTGAGACCAGCCATCATATTTTGAGACTATTTTTGAAGGGGATTTTTAGGCCGATTTTTGGGTTTCCTCCAGTCCGCACGATTTTTTCAATATTTTTCAATGCCACTTTTTTATATTCAAGGTGGGGTTCAAAATTTTTAGCAATTTATGAAGCCAGGATATGGAATTATTAATCCTGAAAATTTTATAAATTTTCATTTTCCCATTCTAGAGTTATGCCCTAAAGAATTTTTCATCAAAAAAGGGATTTTCAGGATTAAAATGAATGGACCTTTTTTTAAAAAATTATAAAATAATTTAGTTAATTATTAACAGGCCTATCATAGTTGATATAAGAGTAAAAAAGATTGGAGAATTTGATTTTAAAAAGAAAATTTTAAAATCTTGAATGTAAAAAGGTAAAATTTCATATTAAAATCTGTCCGGGAACTTTTTACGCACCCTGTAATCCCCACATATCTTGCAGAGAAAAAATGGGCAAAGGTTTCATTCCTTCCGCTTCAATAAATTTGTTTGCCCAAATTTTGAAATCATTGAGGCTCCAATTCTTCAATTTATTCTTCTCTTCTTTCCCGATTCCAATTCCTTTAATTTTAATTGCCCTCTTCAAATGTAAAAAAGCATCGAGATAATCATTTTCTTTTTGCGCCAATTGCCATATTTTGTTATAAGGTTCCAAACCCATATGGCCCAAATTGTCAATTGGTTCACTAAAAAAGCCATACTCCACGTATTGTTTCATTCTGGATGCTTTCGGATAATATCTTTAAATCTTATTTGCTGATTGTTCATTCCACTTAAATAATGTGGTGACGGCATTTCTTTCAATTGGTCCCATTTCATTTTTTTCAGAGCAGAGTCTTTAAATTTTATTTAATTAAAATTAAATTTATAATTTTTATTACCTTTTTTTTGCCTTTTCTCCTTTTCCTCCTTTGTTTCAGCTTTCCGTTGACAACGCATTCGTTCGGCATTTTTTGCTTTTCGCACATTCTTTTCTTCTTCTGTAAGCCGTGCCCTGTGCAATTTAATTCTTTCCGCATTTTTAGAAGATGTAGCTAAATAAAGGACGTTTAATTTATCATTTGATTCATTTAAAGAATTTTCCAAGACCTCGATAACCAACCAAACCCAATTTTATTTTTAATTGTACAAAATTATTATCAAAATTAACCTGTTCCTGGTTCCATTTTTATTGCTTCCTTTTTTGTTATAGCGCTAGGCTGCTTTTCTTGAAATACGTCATCAGATTTTTTGATGGAATCCATAAATTTTTATATTTTGAAAAATATTAATCTACTAAATCGAAATGAAAAATGAGAAATATTTCAAAAATATTTTATGAATAAAAATTACGAATGACCCCAATGGAAAACAAAAATTCATATTGTCGAGCCGATAGTAGGATGTGTTCTAGGCTGCTTATTTACTTTTTCGATTTCAAAAAGGCGAACATCTGACAAATTTTTGGTTAATTCTCTGACTACAATAAAATTCTATTGTCCATTCGGCCGACAGCATTTCAATTGTCATTTCAATGAAATGAAAATTTGCCGTAAACATGTGATCGTTTTCTCCCATTATACTAAATTAGATTCATCTTTGTCTCTTTAAAAAACGACAAAGCGGAAATGAATAAATCTTTACGTTTCTAAAATAATCCAATGTAAAATAATTAAGCATTTTTTTGTTACAAAAATAGAATAAAAGAAATTTGAAATAAACGGAAATGAAATATATATAATTTTTATTTAATAAATATGAAATAATTATCAATTTATTTAGAATTTAGATCAAACTCAATTCATTTCTACCTTTTCTCATTTCATTCTTTTCTTAATTATTTGCAAATTTTCTAGGGAAAAAAAACGATAATAATGTTAAATATTAAATAATATGTTATTTCTTCTAATTGATTTTTAAATTTGATTTTATTTAATTTTTACTTATTTACAATTTACAGATTTTTTTATTTCTCAAATTTATTTAATAATTAATAATACTACTTACTTTTGTTAATATAAATGGCAATAGAAATCCATCCCTTTTTTATTTTTTAAGTTATTTTAGAGAATTTGAAATTAGTCGTTTCCCATATCGAAATTCTTGTCAACTCGACAATTTCTTTTAATTTCATTTATGTTAATTCCTTCCTATTTATTTGTTTTTTAACATTTTCATCATTAGAATGTCAAAAATAATATTATTTTTATTTTTTTGGCATTCATCCTACAAAAAATTTTGTCTTTTTGTTCTCCAAAACATTTTGTTTTTGTTTTCCAAAGCATTTTGTGTTTTTGTTCAAGTCATCCATGTGTTTTTGTTTTCCCAAAATTATTTTTTGTTTTTCATTCTTTTCATTCGAAATCTTTTTCTTCTTTTTTTCTTTTTTATTATATAAAAATACTTTTTTTCTTTATTGCTTCACTTTCTCTTTTATATTTGGGATATTCTGTCATTTATTTAAATTATTAAAAGTTTTAGCATTATGTGACATTTCACACAGAGATAATTCGTTTAGTAATATTGGATGATTCATAGAAATAAGAATGAAAACAATTTCAATATTTGGAAAAAAGGTCGGAAAACAGAAAACAAACTGAAATGCGCAATGCAGCTAAAAATAAAAATAAGTAAGAATTATCAAGACAAAAATAAAGCATCTTTCATAATAAAAATTAAACATCATTCGCAGGATGCGACAATGGAGTATATTTTTGATAATGGAAATTTTAATATTTTTTTTCAGGAAAGAATGAGGATGAATGCAAAGAATCGGGCTCAGTAGGTACGAGTTTATAGGGTTTCTTCCAAATTTATTTAAATGAGAAATATTTAAAATGTAGAAAAAAAAACATTGAAAATGTCGAAAAGATTATAACGGTTTAATGGTTTGTCCAAAATTCACAAAACCTATAACATTGATAGAGTTCGTAAAGACGCATCGAATGGTATATAATTTGTCATGGTTTAATTGGTTTTGGACCAAAACCCATACAATGGTTTAAGTGGTTTAACACAAATATTTTTGATTAAAGCATGACAAAATATATGCCAATCGACGCGACTTGACGAGATCCATCGATTGAATATATGATTTGGAGGTCTAGGACAAACCCCTGAACCATTATAATCTTTTCGACATTTTCAATACTCTTTTCGACATTTGCAATGTTTTTTCATACTAATTAAATACCATCCTTTTAAAATTTCAAATTCTGGTGTTTTCATTAAAAATTATATTATAGGCTATAACTAGCCCCTGGGGGCCTCTTTTACCTTGAGATATGTGGATTTGCAGAATCCCTGCGGGATTTCACTGAGTCTAGCCTTTTTTACTGTTTAAATAGCTGAGAGGGATGGCGATCAAGGGGTTTATCTCCATCTTCGTCCCTTCAGGGCTGAGTGGGGATTATTTCCATCTTCCCCCCTTTGGGGCTCAGGGAGCAGTGCTGTGCCTTTCGGATTTTGTAGCTCCAGCTCCGACCCCAAAAAATTTTGGCTCCAGCTCCGGCTCCGGGCTCCGACCCTTCAAATTTTTAGCTCCGGCTCCAGCTCCGGGCTCCGACCCTTCAAATTTTTAGCTCCGGCTCCAGCTCCGAGCTCCGACCATATTTATTTTAAGCTCCAGCTCTTGTACTAAAAATTTTTCAAAATCTGGCTCCGGCTCCGGGTTCAAAAAAAATCGAATTTTTTCACCTAAAAATTTTTATTTACATTTTAACTTTAAGTTTTAAATGCTTTTATATGCGAATAAATGTTTTATAAATAGCAAATTTCAATGTTGACTGAAAAAGATGATAGGCAAAAAGTAAAAATGGTCGGAGCCACAAACCGGCCAAAAATCCCTAGCTCCGGCTCCGAGCTCCGACCCCCAAAATTTTTGCTCCAGCCTCCTATTCCCATCATTTTGACCCTTATTCCTTTTTAATCCTCCTTAATCCCCCTATATCCGGCTATGTCCCTCGCACCTACCGGGCCTGCGGCCCGGCCCACGTGCCATCGGCACGCTTCCCCTTCACTTCCGACCCATTTCCCACCTTAATTCCATCAATTTAACCCTTAATCCGCCTTAAACCCCCTATATCCGAAAAGCTGTAATAAATAGTCAAGATTCTTGCTCAAAGCAAATATTCAATTACTCTTTATTAGAAAAATTATTTTAAAAATATTTGGAAGATAACATAATTCTCAGGTGGCCGAGATGGATTGACTAAATGCGTTTGGGAAGTAAATTGGAATCCGGAAGAGCATAAATATAAAGCAGAATGCCGACCCGTAAAAGGATCTTGCAAATCTGGTAAGCATAAATAGGATTGGTGGCTAAAATCGGTTATAAAATGAGATCTTTGATTTCTGTTTTTTTTTCTTTGGAAAAAATTTTAATATTTCTTATACCAAAAATATCGAAAGCAATAATTCAATAGAAAATCCTATATTCTCCGAATTAAATAATTTGGTACTCTTAACTTAACCGATATTATTTTATTACTGAACCGATCGGGCGAGTCAATGATAGCTCATTGGAAAGAGCTAAAAATGAGTCGATCTAGGTGTGGACTGTGGATGAAGCCCGAACCACTAATGGACGGAGATAGGAGATAGAATATGCTGAAATTTGAAAAAGTTAATTTTCCCCCTTTGGATCAGATCTCTAAAAAATTTTATATTTTTTGGTCAAATCACAGCTCAATCGGCGAGCCTCGATGAGACAAGTTCGAATATGCTATCGGTTTCGAATAAAACTCAAAAATAAAAAATTTTTGACCATTGGTTTTTAGGCGAGGGGAGGGTTAGATTAGTGCCGGGATGGGTTTTAGGTTTAGAGTCAGGGTTTGGTTAGGGCTATGATTCTTTTTTGAGTTACTGTATTTAACTCCCTGGGAGTTTTCGGACTTCGCCCTTTCCTAGTTCGATTTAGCTCGATGAAGATTTTCGAATGAGCAAGCTATCATTTGCCTGCTGAATCCGATTAGAAATAAAAAAATCGTAAAATTCAATAATATATTTCCCCGTGAGATAATATACATAATGGAATTAATTTTAAGTAAATAAATTCAATGAAATTTAAATTAAGCTGCTAAATGGAATGAGTGCGAAGTGGATTCAAAAGGGCTCCCATGCATTTGGAATGCATTCAAGAAGGAACCGGATTGTGTTCCGTTGCATGATTTTTGCCACCAACTCGGCTCGAGCTCTCCTTTCGCTTGTGAATCCATTTGGGATTGTGTTTGGGAGTATAACCAATGTACGACCAGCGAGCCTTCGAAATGGACTGGTTGATGCAAAGTGAGGGAAATTTTTGATGATGAAATGGATAATTGTTGGAAAATCCACAATTTTGTTTGCTACATTTGAATAAATAAATCATCGGCATTTAATTTTTTTCATTTGTTTATAATTTATATTTACTTGTTCTAAGGTTATATCAAAAAATTTTTTATTCTTTTCTGAGACAAGGTGTAGGAATTTTGAATTGAAACGAGAAGTTGAACTACTTTTAACTGCTCCTTATGCTACATTTACAATATATAGCGCAGAGAATGCGGAAAATCATAATGTAAATGGATGAAAATGGTTAACAGAAATTTCGGACGCAACGGCAGATCGGCTCGTGATTTTGGACCCAAATTTAGGGCTTATATATTTCGGGCCCCGATATTTCGGGCCATGGAAAAAATCTGAATAAATTTCCCGACATTTTACGCCCAAAAGATAAGGTAAATTATCATAAAAATTATATTTTTAGAATCAACAAAATTGGCATGAAAAATATTTTAAAACATTTGTACAATTATATAGAAGGTTTAATTTTTATTTTGACATTGTATTTTTGTTTTATTATTTTGACGCCTTTTTTTGCCAAAAAAATTAAAATTTGCTAGAAATCAGAATTGAGATGATACCGAAGTTCGGTTTGCCCATTTAAAGCTCTGTAATATCTTGTACAGGAAAAGTTTTGAAAATTTGGCGAATTAATGTTTTTGATTTTCTTAAATTTGAAAAATAAAAATTTTGTTGATTCTAAAATATGTATTATTTTTTAAAATTACCTAATCTTTTGAACGCAAAATGTCGAGGAATTGATTTTTAATATCATTACAATTTTTCCCATGAGCCCGAAATGACGACTGGCCAGTCTAAAATGACTAGCCCAAAATGTCAGTCTGTGTCGAGGCACGAATGAAAATAGGGGGTCACTCCCTAAAGGTCTCTAAAGACCTACACCAAAAAGAGACCTACTACAACCATGAAAATGAGCATTGGAGAAATGGAAAAATTTGAGAAATTATATGATTTTTCGATAAACCATTGGCATTTAAATATTTATAAATTTTTTCAATTAAGATTAAAAAAATTTGTGATATTTAGGTGGGTATTGAAAATCGAAATTGGAGAATTCTATTTTAGAATAGACTGACTCAAATTTTATTAATTGTTCCGTTTTCTATTATATTTTATCAACCAGCCCCGTAGGGGCTGCATAAATCGGTTACAGCTTTTAGGTTTTTCAAAAGCGCGGAGCGCTTTATAGTTCCACAAGTTTTAATTTTTTTCTTCAAACGCGTTCAAACATGCATTTATTTATCATAGTTACGGTTACGTATACCTTTTCATACTGTTTAGACAATTCGCGAGGGTCTCAGCTTTCGCAAGCTACGGGCGCTTCGCGCCCTCCGCTTGCTCAAGCTTCGACCCACGCGAACCGCCAAGGATGCTGATTTTATTCAAAAATTAAAGTAAACCTCTATTACCGTATACCTGTTCATACTGCTTAGACAATTCGCGAGGGTCTCAGCTTTCGCAAGCTACGGGCGCTTCGCACCCTCCGCTTGCTCAAGCTTCGACCCACGCGAACCACCAAGGATGCTTTGTTCAAAAAATACCGTATACCTCACTTACAGTAATCTCAATCCCAAAAATAATGCCAAATTCGAACTCAGCACCCTCGATTACCCTATAAACCACTCTAATATCTCGAAAATTGAAGAATTGTAAAAATTTTACAATTTTACAATCGCAATTTTACAATTGTACTTGCGCATTACAATTTGAAACTCGGCCCATAATAAGCGCCTTTTCACGCTCTACAACTTTACTTCCCAGCTCAAAATTCAAATTCCAACGCGTTCACCCAAATTCCCTCATTTTCCATTCTAGACTCTTATTTTACTATATTTGCGTGTTTCAAAAATTCAAATAAACCTCAAATTCGGTTTCTCCACCCTCGAAAACCCTTTCCCACTTTTTATTCATTCAAATAAATCATTGGACGTAGGAGGGATTCGAACCCGCGACCCCCAGCCCAGCGCCCCTTTTCAGCGCCTCTTAAATACCCCACTCTTACCAATCGACCAAACATGTTTCTCATCAAAAATTGACCTCAGTTGGGAATTTTTTCCGGCTTAGGGTTTGGGTTTAGACCCCCCAACCCATATATCATTCGAAAGCTGACACTCTTGCGGAGTGCCCTTTCTCCCGGCCCAAAACCCAAAAGTCAAAGGAAAAAAGTTTTACCTACACAAACCGCAAAAATTTCATTTTTAAACCGGTTTTTTGCTTATTTTTCGAAACCGGTAACCCGAAATATGGGGGTTAGAGTTTTTATAGATGCGCGCTGATTTGCGGCATCTTTTGAGCATAAACATGCCTGGGCTAAAATCAAAAGCCGATGCATTTGAATTTTTTGAAGAAAAAAAGTTGAAAGCTATTATATAGTATTAGTAACCCAGTAGGGGCTGCATAAACCGGTTACAACTCTCTTAGATATGTCAAATGGGTTTGAAAAAGCGCGAAGCGCTTTATAGTTCCACAAGTTTTAATTTTTTTCTTCAAATTCGCTCAGAATTTTATTCATTTATTTATCACAATTACGGTTACCGTATACCTGTTTTATACTGCTTAGACAATTCGCGTGGGTAGAAGCTTTCGCAAGCTACGGGCGCTTCGCGCCCTCCGCTTGCTCAAGCTTCTACCCACGCGAACCGCCAAGGATGCTAATTTTGTTCATAAATTACAGTATACCTCTGTTACCGTATACCTGTTTCATACTGCTTAGACAATTCGTGAGGGTCTCAGCTTTCGCAAGCTACGGGCGCTCCGCGCCCTCCGCTTGCTCAAGCTTTGACCCACGCGAACCGCCAAGGATGCTGATTTTTTCTAAAAATACCGTATACCTCCCTTACAGTAACCCCGATTCAAAAAATAATGTCAGATTCGAACTCAGCGCACTCGATTACACTATAATCCACTCTAATATCGTGAAAATTGAAGAATTGTAAAAATTTTACAATTTTACAATCGCAATTTTACAATTGTACTTGAGCATTACAATTTGAAATACTGCCCATAATATGCGCCTTTTCATGCTCTACAACTTTGCCTCCCAGCCCAAAATTCAAATTCCAACGCGTTCACCCAAATTCCCTCATTTTCCATTCTAGACTCTTATTTTACCATATTTGCGTGTTTCAAAAATTCAAATAAACCTCAAATTCGGTTTCTCCACCCTAGAAAACCCTTTCCCACTTTTTATTCATTCAAATAAATCATTGGACGTAGGAGGGATTCGAACACACGACCCCCAGCCCAGCGCCCCCTATCAGCGCCTCTTAAATACCCCACTCCTACCAATTGACCAAACATGTTTCTCATCAAAAATTGACCTCAGTTGGGAATTTTTTCCGGCTTAGGGTTTGAGTTTAGACCCCACAAACCATATATCATTCGAAAGCTGACACTCTCGCGGAGTGCCCTTTCTCCCGGCCCAAAACCCTAAAGTCAAAGGGAAAAAAGTTTTACCGGGGCAAACCGCAAAAATGTCATTTTTAAACCGGTTTTTTGCTTATTTTTCGAAACCGGTAGCCAATAATGGAAAAATCGTATTTTTCCCAGATGCGCGCTGAGCACTCGCAACTTTTGAGCCTAAACATGCCTGGGCTAAAATCAAACAGAAATGCATTGAATTTTGTCAAAGAAAAAAAGTTGAAAGCTATTATATAGTATTAGTAACATTAACTCATAAATCATTCATTCATTCAAGTCAAATTGTAGCCAATTTCGAATTTTTATTGATCGCAAAATTAAGTTTCCTTCATAAAATATGAACAATGTGCAGATTCTTAGTTGATTCTTCTTCGTTGATGGACATTGTATACAAAAATTCTATTCAATGCAGAATGAAAAAAATGTCTTATTTGGATTCAGATATATAAATAAATTAATAAAAAAGAATTTGATCAAAAATTTAAATTTAAAAAAAAAGACTGGCAATGTCAAAGCATAAAATATAGAATAGAAAAGGATTTAGATAGAAGACTCTATTCAATAATATAATAAATATTGTATAAATAAATATGACTACTATGAAGGAAAAAAATTTGAATAGGAAGACTGATTTAAAATAATGTCTCTGGAGCAAAAAGTTTGAATAATTCCAGCAGAAATCAGAGTCATCATATCACATAAATTCCCAAAAACACAATACTTTTTTTAATCAGTTTTTAATTTGAATAAAACTTTGTAATTTCCAGTAGTTTTAGATTGATTTAAATTAATTATATGAGGTAAATAATTCCAAATTTAATATGATTTAATAATTTATTCACGAAAATTCAATGCAAAAACTTTTTGAATTATCCTCCATATCGTGAAATTTTCTATCAAATTTTTCCGTACTTATGGCAATAAATCCACTGTCACATCATTCTCATCTCTTTGCTGCAAAGGAATTGTGGTTAACAGATTCTCAAATACCAATTGTTCCGTCTGGAATGGGTAAATGATCGGGAATGTAAGAATTTTACGTTGACGAACATGATACTGTGAGAAAAAGAATGGCAAGAATATTTCACTAATTAATAAAATTTACTTGATTGCAATAATGCACAATTTCCAATTGCGGCTGAATATGACGGAATTTTCCTTTGATCTTTATGATTGCACCAATTTTGAAGTCGGCAAAACGGTCACTATGAGTGGTTGCCAAAATCCTAAAATAATAAAAATTAGTGTAAATAAAAAATATAATTTACATACGTTTTATCGTCCAGGAAACCGGAAAAAAGCTTGATTGTCACATTGGCAGCACGTTCCGGATATTTTGGACAGGCCAAGCAACCATCGAGAAGCACCAAAATTTGCTAGAAAAATTTCAAAGAAAATTAATAGAGTAAAATTAATATCATTTAAAAAATGAAATAAGGTTGATACTTGATATTTATCTGATTCCAATTAAAATAATAAAGCTTAAATAAAATAACTATTCTGATTTTATTCTTTTAAAATTGTTTTTACTATCTATATCTATCGTTAAATTGCATATAAAATATATTATGCAGTAAGTTATATAGGGGTACGAGCTACGAGGTACTATAGTATTTCAAAATTTAACTGCATGTTAAATAAGTCTTCGATTAGATTTAAATTTATTTTTGTACCAGAGAATTCAGAATTAATGATCAAAATTCAAAAGTTTATTTTAGGCCTAATAAAATTTAGTTTTTTTTCTAGTTAAAAATATTGTTCGGCAAAATTGATTTTTTAAGAAATTTTTATATTAGTTTAAAAAAGTTATAGTATATATTTTTAACGAACCCTTTTATTTTTCCATTCATCTAACATTATTTCGTCAGGTCGGCGATTGCCAAAGAACAGCGCCTTTGCACAATAGCGAAATTTTTTGTACAATGGCATGCCGCAACCACGCATATTTGCCATCTCATAGTATTCCTATACAATATAAAATTTGAATTTAATTTCTTATTAGCAATAATATTTTAATTTTTAGAAACAAGACAATAATTCTCAATACTTTAGATTACGAGGAGAATTATACTAATGTATTATAAAAATATTAACAGAATTTTATGCATTTAAACATAAAATTTGATAAAAATAAATTTCGGATGGAAACTAATAAATTTATAAAAATCTTTGTAAATGCCAAAAATTTATCTTGCTTAAATCATATTTCAAAATTAAATTGACATTTTCTTACTATATTGGCCAATTTTGAATTTTTTTAAATTAAGCCATAATTTTAACTAATTTTAACAAAACTAAAGTAAAAGTTTCGATTTTTCTTTTTGATCATATGGGCTAACCTTCAGACAAGTTGGCATTTTGAATGGTGGATTCACTTTGGCCGTGGCATTGATCATTTCGCCATTCACTTTGATTCGGCATTTATTGAAGTCGCCATGCAAATTTTCAATATTATTTCCAAAGGAGTCATTTGTTAATTCGGTATCATCGTCCATTCGGCCATCAGTCACAGATGGCAAAATGAGGACAAAAAGGAAGGCAAAGGTAAAAATGAACATTTTTCTAAAAATTTATAGAAATTATATTTGTTATCATAAATTGTTGCTTTATTTTTTGGATAATATATTGGAGCTTATGTCCGATATAATTAAACTATAGGCTTGCAGCTGCACTAATTGAAAAAAACTTCATTCGCCGTCGCTAGACCAAATAATATAAAAATGAGGAATATAAAATCGGAATTCCTTTTTTTGTCCAAAAATGATAGTCTCGGTCTATAGAGAAATTTTGCTCGTTTTTTAACCGAAAAAGAAATTAAAATTCAGGAATTTTTTGCCCTTGGCCTCATTTTGATCATAAAAATACGTGGAAATAATTCTAATGGCCATAAAAATGATGTGGGCAAATTATTCGCACTGATTGAATTCTTTGAATTTATTAAGGCAATCTTATCGAATGGTGTACAGTCGAGTCATTTTTTTGGGGATTTTCAAATTTGGAAAATAAATTATGCGCATAATAAAAAGATTTTGCAAAATGGTTGGCGATTGGTTTAAAAATGACGAGTACAATTTGAATCATCAATGATCAAAACATTAAACCTTATTATTCTAACATCTAACTTCATTTTGAATCTTCCACATAGTCGATTACTAACCGGTATTTATACGCTATACGTAGCATTGATTCAATAATAATAGCAATGATCGGCTCTAATTTTCTACATGAATGTAATTAATAAAAATATTTGAAGATGTCAAAATTTATCAAAGAATAAATTTTATATATCAATTATGGTGTTTCGGGAAATCCTGTTTTACATAATTTGATAATTTTATCCAGAATTCATCATCTTTCCCAATTTTTTGGATTTCCACCAATCACTAATCAGCTTTGTCGCGCAATTGGTTGAATGCAATTTCTTCGCTGTAATTCCCACTTGCATTGTCAAGACCAATCGCCACCTAAAAATTAATAAAAATTTTTACTTTACAAAGTATTCTATTGGAAGATTGGCTTAAAAACAAAAATAAGCAGAAAATTCTTCAAATTTTCATTAGACTTGGCTTATATTAAAATAATAATCTTCTACAGAGATCGCTGAGTAAAATGAAATTATTTTAAAATTTTATTCTAGTATACGAAACCTAGTAAAAGTTTTTAAAGTTAATAAAAAGTTTTTATTCATAAAAATAATAATAACAATTTTAAATAATAATCGAAAGATTATGAAATAATTTTGCATAAAAATTTAAAATCAATTTTGAATAAAATTATAAATTTACATTTTATATTTCTCAAATTTGAAAAGTATTATATTTAACGGCTTACTAAAGCTTGTTATGGTCTCATAAAATATTATAATGTAAAAAATTATTTTAATATTTTTTTTCAAATTCAATGGAATTTTCTTTTGGAATTCACCTTGCGTGACAGAATCACACGGGTTGGATATTTTTCTACTGTCTCTAAACGGAAGACCATGTTCTTGAAAGAAAGTTTCATCTGATCGCTGCAGCGGTGACGAATTGAGAAAGTCAAGTTTGTACTCTTTGTGGAATCAATTCGAAGAGCAATCATGAAATTTCCTTCAGCATCAATTATTGAAACTGTAAATATTATGAGATAAAATAATAATAAAAAATTTCCTCATTGTTCTATTAGATAGAAATTTGCCAAATTGAATTTTATGCATCAAAACATTTTCTAAGTGAATGTATTTTTAGTATTTTTATGCAAACATTGTTGCGTTTCTTAAATAAAATGCAAAATTCATTTTAAAAAAAACTCCTTACTTATAGGTTATTTAAAAAATGCAAATTGTTTCGTCTGGAAAACAAAGGATTTTTATAATCCATTCCAGAAAATGTTCATCAACCAATTTTATATTTTTCGGAAAAATGTTATGTATCCTCTCTTTCTTATTTATTTTTACCATTTTTGTTAAATCATTGAATGCAAATTAATAGAAGCCGAATAAAATTCTGGAGGCCGAGGCCAAATTGTAGATGTAAAGGATACATTTTAGAATTCTAGACGCAATTCTAGAGGCCGTTGAAAATTTGACCCCAAGGTATGATTCGGTACGGTAATAGGTGTCGTTCTCCCCCCCCCCCCCCATTTTTCCAAAAAATTTTTTTTTATTTTATTTTTCGCTAAAAACCTGTATTTAAGGGTTTCGATGATGGGGAATCCGGATTTGGCATTTATTTTTCATGAATTAAATTTCCTAAACCACAATAGGTTTATAAACCGGTTTCGAAAAATTGAACTTTGGTTTTGGGATCATATTAAATATCATTCGACGCGTATTGATGAGCTAATCGCGAATCTGCTCTTTGTTTCACACAAAACCTAAAAATTAAAAAGGTTTTGGCCATTTAAAATTCCATAAGGTTTATAGGTGACCCACATGACTAAAATGGCCATAAATTTTTTAGTTTTTAGTTTTTTGCGAAACAAATAGCTGAATCATGCTCATCAGCTCATCGAGGCGCATCGATTGAGCTCTTATTGATGTAAAAATTTTCCTCTAAAAATGCCCTTGGTCCCCCCTTTGCATTATCTTGGTAAAAGTCGGCATATTAGTAAGATATGAAAAAATGGACATCAGATTCGGATTCCCCATCATCGAAAACTCCTAAATACACTTATTTAGCGAATAATATAAAAAATTTTTTGGAAAAATGGGGATGGGGTTTGGAACGAACGACACTATTACCCATGATTCTAAAAGTCGAGGCTGAATTTAAATGCAAAGGTGAGTAGCGAAAACTTCATTTTACAAAAAAACAAAATTAGAATTCATCCCGAATTATGACACTTTCTCCAGTCCAGAATCATACTTCGGTCCTCTATGTATATGTTCGATTTAGCTTATACTAGAATTTTTCCAATTCTCTAGAAATTCGCCTCAAGTTCTAAAATTTCGACTAGGCTTCTAAAAGTTCGCCTTCAATGATAAAATGCAAAAAAAAAGAAATAAAGGAAGTTAGTAAAATTATTTTGGCGAACATTTTCCGGAAAGAATATATAAATTACAACCAAGATTGAAAAAAGAAAGAAAGGATTTTGTTTATTTTAATTAACCCACAAGAACGAAATTTTTTGTATTTTATAGAATTTTTATATTTTATTTTAAGAAATACAGCACGTTTTGCATTGTATTTAGCTAACTCGGCAATTTTGCGTTTTATTTATTTAAGGCGTTAGTTTAGAATTTATATTTTTATAATTACTATTTAATGCTAGTTCGCCGAGCAATAGAATAATTGTTAATCAAATGATATAAAAATTTTTATTAGAGATTACAATTATTTTCTAATTTTAATTAGAACCAGTGCGTAAAATTTTAATTGCCACGATAAGGATCGGGAATGCATTTAAAATAATCGTCACTAACTATGTGGAGTTTTAATTGTATTAGACAAAGAAATAACTGATTTGCCAAAAGATTGGAAGATTTCCATGTCGACTTTAAGATTGGTAGCAAAATAATTCCGTTTTTGATTACAAAAGAAACATCCGTCCAGCAGAATCAGCATATATTTTCCCTAAGAAATTTTTAAAAAAATTACATTAATTATTTAATTAAAACTGATATTAAATATATTCATACTGCGACAATTGCGGACCCGACACTTGGGGATGAAACTGTCTGGAACCGAAGGTGGTAAAGTTGGAATTGCATTGTTTATAGGTTATTATTAGGCATAAAATTAGCTACAAAATGACATCAAAAGTTTTGGTCAATGTTGAATATTCACCGAGTTATGGCCAAAAAATCGACAAAATCGCAATTTTAATTAAATCAACGGTTTATTGGCCATAACTCGTTGAATATTCAATATTGACCAATGTTTTTAATCTCATTTTATAGCTAATTTTATGCCTAATAATATGCTATAAACAATGCCACTCCAGCTTTGCCAACTTCGGTTCCAGACCGTTTCGTCCGTAAGTGTCGGGTCAGAAATGTCGGCCAACCAAATATGGGTTAAGGGCAATTCGCACATTGGCAATTCGCACTAGGGTTGCACCCCCGGGGACGGGGATCCCCGAAACCCCGGGGATCCCCGATCATTTTCCCCGAAAATCAACCCCGAGATGTTCCCCGAAAATTTATTCCCCGAAAATCAGCCCCGAAATGTCCCCCGAAAATTTGATCCCCGTGACGGGGAATCCCCGTCCCCGTTGTCATCCCCGGACTTTTTCCGTCCCCGAAAATGTTTTGGTAAGGGAAAAAATATTCGCTTTTTTGGCCATTTTTACATTAAATATAGATAATTTAAATGTTTTATATCGTAAATTTTGTATTCCAACCCGAAAAAGAATTTAATAATAAAGATATAAGTAAGATATAATATTACAATATTGTGCATAAAAATTATCCATAAACAAAAGGATATTTAATATCTGAATTAGGAATTTTATAATGTGCTGATAGTCTAATTTATTATGATTTTTCATGGGTCATAATATTTATGAGACTTTGAAATTTGTATTAAAAATCAGTGAAAATATTCAAATAATTCAAAAAATTTTCTCCGACGGCGCCTATCGGCACCATCGGAATATTTTTTGCCTTCTATCTTATTGTCAAAAATGTGCGATTTTCAGCATAAAAATTAACAAAAATTTAAAAAAATTTCTTCGGTGGCGCCTATCGGCACCACCGATTAGTAAGTAATATTTTCTATTTTGTAGATAAAGAATAAAGATAGAGCAGCAGGGCTAAAAATTTCCTATTACTGTAATGGCCGGAGGGATCGATTAAAAAATACAATAATTTTCCCTTTAAAATTTTTCAAAAGCATACAACGGGAGCTTTTCTATCTTTTATAATTCGAATTTACTAACAATAAAAATACAAATAAAAGGAAAGTTAAAATTTAAAAAATATCAAATTTAAAATTGTTATTGTAATCTTATTACTAAGGGAGATTTGAAGAAATCTCATAACAATAATGATAATTAAGCTTATAATTAACTCCAAATTTTCGCTAGACAATTAACAAGCATGAAATTAGACCGAATTTTTATATTTTTAACCGAGATGGAAAAATTTTTAAGCATAATTTAGCTTTTTAAAAATTTCCTTTTAACCCCGTTTTTATCCCCGGGGCCCCGGGGATCCCCGAAATGATACCCGTTTTATCCCCGAATCCCCGACCCCGAAAAAGTTGCCCCCGGGGTAGCCCCGAGATGTTCCCCGAAAATTTCATCCCCGAAAATTTCTCCCCGAACGCATCCCCGTCCCCGGGGGTGCAACTCTAGTTCATAGCGTGGATGGTCGCAAATTTTCCAATTTTCATAGAAAGCATAATCATCAACGCCTGACTGAAATTGTTTTCTTATTTAATTTGCAAAAATATACTGTACAATTTTATTTGATCCTAAAAGTTATTTTGTTACTTATCGGTTTTGTGTCCGCTTTTTGGATATATTAAGAAAAAGTGAAGGTTCTCCTTTTGGGTCATCGGGATTAGGGTTGTGTTTCATCGGGGTCATTCAGGAATTGTATTAAATAGGTCGAATTCTTGTAAATTGAGCTAAAATTTAAAAAAAAAGAAAGTAAAAATAAGGATGTAATATAGCGATTCAATGTCATATAATTCGAACAATGTAATTAAAATAAAATCATTATTGCTCTTCAATATTATAATATGAAATTTCTGACCCATTCACCCTAAAAGAGAAATTCTTTTTTTTATTAAAAAAAATTTAACACTAATCGATGTGTCTCGATGAGATCTACAAAATAGTATAAAGTTTGTGGAGTCTAAAGCCGGTTTATGATTTATTATAGTCGAAAACATGCATATTTGCACCGTTTTAGCTTTTAGGAATCGTTCACATTTGCACTGTTTAAGAATTGTTCTAGTATCAAGGAAAGATACCGAGATGATCGTAATTGGTCGAAAAAACACAATCAGATCAGAAATCCAAATTTTAATATTTAACCAATGGAAAGGAAATTAAATTTACTATTTTTTGAAATTGGAATATGGTGGGTAATAAATTTGAAAAATCTTAGATCGGATATTATACACCAATTCAGTCGGCAAATAAACAAATCTCAATTAACGATGAAAAATTTTTATAAATTAACAATCGTTCCCACAATCTATTTAATGGGATTTTAATGAAATTCAAAATATTTTGTTTTATATTTTTTTAAATAATTATGGCTGTATTAAAAGTTAAAACTATATTTATACGAAATTATAATAATTGTATAATTCTTTTCTTGAATCGATCTCCATTTTAATGCGAAATTTATAATCCAAAGTCTGCAATGATTTATATTAATAGAAAATATTAAAAGTATGCATTACTTTCAATGATTCATCATCTTATTTTCTTCTTTCATGGATTGATTGGCCATTCAGTTTCAATCCCTGGACTTTTACATTGGCAGTTTTTCGGCCTTCTTTCTCTTTTCTCATCCAAACATCCTTCAAATTTCTTCCATTCTGGTCGATCAAATGTGGGAATGTCAAGTCCATAGCGTGGATGGTCGCAAATTTTCCAATTAGCATAGAAATCAAAATTATCCTGAAAATTTTCGTTTTATAATAAAATTTACAATCATTTTATTTGATTTTAGAATAAAAAGGTTATTTTTTGATGTCCCCATGTTTTTCATCCATATTATTTTTCTATATCTTTCTGAATTCTTTTCTACTAATTCAAGTTGTGATTTTTTGCCTCAAGAGATTTTTTTGATCATCTTTTAATGCTTGATCCAAATCCTATAAATTTTATACCCTCCGATAGAGCTCTCGAGATGAATCGATTGACTATAGATTTTCAGTGCTTAGATCAAAATTAAAAAATAATAAACCAGAAAATCTAATATGGTTTAGATGGTTCAATATTATGAATTTTGGTCAAATTGTGGTTTGCGGGAAAACAATACATAAACCAATGCAACTTGAATGAAATATTATCGAATAAAAAAAGTTTATATGTTCTAATAATTCTAATGTTATAAAAAATTTTAAAAATATTTTCGCTTATTTATTATATTAAGCTTTTTATAATATAAATCATAATTTTAAGAACAGAAAAATGAATGAAAATATATTTTATAAAAATATATTTTAAAAAAAAATTTTTTTTTCTAAAATTGGATAAGGTAAATTTAAAAACCAGCAGGTGAAAAAAAAAATAATAAAATTACTTTTATTTATTATATTTTCCTTTCATAGACGGGGAAAATTGGTTCAAAATTTGAAACATTTCTATGAATATTATTGCAAATGCATGCAACTTTATATTAAATCTATTATAATAAAATTTATATAATAAAGTAATTTATCAAAAATACAAAGGAAATGCTAGAATTTTTCAACAAATTTTATATTATTTTTAAATAAAAAACTCACCGTGAACTTATCAAAAAAACTATTTTCCCACCAATTCTCATAATCATCAACCGGCGAACAAATACGTTTAGATCGATATGCCTAAAAAATGTTTACATTTCTATAAAATAAATTAAATAATAAATTACCATTTTGCTTTTTCCTTCCAATAATTTGTCTTTCAATTTCTCCCTTAAATTTTTAATATTATTTATCAAATGTATATGTGAATTATGAATTAATTAAAGCCATGAATATAAAAATTTGTTGAATATGCATTAAATTTTTAAGTAAAGTAAATTAGAATAATTTTAGCATAAAACAATGTCATTTCTTGAAGAAAATTTCACCATAAAAATTTAATAAAAAACAAAATATTGAATATAGATTTTTGTATAATTTATTTGTTTAATTAAAGGAAAAGTTTAAAATTCGCCTTAGTGATTCTTTTGATAAAAAATTCATGAGATACCATTATTAAAATTTTGCTTGTATTTTATTGTTTATTTGGTCTTTGGTGCCAATCCAAAAAATTTACAAAAAAAGTTGTGTTTCCTAAAAAAATTGTTAAATGTCACCTTTTCTAGTGTAAAAATATTGCTTTTTCAGGGCCAATGGTGCAGAAAAAGCATGTTTTATAGCCATAACTCAATGTTAAAATTCATCAAGTAAAAAAGTATTTCACTTTTGATTGAAAGCCACATTATAAACCTACAAGAATAGCTAGGTCTCGTTTCATACCCTAGATTATAAGATGAATAACTCCCGTAAAGATTTTTGACATTTATACACTTTTTAGGAAAAGAAAAATTTTCAATTTTACTAAACGCACATTCGCTGCTTGTTTATTAATTTTTTTACCTTTCCTCCAGATAATATTCAGCATGCACCAGTAATTCGCGAATGTCAATAACATTGGTCTCACCACGCATATTCCAAACATCTTCAGTTTCAAAATTGAATGAGCAACCCGTACCATTTGTAATTTTTTTAGTAATAGTATGTTGGCATGTTTTGTGTCCTATCAAAGATTTATTATAATTGCTTTTGAACCAGTGATTGTTCCATATTACACTACCGCCGCGTAATCCAATTGGAACATAAAATTTGAAATCATGTGCACAACACTGTAACGTTAAATAAACATATATTTAAATATTTAAACGATATCATGATTCTTGGTCCAAAAACATTTTGGTCCAAATTCAAAGGACTAAAAAATAACATTTGGTCAAAAACTATGCCATTTACTCCAAACTATTCAGTCAGTTAAAAAACTCATTTGAGTACAAAACTGTAAAAAATAACATTTTGAATTCAGAAGGAAAAATAAGTATTCTATTCTTGATCAAATATGTTCTAATTTCAACTATACAGAAATGTTGACAATTCTAGATATCAGCTATTCGAAATTATTTATTAATCTGAATTAATTTAGAGATTACTGAACAATGGGAAAAATGTTCCATATATGAGGAGGGGAAAATAACCATGTCATTGATAAGAAATGGTGGTTTCAATTTATGAATTTTCGGTTAACTATGAAAGTTGTTGGCAATAAAGGAAAATGAGTTGTATGCATATAAGCAAGGAACAGACGATTTTTAGAGTATAAAAATGGTTTCCCTTTCAGATTTGATATAGTTTTGCTAAAAACCATATAATTTAAGAAAAATGGTAAATGAATGAAACAATACAATATTTAAAAATAATTATGATAGAAATGAAGCAATAAATCACAAATTATAAAAGTATAAATATATTTTACTAATATTTAAAAATTTCGGACCAAATGATTTTTTAAAATCCAAAAAATTTTCGACGAATGTTTTTTTATATTCCTTTGGACTAAATGGCTTTTGGTACCTACCAAATAAATATCGGATCAAGTATGTTAAGGCATACTACAAACCAATATTCAAAAATTTTTTAAAAATGAAAATTTGATGTTCAGAAATTTTAAAAATTAATAATATTTAAACCAGGATTCTAAGATTTTTTTTCAAAATAAATTACACTCGCCTTGAAAATAAAGATTTTGGGGTCAAAATAAATATTTTCGTTTTAACCTAAAATAAATTGATTAAATTTTTTAATTAAGTTTTTTTATTATAAATAAGCAAGAGGGGATATATCAACCAGGACAGAATTATACTTTTTTTTGAGAAAAAATTTTTACAATTTTTCGAGCCGTAAGCAAAAAAAAAATAATTTAAAAAATCAAAATTAAAAATTTAGATATAAAATTGGCCGTGCAGCGAAAAATTTGACCCAAAAATGGCCGCGCAGCGAAAATTTTTTATCATTTTTATAATTTCATGGAAAAAAAGTACATAAAGTACACGATGGCCAAAATAAAGTACAAATCTTTAAATAAAGTACATTTTTATTTTCAAAGATTTGGCCTCTCAAATAAAGTACAAATCTTTAAATAAAGTACGTCTGAGAACCCTGATTTAAACAGAGCGAATTTTTAATTATATAATATTGTAATAAAAATAAAATAAAAAATTACAATTTTAAAAAGGAGCATTAAAAATATTAAACTATTAATTAGAGTGAATTTTTAATTATATAATTTTATATTATAATATTTGATAAAATTAGAACCTCGCCAAAACGATTAAGAATGTAGCAATTTGTTCGAAAAAACACTTCGAAGGAATGAAGATTTGCAGTGGGCAATTCCATAATGACACTCTTATTAAAAATGCCATTATGTGTCTCATTAAGCACCGTTTCCAATATTTCAATATACTAAATTTAAAATGATCCAAATTAAATTCAAAAAAAAATAACAATATTCTACGACCGCTTCTCCAAGTGGGACTCCATTCTTTTTCACTCGGATATATAATCGACCTTCGGCAGCTCGAAATTGACCACATTTAAATTGCAAATTGAAGTCAATTCGCTTTGTATTTGGAGGACATTCTCCTGGATCTCTTGATGGTTGAGCGTAAATGAAGACAATTAATAAGAAGGAAAAGGGAAGACTGAATGAAAAATTCATTTTCTTGAATTTCTAAATAAATTTTTAAATTAAAAATGAAAAAAAATAATAATTATTATTAAACAAAAATATAAAATATTAATTTTAAATTTTGATTGAGCGAATTATGGAATAAAAATTAAAAAGTAAATTCATTGAATCATCTTTTGGGCAATCGTTTTCTCCTGTTAATTCACCTAATGAATCATAAAAATAAAAAAAAATGAAAATTTTTATAAAATTATTTTATATAATAATAATATTAAAAAGTACATATATTCTATAGAATGATTTCAAGAATCCAGTTGGAAATTTTGTTATTGTAGAGTTTTTTACATTTTATTAAACGATTACTTAACTTTTAAATACACTTTTAACGGAAAAAGACAAAAAATTGGGTGGATTTTCAATTTTGGGGATAATTTACAAGGAAAATGGAACTCCATGTTTGTAAGTCAAAAAATTCATGAAAAAAAGAAAAGAAAATAAAGTTAATCTGCTCTATTGAGAAAATAGTTTGGCGGCGAAAATATTATATTTGAAGCCAATAGGTATGCATTTTATTGAAAATATAATTAGCCTTAGCCTGCTGTGGCATATTACGTTCGAATTGGTTGGGAATGCCTTAAAAAATAATTTATTCAGATTATCATCACAATAGAAATTAGCTCGAATTTTTTTAAATCGAACTAAAATTGAGTAGAATGATAGAGTGGGAATGTACATAATAAGCCTTTTAATTACTTAAATAGTAAAGTAGAATTTGATAATTTAATTAAAATTCATTATCGCCATCATCATTTGATATTTTTTTTTATGATTCCTCATTTCATTCATTCATTCACCTATTCATTTTTATTTAAAATTTTATTATTCAATTTTTTTAATAATTCAACTTTATGTAAAATTTATTAGTCCTCTAATTTTATATAATTAAATTAATTAAACAAATTTCTCAGTTAAAAAAAAACTTTTATTGGAAATTTATGCTTATTTTCTATAACTTTATTAATTTTATTTTATGTACTAAATTAATATATTAATGATTTCAAAAATTAATTAAAATTATTTTATTTTATTTACACATAAATGAAAAAATAAATAATAAAGAAAAATTACTGGGATAAATATGAGCATTAAAATTGTATTAATTATATGATATTTTTATTAATTAATATAAATTGTTGAGAATTGTTCCACTGGTCCATCCATCTGCTTGACGCCTCTTTCGGCCATATAAATTTGATAGAATTGTTCCACTGGTCCATCCATCTGCTTGACGCCTCTTTCGGCCATATAAATTTGATAGAATTGTTCCACTGGTCCATCCATCTGCTTGACGCCTCTTTCGGCCATATAAATTTGATAGAATTGTTCCACTGGTCCATCCATCTGCTTGACGCCTCTTTCGGCCATATAAATTGGATAGAATTGTTCCACTGGTCCATCCATCTGCTTGACGCCTCTTTCGGCCATATAAATTGGATAGAATTGTTCCACTGGTCCATCCATCTGCTTGACGCCTCTTTCGGCCATATAAATTGGATAGAATTGTTCCACTGGTCCATCCATCTGCTTGACGCCTCTTTCGGCCATATAAATTGGATAGAATTGTTCCACTAGCTGATCCATCATTGTAGAATGTTTGCCGTTTATTCCTTTCCATTTCAGTTGGCATTTCTTCAGCTTGTCGTCTTTTTCGGCCATATAAATTGCTGAGAATTGTTCCACTGGCTGAACCGTCCACAAATTGTGCCGTTGCTCCCATTTCGGTGCCAATGAATTCAGAAAGGATAATTCCGGCCAATAAGACGAATAAAATCATTGGAAGATTGGATTGAATCATTTTTGGTAGGCTTGGAAGAAATTTAGGAAATATTTGTTGTTTTTGATTGAAGAAGATTTTTGGTGTTTTTAGGGTTTAGTTGATCCATTTCCAAAATCGGCGGTCTTTTATATTCCCCAAAGTTTTTTAACACTACAAAATTTTCTGACAATTTTGTGCACAAAAGACGACCATAAATTAATCAACACAAATTTTTGTGCACATCAACAAAATGAACACATTTTTTGGGGAGAATTTCTTCCTCTATTTGTCGATTTGGAAAGAAGATTGATCATTGGCGTTTTTCCAATTTTCATTGCGCACAAATTTATTACAAATTTAACAACTAAGTCACAAACACACAAAAAATCAAATACAAATAATGTGTTTAATAACAATGTTCATTAAATTTGGTAAATTTCGTATGATTTTTGCATGGAATCAAAGAACTTATTATAAATAGCAAATTTAATGTTCACTAATTTGCAAAACTGATTTTCATGTGAATGGAAATGCAGAGAAGTGTGTAAATTAAAAATAAATAGAAAAAGAAATTTTTTAAAACCAAATGCTGTAAAAATAGAATATAATTTTTAATGATGGACAAATGTGTTAAAAATTATATAAAAAATAAAATTTAACTTGATAAATATCTTGCAAAAAGGCACAAAATAATTTTTTAAAACCCTTTTTTAACATAATTTTTATTGATCTACATTACTTTTTTTTTGCCATATTTACCAAATCATTCAATTGTTATATAAAATTATTAATATTTATTAAATCATTTTTAACAAATTTAATGAAAAATATGCATTTATATATTTTATCATTAATTTATTAAATATAAGAACTTTTTTTTAAAAAAGTAAGTATCAGAAATTCTTTTTTAATTTTGGCAAAATTTTTCCAATATCACAACAAAATGTGATTTTGTTGATCTTTTTCTTTTTTAATTTTTGATTATATATTTACTATTTATGCGTTATTTTATTCTAACTAATATTTTCAAAAAAATCATCTAGTAAATGTTTTCCATTTTCATTTTTGATCCATGTCTAATTTGATTAGCTATATTGAAGAAGAGAATAATATTTATATTTACATTATTTTAAAAGAAAATTAATTTACCCCAATTGTCAAAAAATAAATTTATTAAAAAAATTTATTGTGATTTGTGCATTGTAATTTATTTCGTGATCAATTTGATCATTTTAATTTCTACATTAATTTGCTCAACAATAATCACTAACCACAAAACATAATTAAATGAAAGAATTATGGGAATGAATGGGAGGCAATCGCCGCGTTGTGTGCACAAAAATTTGTGTTGATTAATTTGTGGTCGCCATTTGTGCACAAAATTATCAGAAAATTTTGTAGTATTAAACAAACCATTTTGGGGGAATATAAAAGACCGCCGATTTTGGAAATGGATTAACCAAACTCATAAAACACCAAAAATCTTCTCCAATCAAAAACAACAAATTTTTCCTTATAAATTATTTCGAAAGCTATCAAAAATGATTCAATCCAATCTTCCAATTATTCTTTTCGTCTTATTAGCCGGAATTGTCCTTACTGAATTTATTGGCACTGAAATGGGAGTAACAGCACAATTTGTTGACGGTTCAGCCAGTGGCACAATTATCAGCAATTTATATGGCCGAAAAAGAAGACAAGTTGAAGAAATGTCAAAAGAAATGGAAAGGAATAAACGGCAAACATTCTACAATGATGGATCAGCTAGTGGAACAATTCTATCAAATTTATATGGCCGAAAGAGGCGTCAAGCAGATGGATGGACCAGTGGAACAATTCTCAACAATTTATATGGCCGAAAGAGGCGTCAAGCAGATGGATGGACCAGTGGAACAATTCTATCAAATTTATATGGCCGAAAGAGGCGTCAAGCAGATGGATGGACCAGTGGAACAATTCTATCCAATTTATATGGCCGAAAGAGGCGTCAAGCAGATGGATGGACCAGTGGAACAATTCTATCCAATTTATATGGCCGAAAGAGGCGTCAAGCAGATGGATGGACCAGTGGAACAATTCTATCCAATTTATATGGCCGAAAGAGGCGTCAAGCAGATGGATGGACCAGTGGAACAATTCTATCCAATTTATATGGCCGAAAGAGGCGTCAAGCAGATGGATGGACCAGTGGAACAATTCTATCCAATTTATATGGCCGAAAGAGGCGTCAAGCAGATGGATGGACCAGTGGAACAATTCTATCAAATTTATATGGCCGAAAGAGGCGTCAAGCAGATGGATGGACCAGTGGAACAATTCTATCCAATTTATATGGCCGAAAGAGGCGTCAAGCAGATGGATGGACCAGTGGAACAATTTTGTCCAATTTGTACTGAATTGACTTGCTGCTGGAGAAATATCTCAAAATTTTATAAAATTTAACTGCTCATATTTATATTCTAATTTTTGATAAATATTTATTTATTTTATCATTTAATAAATTTTTCAAATAAAATCTTACAAAATCAACATAAATTTATTCTGGAATAATTAAATTATAAATAATAAATTAAGAAAATTAAAATTTAGAAATTCCTGAAAAAAATGATAAAAAATTACATTTTTAAATAAATAGAAAATTAATTTCAAAAAATTTTTATCTTTTAATGAAAACATTTTTTAACTCAAAATCTTTATATTTTGCCATTGATTTCATTTAGTTCTGCTCTATGAGCAGTCGCAAGCATATTGGTGAAATTGATTATTAATCATTGTATTGTAATAGCATTGAATTGAATTCTTTAAAAATTAGTACAATTAATTACTGATCAATTCATAATCATGAAAATTTTAAATTTGAATTTTTTCCGTCTATTTTGTCCAATTTAATCTAATCTTGATAGCCAAATGCCTCAACATTTACTGGAAAAGTCAAATTTGTAAATATAAATATCAAGAAGAAATTTTCGACAAATTCGTAAATTTTTCTGCTCTTATAATACAACTTGTTTCCATCGGTAACAATAATAAATATCGTAAATTATTTACTAACTTATTAATATTAACATGGCGAAAATAATATAATTTTATCAGAAATTGAATTGGGATTCGTGATAAAATCAGAGATATATTAAATAATATTGGGGCTTGCGGATTGATTATATTATTGGCAAATAAAAATAATTTGTTTTTTAAATCATAAATACCATTTTTCAAATATTTCCCTCATCTTTCTCTTTTTCATATTGATGCACAATTTTTGGATAACCTTTGTACAATTCAACATTCTGCTTTGACTTTTCCAATCCTGTATACTGGAAAATAAAAGAATCATATTTTTATTTTCATATTTTTCAAAAATTAATTTTTAAATATTTAATATTATTATATTTTATTTTAAAACATTTTTGATTAATATGTGATCCAATAAAATTAAAAAAACCGTTTCTCATTTTTGAATTAAACCTAATAAGAATTATTATGAAAATAGTTTAAATTTTTGATATCTTTTAAAGCTTTTTTTAAAAAAAATTAAATCCACAATATCAAATATCTTACATAGAAGAATTTAATATATTGAACGGCCCAAAACAATCCGTCATTATTCATGCTGGCCTCAGTTGAATTGCCATTTTGTACATAAAATTTGTTGTCAGCACCAATGCGAATTTTCACATCAAATTCATCATTCGATGGAGAGAAAGGCAGTCTAGTTTCTATTTTTTCGTACTTCAATTTTCCATCTTTATCATACTGTAAATAAATTAATTAAAATTTAATAAATAGGTTAATTTATTTTTTTATAATTTTTTAAAACATTTTCCTTCCCAGCCCTCTTTATAGATAGTTGAAAATGTTAATCATTTTTAAATAAAACCACCTGATCTTTTAATAAATAAAATATCGTAGATTTAGAATCATCCGATTTCGGCCTGTATTCAAGATTCGCTCTTAGAATTCGAAATGTTTCTGAATTTGTAAAATTCCATCAATTCATTAATTATATTCCTATAAATTCACTATGGTTTGGAAGGTCCCGCGAAAGATCAATGAATAAATCCCTGATTTCTTTGAATCCGTTATGGAATTTTCCTTTGAAAATAATGACATCATTGATGCGCAATGGTCGACCCAATCGCATAATTAAATTTTCACGCGTTGGCATGCCCAGCGGTCCACTCAATTCAATTTGTTTTTGTTCAGGCGCAGTCAACCATTTTTCCAAAGAATCCGAAGGCCATGTGATTTTTGCTTCGATAATCTTACCTTTAGTTAATTTTTCCTAAAAATAAAATTAAAATTAGGATAGTAGTTCGAATTTTGATTATTTTTTTAAAAATAAGTAACAGAAATTAATTGAATTTAATATAAACATAAATTAATTAATTAACTTAATAAAAAAGGAATTATTAAACTTAACCCAGTTATAGGCTAAAGGAATTTAAGAATTATATAAAGAAACATAAAATTTGCGAAATTCTCACATTTTATATAGAAATTCTATTGTTTCAAAAAAAATTTTAAATCAAAAATCCAAATATAATTTTTAAAAAATTCTATTACTTACTTCTTCAATTCGCAACAAATCGACCATTTCAATAGACAATATATGTTTAAATTTGAACAATTCCATTCCATCAATCAGAATTTGATATTCTTCTTTTTGGACAATAATTTCTAATTCGAATATGCCAGCAAATATAAAGTTTTCTAAGCTTTCTGTAGTGAAATTTTCTACCATTCCATTCTGAATGAATTACTTATATTATTATCAATTCAAAATACTATTACCGAATCCATTCTTCCATAATCAAAATAGAAACGATCGGTAATATTTTGTGTATAAAGACTCAACCAGAGAACATTTTTGCCAACTGTATTGAGTATAAAATGGTAAATAAATAATTTTAAATTAAATAGTATGTATTTAATTATATTTAATTCGATTTAATTTTTTAAGAAATAAACTGGCCAGAACAAGACAGAATATGCAACTTCTATGTGATGAAACTTTCACCAAATAAGATGTCGCATATTCGGTCTATAAAACGTAATCTTGGTCAAAAACAGTTTTTTTAGAATGTCTCTATTTTAAAATCTTTTATCGGTTTTTTGAAAAAATGGTGGTTTTCGGTTATAGTAATTCTAATTTTTGGTTATTTTTAGCAAAATTTTCCAATTTCGATTTGAAATTTCATGGATTTTCTCAAAGAAAATCGAATTTGACCAATTTATATTGAAAAATGAAGGAGCAAAATTTTTCTCCATATTTTTAATTGTTTAATGGTTATCGAAATTAGGTAATGGAAAAAATTTATAAAAAAAGACGTACAATGCTGATTATATTTGGAAGCATCATGTTGTAAATAAATGGTAATGTTCCAATCATTTGTATTTGGAATTTTCATTTTAATATTAATTGTACTGCCAATTTCCAATCGCTTATCCAATCTATAGCTCAATGGAAGGGTAATATCAGAATCAAACTTAACAGAAAAAATTTATTATAATATTTTTATTATTTATAGTTAAAACTTGTTTCCATTCTTTTTTTGGTTTTGCTTCTAGCAAAAAAAACACTCCTTGAATTTTGATTGTATCAAATTTGTCCGGTGTTGGGAATTCCCAATAATCTGCCATTAAAATGCGCTCATCACCGTTGAAAATTTGGTATTCATATTGATTAGCGTAAATACGCAAATTTAATATTTGATTCAGCGGTAATGTAATATTATTGGAAATTGAAGTCTCCTAAAAATTAATATATTTAGATGTATCCAAATTTATAATAAAATAAAAACGCACATTGTAAACCAATGTAACATTTTTCTCACCAATGGACAGTTCCATCAAAATATTTAGAGATGGAAAATATTTTTAAATTATTTTAATTTATTAAAAAATTTCATTTACATTTATTGCATTTTCTCTCGTCCAAACAATGGAAAATGATTTTGATTATTTCGTTTGGCAACAATTTCAAGAAGAATGTAATTTGATTAAAGGGATTAAATGCACTTTCCAGTGGATAATCATGATCTATTTTTTCAATAGCAGCCACATTAAGCTGAAAAAATTTTTAAAAAATGTATTCCATTTTTCATACCCGCGGTTTTCCATTCATCAAAAAAATCAATCCTTGAATTGTGATTGTATCAAATTCGTTCGGTGTTGGAAATTGCGAATAATTTGCCATTATTTTACTTTCATCGCCAATGTAAATCTCATATTCAATTAGACTTGTGTCAATACGAATTTGCAATGTCCGATTTTCAAGCAATTTAGTTTTATTTGTGAGAGATTGGTTCTGAAAATGAATTAAGAATAAAATAATATTTATCATAAATAATTATGAATTTTTACGAACTTTGTAAATTAATGACAAGTCATGCTCGCTAATGTCCAATTCCATCGAAATATTGAGGGCTGAAAATTTTTTCTTTAAATTTTAAACTTTTCATTTAATCTTAATTTAAATGATTTAATTTTGTTAATATTGGTAATTTTAATTAATTTATATAAATTTACATTTTGCGCATCCTTTCCCATTCATACAATGGAAAATAATTTTGCATCTAGTGATATTTTGCAACAATTTCAAAGTGAATGTAATTTGATTGAATGGATCTAATGTGCTTTCCAATGGGTAATCCTGCGCAAATTGTTCAATAGCAGACAAATTTGTTGTGTCGATGTTGCCGTTAGGCTGAAAAAGAATTAAATTTTTTGTAATTTTTCTACTAAAAATATTGCAAACATTTTCCCATTCTTTTCTTGGTTCTGGCAAAAGAATCAATCCTCTGATTTTGATTGTATCGAATTTGTCAGGAGTTGGGAATTGTGAATAATTTGCCGATAAAATGCGTCCAGAACCGCCGAAAATTACATATTCAAATTGGCTAGCATAAATGCTCAATTCTAATTTCCGATTTTCAGGCAAATTAATTTGATTATCGATCGATTTATTCGAAAAAAATTAAAAAATATTAAAAAAATTGGATATAAAACGAACATTGTAAACTAAATAAATATCATTCTCGTTAATGACCAATTCCATTGAAATATTTGCTGAATTAAAATAATAAAATTTAATTATTTTTTAATTGTTTCTAATTAAATTATATAATTAAATAAAAAATACATTTTTCGCAATATTTTCCATTCGAACAACCGAAAATAATTTTGTATTCCTTGTTTAATAAAATTTTGAAAATGATTTTAATTTGATTGAAAGAAGTGAATGCACTTTCTAGTGGATATTCATGCTCAAATGCAAAATCTTCTTCAATAGTCCATTCATGAAGAAGCAAATCGCCTTTAAACTGAAATAAATTTGTTTAATTTATTTATAAAATTTTTTATATTGCCTGAATATAATTTGGCCTTCCAATCGTTGGCAATTCACCCACTCCAATTTGGTTAATCAAAATTAGATCAGCCCCAATTGATTGGACAAAATAGAACAAAAATTCTTGTCCATCGCCTGCTGCGGGTAATAGTTTATTAATATTTGAGGCATTGATGAACACTTTCTCTGTCCAATCCTATAAAATTTTTACAAATTTAGTAAATTGAAATTAGAATCTAATTAAATTGTCATATTTTGTTTAAAATTAATATTATTGAAAATTTAGAAAATTTTTTATATTTTAGCTAATTTTCAAACGATTTTTTGTCGAATATTTAATTTATAAAATTATTAATTTAAATGAATGAATTGTGCAAAAATTTCATAATTTTTTCAATTTTTTGAATAATTTAATTTCTAAAATTTAAATAAAAAGTAAAATAAAAAATTTATTTTGCCCAAAATATAATAAAAATAAATTCAAATTTTTTTACCATTCATTTTAATTTTACAAATTTCCAATCCTTAAATATAAAGAATAAAAATGTTTTTACCGTGCATTCTTTGTTACATCTTCCCACTTGATAAAAATTTTCAATCAGATTCACATGAAATCTTGCCACAATTGCACCTTCATTTCGTTCTTTATCATATTGAACCAAGTTTATGTCAAATTTTTTTGCATTTTTGCGCAATTCCAAATTGACAATTACATATATGTCCTTTTCAAATGGATTTGAATAATTCAATTCTAATGAATATGATGGATCATAAAATGGCTCATCAGTGGCATTGTTGAACTTTGAAATAATTGAAGGAGATATTGGCTTGCTCTGAAACATTTAAAATTCAAAATATTTTGCTGTTCATACTATTATTTTATAACGATACAATTCCCATCCCGAATCGGCTTCAATCTATAAAAAAAAATATTTGAAGGAATTAATATATATTTTTATTAAGTAAACCCAAATATAATCAATCGAAATGTTCGATGGCATATTAATTGATTGTTTGAATTTAAATGCCTTGTCCTTCAAGCAATTCAAAGACACATTATAATTTCCATTTTCTTCCACACGAATGTCCAAGGAGAATTTTTGATCAAGATTATTTTCAAGATTTTGATCAATTTTATCCAAAATTGTTTCACTGTTCGGTTGTTCATATTTCGTAAAATTCTAAAAATTAAAAAAAATTATTAATATTCAAAATTGCGAGAAAAAAAACAAACATATATACTGTAAAAATTAATATAATTCCGTCGAACATCAACTATTAGGATTGTTTCGCCCACTGAAAAAATTATTTACAATTTAATAATTGGGTGGAAAAAATTTTTTACAACATAAAATTTTATCACTTAAGGGAAAATTTTTTAATGGTTTAATAGTTTTAATTAGTAAATATGCAAAAAATTCTACTTACTAATTGAATTGGGCTCCGACCAATTGTGCAATAGGTGAATTTTGAAATTTTTTCCTTCATTTTTATTTAATAGACCAGTTATGTGAATAATGTCATCCTTTTTCAATGAACTATTCAATATATCAGTAAAGGGCAATGTCAAATTCATAATCGTCGAATTGTTTGTGATATTTTGGTTTTCAGCATTTTGATTGGGAACTTCAAGATTTTGATCGACAGGTTCCAGAAACTGAAAAAATTTGCAAATTTATTTGTTTAATTTTTATTTATATTTTTTTATCTTAAAATGTTTTGCCTTATTTTGATTTCCATTAAAATGTATTTTGCCTAATTTTGATTTCCATTAAAATGTGTTTTGCCTAATAAAATGTATTTTGCCTAATTCTGATTTCCAATAAAATGTGTTTTGCCTAATCGTGATTTCCATTAAAATGTGTTTTGCCTAATTCTGATTTCCATTAAAATGTGTTTTGCCTAATTCTGATTTCCATTAAAATGTGTTTTGCCTAATAAAATGTATTTTGCCTAATTCTGATTTCCAATAAAATGTGTTTTGCCTAATCGTGATTTCCATTAAAATGTGTTTTGCCTAATCGTGATTTCCATTAAAATGTGTTTTCACTAAATTCTGATTTTTTTCAGAAAAAAATATGTTCTCATTTCCGTTAAATTTTGATTTTTTTTAAATGTATTTTCGTAAAATTCTTTTTTCAAAATAAAAATTGCTTACCCAAGCTCGAATATTGCATTTGCCCTTAATCATTTCTCCAGAATCCATATCGCATGTATCATGCCCTTTATCATGTTCATTATTCTCACTCGCAAATGTCAACATTCTGATTTTTTGTTCATTCAAATTCGAAGGCAATATATCAAAAGAAAGTGGCCAAAATCCAGCAGAATCAACAAGGTGTGCACCTCTGTGTTGATTGCCAAGAAATTGCTGGCGAATTTGATCATCAAATTCTTTCAATTCAAATTTTTCCAAATCCTGATTGTAAATGAACAATTTTGTGGTTATCGATGGATGTGATGAATTGGCCAAATCCAGGATGAAATTGCGTTGGTTGATTGGAAAACTTAAAAATTAATATTTAAAAAAATAATCTCAAAATAATTTCCAATTTAGAAATTATGAAGATCATATAATTTAATCAAATTCATTAAAATTAGAAAAAAAATTTAAATTTAAAAATGTATTGTTTATAAATAGGGAGCGGAGATTTTTTGATGTTAAAAATTGCAAATTAACGATTAATTAACTTTTTGTGAAATTTGACAAAATAAATTCCAAGAATCTCAAAATTGGTGTTTTTTGCATTTAAAATTTGTCCAAAATTTCCATAATAAAAATATGTCAAAAAATAAATCAATAACAAGAAATATATGATAAAAAAATTATTTATTTACTTTTTTCATCATATTTGATATGATACATACAAAAATAGATCAAAATCGGTGCTATGTCGATTCCCGAATAGTGCAAATGTGGGCTTTTTCGATATATAATAAATCAGAAACTGGTTTTAGACCCTACAAACTTTATACCATTTTGTAGATTTCATCGAGACGCATCGAATGGTATAAATTTTGTCATAGTTTAGTTAAAAAATTAGAGTTTTAAACTAAAAACTTAAAAATATGGTTTAAACAGTTTAACTATTTAATTTTTGGCTTAAACTGACACTTTTTATACCAATCGATGCGTCTCGATGAGACCTACAAAATGGTATAAGATTTGAAAGGTCTAAAACCGGTTTCTGATTTATTATAAATCGAAAAAACCCACATTTGCACTATTTGGAAATCGCCCACATTTGCACGGTCCTTTGCCTATTCGGTAATTGACCCCTTACGTCATAATCAACTAAAAATTCGTTCCCTTTTTATAACAATTGAAAAATTTAACAATTAATTTTAAAAATAAAAATGCTCTTATAAAACCTGTAAGAATTAAATGACAAATTCAAATTGACATTGTCAACATCAACATCAATGTAGATTCCATGCCATATTTCGCCTTGTTCAATCGGGCATTTATTAACCCAAGGATTCTAAATTTGAAAATTATTATAATAAATGATTTAGCCTACAGTTTCCAAATTATTTGCCAAATGAAAGCCAATTTCGGGTGCCATTCCATTATGCATGGCATTTGGATCCAATTGACTTGGATAGCAGAGAAGAAGCCTTAGAAAAATAAAAAAAAAATTTGAAAAAGATAAAAGCTCAAACTGGCAATGTCCTTTGCCTTCTACTCGAAATTGGATTCGATAGGAGCCCGGTGAGGATTCGCCCATTGAACCATAGCATTGTTTGAGCACAAAATCAGATGAAATTAATTTCTGGATGCCATTTTCATCAGTCAATTCAATGCTTGAAATTTTGGATTTAATGGAAAGAAAAATTTATTTTTGTATTACATTTGATCGGTCAGATGGAAAATTGGAAGTAGGAGAAGCAAAATGGCAAATAAATTGCCAATCATTTATGCTGAAGAAATTTGTTTAAATAATAATTTAAATTATAATAAAATTTAGATAAATAAATTTTTCATTAAATTAAATGATTAAAAAATTGACTAATAAATTTAAAATAAATAAGTGAATGAAATGAAATGACGAATCATAGAAATTCAGTATTAAATGACGACCAATGATGATGAATTTAAATTACATTTAGAACAAAATTTTATAAAATAACATTTTTGTGAATGAAATATATATTAAAGATTGATTTGAAAGGAAAATTTATAAAAAGTATACAGCAAATTTGAGAGTTCAATATGGTTAATTCAATTTTTATAATTAATTAAGTTTATTTTCTTCGTCTTTTATTCAAATTCATGATAATGTATGAGCAAAATTTAATATTCTAAATTTGAGCAAATGATCGGCACATTTTTGTAAGCCATCGATTTCCATTTTGTTGTTTTAAAAAATACATTTTGTTTAAAAAGCATTTAGGAAATTTTTTTGTATAATTTTATGAATTATAAATTCAATTACAATTTTCAGTTCACTTTTAATTTCAAATTAATTATATTTAAAAAACAGCTTAGCACTTTAACAAAAAGCACTAAAATTAAGCAAAATTATTCATCTAAAAATTTCATTTAAACGGTTATTTATAACCTTTTCAAATTTTTAATTTTTTTTTATTTATGCGGATTTAAACCCATTACCCGAACATTCCTACAAATTTACTCATTCAACCATTTCTCTGCAGTTCCATCCTTTTATTTTGTCATTTACAATTGAATGGACCCATCATTTTACCCTAATAAACCCTCATCTCACCCATCCGACGCTAATGCCGAATTTGGCCAATTTACATGCCCTCGATTTTTAAATTGCCCCTCAAAATTTCATTACGGGCCAAACGCACCGCATCGATTTCTCCTATATAGCATTTAGGTAGGGCCAATCTACCATTACTTTTGCCATCACCATCACTTCATTGGCTCATATTTTTGGCCATGGAGAGCCTCCATTCTATCCATAAATGGGACCGAAAAGCTGATTTTGGCCAATGGCGTCTCCATTCTATCTCTTCCTATTGATTAGATATTCCTTCATCCCCCTTCCCTCTCTCCACATTCTTTGGCATTGGCTTTATGTGCCGGCTAACTGCACTTTCCATTTTTGGCCAATCCTTTCTAATGATACTGCGCTGCTTTTTTCCTTCCCTTTTTTGCCCGCAAAATTTTCACCTCTGCCCCTCCATTAGCTATTGCCGTTCGCCTCAAACCTCCCTACACAAAATTTGCACTTTCTCATAGGATCAATCATGCAAAAAGCTGGTTTTGGCCATAGGGTCCCCATTTATTTCTTCTCTGCAGGATATGTGCCGGCCTTAGCAGGCCAACTACCTCTCCATTTTTGTCCAATCCCCATGTAAAGCTATTGCGGCTCTGCGCTACTTTTTTCCTTCCCTTTTTGGCCATACAATTTTCTGATCATCTCTGCCCAAAATTTTTCCCTCCCCTTTTTTGGCCATTCGCTTCAAACCTCCCTGCAAATTTTTGCACTTTCTCATGGGATCAATCATTCATTTTCTGGAGCTTATATTTGATTTTGATTGAATGATGGACCCAATCAAATGATTGGAAAGTGGGGGAGGGGATGGATATTTGCCTTGGATTTGCTTTGGAAAGTGCATTAGCCATTAATGGATGATCAGATGCAGTGAAACCGAAATGAAAAAGAGGAGAAGTGCAGATTGGAGCGAGGAGAGTGGATTAAAATCATGGGATTGAGTGAGCAAGCACGAGCCGGCACGCCAACATCCTATACCCATTTTTGGTGGGGCCTTCATTGATTAATTGGCCATAAATAGGGCCATTTAAAAAGAGGAACAAAATGTGGCCTATTCATTCAACTCCCAATTCCATTCACAAAGCCATTAAATTCCATTCCCATTTTAATTCAATGCTCATTGCTTATTCGTAAAATCAACGTTGAATTTAATTTAATGTCAGCGATTTTAAAAAATTAACCAATTCTCCTAAAATTTTTCAAAATATTATAGCCCGTCAGACTGGTATATCACGCCAAATTATAGCTAATCTAGCTAATTCAATCAAGATTCCGACAATTTTTTCTGCTGGATCAAAAATTCGGGGATCAAATCCAGCAATTTTTGGCAAATCTAGCCAATTTCCTAGCATTTTTAATCCAATCTGAAATCCGAAAAATTCGATTTCGCTGGTCTCTATTTCAAGTATTAATTAGCTTAATTTCCATCTCAGCGATTTTAAAATTAACCAATTCTCCTAATGTATTAATCACGCCAAATTATAGTTAATCTAACTAATTCACTCAAGACTCCGATATTTATTTCTGCTGGATCAAAAATTCGGGCCAATCCAGCAATTTTTGTCAAATCTAGCCAATTTCCTAGCATTTTTAATCCAATCTGAAATCCGAAAAATTCGATTTCGCTGGTCTCTATTTCAAGTATTAATTAGCTTAATTTCCATCATAAAAATAATATTTATGGAATGGAAACGTTCAGAAGTAACAACTTTATATTTTAATTAAACCCCGAAAACGCAATTAAATTTGAGGATAGATTTATTTTTAATTAAGTGAAGAATCTTCGAGATGAATTGATTGCTATAATTTTGTGAAATTCTTCTCCGGGAATATCAATGCCATTTTTTCTGTTTTTGTTAATTAAATTAGAATTAAAATTATCTTAAATATAATTTTCATTAGCAAATTAAAACCCCAAAGAGAATGGCTATTGTTTTGCTTTTTGCCCTATTAATTTCACCCCTAATCCCAATCGTCTATGGCCAAACAACGCCGCCTCCCACTCCAGCTCCGGGTTCATCCAGTGGTGAGGGTTGTTGCCCAAATGGGAAATTATCCGTGAAAGGCACCCAATTGGTGGGTGCCGATGGCACTCCGGTTCAATTACGCGGAATGTCCCTGTTCTGGAGCAATTTCCCCGAAGGCGCCCCATTCTTCAATGAACAAACCGTCCAATGTCTAAAATGCAATTGGAATGCAGATATTGTAAGAAATTATTCAAAATTTTAATATTTAATTTATTAAAATTAATAATATTGCCTAAATTTATAAGGTTCGTGCCCCAATGGGTGTTGAGACCGTTGGCGGTGAAAAAGGCTATTTGGACAGTCCCGATGAGAATTATAAAAAAATGGAGGCCGTCGTGGATGCAGCCATGAAAAATTGCATGTAAGCATTTTTGCTCATTTTAAATGGAAAAGTTGATAAAATGCTATAAACAGGGTCAAAAATTTTTCCGAAATCGAAAATTGAAATTTCGGAGATTTAAAAATTTCAAAATCGAAATTTCGGAGAGTTAGAAATTTTTCCGAAATCAAAAAACCAAAATTTCGGAAAGTTAAAAAATTTTTTAGAAATCGAAAATCGAAATTTCGGATAGTTAAAAATTTTCCAAAATTGAAAATCGAAATTTCGGAGAATTAAAAATATTTCCGAAATCGAAAATCAAAATTTTGTTGGGTTAGAAATTTTACCAAAAGAAATTCGACATTTCGGAATGTCAAAAATTTTTCCGAAATTGGAATTTCGGAGGGTTAGAAATTTTTCCGAAGACGAAATTACGATCCCAAAATTGAACGAAAATCAACATCGAATTCAAAAAATATCTAAAATTGAACCCATCACTGATTCATGCCATGATATCTCTATTAAATCTTACTAAAATAACTTTCAAGCGCAGCATTTCTTTGCCCATTTTATTCAAAATATATAAAAATTGCCATAAAAAAAGACAACTCTACATGTTTACTACTTTCCAGGTATGTTCTCATTGATTGGCATTACACATCGGCCACAGCCTATCCGGAAAAGGCAGCCGAATTCTTCGACAAAATCTCCAAAAAATGTGCCGGCAAATGTAATTGCCTCTACGAGACATGGAATGAACCGACCCAAGTGGATTGGTCCAGCACATTGAAACCATACCATGAGAAAATTATCAATGTGAGAAGAGAAGGGAAATGATGGAAAGGGTCCGAAAATATTAAACCCAAAACGACAATGGTCAAATTTGACAATAGAAATATTTTAAAAATATATTTAGCCATAGAAATATTAAATATATATATATGCCAAGAAATATTAATATATATATATATATATAAAGCCATAGAAATATTAATATATCTATTTATCCATAGAAATATTAATATATATATGACTTTAAAAATATTAAAAAATTTATGGCAATAGTAATATTAAAATATATTATATGTTCATAGAAATATAAGTTCCCCATAATCAAAAACCCCTAATAATACACGTTTTTAGTATAAAATAAATTTTTTAAGGGGGAAGAAAATTTATTATTACCATAATTTTTTGTAAGCCAATTCACGGTATTGGTGGTGAAAAAATCTGGGAAATTCCAAGAAAAAAACATGAATTCTAAAAGTTTCCAAAAAACCATATATTGTAACAAAATTTTATAGACAATCCGAAAGAATGACCCGGATGGTGTGGTCATTGCGGGCACACCTCAATGGGATCAACAATTGGACAAGGCGGCCGCGGATCCAATCAAGGATCAGAAAAATGTGATGTAAGTGATTTGGACATATTTTTTGGAAATTTTTTCAGGAAACAATATTAGTATTCATTCTTTCAGTTTCCCAATCCCTTCCCCCTCCACCCGGGTTTCCATAAATTTTTCCGAAAAATCATAATTGAATATTTCCCAAAAAATCACAAAACCCGGAAAATAATTTTTTGATTAAATCAGAAACCAGTTTTAGACCCTAAAAACTTTATACCAATTTGTAGATCTCATCGAGACGCATCGATTGGTATTTAATTTGTCATGTTTGGGCTAAAATTAAAGAGTTTAAAACCAAAAGAAGGAAAATATGGTTTAAATGTTTTAATACCCTTTAATTTTGACCAAACCCATCCGAAATTATATACCTTTCGATGCGTCTCGATGAGATCTACAAAACGGTATAAAGTTTGTAGAGTCTAAAACCGGTTTCTGATTTATTTGGAGTCAAAAACTGTTTTAGTGCCAAAAAAAATTATTATATTGTCAAAAAATATTTTATCAAAACCCGAATATTCTTTCGAATTTTTAAACTTCTCTAAGGAAATTAGTAAAAAAAATTTACCCATCCATTTTATCTTCGTAATAGCCTCCAAAAATAAAATACGACCCCAGATCCTTGAAATATTATGCAAATTTATGCCCTTCCCACATTCAGGTACACCCTGCATTACTATGCCGGCGAGGCAGCCCACCAAGATCCACTTCGCAAGGTCACCTCCGATGCGGTCAAAGCTGGATTGCCAGTTTTTGTCACCGAATATGGAACAACACCAGCAAGCGGCGATGGCACACCCAATTTTGATGAGACAAACAAATGGTCTGTATTTTTCATTCTTTTTGGCCAAAAATGTCATCGAGTAAATTTACGAGTGGAATTAATTAATCCCATAATTTTCAAATTTATTAAATATATCACCATTCAGCAAATAAAAAAATAAAGATCTTAGAGCCAAAAAAATTAGGTAGATTTTTCGAAGTCAACAATTAGCATTACCCTAACTTTTTCTTTAATACCGTAAATTCTCTAATAATACCCCATGGGGCTTATTTCTCAACCCTTCAAAAATTGGGAAAATTTGGGGTCTTCTAATTCTTTAATTTATGGACTTTTTTGAACGAATTTTAGCGGAATTTTTATAGCCTTAAGGGAAATAAGAAAATGATAAAATTTTAAAAATTGTTCCTGCCGGGAATATGGGTCCTCTAAGCCGTGGGTTGGGTATTATTAGAGGTTGGGGTATTAAGAGAAATTTACGGTCGCATAATCATAAATTAAATGCCTTTTTCCAGCCACAAATAAATCAAAAATATGACTTACATATTAAAAAATCTATTTAAATTTTTTTTTGCATTTCAAATGCAAAATAAGTAGGGAAATTATTAATTAATTAATCATAAAATTCCGATTCCATTTTTTAAAGGGCCGCACTATTGGACGAGAACAAAATTTCATCCATCAATTGGTCAATCGGCAATAAGCCAGAATCAAGTTCCGCCCTACAAAAAGATTCCACCGCAGCCGATGTGTGCAAAAACGATAAAGACACAAGTTCGGGTGCATTCATCAAGAAAATGTTGAAGGAGAAAAATCCTCCTCAAAAGGGATGCGACGCAGCTCCAGCTGGTAAATATTTTTGTATCTTCAAAAAAATAATATAGGAAATTGACTAATTCCGGAATTAGCTAAAACATTGGGCTTGCTAATTTTGGGAAAATCTGCTTCTAGGTGACATATAGACTCGAAAATAGGCGAATTCGATGCGTAATGGTCGGTTTATTATAGGAAATTTCAATTTAGACCGGTTTAAGGGGTTTTGGGTTGGAATAGGCTAGGTAAGTTTGTGTGCCGGAGGTGGGTAAGGAATCTACCGAATATAGTTTCTAATAGCATTCTGAAATTGAAGGAGTTTTGGGATTAGACTAGGCAAAGTAAGCTAGGACGTCGGAAGCGGGTAAGCAATCTACCGAAATTCTAATAGTATTCTGAAAATGAAATTAAATCAACCGCCGAATCGAATTAGCCTATTTTCGAGTTTGTGCGATACCTAGAAGCCGAAATTTTCAATATTAGCTACCTCATCAGTCAGAAAACTTGCTAATTCCGTTATTAGTTAATTTCTAATTTTAGTTGTAACAAATCCAATTTTGAATTAAAATTATTTTTCAGCTTAAACAAAGTATTCGATGAATGGATTGATGCAAAGAATTTAATTGGGTGGAAATTGGACGATTTTTTTTGATGAAATATGTAAATTGTTAAAAAAAAAAACAAATTAAATATGATATTTTTTACCTCGATTTTTCCATTTTAGAATAAAGGGTGTAGTATTTTTATTTATTTAATTTAAATATTTTGGGTTAAATTAATTTGTGGATAATGACACCCGATTAATCCGAAACGATAATTTCTAATTATATGAAATTCCAAATTGTTTATACATTCATCATTTTCTAAAAGAAATATTGCTCAAGCGCTAAAAATCAGTCTCGTTCCTGTGGGGATGATTTTTGAGGCGAGATTATAAACGAAATTTCCCGTATATTTCTGGAATTTTTTTCAAAATGATGAGGGAATGAAAAATAATTTCATCTAAAAATTGTGTCTATATGTGAAAATTAGAGTTGGTCAAAGTCGGTTTCCCTATGAGAAAATCGATGAAATTTCAAACCGAAATTGTGAAATTTTACTCAAAATTACCGGAAATAGGAGAATCCTAAAACCCATATTTTTCAAAAACTAAAAACTGGATTTTAAAAACGAAAGGTCTCAAAACCGACTTTGAACAACTCTAGTGTACTGTGGACCAAAGACCTAGGTTTTTGAGCAAAATAATAAAAATATATATAGTAGGATAAAAGGTGTATAAGGCCATTAAATAATTTGCAACATTTTTATAAACATTATGAAAATATTCCAGCGAACAATAGCTCCGCAATAAAAATGGGAATTTATTTGAATATGATTTTTCTTCCTTAAATAACATTTCTTCACTCCTTGGCCCATTAAATGAGCATCCCTCCGGCCACCATCAAGGCGCTAAGACCAATTGCCGGCATCAGGGCACGAAGCGGAGCGGTGTCTAAATTTATGAGTGGATGATTAATTAAAATATAATAATTTTTACCTGCTCCATCGGTAGGCACATCAGGTTCCTTCCCATCAGGTTTCTTCTCCTCAGGCTTCTCCCCATCAAGCTTCTGCTCTTTAGGCTTTTCTCCATCAGCAGGCCTCTGATTTTTAGGCTTCTTCTCATCAGACTTCTGTTCTTTAGCCTTCTCTCCATTGGCAGGCGCATCAAGCTTCTGCTCTTTAGGCTTCTCCCCATCAGCAAGTTTCTTCTGATTGCCATTCTTCTTGTCAGCATTCGGATCATTGCACAGATCTTCGTGGCAAGGCGTAGCAGTGCAGCTTTTGCAACTACCGAGATATGCCTTGCAAATATCGTCGGTATCAGTACAAGAATAGAACTCTAAAATAATGGGATGTTAATTTAAATTGGAATAAAACGATTCTAAATTTTAAATAAACCAAAAATATATATATTGCAGCCGATCTCGTTTTTTAGCCAATTTCTAATTCGGCTAGCCGATCTCGTTTTTTGACAGAAATAGTGTAGTGGCAGACATTGTAGTTTGTGACTAATTGCCATATCTCCGTTCCTAGGCCAAATAGAGTTTTAATTCTTTTTCCTAGCCCTAGTCTACACTACCATAGCCCTAAAATCCATGCCGGCCCGACCATAGCCTTAGCTCTACCAAAGTTAAACCGGTTTCAAAACCCGAAATTTCAATTGGCCATAACTTTGGTTCAAACTTGTCAAATCTTTCTGAAATTGAAATCTTATAAATAAAACTGACCCTGACAAATCGAATGAGCCATAGTTGAAGTCTGTACAATAACTAGAACATGCCGAAAACGAGATCGGCTAAAAAAACGAGATCGGCTGCAACATATATATAGTAAAATTGGTTTTTCATTTGATTTCACGCAAGACGAATCATAATAATTATAATTTTTATATTCATCATAACTTACTAATTCCGTCACATTCGCCTTTGATGCACATCTTCTTCACTGCTGGAGAGCATGCAGTAGTTGTATATTTGTCGGCAACCGAAAGTTTGCCATCTTTGAAGCCATCAAAATTGTTGTAGCATTTCAATGAGGCGGCCATCGAAAAGCTGCCCAGCAAAAGGCTGAACATAAAAATGTTGCTGCTGTTCATCCTTCGATAGTTTGAAATTTTGGTTTTGAAATTGACGTTAATTTGGTCTGTGAGAAAATATAAAAATATTATTCGATAAAAAAGTGAAAATAATATAAATGAAAATGAACGAGAAATGAAGTGAAAAAATTAATCATCCCAATTTAAAAAACTACCAATAATAATAACATAAATTCCATTTTAAACTACTAAATAGCTTTAAAATAGAATTAGATGAATCAGCTCAAAATTTTAATCACTGTTAAATTTCATTCAATAAACTAATTAAATAATAAAAAAAAAACAAGAGAAATAATTTAAAAAAGAAGGCAATCAAATTAGAAAAAAATTCTAACTATTTTTATATAATTTATCTAAAAATATTGATGACAACAAAGAAGATGAAATGACGATCGAATGTCAGCTGATTGATTGTGAATATCATCTCTGCCATTTTTGACAGGAACAGGAAGCCAATGATTCAATTCAACAAAGAAAAAACAAAGAAATCTAGGTATCCGTTGCTAAGATTTACATTCAACGAGGACTTATCAGCAGATTTATCAACAATTTTATATCTATCTTATTTTCTTCTACAAACAGTATTGCTAGGAGCCATTTTATGACGAGTTGTCTATGAATAAACAAATGACTTCGTTTTTGGAATTCACTTTTGAATTAATATGAATATAGGATTTTTTATATGATTAATAATTATTGGAATCTTGATATGAATGATATTAATTGATGTGAAATATATAATATTTAATTTAGTAATAAAAAAGCGAATAAAAAATTTTTTTTTATTTTCCCCATTTTTATTCTCCTATTGTATTTTTATAATTTTTATATAATAAAATTGCTGTCGAAAGTCGAACTTGCCAAAACACTCTTCTTAATTATATAAAATCACAAAAAATTAACAATAAAATAAAAACGGCACTTTTAGTTTTAATCTTTCTTAATTTCATTTTTGGCCAAAAATACAAAAATGATATAAAACTATTCTTGGGTTTTCTTTTAATTTTCTTCAAAATGTCTTGGCCAGCGCTGGGCTCCATACAAATTCAGTCATTTTCTTGTCACTCATCATCCCACATCCACAATTCCACATCGCCAGCAGCAGCACAACAGGAGGAAGAGACCACTTCGCGCGAAGGGGTACATCTATCAAAGCATTGTTTTCCCTTTCTTTTGATGAATGAAAGGAAGAAATCTTTGCATATAATTCCATTTCATTTTTTTTGCTTCATTAAATTAAATTTTCGTCCTCATAATAAAATAAAATTTATTTAGGTAGATATTTTTAAAAAATTCCAAATTTAGCAGCTTAACCAAATTTCTAAATATATTTTTTTGTCCAAAAATCACCTAAACTTTCAGCAACATTCTTGCATTTTATATAATTCTTTCTTCAATTCATTAATTAATTTTAAAATCCAAAGATTGATTTTTAATTTTAATTCATAAATTTCGAACTTTATTTGATATTTTAAATTCAGAATTCATAAAATAACAGCAATTTAATTCTAATTCCATTCCATCAGTCAAATGTCCACTTCTACTCAAGGCCAAGGTGGAGATGGCAATGATGATCACGAAAAACCGTACAAATCAAAACCAAAAAAGCGGAAAGGTGCAACTCCAGAAAGTGACAAAAGATATCACGAGGTTTTTCTTATTTCCAAATAAAAACAATTTAAAAACGGAGCTTACATAAAACTCAAATTTTTTCGAATAAAAATTGTAAAAAAATAGGGAGAAATAGATGCCGAAAACTTGACTCAACATAACTCAAACATTTCAAATAATATTTAAGCTCTCATTCTTTAAGAATTGGGGTCTCAAAAAATTGTTAGGCGAATTTAAAACTTTAAACCAGGAAGAATAAAAACTTTCCGGAAACAAACTGGAACAACCGGAAGACAGGAATTAAATATTTTTGGAAGCTAATGGGAATAGCCGGAAGAATTTGATATATAAAGTATAAACTTTCCAGAAACTCATTGGAAAGAATTAGACTAACTTTTCATGATTATATCGAAACTACCTAATAATAAAGTTGAAAAAATTAATGTATTTAAAATTGAGCGATTAATGTCTTAATTTTAGAAAAAGAAGAAACAATTTCTGGATCTACAGGAAGGACTTCGGCGGGCGAATGAACAAATCGAAACATTGCAGGCAGAACTGCAGGCCGAACGTAATCGGACTGAAGAGGAACGCAACCGGGCTGCAGAGGAACGCAATCGGGCTGCAGAGGAACGTAACCGGGCTGCAGAAGAACGCAATCGGGCTGCAGAGGAACGCAATCGGGCTGCAGAGGAACGTAACCGGGCTGCAGAGGAACGCAATCGGGCTACAGAGGAACGTAACCGGGCTGCAGAAGAACGCAATCGGGCTACAGAGGAACGCAATCGGGCTGCCGCATTGGAGGGTCGTATACGACAATTAGAAGCCGAGCAGTTGCGAAATGTTCAAGTAAGTTTTTGCACTAATTTCATCAGATATGTATTAAAAAATGATATTCCAAAAAAATGCATAGATTTGTAGATCCTCCCATTTTCGTTTATAGGTTAGAAATAACAACGGTGCCGATGCTGGTTGATATAAAAATATTATGTCTAATTGTTTTTAAGTCCATTTACTAATTTTTTGTTTCCAATTTCGATTATTCACATATGTAAAATTATTTAAAAAATTTTCACACATGTTTATAAAAAATTTTATGACGAAAATTAAAACAGTCCTTTGTTTCTTAAAAATAATTATTTCTTTGTTATTTAATTAACCAATTCTATTTTTTGAATGTATAATTGTTATATAAAAATACTAAAACCATCCAGTTTCGAATTGTTATCATTTTAAATAAATCAAAAATTTTATGTCAAAATTAACAGATTTTTGTAAAAATATATCTTTGTCTTTTTAAGTATCCATTTATTTTTTGAATATTAATTATATAATTGTTATATAAAAATAAAACCATCCAGTTTCGAATTGTTATCTTTTTAAATAAATCATAAATTCAATTTTTTATATCTCCACTACCTTTTCAATGTACATATTTAGTAAATATTTTATTATTTATAATTTTGAAGAGTGAAATACCATTTGGAACACTGAATTTTGCTGGGGTAGAAACTGATGCTGATGCTGCTTTCGATGGAATTGCAGAAGATGTTGACAATGGAAGTGATGGTCTTGCCAATGTCAATGTCCCTCCTCCTCCAATTCAATGCGAAGATGATGGCCAAGCCAATGTCAATGCTCCAAATCCGATTCAATTCGTGTACGATGTTGATGGCAATGGCGGTGATCCTCTTTCAAGTCAATTCCAAAACGAAGAAGGTAAAACATAAAATTTTTGGTTAGAGTAGCCGATTATCAATTTATAAATTACTTATTAGCCTTAAGCAAGGATCAGGAATTAAAAGATGTACAAAAACTTGAAACTGCAAATTTGTATTCATCGATTATGGAGTGTCTTAAATGCTAAATTAAAATATTTTTGAGTTTTATTCCACTGAACTTTTTTCCAAAGTTCAAATTTTAACCAAGAATGAACATTAAAATAAAAATTAGCATTTAAGTAAAAGATTGATAACATTCAGATATTCCAGATCCGAATTTGCAAGAGCGTTGTGCCATCATCCAAGGAACACCGGAGGAAATCAGTCACGCAACGGCAAAAAATTCCGAGCTGGTCACCCGAAGCACTGGAGGCAACCAACCGCAAGAGACATTCTATTTGCATGTGCCCGCAAACAAAACGGGATTGGTCATTGGCAAAGGAGGGGACACCATCAAACAGGTTTTATAGCTATTTTTTGAAAACATAGATCCAAATTTTTAAAAGCCTTGACCTTAGGTTTTTAAAAAATTTAGACTAGGTTTTTTTAAAAAATCCCAGACCTTAAATATTCTAAAAACCTAGATCTTTGGTTTTTAAAAATCCTAGACCTTAAATATTCTGAAAACCTAGAACTTGGGTTTTTAAAAATCCTAGACCTTAAATATTCTAAGAATCTAGACCTTTGGTTTTTAAAATCCTAGACCTTAAATATTCTAAAAACCTAGACCTTTGGTTTTTAAAAATCCTAGACCTTAAATATTCTAAAGAACCTAGACCTTTGGTTTTTAAAAATCCTAGACCTTAAATATTCTAAGAACCTAGACCTTTGGTTTTTAAAATCCTAGACCTTAAATATTCTAAGAACCTAGACCTTTGGTTTTTAAAATCCTAGACCTTAAATATTCTAAGAACCTAGACCTTTGGTTTTTAAAAATCCTAGACCTTAAATATTCTAAGAACCTAGACCTTTGGTTTTTAAAATCCTAGACCTTAAATATTCTAAGAACCTAGACCTTTGGTTTTTAAAATCCTAGACCTTAAATATTCTAAGAACCTAGACCTTTGGTTTTTAAAATCCTAGACCTTAAATATTCTAAGAACCTAGACCTTTGGTTTTTAAAAATCCTAGACCTTAAATATTCTAAGAATCTAGACCTTTGGTTTTTAAAATCCTAGACCTTAAATATTCTAAAAACCTAGACCTTTGGTTTTTAAAAATCCTAGACCTTAAATATTCTAAAGAACCTAGACCTTTGGTTTTTAAAAATCCTAGACCTTAAATATTCTTAGAACCTAGACCTTTGGTTTTTAAAATCCTAGACCTTAAATATTCTAAGAACCTAGACCTTTGGTTTTTAAAATCCTAGACCTTAAATATTCTAAGAACCTAGACCTTTGGTTTTTAAAAATCCTAGACCTTAAATTTCTAAGAACCTAGACCTTTGGTTTTTAAAATCCTAGACCTTAAATATTCTAAGAACCTAGACCTTTGGTTTTTAAAATCCTAGACCTTAAATATTCTAAGAACCTAGACCTTTGGTTTTTAAAATCCTAGACCTTAAATATTCTAAGAACCTAGACCTTTGGTTTTTAAAATCCTAGACCTTAAATATTCTAAGAACCTAGACCTTTGGTTTTTAAAATCCTAGACCTTAAATATTCTAAGAACCTAGACCTTTGGTTTTTAAAATCCTAGACCTTAAATATTCTAAGAACCTAGACCTTTGGTTTTTAAAATCCTAGACCTTAAATATTCTAAGAACCTAGACCTTTGGTTTTTAAAATCCTAGACCTTAAATATTCTAAAAACCTAGACCTCAAATTTTTAAAAACCTAGCCAAACCTTAAGATTTTAAATTTTTAGTGTAATTTATATATATGAAAACATTTCACCACAGATTTGCATTGAAACCAATGCCCATGTTGAGCTGAGCCATGACTCTCCACCCAACTCAAATGAGAAAGTTTTTGTCATCCGTGGGACTCCCTATCAAATCCATCATGTTCAACACATCATTCGCATCAAAGTGGGCGATTTGGCACAGGGTACCCCATTGCCACCATTCCATGGGACCGTTGGGGCAACGGCACTGGCCACAGCTGCGGCACCACAGCTCACTGCGGTTGGCAATCCGTATGGACCCACAAATCCTCAACCATTCAGTTAGTTTTTACAACAAATTTATTAAATGAGAGCATTTCAAATGTTGTAGTTGAGTTTAAAACCAATTCTAACTTATGGTTTTGAACCATTAAAGCAAAATGGGTTTAAACCGTTTAATACCCTTTGATTTTGACTAAACCATTAAAAATTATATACCATTCAATGCGTATTGACCAGCTCTATCCAAAATTGATTATATTTCTTTGTGAATATAGGTTGTAGGATAAACCCTCTTAAACCATTATAATAATTTCCAGTAGCTTTTTAGGACAATTTCAATAATTTTTCGACAAATTAAAAAAAATTGAAAATTAATCTCAAATCATCAAGGTACGGCGCCAACCTCACAAATGCAAAACCCATCGGTGTGGAGTGGAATCAATACTACAGCCAACCGCAACAAACCGGATTTGCCAGCGCCACCGCCGCCGCCCAACATTACCAGACCATCCCCGGAACAATGGCAACCACCGTTTCGCAAGCACCACAATTCCAACAAACTTACCAAGTGCAGCAGGCACATCAAATGCCACAACAAGTTGGCCTACCGCAACAACAATTGACGATGGGAAATGCCGGCGTTGGTGGTGGCGGTCAACAGCAGGGAATGGCTGGAGGTATATATTTTGAGTTGGAAATGTGAATTTAATTTTTTGAAATATTTAGGTGCACCGGCCATCAATCCACAAAATGGCCAACCCGACTACAGTGCTCAATGGGCTGAGTATTATCGCAAAATGGGTATGTTGGACTTTTTAGCATTTCATATTGGTAGTAGAAGTTTTTTATAATTGAAGAGTTAGATTATAAATAGATTTAGGCTGGCTAGGGTAGGGTTTATAAAGATTTTAAGAAAATTTTGAGAATTTTCAACGCAAAAGGAGGAGGACCACTTCACTTTAGAAAAATTTAGGGATCTCGGTTTCGAATCCGCTTGAGGGAATGTATTTTTTTCCTAATTTGGAAGGCACTTTTATTCACTTTAAAGTACAATTCTGTTGATAATAAAACATTAAAGTTAAAATAAAGCTATACATTTTTGGAAATTATATAATAGAAGATAAGTTTATTAAATTGTTTTCAAATCATTTTTACGTGATATTGCAAATTAAACAAAATTGATCAAAACCCAATTTCAGGCAACAACCGAGAGGATCTTTGAACATGATAGGAACAACAAAGGCACCATTCATCTTCCATCATCCATTTTCATTTGTTGTCTATGCCAAAAAGCTGATCGTGGATAATCCTATTTTTCCCACCCAATTTCACTTTGTAATTTTTAAATTATGTGATCTCGATTCGGATATTTGAATTTCTTTGACCAAATGCTCAATTTCCTTATTTTCAAATGTTTTTAACGATAATTCCAATTCTCCTTTGATCTGCTCCTCCCTCCTCCACTTAATTCCTCATCAGACGGAAATTCTTCAAGTTTTAATGTTTTCTACTCTAATTTGCAACCAGCAAAGACCCAGCAGCAAATCGTATTCCCAAAAATATATATTTTACATCACTTTTATATTTTAAATTATTGCTTTCGAATAAAGAAAAGTCGAAGAGAAATAAATGTTTTAAATTGGTAAAATGCAATAAAAATAAATATTTTAAATAAATTGACACGTAAAGTAATTGAATATAAATGGGCACATTTATAAAATTCGGCACATTTATAAAACTCTTCCCTAGATTCTTTTCAGTTGTAGCTTGTAGGATATTAATTTCTTAAATTTTTGTTTTACCGATATCTATGAAATTTAATCTTCTTTACACTCACCGAAATCAACATTGATTCCTATCCCATTTGATCAATTTTAGTTACATCTTTCTAGGTAAACTTGCCTATTTTTTTTCTCCTTTCCTTGTCCAGATTTACTTTATTCTATATATGGATTAAGAAAATCCAAAGAATAATTTTCTTCTTGAAAGAATATTGTCTAATTTCACATAATAGTAATATGTTTAATATATAATTGAAAGCCTGGGGTAATAAATAACATAAAATTTATTTCGTTTTCTATGCTGATTTTGAACAAATTTACTCAAATGATGGGTATGTAGGATGGGTCAATTATAAATTTAAATAGACAATAAAAGAACCCATCAAATACCTCCTGATCCTGTACTGGACCTGGACCAGCGACCAGAATTTTTTAGCGTAACGATAAAAGTAAAATTAAAAAGATAAAAAAGAATGAAGTCAATGAAATAATTTGCAACATTTTATTTTATCAACATTATGAAATTATTCCCGCGGACAACAGCTCCGCAATTAAAAATGGGAATTATATTTGTGTGATTGGTAATTCATCCTTCAATCATCACATTTCTTCATTTGTTGGCCCATCAAATGAGCATTCCGCCGGCAACCATCAAAGTGCCAACCCCACCAATTGCCAGCATCTTGCTACGCAGTGGAGCGTTGTCTTTGTTTATAAAGGAACTAGTGGACGTAAGGGAAGTGGGGCGTACGGGAAGTGGGTGTAAGGAATATGTGGGGAAGGATTTGGTAAGATGTCGGGAGGGATTACAGCCCTCTGTTCATGTTAACGCGCCAAGGCGCGTTCGACCTACCCTAGGGATTCGGATTTTGAAATTATTTAAAGGTCGCGGGCAGGCTCACTTCGCTCGCCATCCCTTCTTTAGGTCGCGTGTAGGCTCGCTTCGCTCGCCCGCTCTTCTTTAGGTCGTGTGCAAGCTCGCTTCGCTCGCCCGCTCTTCTTTAGGTCGTGTGCAGGTTCGCTTCGCTCGCCCGCTTTTCCTTAGGTCGTGTGCAGGCTCGCTTCGCTCGCCTGCATTTTTCAGGTCGTGGTCAGGCTCACTTCGCTCGCCCGCTTTTTCCCTATTTTAGAAATTTTTTGAACCGGTTTGCAAACCACCTTTTTCATAGATCATAAAATGAACATCATTTCTTAATTCCCCATATCCGAAAACCCTCGAATCCCAATTTTCACTTCAATCCGTCCATATTTTTATTTTTGACATTTTTAAACCGGTTTGCAAACCACTTTTTGCGCAGAAGAAAAAAAAGATTTCATTTTTGAATTCTCCATATTCGAAAACCCCCAAATCCCAATTTTCATATCGTTCTGACAAAATTTTCATTTTTTGACTTTTTTGAACCGGTTTGCAAACCACCTGTTGCGCGGATCAAAAAACTGATGCCATAATTGAATTCCCCATGGCCGAAAACCCCCGAGTCCCAATTTTCATCATCCAATTCCTACTTCCACTATAGGGTTAGCTCTGGGGCAGGATATGGCCAAACCATGACCTGCGCATAGAACTTAACAAACTCCTCCTAGGCCATGCCGCGCACCCCAACATGCTGTATACCATTTTGAAGCCCCCACTTTGGGGCGGGTCTTAGGCTATAAAGCTTTTCAAAATATCCACTCACAAAAAAGTTATGAACGAAAATGTAAAAAATTCGGTCAAATTCTAAGTCCAAAAACCGGTTTTCCCCCTCTGCTAATGACCTGGCCAAAACCAACTTCAAACCAAACCATGCCCATATTCATCTATACGCGTGCATTCCTGATGAAGTTTTCCCACCCCCATCCCCCAACTCTCAAACCGAACCTTAAAAAACCCAAAAAACCGAGGGACAAAGCTTTTTATATTGTATATAATGATTAATAATATTTTAATATATATTTACTTGATCCACCGGAACCAGGCGAATTGCTCTCGCTATTGGGTTCTTTAAAATTCGGAATATTACACAATTCATATAAAATATATTTACTTGTGGGTGGTTCTTTAGGGCCGTTCGGATCATTGCACATGTCCCAATCACAGGTCTTCTCATTGCAGCTGTTTTTCCAGACGAGACCATCACAGATGTTATGTCCGGTGGCACAATTATAGAAAACTGTAAAAGATAATTTTCCATTATTATTAATAGTTTTTATTTATACTGTAAGATGCCAAAATATTTATCAATTCTCGAAGAGATTTATAAATTGGATATATATGATTTGGAGGTCTAAGATAAATTTTTAAACAGTTATAGTGTAAACCAGTATAAACTTTTCTGCATTTTCAATATATATATATATATATATATATATTTTGAAAATTTAAATATTTTCTGTCTCAAATTGGACAAAATCGTATAAATTGTTTTTTTTAATTTAATTAATATAATTTTGCATATATATATAATAATTTTTTGAAACCAGAATCAATCTGAGAAATTTTGTTTAATATGAATTTTTACTGGTTCCGTCCGATTCTCCTCGAATGCACGTATCGAATCCGGATGGGCATTCCATAGTTTTAGGAGAGCCACCAAACTCGAATTCCGTTCCTCCTGCACCATTGTCCCGAGAATCCACAAGATTGCTCAAGCATTTTCGCCCGATGACCATGGGCAGGCTTGCCATCGCCATTGCCAAAACCAGGCAAACCAGGATTTTGGCGTAGATGTTCATCATACGAGAATGAAGAATGAAATTTGTTTGATTGATGTTTATTCGGTCTGAAATAAAAAATAATTTATTTTTAGAAGATGAAAATAAAATGTAATAACTGAAAATAAAAAAGTGAATGAAAATCGACGAATGAAAATGAACGCGAAATGATGTGTAGGAATTGGGTGGATGAAAAAATTAATCATCCTAAATTTAATTTGCCCTTCCCATTTTATATATTCCCTTCCCAATTTTCTAAATGGCTTAACTGGCTGATGAATCAGCATTAAATTTAAATGTTAAAATCAAATGTCGAAAATCGCTCTTAATTTTCACTATACGAATTTTATGAGTTAAAAATAAAAATAGAGAGGAATATGTGATGAAAAAGGGAGTATTATTAATGGAATCAATTTGGCTTTCATAATTCTAGGGTAACAAGCATAAAATTAATTAGTCGTAATAATAAAAAAAGTACGCTCAAATATCAATTGATTGTGGGATTCTGTCTTTTTAAAAATAATCGACCAACAAAGAAAAAAGATCTTGGATCTTGGTGCTAGGATATAAGATTTACATCTGCATTCAAATGCTCATATTTTTCGCTTATATTCGTTTTGAAGGAAAATTTGGAAAAATTAAAAGAATAATGGCAAAGAGGGAGAGGGAATAAGAATATGAAATGAAAAATTGTTAAAAAATTAAATAAAATAAAATTTCTTCTTTTAAATTCAAATAAAATATTCATGCTGATAAATTGCTATGGGAATCATTTTTATCTTTAAATCATATTTCTTCATTTTTTAATGTACATTAAAAAGTTTTATTTTATAAAATTTATGAATAGAAATGCATTAAAAATTGTTCGATCCATTAAAAAACCAAAATTTTTAATTTATACAATTTTACCATTAAAATCCATTAAATAGTGTTAAAAATAATAGGAATATTTAATTTTTAACAAAAATTTATTAAAAGGTTTGAACTTTGAAATGTTATAATGGAATATCAGGAACATGGGATAAGCAAGCATTTAAACATGTGGACCCGGAGAGAGACGCTGTATTAATTATACTTGCCAAGATGGTATCAATTAAATCTATGTGAAATTAATTAATAATATTAAATTAATATTTTGTTTTTCTTTCTGATTTTAACATTATACGGCCTACCTGCTAGAAAATTATTCGCAGTAATTTTTACATTATAATGGTATATTTTCAAATTAAAACAAAACCGGAAAATTATATGGTATTCGTCGCCAGGGTAAAAGTAGGATATCAAATTCAACTGCATGATTAATAATTAAAAAAAGTGTATCCATTCTATATAGAAATTTTGTATAAATTATTATATTATTAATTGTGCATGTTGTACTAAGCTTTTAATTTTAGAAGAAATCATCCCTTTAAGTGTTAACCAGAAAAGTAATTTACTAATGAATGATAGAAATAAAAATGGAAAATTGATAGAAATCAGAATAAAATAAGTATTCTTGATTGAAAATGCGAAATTTGTAAATGGAAAGTTGACTAAATCTGTGGATGGAATAATTATTAAAATATATGCAAGATTATTTATTTATCAACACAATGAAAAATATTCCCGAGGACAACAGCTCCACAAAAAAATGGGAATTTATATTTTGAATGTGATTCTTCATTCCTCAATCACATTTCTTCATTTTGTGGCCCATCAAATGAACATGTTGGCCATCATCAAAGTGCCAAATACAATTGCCAACATCATGGCATGCAATGGAATGACATCTATGATTATAGGAAATTATAATTTTTAGATTCACGGAAATAATCAAAATGATTAACATACTCCACAGAATTGGCGCATTGTTGCTTAAGTCTTCGTTTTTCCAACCCTCAGCAGTGCAGTCACTACAACGAGAACCAAAAAGTTTCTCGCAAATACTACTAGTGTGTGAGCATGTAGAGAATTCTGAAAAATTTTTTAAAATAATCAAATTTATTAAGTAAATAGTTTTTACATAAAAAATTTTTTTAACCCATAAAAATATTTTTTACCTAAAAAGTAGCTTTTGACTTTTGATAAATCAGAAATCTTTTAGATCCTACAAACCTTATACAAATTTGAAACCCACTTTATTTTTTTAGCCAATATCTGAGATTTTTCTATATACAATTCGATGCGTCTCGTTAAGGATCTAAAACAGGTTTTTGATTTATTAGAAGTCAAAAAATACTTTTTAGATAGTAAAAAATTATTATCCAAATTTATTCCAAGTAAATATTAAAAAGAGACCAAAAATTTTCCTATTCTTATTCTCTCGTTTTTTTGGTTATTTGCAATAATAATTTAAATTTTGTACAAAACCGAATTTATTTAATTCCATAGAATTTTTGATTGTCATACCAATTCCATCGCATTTTCCTTTGGCGCACCAATCATCTTGAGGACCACATTGAACAATCTTAGGTGTCATTTCCGGGTTATATGGAAACTTTCCTGATTGTGCAAGGCTTTCATCATAATTGCTGTAGCATTGTAATGCCACTGCCATGGAAAAGCCAATCAGCAACAAAAATCCCATGATAAAGATGTCGCGATTCATTTTTCAATGGATTGAACGATTTGGATTTAAAAAGATATTTGAAATTTGTTTGGAATTAAAAAATATAATCTAATAAAAATAGTTGATATAAATAAAATTAAGAAAGAAAAATGGAAATAAATAGGGTGGATGTAAAAATAAAGATCCTAATTTATTTTACTCTAAAAAATATGGCAGTGAAATTAATAGCTGATGAATCAACATTAAATATTACCATTAAATAATATTTATTAAATTTCATTAAATAAATCAATTAAATAAGAGAATATTTGATTCGAAAATAAATATAATAAATTAGGTTTATAGATTTAATTTCATACTAATTTACTATTACATTAACTTAATTTATCTAAATGATGCCAAGATTGAAAATTGTATGTTCGTTTCTTAATTGATTTTGAGTAGCAGAAATAAATTTTCTGACCAAAATTCAGAAATTTTGAAATGAAAAAAGAAAAATTAATGTTTGGAATTAATTATAAAAATGTATGCAAAAAATTTATTTAACACATTGTAAAATATTTCTGAGAACAACAGCTCCGCAAAAAATGTAAATTTATATTATGAATGTGATTCTTTATCTTTCAACCATATTTCTTCTTTTCTTGACCCATCAAATGAAAATCCCGCCGGCCGCCATCAAAGTGCCAAGCCCAATTGCCAGCATCATGGCACGAAGCGGAGCGGTGTCTATGTTATGAGAGGCTCATGATTTGATTGACAAAATATATACTTGATCCACCGGAAGCCTTCGGATCATTGCACAAATCTCGGTCGCATTTCATACTGTTGCAAATACGACAAATGCGAAGGTCGCAATAGTCGCCAAGAATGCAATTATAGAATTCTGAAAATAATTATTTTGATATATTAAAATAAATCTAGTTCCTAAAAGTGGTTTTTATTTAAATCAATAAGTTAAAAAAATCACATTTCAATTTTTCAAAATTTTCGTTATTCTATTCTACTAAATTACAGATATTGTGATATAAAATTCAAAATTTAGTATTTGAACAAGAAATGATTTTTGAAACTCTACACTTAAATAACGGAAATAATGCCCCTGGAATTTTTGACTATCATACTAATTCCGTCGCATTCCCCTTTGGTGCACGAATCGTGATGAGGAGAGCATTGAGCAATCTGAGGTTCTATGTCCTGGATAAACAGATGTTTGGATCCATATCGGTGCTTTCATAGTTCTGTAACATTTCAATCCAATGACAGCAGAAAAAGCTTACGAATAGCATGGCCATGATAGGGATGGTGCAGTTCATCTTACTATCGTTTGAATGATTTTGATTATTTGAAATGATATTTAATTTGGTATATAATTAAATCTAATGAAAATGGTTTATGTTAGAAATATAAAATTAAAATTAAGAAAAAAATGGGGGATGAATGTGGGCAATGAAAAAATTTATCATCTAAATAATTTAATTTGCCCATCATTTTAAATCTCTAATTAATATTATTAGGATTTTTATTAAATGGTAAATAAGGATAAAAATTATTTTATATAAAATTCATTCGAATTAGGAGAGTGATTCATTTATTGTTAAATTTATATAATAATTCTTTCTACTCTATTTGGGAAAAATTTCATCGACTTTCAATAAATAAATGAAGGATTCGTTTAATTTATAATTATCTAATTTTATGATTGATCTTTGAATAATGACGTACAAAAAATATTATAAATTTTTTTTGATACTGCATTGACATTAATAAGTTTATTTATGCTGAATTATTATTTTGACGAATTAAACTGTCAATCAATGTACAATTTCCATTATTTAATTCGATAGCTGTAATTATTTAATTTTGTATTTTAAATCAAAATTAATTCAATATTCATTAAATTTTGGTTAATTCCTTTTGCTATAGTTCCTTCATTCTTTCATTCCTCCTCCGCAATTTGGGCAATTTGTTCTTGACTGGATTGTCGTCGATTCAGCAACCGTTCATCCGTTGGTGGTATCAAATGTTGAAGTGCCAATAAATCCTGGGGATCAGCGCCAATCACAATGGATGGAGTTGACATTTTTGAGAAAACATTTCGAATGGAATTCTTCCGTCGCGGAGTAGGCTGCTGTGATTGTGAGAATGGAGAAGGTGGCGCTGGCTCCGAAATTTTACGACGTGGACGTGATGGAACTGTTTTTGGGAAAAATGGAAAAATTAAAATGGTTAAAATATGTAAAAATAAAATTAATTTTTATAAAATTAATTCGGCTATTTTTAAGTCAATGAAAATGAAACGATTGGATATCAAATCTTAATTTTGCTTTAGGCTAATTAAAAATTTGAATTACCCTTCCCGAATTTGAAAATAATTATTTGAATTTGACAATTTTCTGTTTAATATTTGCGTAAATTTACCTGCTAGTCTGGCACCAATTGAACCCTCTTTCGTCATAGATGCGCTTGGCTGTTGAGTAAATTGTGTAGTTACTCCAATATTACTGCTAGTCGACTGTTCTGGCATTGAAGTTTGTTGTTTCATTGTGCGATAGCGTGGCAACGCACCTTAATTTATATGGTAAAAATATATAATTTATGATTTTAAGATAAATTGGCAAGAAATATTCTACTATGATTGAGCTAAAAATCTTGAAATAATTTATAAATAAAATTTAAATTTCGCTACAGTAATATATCAAAAAATCAATTTGATATATTTATTTATTGTTAGTATGGCTTAAAAAACTAAATAATTTTAATGAAAATTTGTTTCAGTTTTTTATAAATTCGTTGGTATTCGTCATGATATTTGTTATTTGAATTGGAAAAATTGTCGTTCGTATTAGTAACCCTTTTTGATCATTTTTATTTTCTAATTTTGTCATAAAAACATGTATTAAGTTATTTTCGAGAGTGATAAAAAAATCCAAATATCGAGTTCATTCGTGATTTAAATTTGAACAGAGTTAAAATGGTCTTTACGAGTAATTGCTAAAAAAATCCTCTGGTTTAACGAAAATTGTTTTTACTTTTTAAAAATTCGTATAATTTTTTTTTGAATATTTCGCACTCTCATAATCAATTATGAATTGTATCCAATTTTGGTAAAAAAAATTTCAGTGACCTGGCAGTTGCTGATGAGGTGAAGATGGCATTGTCGATGCCGACAATTGTTGAATAAGTTGATGTTTTTGGCCCATTGGACAATTTGAATGATGTTGTTGTTGAATGGATGGGGAAATATGCTGGAATTGCTGTCGGAGTGAAGCAATGGAATCGTCCATTTCCTCGAGAGATTGGCTGGAATGGGAAGGATGGCCATTATTGGCATTTTCATTCTCGGCATCTTCAGATGAACCATTACTGCTGCTGGATGCATTTGTTGAAGTGTATGAAGAGTCCGAACCAAATGTGGAACTGTAAATAAGTAAAATAAAAATTAAAGTCGGAAAATTCTGAATTGTCCAATACATACTTTTATGGCCTCATTAAATTTAATTTTCTATTTAATTCCATAAATAATATTATTAAAAATTAAGAATTAATATTCTTTAAATTTATTTGATTTTTAAATAAGTGAATTTTTCTTATTTAAAAATGGAATATTCGATTCATAAACTCTTTAAAAAATAATTTAATAGCTGATTTGGATAAATTAATTAAAGATTTAGCGTATTTGAAGGACATTAAAATAATTGGTTTAATCCAATATTTATTCTCATATTTTTATCGAAATTTTTGATCTAATTTCTAATATAAATCGTCTACAATGCCAAAAATTGGTTTAATTTGCCTTAAATTTATGAGCTATTATTATATCCAATCCATGTTAGATTTATTATTTTATTTGTTTATTTAATTGATAAAGAATTTTTTCAAATATTAAAATTTACGGATATTATTTAAACCGAATTACATAATTTTTTTTATTCAATTTGCTATTTTCTAATATCAGCTAAATCATTAATATATATCAGGGATGGGTTTTATTTAATTTATTTCGTTTGGATGGATGAAATTTTAGTCTTTTTGGGATCAAAATTAGATTTACAATTTTGGAAAATTTTCTGTAATTGTGATTTTCTTTTTGTATCAATAAGTAGATGAATTCATTTTTTAAAAGCCCTAATAAAATTAATCACTCTGAAAGCCGTGTTCTCCTTGTGCCCGTATCCGTCCGTTGCCTTCCTTCCTCCTCATCACTTCCATCATTCGGCTGTTGTTGGTGTTGGCTCCTGCCTCCACCAATGGCCGGAACATTGTCCAAATAGAGTTGGCTGCTTTTAAGCCGTTGGCCCGCACAAATTCGTTGTTTTTCCTCCCTTTGTTCCTTCCAAATAAAGTACAAATTGATGAGTCGCCCCGGAAGGCAAAGGCCTAGCCGAAGGGATTGCCTTCGACGCGATTCAATGCAAAATTCGCCAATTGCCAACAACTTTGAGAAATTGATATTTATTTGAATTATTTATTTACAAAATTTAATAAAAAAATTCAGAATAAATTTGGCAAAAAAAATTTAGATTTTTGTTAAATTTATTTTTAAAGATATTTTTAAATTACCAATGCAACCAAAATGCCGGCAAAGAGAACATAAAAGATGCCTAAAATATGCACAAATTTAATTTGAATTTTTCCCATTTAAATTTTACCAAAAACTCGATGCAGTGAAGAGTGAGAATTGGAGCCATGATGAGGGCATCCTCCACCCATTACATTACCTCCAATCGAGTAAGATTCTAAATTGAGATTTATGGAATTTAAATAAAATGACAAAAATTATAATTCAATTAGAAATATTTGGGTAATTTTGAATGTTAAATAATACGAATATTCCTTTATTTCATTCTTAATTAACCATTTTTAGTACAAAGCAATGCTATGCTAATATTTTCTAAGGTGATTAATCTATAATAAATGTTGGTATTGTCTATCAAAATTGGACACAAATTGAACAAAATTTGTATAAGTATTATCTGACCAAAGTTTGAAACAAAAAATTGTGTATCTTACCTATTTAATTATAAAATAATGAAAAAAAAACACTATTTTAAGGTTAGATTCTTGTGACCAAATTAAGAGGGTAACGTAGGATAATTTTGAACGGGAAAAAATCTGTGTGTGGATAATACGGAAGTACCCAAAAATTTAAGGTAAATTTACCGCTTCTTGGCCGTTGCCGACTTTTCCACCATTTATTCTTTAGGGCCTCCAAAATTGTTCGCTCTTGCAGTTGAAGAACCGCCTTAATTTTTATATAAAAACTTTTAATTTCAATTATTTTTCCGGGACCTGTGAGAAAATATCTCTCAGCGGCGATCCTTTAGGCAATGCAATTCCATAGCCTTTTGAGTCAAGTAAGCCACCAACAGTTTGAAGTTGGCAATCTTCGCCAATCCTTTATGTAAATGTGAATTAAAAATATATTATATATTAATTAGTGTCTGCATTTTAAAATTTGATCTATTTTTGCAGGTATAGATTTGATGAAAAAATCAAGTGAGCATTTTTGATTATTTATTTTTTTGACATAATTTTTTGACCTATTTTTACCTATTTTAATTTATTTTTAAAGGAAAATTTCACTATAAAAATTGAAAAAAAATCAAATATTTTTGGAGTTCCCAAATCTATTGGCATTTTTTTCCGAAAAAAAAACCTTAGATAAATAACTATTTTTCTATCTTAAAATCTAGACCTTAATATAATAAAATAATATTAAATTTTTTTATAAAAGATTTAAATAATCTCGAGAAAATTTGACTGAAATATCTCATCAATGTTTTCTGAGTAAAATGGTTGACAATTTTTATTTTCGGATGTTCATTACTACAAATCCAATTGCCGAAACTGACCAATATTCGAGCATAATACTCTCCATCAAATATGCATAATTGCCAGCTCGAACTCGGGCAATTCCCTCTCGACTACTGTTCACAAAAACAGTAGGACTGCTCGATTGCATTATGGACCACCTTTTTGAAAAGAGGAAAATATTAAGAAAATTAATTTTTTAATTTCTAATAATTATTAATTTATAAATTTTTTGAATAAAATTAAATTTAAAATGGATTGAAAATTTAATTAAAAGATAAAATTATTTTTAATTATTTTAAAAAACTGAATTAATTATTTAGAAAATTTCGAGTAATTTTTTTTAAATATTTACAAAAATATTTAAAAAATTTTATTAATTTAAATATAATTTAAAATGAAAATAATTTTCGAATTTTAAAAGAAAAAAAAATTACATTCTCTCATAAATAGGAATTTTGGATTCGCGAAAGAATTCCATTGTTGAACCATTCGATAGGGTCCCTAAAATTATGATTTAATTTATTAAATAAATTATTTAAATTGTACCGAATTTAATTCGTTGCTGGGCCGCCAAATCAGCGCTACCTTAAATTAAATTTTTGAATTTTTTTAATATTTTCCTCTTTACTTTCCACAGGCGTACTCATTCGTTCCACTAAAATTTTGAACATTTTAATATTTTTTCATCGATAGTGGACCTGTCAAGAATGCGGCCAATTGTGCTGTATATGAGCTGATCAGAATTAAGGTGAATAGCCACCTTAAAAAATCATTTTAATTATTAAATAAAATTATTACTTTTTAAATGTTTTAAGATTTAATACAATAAATATTTAAATTAAATGATTCAAAACTGAATAAATCCTCAGTACTTTGAAATAAATTTATTTGCCAAAAAAAATTAGATTTATTTGCCAAAATAAATTAGGAAAATGAATTTATTATAAAGAGGGAAAAGAATTTTTAAAATACTTAATGAGATAAGATTTGAAATATGGTGGCAAAATTTGATCATATCACCGAATTTACATTATATTTTTAATAAATGATCATATTATTTTTTTTTATTATTTGATAAAATTTGATCAAAGAGGGAGAAAATAAATTTGGCAAAATTGGATACAGCAAAGAAAAATTATTTGCTGAGGGCGGGACTCGAACCCACGACTCCCGCGAAGGAGATAGCGGCTTAAACGCCACGCCTTGACCACTCGGCCACCTCAGCTAAAGAGAACCGGAAATGGGAATATTTTGGTTCCGGAAAATTTTGAAAGAATAAAAATTATTTTTTGATAAATTTTTAAAAGAGGAGAAAAATTCAATTTTTTAAAATTTTCAATATTAATATTTTTTATTATAAAATATTTTATTTTATTTTTCGGTATCTATAAATATTTTTTTCCATTTTTAAATATTAATTTTTCCCCTTTTGAATAATTTTTTATTTTAATTTTTAATAAAATAAAAATAAATTGAAAATTATTTGCCCACCAAATAACGGCCACAGTCCTTGTAGCCGCTGCCCTTGGGATCACATCACTGCCCTGTTGCATTAATGAGCCAACGGCAAACCAAAGACTGTTCAACAGGCTGAATTGATTCTTTTTGCGTGGACGCAGGAATCGATCCAAAAAAGTGCCACGTTGTTGAAATGGATTCGGCCCAGAAATGGATGCCATTGCTGAATGTTGGCCTCCACCATGCATAGTACTTGTGCTGGGATGGGGTGTTTCATGGCGACGACTTCCGTCACGGCGCCAACGTTTTCGACGCTCGTCAATTTTTTGCACATCATCGTACCTGAAAATATGTAATATTAAATTGCCAGAATATAAAACAGAAAATGGCTAAAAAAAGCATTGAAAATGGCGACAGTTTAATTTTTTCCTAGACCCTCAATCCTATACCCAATTGATAGATCTCATCAAGATGTGTTGATGATATTTAATTTGTTATGATTTGGTCAAATTTGAAAGTTTTTAAACCGTTTAAACGATCTCAAAATCTATGGATTGGCCATAGATTTTGGGTCTGCGGCAAACCATTAAACCACTAGAATGTTTAAGCCATTTTTATTATTTCGATATTATAAATATATTTATAAAAAATTTTGACTTCTCTTTAAAAATTGGCTTAATAAGGCAATTGATCTTGATCTCAACTGATTGGCTTAAAATTTTATATCCATAAAAATGTAGAAAAATCATTGCATTTTCAGAATTTGGAAAAATTTTAGTTTTTAGACAATGGAATAGGGACTATTTTCCATTACTATATGATAAATAAAAAATTTTAAATAATTATTAGCCCATGGCAATCTTCCCAAGCAATTTTTTATATTTTATTTTTCGTTATTTTTTGTTCGATAAAAAATAAATCCATCATGATGGATTGTTGCCGTAGGCAAAAATATTATTCAATATATAACTTCAGTTTTTACTATGTAGTGTAGATTTATTTCTGTAATCCTCAAACTGCTGTTCTATTAAATTTGCTCATTCATAATGTAAAATTCAACCGTGTATTAGTAATTTTTTTATTTAAGGAATAAAATAAGATCTTTTTATTTTATTTATTTTCTAGAAACTCTCTCTAATAAGAACGAGAAATTATTTAAATTTGCAAGCGCTAATAAATTTCTACAATAAACATATGTTCTTTGTAGGGTTATTTTGGATATATACCGTAAATGCTCTTTTAATACCCCATAAGGATAATTTTTCAACCCCTCAAAAATTGGGAAAATTTATATTCTAACTCCTTAATTTTTGGACATTTTTAACAAATTATGGCGGATTTTTTAAACTTTTAGGGAAATAATAAAATGAAATAAACATTTTTTTAAATTCATTTTCTATAAGAGGTATTGGCCCTCAAATTCGAAGGCGGGGAATTATTAGAGACTGGCATATTAAAAAGAGAATTTACGGTAACTAATATAATATTGCCTACATTTTTACTAATTTTCACTCCTAACTAATTATACCATTAAAAAATCCCATCTTCTGGAACATATTTGTAAATTTAAAAAAAGTTATTCAACTATTTTCAGAAAATTCCAACCTAAAATAATGATAATTGGCAAGATTGTTTCAATTCCCCTCACTCTCATCAAATTCCAAATTAAGTTAATATGCAGCGTCATTTCAATTCCCTTCAATGTCATCAATATATTTCTACAAAGTTTATTATATTTTGTATCCGGAAAAAATGCAAAATTAAAGTATTTTCCGTTTGGAATTGGGTTAGTTTTAGAGTTTCATTAATTATTTAAAATTTTTTTAATTTTTAGAATGTCTTCATCCAAAAAATGTGTCTCAATTGGGTTAGTTTTCGGCTAAATTTAAATAAAAATAGTAGAATTAAAAAAGGTCACTCTCAAATGAAATTTGGTTTGATGTTTTGGCTTTTATAAAATTCCATGAAGCCCCTAATCTTTTTTTGGTCAATTTGGATTTGCTTCCAATTTGTCAAGAATATTTCTTTTCTGGAAATATTGAGAAGAAGCGAAGAAATGTTCGAGATTTGTTGATGATTCAATCAGTGCGAGGTAAATAAAAAATCAAATAATTTAATAATTTAAAATTTTGGATAACTTTCCAAGTAGTATTTTATATGAAAATAAAAAAATGTGAAAAACTGAGTTTTTTTTTGTCATTATTACATAATGTGCTAAGAAATGGATTTTTATTAATATCAATATTTTTGTCCACATAAAAAAGCTTCTAATCCAAGAAAACCAAGTTTTAGCAATATTTTGCCACTTTTTGATCCACAATATTATTTAGAATTCTTTCTGGCAATTTTCTCTTTTTAATAAATTTTATAATTATTTGAAAAGTTTTTCAATATTTTAAAAATTTTTAATTATTATAATTTTGGAAAAAAAAATAATGAAAAATTTAATTATTTTTTTTTTCAATTTATTATTAATTCTATAAAAATTAATTATTTTTTTTTTGAAAAATTCTAATTTTTGGAAATGAAATTTTTAAAATTTTTTGAATAAAACTTAATTTTTGGTTGCAAATAATGGAAATTTTTTTGATTTTTTTTGATAAAATAATACTTTAAAAATTTTTTTATCAAAATTTCCTCAAAAATTTTTTTTATCCAAATTTCCTAAAAATTTTTTTCATGTTTATCCATATTTTAATATCTCATTTTAAATTCCATCTCTAGTTATATAAATAATTTTGAAAAATGATTTAGGTGAATTATTAATATATGATTTTTGGCAACAATTCAAAACACTCTCCATACCAGAAATTGATCCGCCAAATGTTTTCAAATCATTTGGACATATTATAATAATTGGAGATAGTTGCAAAAAGTTTGCATTCAAAGTGATCAGCAAATTTCAGGTGATTTTATTTAATTTTAGGCAAACGTAAATTAAAAAGAAAGTTGTCTGTAAATTCTTTGTTAAAAAAAATATTTAAAAAAAATTTTTTAATTATAAAAAAATTTAAAGGCACTCATTTCTGACGAGCATAGAATTCAGTTCGGATGTGAATATTTCTATTTCTATATTGTAAATATTAATGATAAACAACAATTTAATTGGGAAGAACAATGTTTATTATTGCATTTAAATTTAAATGCCAGTAATATATTAATCCAAATTGGCCGAATTGTTACCGAACATGTCATCGGAAAATTCAATAATTGCCTTCCAATTCAATTCGTTAATAAGAAGAGTTTATTCGAAAAAGATAGTCAACAAGAGAATTCAAAACTAATTTATTTTTGGCTCAATGCTGGCAGTGGAAAGATTAGAAGGGTGCTTCGTGTTTACTATGATGGAAAAAAGGCATTAGGATTGGCAATTCAAATTGCCAAATACTTTGAACTGGTAAGGGATTTTTGAGACTGAAAATTCTATTTTCAACATTAATCATAATCAGGGTAATTAGGTTACAATGGATTCTTATCAAAAAGTAGTCTCAACTTTGTCCTAGTTATGCTAATCTTTTTAAGCAATGTCGACATTAAAAAATGTTGGCTGGCATATCCTTACAAGATAGCCAATTATGACTGAAATAAAGAAATATTCATTCTTTTTTTCAGGGTACTGAAAATTTTTACTTAAAAAACAGAAAATAAGAGAACAAAAAGAATTTTAAAAAACCGAATACCGGGTTTTAAAATCAACAGTCTAAACTCTAAAAACAGACCTGCTGATCGATTATACTTTTTATATATGAAATGAAAAATACCCTATAAGAAATTGGGCTGAATTTTAATTCCTATCCTAATATAGGTAATCAAATGACATTATTCTATTGAGTAATAAATCAAATAATCACCTAAAAATTTATTTGAACGAATTCAATTTTATTCATTCTAATTTTTATTCAATTCATTCAGGCGTATTCGGACAAGAAAACGGTCAAAAAAATGAATATGATTATTAAAGTTCCCTTCCACAACTATGTGCCAGAACCAGAATATGAGCAGAAAATTTATAATTCACATGGCAATCATCTGGCAACATTACGCTCACATAATTCCTCCTCAGAACATGAGACAATGTGGATACCGGCCTATGTGTTTTTCACTATTTAATTTAATGACTGAAAACGGAATTACAAACCTATTAAACTTAATCAATAAATTTGCATTTTTATTCATTCATTTTATTAAGTAGTCTGTTGAATAAAAGTTACCAGAAAATTTAATTTTTAATGTAATTTTTTTGTATATTATTATAAGTACATTTTTTTGGAAATTCAGATTTTATGAATGATTTATTTATTTCGAATTACAGATACTAATATCAAAATTGGCATTGGTAATTTTTTTAATTACTAAAAAATCACATTTTCATACATAATCATTCTTTTCGCATTTCATTCAAAAAGAAATTTTTTAACCTTAAAAATGTAAAGAAATCAACATAGCTTTTCAAAATGATGAATAAATTCGGATAAAAAAATTTAAAATGTTTCTATCCCAATAATCATCATCATCACAATATTCCTTGAAATTTTAATTGAGAAGCAGAATATTAACCCAAAGCAATATTATCAATATAAAGTTAATTATGGGAAATTGTAAAAATATTCAAATATTAGCCCATGGCAATTTTCCTAAGCAATTCCAAGCGCATCAGAACAAAAGAATTCCTTATTAATAGATTGTTGCCGTAGGCAAAAGTACCGTTCCATTCTATATAGTCTAATCTAAATTAGGTCATTCATTAAATCCTCGACTGAATTATTTTGGACTGTCTTATTATTTACATTCATTCACATTGAAAAATTCAATTCTTCATTATTTTACAAAATACATTTTACATTCTTTGATTATCATTTTCTAATATTTGACATTAAAAAAAGAAATTAAATAAAATTTACATGCCAAAAAATTTTTCAAATTATGTAAATTTATTTTTAACTGATTTTGAAAGCTGATTTTCGGCATTCAGCATTGCTTTTGTCTTAACAAAATTCACATAAAATTAAGGGCCTAAATTCGTACTTTTTTTTGATTAACTTATAAATTTTTTCTGAATTAAAATTTAAAAACCAAAATTTTTACAACGGGTTTAAATTTCTACAAAAAATTTAAAATAAACATCAATCGCAATTATTTATAATTTATCCAATCCAACTAGTAAATATTAATTAATGGGCAACGTGAATTCTATTCCGATTGAAATTTGGTTCGACATTTGTGAATTTGTAAAATTGTATGAGGCACCCAATCTTTTCTTGGTCAATTGCAATTCACTCACAATTTGTGAGGAATTTTTCTTTTCTGGCAATATTGAGAAGAAGCGCAGAAATGTTCGAGGCATATCGATGACTCAATCGGAGGAAGGTAAAAAAAATGAATTAATCAAATTCCAAAAAAAATAAATTTTTAACAACTATTAAATTTAATAAAAATTTATTTTCAAATATTTTGCTTTTTAGGTACATTGGAAATAAAAGTATTACGCGATGGCAAAATTGTCCCCATCCCTGTGCCCGAAGTTGATCCACCCAATGTTTTCAATTCATTTGGAAATATTAATGTTGGAAAAAATTGTCATAAGCAAGCAATGCAATTTCTACTTAAATTTCAGGTAATAAATAAAAAAAATTTTATTTAAACTTTATAATTAAAAAGGCACTTTTTATCAATGGACATTACATTAAATGTAACCGACAATTTTTCATGAATATTGAAATTAATGCTCTGCGCGAAATATTTTTGAATTGGATGGAACAAAATGGATTAATACTTCGATTCGATGTTAATAAAAAATTCACCCAAATTGCCCGAATACTCGCTGAACCCGTATTGGCCAAATTTAATGGCTTCCTCTCTATGCTATTCATTAATAAGAAAAAATTATGCGAACCAGAGGGTCAACAAAAGGATGCTAAATTAATTTACGAATGGCTCAGTGGCGGCGGCATTGGAAAGTACAGACGACTCAATGTTTATCATTACGATGACAAAAAGGCACTGGAATTGGCATGCCAAATTGTCAAACTCTTTGAAACGGTAGAAGGAATTTAGGAAATTTATTAAATTTTGATGGATGAAAAAATTAGGTATTTATTTTGTATGTGGGATTGGATCGAAGTTTGATTATTTTCGTTTCGATCCGAAATTTTGGCCATTTTTTGCACCTAAATTATCATTTTGTTTTTCGAAAATTATTAATCCTTCGAAATTATAAATTTCGTTTTTCGAAAATTCTGGAACAAAAAATCAAAAAAAATCACAAAAAATTATTAGGATAATTTCAGAAGATTTTTTTTATTCATTTTCTTAATTTTGTTAAGGAATGCCATTATTTATTATGTATAGGTCTAAATTTTCTTATCAAGATGACCAAATATATGATTGAAATAAAGCCATATTAGTGTTTATGCTATAGAAACTTACATACCGTATATGCTCTATTAATTCCCCACTCTCTAATAATTCCCCACCCTCGGCTTTGAGAGAGCCCATAGCTTCTGTTAGAGTGAACTTTAGATAAAAAATTTTAGTACATTTTCTTAGTTCCCAGGAGCTCTACAAAATCCGCAATATTTTGTTCAAAAATGTCTAAAAATTAAGGAATAGACCCCAAATTTTCCACATTTTTGAAGGATGGGAAAATAATTCCCATGGGGAATTAAAAGAGCATATATATGGCATCTTTAAAAATAAGGTGAGAGATAATTTTCTCCAAATTCGAAAATAATTAATGTTAATCAGCCTATATCTTTTTTCTTTAAAAAATGCCATCTTAATTCAAATCAATTTTATTCATGTTGACATTATTCACTTTCACTCATTCAGAAGCATTCTGATAAGAAAATGGCCGAAAAATGCATATAATTATTCATTTTCCTATGGGCACCAAAATTGAAATCGTAAAATATGAGCAGAAAATTTGCAATTCCTATGGTGATCATTTGGCAACATTACGCTCAATTTCCGTTGAAGATGATAAACCGTTAGGGGCCTATTTGTTCTTCACTAAACAATTAGAAGAATTATTTCCAGTTAATAAAGCATTTAAGATGCAGACAATGAAATTTATCCATTTTAAATAAATTTGAAAAATGCACTGAAATTCATGATTCTTCTTATGAACTATTGTTTTGAATAAAATTGGAGAGTAACATAAATTATATAATCCTTTAATCTAATTTTTTAAAATTTTATTAAATTTTAATTAAAATATTTATAAAAGAAACTCATCAGAGCCTTTCAACTTCTTCCTGAATACAGATGGAATGCTATCTCATTCTCATCTTTACTATTGGGTCAAAAAACCATTTTATAATACATATCATATAGGTAATTTTCGCATCAAGTAAACCAACCATTCATATGGCGAACATTTAGCTAACAACCACATTGTGGATGCTACACCAATGTAGGCAACACCAAGGGCAATCCAAACGGACAATGACAATGGTTCCTAATGCGATAATAAATGTTTGGGTAAGAATGATTTTCGAATGATTTTGAACCATGAATGTGAACAAATTGGCACCGGCATTTCGTTCGGCGCTTCCTTCATCCGCCATCATACTTCGTCGCATCAAAATTGCAATGCCCAAATGCATGAAGGGCAAAGTAAAATCTGAATAAAAAGTTAAAAAATTTTAAATAAATTTATAATTTAATTTTATGGAAAAATTTCATAGGATTTCATTAGTTTTTTAAAAATATATTTAAAGCCCATACCAACAACCGAAACACGGCTATAGGTGATTGTGACAGCCGACACCGACAGATCCGCTTCATGCCTTTGCAATACACCAATTATGCCATTCCAACGGCCATTTTCATCCTTAATAAAAAAATTATGAAACATTTTCTCATCAATTTTTTAAAATTTAAATAGCTCGCTCATTTGCTGAAAATAAAAGATTGACTATATAATTATCGTTGTTCTGAATTCAATTTTTTGCTCCGAAATCTATTTATAAACTAATAATTAAAATTGATACTATTATAATTTTGGTAAACAGAATGTTAAAAAATTCTTAAATTTGAATATTAAATTTAAATAATTAAAAATAAGGTTTAAAAAATAATAAAAATTGGTGGATAAATCCGTATTTATTTGATTTTTGGTCATCATTTGTAAATAATTATTAATTAACTTTAAAAATAACTATTTTTTATATAAAAATGGGCAAGAAGAGAAAGAAATTTCGTTTAAAAAATATAAAATTTATCTGTAAATATATTATTGTTTTGAACAATAATTTAATAGCGCAGAAAAATTTTTTTGCAAAAAATTAGGCAGTCAACTCTGATGACCATAAATTATTATAAAAACCTACTATTCAATTTTGAATTAATTAAATTAATCAGCCTTTACCTCAACCCCGTAGGCACCATCGTCTACTTCCACAATTTCATAGGTGAAATTCAACAATTTGGCCATTTCCTTCAGCAAATCAATGCAAAATCCCTCATATAATTGGCCGTCATCCTCCTCTTCCCCATAACGATTTGCAGTTGGCCATCCTCTTTGTTGGAGTGAATCAAATTTGGTGGCCGACTGTTGGGTTGATCCAGTTATTACTGTAGCGGCATCGGTGGAGAATGGTGACGATGTTTTCGGTGGTAACATTTTGCGCATTACAAATGGTTCTTCCTGATACATTTATTTTTATTTATTATTTATGCCTTATTAATTTTTTATTCTAAAATTGTTTGTAAAACTTTAATTTTGGTGTGAATGATCTAATTACAATATCATTATTTTTAAATTCTTAAATGGGGATTATTGACGAGAAGAAAATTTTATAAAAATTATTTTTCATCCCTCATCGAGAATAGGGAATTATTAGAAATGGAATCTTAAGAGTGTATTTACTTTATATGCATTTCCGTAAATTTATATGTTTTGTATAAAACATTAAATTTTGATATTTTTTAATTAAATTTTTGATTAATATTTTAAATTTTATTTGGTAAAAAATAAATTCATAAGCAATTTCATTTCAAACTCAGATAAGATCCTTTTTGGAAATTCAAATGTTGAAAACATATTTATATAAATTCTTACCAAATAAACAACAACGCGCAATTTTTCGCCTCTCAAATCTGGGATGCCCCTTTCTGTCATCCGAAAACGCCATTTGTTCTTTTCGTCGTAGTTTTCATCAAATGTCCATCGCCGAGTTTGGTCATTCCATTCGCCAATCTTAAAGGAATAAAAAGTATTTATTTATGATAATTTTATTAATAAATTAATGCTAAGCAATAATCTATTAGAATTATGCCACAACCTCTGTGAAGCTGCCATTTGGCATTCGGGTGATGCCCATCAATTCACGTCCAATGCGTTCACCTTTGCCAAGTTCCACTCTTTTCAGCTGTTCCCGCAATAACATTCCATCCGCCCATTGGTCACCGGCATCGCAAAGTAATTGTTGGGGTTGGGGTTCAAGTTGACGACGATGACGGAGACTGGAAATGGCGGCACCGACCGTAGCCACCGCCTCAAGAGCCAGTCCAAGATCGAGCTGTAAATTGTGAATTTATTGCATTTTATCAACATTTATTTTTTAGATTAAATTTGTCGAAATCTGTGATTTTGACAATTGTGCTTGGCGGATTTTATTAAACTTATGAAAGAAAGAAATCAATTTAAAAATTATTTTCATCTTATCCATTCCTTATCTGTTAAGAACTTTTTAGTTTATTTATCGATTATCTAATAGCAGATTTTTTCAATAGGCGGAAAATATATTTTCGCCAGGCGGAATTAAAATGTGTTTTCGCCAGGCGGAATTAAAATGTGTTTTCGCCATGCTGAATTAAAATGTGTTTTCGCCAGGCGGAATTAAAATGTGTTTTCGCCAGGCGGAATTAAAATGTGTTTTCGCCAGGCGGAATTAAAATGTGTTTTCGCCATGCGGAATTAAAATGTGTTTTCGCCATGCGGAATTAAATTTTGTTTTGCAAACCATTTTGTTATTAATTTATATATTTTCAGAAAAATTGGGATGAAATATGTTGAATTGAAATACTAAAATCTGCTGCTTATAGATAATGGTTATATACCGAACATTTTGAGGTATAAATCATTTAATTTGCCCAATAAATAAGAAAGTTATGTTTAAAAAACCAAATTCTCCTCCCCCAAATTATCCCTTTTTCTTTTATTTAGATATTTAGTTAGGGAGGAAGAATAGAAAAGAAAGCAAAGAATGACACAACATGAGCTCTTGTGGCGCAATGGTTAGCGCGTTTGGCTGTTAACCAAAAGGTTGTTGGTTCGAGTCCAACCAGGAGCGGCAAATTTTTTCGATTTTTTTAAATGTCAAACAGTGTAAAAATTTATAATTTATGAAGTGAAAAAGCCATTTTAATATTTTTTTATATCGAATTAAAGATTAAGCGAATAGGTATCAAATGAAATTAAATTTATTTTCGATTTAAGAAAGAATTAGTAGAGATATGCTCAAAAAAATATATTAAAAATTTCGCTAATTCTTTATAAAAGCAATTTTAAATGATTTTTTGAACACACAATTTTGTATCAGTATTTCATATCGAAAAAGTTTATTGAAAAATAATTTTTACTAAATCAGAGAATATAATTGTATTCTTTTTTAAAATTAATTTTATTTGACATAAATATAACAAATAAAATTATCAGAAAATAAAAATGTCCATTTTTGAATATAAAAATTCTTCTTGGACAAAAAATTATTTCTATATTTTTCAGACAAATTTACCTTAATCAGAGGTAGTTGCCGTACAAATTGGAAGCCGGTAATATTGCAATGATATTCTGATCCGAGGAAATCCTCCAAAAGACGGAGGTCCTTAACAATTTGTAAATTAGTATTTTATATTTTAAAGGAAACCATATTTGCGACTAAATATGAATGCCTGGTTTCGGTCATATTCAATCGAGAGGCTTGGGCCAACACCGAATGGACTGTGCCCAAATCATTGGTATAGACAATCGGAAAATATTACCAAATTAATAAAATAATCTAGAAATTAATGAAATTTTGAATTACAAAATTAATATTTAATTTTTAAATTGTCGGAAAAATATATAATTAAATGGATAAAATTATGAGGCTATTATTAAAAAATTAATTTAAATTATTTTTTAAATTTATTTTTATTATTCTTTATTCAAAAATTTGAAAATAGTCCAAAATGGATCACTAATAAATATGTTTTTTTTATTAGATTTATTATTTATTTAATTTTTAAACAAATATTATAATAAAGTAGAAATATTTTTTATAATATTTATTCTCTTTAAAAATTAATAGTTTATTAAAATTACAATATTTGTTTGTCTCAACCGCTCTCGAACATGTTTCAAAAAGAGAGCATATCGATTTGGGTCGGGATCGGTGGGAAGTTGAAGGAGACGAAATGAAACACGTGAGCCGCTGGAGGAACGCCAAAGAGCAAAAATTGGAAGAAGTTCGGATAAATCTATTACAAAAAAAATTAAAAATAATTATTCTTTTTAAATTTTCATTAAAACAATTTAATGAATTTCAGAGAAAAAAAGATTAAAAAATTTTGAAAGAAATAAAATCAACATTTTCCTTGGGTAATAATTTTGGATTTTGAATTTGAACAAGAATTTTAATATTATTTTATTTTTTTTTGTGTATTTGGTCAACCATCTATCTTAAAGTAAATCCTGGCATTGCTAACTAAAGCGGCATAATTTCGATAAAATTAAATAAGAAAATATTTTTATAATTTTTAAAAATTAATAAAATTTTCGACCATTAGGATGTTTGTAGAGGAGAATGAATGAACTCCACATCATTCGAAGTACCAGTTGGACCAATGCTCGACTCATGAATCCATCCGAAGGGCCAATTTGATGGACAAATTGATTGCCTATTCAATAAATGTGCTTTTTAATGAATTTATTAACAAAAATATTAATAATAAAATTAAAATTTATACCTTACCTTCAATTGATGCCGGCATCCGATCTACCAAACATGGAATTCGAAAACGCTTGCACCTTAAATTATTATAATTGAGAAAATTTATTATAATTTAAAAATAATGTTTATTTTAGGCCACAAACATGCTCAAAGCCATTCGAAATTCGGCAATTTGCCCATTATGTTGTCCAATGCCCTCCAATGGCACATACAATGCCACCAAATTGTGTTGAATAATGTCACAAAAACGAATGTCCAAACTATGGAATATAAAAATTAATTAATAAGTCAAAAAATTTTTATTTCCCTAAATTATTTTTACTTTGTATCAAAATCCGTTGGATTAATTAAATTGAATTGAAATCCATGGGTGATTGCATTTTTGGCATTCCATTCATCGATGGCATGCCTTTGAGAGGATTAAATAAAATTGGAATAATTATTTTATAAAAATTACTGCAAGTTGCGCCATTGTTGAGTGCCAGTGCCATAAAGCGTACCTGACATTTTAATATATTTGCTCTTAATCTAATTAAGGTTTATTTGGAATTTAAAAAATATAACTTTTTTCTAGACATATTAAAAAATGAGACTCCAAAAAGGATGTTACCCATTCATTTGATTGAAATATGTTCAAATTTCTAAAATCCCAGAAGCTTTTCCTAGTCTATCGACTAGTTTCATTTACATAGAATTTAAAAAAGTATTTTTTCCTGAATTTGATATTTTTAATTATTAAAAACCAAAAAAATGCTGGCTATAATTTTGTAAGAACTTCCAGAATACTTTTTATGAGTTTTTTTTAAAATTTATCTTAGGAATTCTCCCCGAAACTGACCAATGTTGAAATGAGTGGTCAATGAATGCATTGCTTTGGTGAATAAATTGGAGGAAATTGAAAGAATTAAAAAAGCGATGAGAAGAAAATTAATGAATAAATTCATTTTCTAATTATGAGAAAATTTTATTTAAATTATGTTTTTTATCAGTAAAATGTAACAAAGGAGGAAATAAATGGGCCACAAATTGTAAGAATATATTTATTTGATTTAGTTCCTTATTTCGGCAAAAAAGCATGCAAATTTTCTTCATCGATTCTCTCGTCGCTCTTCAAAACAATCTCACTATTGGCCATTTTCGCTATATTTTAAGATTTGCTTTGATGTGCTGAAAATTAGCCGCGCTCTTCTGCATAAATTCCCAACATTGCCCCTCGGGGGAATTGCCAAGCCCCCCCCCCCCCCCTAATAGGCCGATTTCCCCTTTCCTTGCCTTTTCTCTGTGTAATGTGATGAAGGAAAGGCGAAAATCAGATTATCGGAATGGGCTGTGGCTAAATAAGGACTGCGATTCTTGAAAGCTAAAATGTGTGCCAAAAGTGGATTTAATGCTTTTGAAGGGAAATGTTTTTTATTCAGATGGATTGAATATGTAATAAAATTAAATAAAATAAGAAAAAATATTTATGAAATTTAATTAGTGGAAAAAATTATTGAAAATGCAGAAGAGAAAATTTATTTCAATTAACATATTAAAAGCTGAGAAATTGAAAATCCATTTCTTTTATTGAAGAAGTTTCTGTGGATTATAGCGCCATTCATCCTTGCCAAAATTTACAAGAACTGATTCATTATTAGGCAAAGAGACTGCCGGAAAAAGTTTAAAATTTGCAAATTTTTCGGGCAAAACATGTGTATCTTAAAAATAAATTTTCTTTAAAAAAAAATATTTTTACCCAATAATTTTCCATTGCTGCTGGAAAAACATTTTACGGACAAAGTGGAATTTGCCTCCAATTGAGTCATCAATCCAATTCCAACCACATCTCCGACTTTAAAATCCCCGCTGGTATTGTCGAATTCAATTCGTGCTCCATCAATGTCCATTCCTCCTTTGTTCCAAATTCCAATTGAATTCATTACATAACCAAGATCGTTTCCGTCCAACGGGAATCGGTCTTCACAAAATCCAATGCCTCCATACCTATAAAAAAGAAAATGGCATTTCCATCACACTCTTTTGTCGCAATTACCTATTATTACTGAAACACAACTTAGCAGCAGCTAATTAACTAATAAGATGTCGCATTCTGCGAATATTTTCCTTTTTTCCCAGCCGCCCCTCCTCCCCATCTCCTTCCACCTTCTTTACGCTAAATCAGCGGAAAGCTTTGCCTTTTAAAGCCAGCCCATGGAGGCACTTTTCATCTTTTCCCTATGCTTTCCAGGATCATTCCGAGATCCATTATTCTTTGTATTGCAAAGGCGAAAATCCGTCCAGTTTTGAAATTAAATAAAGTTCTTTTGCGGAAGGCTAAAGTGTAAATTTTATTTTATTTGCGAAATCGCAACTAGGGGTAAATTGAGCCATTTTCCCCCAAATTTCCCCAATTTGACCCCAGTGTGCGACAAAGATAATTTAAAAAAACATTTAATCTTCAAATGTAGCTTTTTCAGGTGTCTTAATGGAATCTATATAAAAATAAAAATGTCCAAATTATTGAGAATAAAAACAAGGATATAGAATTCAGCCCTTAATAAAAAGTCAAAATTCATATATTCACTCTTGAGTATCTTATATGGGCCTATTATATTGCTCATTCAAATTGATTAATTAAAATAATTACTAAATTTTAGTTATTAATTACCCAAAATAGATAATAAAGTAAAATATTGTTCGTTGATGCGGCGAAGAAAAAAGTTTATTAATTTTTTTTTAATTTACCATTTATCTGCTCCTATATTGGAAATGTTTATTTCAAAATAGACAGAAATAGATGGCTTTTTGGCATTTTTATCAAATTTTGGAATGGGTAAAATGGCACGAACAGAATTTACTGAAAAAAGTAAAATATTTTTATTGAATTAAACTCGAATTACAAATTTACCTTTTGGGCCGGAATGTTTCACTGCAAGTCCTTTGCGAAAAATGGCCAAATCCAATCCACAATCCTCGACATCCAATTTATTATATTTCATTTGCTCAGATATGGCAAATTGATTTGCGTAATTTTCTTGCTGAAAATGAATAATACATTTATTTTCAAAAAAAATTAATAAAATTACAAAATTGAGTCCATTCCCTAAATATTAAAAATCATCATTTTCCAGAGAATTTGTGATTAATTCTGTTTTTTCATTGTTATAAAGCCATAGGGTAAGTTCTTTCGGGAAAAATACTTTTGAATCTATAGTTTTGACTGAAGCTAGGATAAAGTATCAAAAATTATCTTTAAAAATTTTTTCCCCATATTTTGTTCACTAACATTGCTGCTACTCACGACGGTCTTCCAAAAAATGAAGATTAGCAAAAAAATATTGCAAAAAAGAAGGAAAAGCAACAGACGCGAGGAATTTGGTGGAATGATAGCCTGTAAAATATATAAAGCATAAATCTTTTGTATATTTATAAAATATATTCAACCCAATAGGCCTGCATTTTTCGCCGAGCTGTTTTTCGAAATGCTGATCCAAATTAGGGTTCAGCGGTACCGGTACTTTGGACCAAAATCGGTACCGGTACTTGCAGGTACCAGCCTACTCGGTATTCGGTACCGGTACTGGGTTTAGGGTTGGTACCCGGTACCGGTACTCGGCACCGGTCGGTACCGGTACTAGTCGGTACTGACGGTACTGGAGAAAAAATGGTAAAAAATCATAAAAATTTTTAAAAAATCAATTTTTTTTCTTTCAAAAATCAAAAATTTTTGTACAGAGAAATAAAAAATAGATTCATAAAAGATTTAAATTTGACTGAAATTTTCATTTTAAAGAAAAAAATTTAAAAAAAAAATAAAAATTTAGCCAAAAATGACATTTTAGGGGGTGCTTGTCAGTACCGACTAGTACCGAGTTGAAAAAACGGTACCGGTAGTACTGATGTCGGTTCCGGTACTGACAAAATCGGTACCGGTACTGGCCAAAGGCCGGTACTTCGGTACCAGTACCGACCGGTACTGCGGTATCGCTGAACCCTAATCCAAATGTTGTGAAAGTAAAATGACTATTTTCGAAATTAGCCGGCATTGTTGACACTGTTATTGATATCTCATCATCATCATCCATTTCAATGTTATCTGTTGCCGATGTGTCCATCTATATTTATTTTACAGTAAAAAAATATTAATATTAATAAATAGGGAATTTTTAATAAAAATATTTTATTTCTGGACTAAAAGGGATAATATATGTAAAACCTTCCTTACGAAGAATTAAAAAAAAATACAAATAGGTATTTTATTAGAATATGCAATTTTTTAGATTTTTATATGCATATTTATACGAAGTATAAGGTTAAAAATTATATAATCGCTAAAATTTACTTTTACTGGTAATTCCGGAATAAATGAGAAAAAGTTAAAATCAATTAACACTGTTTTTTAATTTAAATTTGATTGAGGTGTTGCTATTTATTTTTTAATTTTATTAGATTTCCTAATTGATACAAATTATATTTATTAAATGTACTTCTATTTGTTTTTTTAATTTTATTGGATTTCCTAATTGTTACAAATTATATTTATTAAATGTGCCATTGATATAAATTATGAGTCAGTTTTTAAATAGCACATATACCTGTGCTTAATTCCTTTCAGCAGAAGTTGGCCAATGAATATATAAACAAATCAGCAGAGTAGATGGAAAAAATTGGACAGCCGAGAGTGAAGGGATTTTGTGAAATTAATAGGCCATTAGTTAAAGAGTGACTGATCAAATTTCATTACATTTTAAATAAACCAAGCGATCAGAATTGAATTTATAAAAAAAAAATTAACGTAATTCTTTTCTAGTCCAATAAAAGTGTTATTTGTATCCATATCAACAATTGAAGTTAGGTTTAAAAATTGGTATTTAAATTCTTCTATCGATTTTTGAATTTTGATCGTCATCATAAGCTCATAAGGAAAATACTCTCAGGCTTTATTAGAATATGATAGAATCAGTTTTTCGAACGTACCGGTTTTATTAATGAAAATTCAATCTGGGACAAATTCTAATTGATCAATTAAATGCTTTGCCAACTTCAATGGAAAAAATATTGGGTATAAATTAATAAAAAAAAATTTAAATTAGGATTAGGATTAAAAATATTTTTATTATTAAAATTTATCAAAAAAATGAAAATATTTAAATAAAATTAATGAAAAAATTATCAAAAAATGAGAAGGTTCATTTACACTTCGTTACTCAATATTTTCCTCAAATTTTCTCAAATGTTTTGTTTTCATAAAATATTTGTGAAATCTTTGTATCGCCATTCATCTTTATTCACGAAATTTGCTTTGATTTGATCGCCCCCAATGCCCATCGTGATTGCAGGAAAAAGTGGACAGTTAGCAAAATTTGATGGCAATGATCCTTTTCCTAAATATTTTATTAATTTTTATTTTGAATTATAATTGGATGGTATTTAAAGTGTAGAAAAAAAAAACATTTAAAATGTCGAAAAGAGTATTGAAAATGTCGTAAAGTTTATAACAGTTTAATTGTTTGTCCTAGACCCCCAAACCATATTCCCAATCGATGGATCTCGTCAAGACGCGCCGATTGGTATATATTTTGTCATGGTTTGATCAAAAATTAAGGGTTTTAAATCACTTAAACCGTTCAAGGGTTTTGGTTCAAAATCAATTAAACCATGACATATTATATATCATTCGATGCGTCTTAACGAGTTCTATCCAATGGAATATGACGACTACAGCACTATTAATGTCAAATTTTTGTTCCTATGTTATTATGTTTCCTACTGTAGCAGCGACTGCCTATCGGCCATTCCTATAGTGAGGGAAGCTCGGCGGCGGTGGGGAGGGGTCCGCCAGCCGCCGCTCTCGACTCGCCCGCCGCGCACTGATAAGGTCGCCGCAAGGAGAGGAGGGGAGGGGGGAAAGGAGGAAGGAAGGAAAAAGTTCAAAATGCCCGAAGCAAAGTTCCAAAACTTAAAACTTGGCCCTCTATAACTTTTCACCCACTGGACCAATCTTGCTCATCTATACCTTATTCAAAAGGGCATTCACGGGAGAAACACGTGGACAATAAATTTAATTTAATTTACAAAAATTAAAAAAATATATTTTTAAAGCTTTAAAAAGTTTAGGGAGGGAAATGAAAGGATAAATTAGTTTAAAAAAAAGAAAATTTACGCAAAAATAATTAAAAATGAAATTAACTTTACGCTTATTGAAGCAATAAACAAAAGAACATTCGATTTTCTCCTTCCTTCCCCTTACCCCCTGCCCCCCCTTGCCCCTCAGCCGCACACATCATCTCCTTATCAATTTTTGGGTAAAGAATAAAAAAAATCGAAATTAGCCGAAAACGATGGAATTAAAAGTAAAATGAATCAATTGAGGGATTGAAAAGTGAAAATGAGGAATGTGAAAAATGAAAATAAAAGTGAATAAAAAGTAATTTAATTAAATTAAATACATTCACGGGAGAATCACGTGGACATTAAATTAAGTTTAATTTACAAAAATTAAAAAAATTATTTTTAAAGTTTTAAAAGGTTTAGGGAGGGAAGTCAAAAGGAAAAATTGTCGTATAAAGAAATTTGCACAATAAATAATTAAAAATGAAATTAACTTTACGCTTATTTATGCAATAAACAAAAGGACATTCGATTTCTTCCTTCCTTCCCCTTACCCCTACCTTCTTCACCCTCTTATCAGCTATTGATTTCCCAAAGAGGTGAATGGACGAAAACGAAGAATTGAAAAGTAAAAATGAGGGATTGTAAAGTGAAAATAAATTAAAAATGAATAACAATTTAGTTAAAACAATTTTAAACTATAATAAAAAATATTGAATTAGCTTTTCTCTTTCCTTATCAATTCCTCAAAAAAAATTAGTTTATAAAAATTAATTTAAAATTAATCGTAATTTTATTCCACTTTTTTACCATTCATTTCCCATTACCCATTTATGGCATAAAATTTTTATTTTAAAATTATAATAAATTCAAATATTTTAATATTAGTGAAAAAATAATTCTTTTTAAAATCAATTCTATCCTCATCATTTCATCTCCTCCTTCTCTATCCCCACTTTACGACAATGGGTGCTTCACCCCAAAATCGTAATTTTTTCATATACTGATAACGACATGAGGAGAACTGAGAAAAAAGTGGAATGTGGGCCAAAATCAAAAAAAAATGTCCCCCACAAATCAATTCACCCAATTTTTTATACATTATTCCCATTAAAGCCGCATTTCCTTCTAAAAGCCAATAGGAAGAATAAAACTGCTCTCATCCCATTATACTAAATTTTGATTATTGCATGCATAATCTTTTATTTCGTGAACATTTTAGCCTAATTTGTCAAACCATACCGCCAAATAATAAAACATAATTTTAATTTTTCCGTTGCATAATATTTATTTTTCAATTAAATTAAATCCATTAAATTTTTATTTCATAAGAAACTTTAATTAAATCCCAAAAAATTACTTCCGAAAAAAAAAACTAAAACTTCCTCAATCCCAAAATTTCCTTTTCCTCAAATAATCATCGACACCCTTTTTTTTCCTTTTACGATGGGATAAATCAAAAAAAAAGCCAAAAGGTAAAGGACTAAACCAAAAAAGCCAAAAGTTAAAGGACTGAACCAAAAAAAGCCCAAAGGTAAAGACTAAACCAAAGAAGCCTAAAGGTAATCGACATAAAAGTTTGAAAAGAAATTTTTTTTATTAAATGGAATTAAGTTACATCGAAAATGAATAATAATTTTATTATATTAAATAAAAATATGCGAATTAAAAAAGTGAATATTTTATCCAATAATATCCTCTTGGTCTACCCATTCAGCATCGGGATAGCCAATGAATTTTACTAAAATTTCCTCTTTACCCCTCCTTTTTCTCTTCGCCAGTATTTTCTCAATCCTATATGTTGTGCCTTCATCAATTCTTGTTTTCGACAATTCAGGTTCATATACTCGTCCCAAAATTTCTTCGCCCTTTGTGTCCTTTAATAAATAATTGATTGGTTTTCCTTTGTTTGCTCTATGAATCTTGAATATCTCGTCCGTGAATCGGGGCCAATAACTTGAAAAGAAATGAATTCCTTTATTTTTCTATTAATTTTGACTTTACCCTTTATCAAATGTTCTCTTTGCTTTTGCCAACCTCACGGCATCTCCTTCAGCATACCGAGGATTTTTCCATCTCAATTTTCTTTTATCTCTTTTCCCGATCAGCATTTCATCTTTATAAAGTCTATCCCAAACTTTTCTCGTCATTTCTGGAGTAAACTTATTTGGAGCAATTTTTGTGGTTACATTTGGTTTATTATTCAAAGCTTTGACTATTTTCGGAACTGTCTCTATCCATCGGGTTGAATTTTTCTCGGAAAACCATCGATAAAGCCGTTCCTTAATAACTTTGATTTTCCCTTCAGCGAATGCTGCTTTAGTCTCTCCCGTTCGGGTGGTTTGTTGTTGTATACCCTTATCTTCGAAATAGTCTCTCATTTCTGAAGATGTAAATTCCAATCCCAAATCAGAATAGATAAAGCTTGGCAGATGGGGCATTTGCTCAAAAATTTCCTCAAAGGCTTTCTTCATTTCAACTGAGGTCTTTGCCTTCACTGGTGCTGTGAACACTCTCCTTGACATTACATCTACCCCAACAAGCAAATATCTATATCCATCATTTTCCTTAGATAATTGCTGAAAATCCGCCAAATCAACTTGCAAATCTATAAATAAGTTGACGAATTATTTTTTAATCTCTTACTAGTCATGAATCCAAGGGGAATTGTTTTACTCGTTGAAAATTTGTATTTTCTTGGCTTGAAAAGTGTATATGTTCGGCTTCCCTCCAAGAAATGTTGGACATCCTTTCGAGTTAAACTTGGATATTTCATTTTAACCTCATGATAAAGAATATCTGCACCACCGAAGCCGCCCGGATTTGATGGATCATGATAAACACTTCGAATTTTCTCTTCGTTAGTCATTTCTTTGTCCCCATTTTCCCCCATTTTGTTGGTTTAAATCGTTGATAGCCGATAGCTGCAATTGCCCCTCTTCCCGTCTGTATTTGATTTACCAATGCTGCTGTATTATCGTTTTTATTCAATGCTGTTCGGAAAAATTTCATTCCAGCTGGTGATGGAGCATTTTTTGTTGTCGGTTTTAATAATCGACTAAGTGACTGTCTTAGACTGGAAGAAGGGACGGCTTTTCCAGTCCTTGGATTGATTATTTCCTCTTCACTCGTTATCCCAAATTGTTCAGGATTATTTTTATCAATTTTGAATATTTTTTTCCCAATTTCTTCTAATCTCGCAAATTCAGCCTCCTCTTTCTGTTTTCGCTCTCTTTGCCGCCGAGTGACTGCCAGTCCCTTTGGTGTCGAATGGATAGTTGAATAAGAAGTCTCACTAGATTCGCCTGTGCTTCTTGACCGTGAACTTTGTACCGGTGATCGACTGTATGCCGTCTCAAAATCTATACTTCCTTCTTCGTTTTCCCTTTCTATGGGTGTCATTGATCTCCGTTCAAATAACTCCAAATCACCATCTTCATCAAGCAATGCTTTTATGGCTTCATCCCCCTCCGTTTTTGTTTTTGAGATTAATGTTGGTCCAGACTTGGTTAATTCAACTTTGACGGATTTTTGAACAAGTTGCTTACGAAGTCTCAAGTAGCTTCTCAAAAGTTGATTGTATAAGGCATTTTTGGTGCTCAAATTTTTCACATTACGGCCCTTTACTTTACCCAATTCTTTTTTGATAAAATTGAAATTGCCTTTCTCATCCAGATCATCCCCAATGGTGACTTTTGGTGTTGTCTCATCTCCTTTCTTCTTTAGTAATCCATAATAATTTTGTTGGGGCAGCAATACGTATTTAGTGCTCATTATTATTCCTCTTATTGACAAATCTGGAAATTAAATGCTGTGCTGCTTCAAATAAAACTGGTGCTAATAAAGATGCAAAAATTGCCGGTCCTCCCTCTCCTGTCTGTTGTTCAAAAATGATTTGTTTGGCTCTCTTTTCCGAACGGGCTCTGGCCAACTTTCTTACAGTATCGGCAAAAGGAAGAAGTTTCCTTTTCTGCTTTTCAGACAATTTAATATTTGATGATAAAATATTATGGCAGACTTCGACCAAAGATAAAAGTTGTTCACGATTTGCCTCTTTCAACAATTTATTTCTTTTCTTATCGGAACGTGATTTACAAATGGAATTCAGAAAGGGATAATGCTTTAAAATGAGGAGGCCAATAGGCTGTCCATTATATCTGGTTCTAGCCATTCTTTGGTAAATACACTTCTTGATATTCGTCTGGGAAAATGTGACTTCTTAATCGTAAATTTCGGTTCACGCGATTGGGAAATAAATCAATCAATAAATAACTATAAGGCTTCTCGGTAGCCTTTTTATAAGCATCAATAAAATATGCTCCTTCCCTGGGGAATAATTGTGTGGATAAATTCCTAACTGAAAGCATATCATTGGGCTGTCTCAACAAGAAAATAAAATGGGCATTAGTTCGAGGTATTCGCATCTTCTTGTCAAATAGTGACTGGGTTAGGAATATCGTGCAAAATTGCTGATGATGAGAATTCCGCACAAATATGGACTCCAATTTTCGCTGTTCAATATCGCATATCAAATCGTCCAAAACATAGATAAATGGTCTCTCAATTTTACTTAACCATTCATCACTTGGAACACCCGAATGGACATATACCCCACTCTTCTCCAAATCTGTAATTACACTTGAATATTCGCCATAGGCCCATACTTAAAGTGCGAAATAAATCTTTTTTTACATTAACCACTAACCAATAGCCTTGGGTGGAGGAATGAACATTTCATTGGCATTCTTAAGGATTCGTAAAACCAATTGGGTTTTGCCAGAATTTGACGGACCCGAGACAATAATATTTGAGGGAATTGGGAATTTTAAATCATTGGTTTCAACATTTTCAGCTTCCATCGTTTATATTTATTCTGAATTTTAAAAAAATGGAAAATTAATAAAAGCAAAAGAAGGATCATTTTAAATAAATGTGGGGAGAGGACAATCATGGTTTTTGTTCTTTGTTCATAATGATTTCCGTTTGGGTGGCTGTCTCATTCATTTCCGGTCGCCGAAGCATTTTCCCGCACATTCGAAAATTGCCATGTTTTCGCAACAGAAGTGGAGCATCGAATTTAATGTGTTTGCCCTTTTTGAAGCGATTGGAAAAGATGATCAGTCCATCGGCCTCAATGACATAGCTGCATTCCACCACTTCATTATGAGCAAAGGGCCCACGAATATCCCACGGCAAAAATTTTGTTGTTTTGAATAATTTGGGGCAGGCCACCGTGATGCCATTGGTTGAGAGGCCAAAATCAATATCGGGAAATTCTGGCCCAGCCATACCAAGCATATTCATTTGATCACCATTTCCGTTTCCATTTTTGCCATTTGCCTTTGTTGTTGTTTCTTTAGCCATTTTACCACGCTTGTAGGCCGTTGCACCAATTCACAAAATAATCAGATTCTTTGCAATTACAATTGAATTTATTTGGACTAGGGGAATCAGGTCCACAGTCGGAACAATTTTCTTTTTCGCCCTCGTGGAATATTTCCAAAAGTTCTAAATTTTTAGATGATTGAATTAGTAAATGGAATGGGTACAACCAAGGGGATAGTATTTGCTGTGCCCGGATTTGGTAATTTCAATGCCGCATCGCATTCGATGGTATTGTAAACGGATTCTAAGGGATAATAAAGCCAATTTTTCTTAATGGGAGTAACTTACCTATATTTGCAGTAAAAATGCTGGACAAGGTTTACACCCAAATAACCCTCATAAGCATATTGCTCCAAATTGGTCTTGAATGAAAGTCGCACAAAATTGAATTCATGGTGCTCGCCTTTTCGATCCAGATAGGTTGTCCTAACTTTTTTTCCACCCAAATATCTATTGACCCGATCGAAAATCATGGGGTGATTCAACTTTTCTTGTATTGCACTTTCCTCGCATCCCAAAAATTGGGCAATATATTTGAGCAAGGGAATGCCATGTATTCCGCAGGAATTCATTTTATTTGCAGCTGTTTATTTTTAAGAAAGTCCCTTTAATGAATTATGATTTTAGTCAGTCGGTTTTTATTTTACTAAAAGAGACCACGCCTCTGCCTGGTTATTACGAAATCGATGAGTCATCACTGGTCCAAAGTATTTCGTTGAAATACCCGCTCTTATCAGTGACATCATCTTTGGCTATTACGAAATCGATGAGTCACCACTTATGGGCAGGGTCCAAAGTACGTTGTGCTCTTATCAGTGACACATTTTGGTGATTGCGAAATCGATGGGTCATCACTTTGGACCAAGTCCAAAGTACATTATTTTGGCTATTGCGAAATCGATTTGCCCTTTTTTCCCGCCAAAATAGACCACGCCTACGAACCCTCTTATCGAGTGATGTCATTTATAGGCAATAGATGACTCATAATTTTTTTGTTTGCCTAATCCTCAGCAAATTAATCAATTTATCAAAATTTTATAATAAATTTTCTCTGAACCAAAATAGTCCTACAAAAAGGTAATAAAAAATTTCCAGAAAAATTAAAAAATAATTAATTTAGAGAGCAAAGCCCAGAAAGAAGAAATGGGAGAGAAGTCGGTGAAAAAATTTGTGAAAAACAAATCAAAAGCAACAAAACGAACTTTGCGAGGTATAAAATGAAATTTATCTCCAAACTTAATCAGATTTTAGAGAAAAGTGATACATCTGACAGTGAAGAAAACAGTGGGGATGCCGAAAATGTGGGTGTAAAGAAGAATAAGTATGAAAGAAACCGATTGGCCCATGTTCTGGAATGGGATAAACAGTTTTGGAAGCTGGCAAAGCCGCGGTACGGTGTCCATCAACTCCTTCTCTGCAAAGAGTGCCAAGAGTTCAATTATAAAATGGGCAAATCCCGTTTTGAGTTGGATGGTGAACGGGTCCGTGTCACCCAATCATTATGCGATGAATGTGTTTTGCTGAACATTGACCTGTCCAATACTGAACTCCATCATGCCGATCCTAATTATCCGGACAATACCTACAAGGACTCAAACAAGGACAAATAAATAAACAAAGAGAGAATGTCAAACTCATAAAAAGACAGAAAAAGATATTTTATTCAATTATTTAATTTGAAAATGAGATAAAATGTGGATTTTATTTGTTCAAGAGTAATCAAATTCCCTTCGCATAATGTCCATTATCATTTCTTCAATTTCGGTCTCTTCAATTTCCTCTTCTTCCTCTTCATCTTCCTCATCGGGCACCAAAATGATTTCCTTGAGATGGGGAACACGGAAATATTCCGGCTTGTACCAAAGATTGATCACTTTTCCACATTCCTTATGTCGTTCCTCTTTTAGTGCTGAATAATTCTTTTATTAATAATAATAAGAAATTGGATTAACCTTGGACCACTTCGTCGGGCATTATATCAAATCCATATGAATGAGTGTGCACGGCGTCATTCCTTGGCATATAGCGATTTCTATTGAGTTGAGCACCGGGCATTTGATAAATTTCGATCATGTATGGATCATCCTGCTTCCCCTTCCCATAAAAGTACATTTCCAAAACATTGATGTTGCACTTGAGCATAGCTATGCATTGAGAAATGATTAGGAATGAATCAGGGAGAATAAATTACTTTGTTTAATGGAATCAGGCATATATCCCGGATTATAGAACCGAAATCGGCAATCCTCCACCATTATTACGATTTTAAGATGAGTTTGAGCTATTAATTTTCCAAATGATTAATTTATTTTCCAAATAAGTGTGTGGTTAACTCTCCAAACAAATGGGGAAAGAGAGAGAAATCGAAATAGTGAAGAGAAAGATGGAGAGAAAAAAAGAGCTTTAAGTGAATGGGAAAGGGAAAAGGTAGAGATAACAGGTAGGATATGGTCTGCCCAGGTCAGTGAGAGAGGCAAGGTGTGTCTGACCAAGCCGATAGTTTATTGATTTCCTTCCCTTACAATTTAAATTATAATTTTACCGCCAAATGTGTGCTGAGGAAGGTGAGAGAAAGTGAAAGAGAGAGTGAGAGAGGGAGGGAGCGAGAGAGAGAGAATGAGGGAGGGTGTGAGAGAGAAAGAGGGGAGTAAGGGAGGGAGCGAGAGAAAGAGAGAATTAATGTCTGCCCAAGCATAAATTAATGGCTGCCTGGGTAGAGAGAACATGTAACTACCCTATCAGAGAAAGAGACAACCCCAGCTGATTATTTATTGATTTTCTATTCCCCTTTATCTCCTTTTTTAAAATTAAATTTTAGCGCCAATGAATAATTCATTTTATATCATTTTGCCAAGTACTGGTAGTACTGAGCAAAACGCCAAATCAAATAAATTTCGAATACAATTGCCGAGAAAAATACACATGGAAGGACATGGATGGCAAATTGGCTTAGCCTCAATAATTTATCCAAATAGTTGGGCCACATTTGGAAGTCACGAATCGGAATTTATCACTCTATACTTGAAAAATGGGGATGTTCGGCATCTTAAAATCCCAAAAGGCAATTATCACACTGCTAAAGAATTGGAAAAGGGCATCCATTTTGGAATAATTAGGGAACTTGAACAGGAAATCGATTTTATTGGAAAGCCTGAAGACTCCGTGAAACGTTTTAAAAGATCACTTGACAAAGATCAGGACGATGATAATGAGGAAGGAAGGGCCAAAAGAGCAGCTGAACCAGGGGCCGATGGGGAACCACCACTTTATCCTGTAGGAATAGGCGGAACAGCAAAAGGCTCAACTGGGCATATCCAAAGAACAGAAACAAAAGCCACTCAACAAATTTCTGGGCAACAAGAGCAGCAACAACAACAGCAAGAGGCCACGGCTCGTTCTGAATATAAACTTAGATTATTGGGTCGCGATATCAATTGGTTACGGGATCGCAATGAATGGGTCTATGCTCAGGCGCTTCAACATTATTTGATCAAATATAGAACACAAATTAAAAGGGATAGCCCCAATCTTCAAGCCCATATTATAGCACATTCTGATGAATTCAGAAATTTATATCGACTTGTTGAAGAACGTTTGGGCACTCCATTGAATAAACAAACAGCCACGGAGCTCTTGAAATATGCAAAGGCCATAAAAATAGTATATGATGAGACAATCGGAAGATTCGAAATTAAATTGACTGATTCAACATATTAAAAATTGAGTTGACTAATCAAATTTCCTATGTTCTGGGCTTCGAGGAGGGATTGCAGCTGAAAAATGGGGATGTGGCAAAATATCCACCTGATTTACGAGGGACCGTCTCTCATCTTTGTGTCTATTTAAACAGTGGACTGGCTGAGGACATAATGTTCGGGAACAAATTCACAAATTTACTCCAGATTGTGGGAGTTGAAGGAAAGAGCGGAGATGTTGTTCAAAAAGAATTCCAACACCCTTTAATGCATAAAGTCATTTCCCGTGAAATTGATTCTATTGATGTTGAAATCCGTTCTATGGACGGACGATTTGTTCATTTTGATTATGGCACTGTTATTCTTACCCTATTATTCAAGAAACAAATTTATTTTTGAATTTTTAGATTAATAAATATTCTTTAAAATGCATGTGATATTTGATGGGAGTACTTTATCCCTTGCTACCATAAATAATCCCCAAACAGGAAGCGGACCAATAAATTATTTTGAGGCCCTTCAAAACTTTCAAAGAGGTCATGGCCATTTTTCTACTTTTGCCAGACAACGGGGTGCCGGAGTAGGATCAGTTTTGAGATACATTTGGAGATATTTGAAACCATTGGGGAGTGCTGTTGCCCCAATCGCCGCTGGAGCGATGAAGGAAATCGGTCAAGAAGGTCTAAAGGCCGCAGCAAAGACTCTAGAGGATGTGTCACGTGGCGAAGACATAAAATCCTCTATTAGTAGTAATGCCAACCAAAGTGCACAAAATTTATTGGCAAAGGCCCAGACTAAGCTAAAACAAAAAGGAAGTGGGCGTGGCCGAAAAAGGAGATCCACTGCCTTAACGAAAAGGAAAGGCCGCAACCTGGCCACAATCATTTTAAAACCCCAGTCAGTTCCCGGTAGAGCCCAAGTTAAAAAAAGACGTGTGGACAGTCTTGGATATTATTAAAAGGAGATTAATCCCCCAATAAAATGCTTTATAAAAAAATTGATGCCTCCTCCTCCAATAGTGTTACGGCTGCTTTGGGTATATTTATCAATTTTTTTTCTAATTTCTGTTAAGATTTATTCTCCACCCCACCCACCAATTGTGCCGTAAGCAACTCTATGTGGAGAATCTACAGTACCCTAAATCCTATAAAGTATAAATTTAATATTATTTAATTCTAATTTTATTTTTTAGTACAAAGCCCTTTCTTTTTAAAATTTTTCCCTTGACCTCCTTCATTGACCTTTCTAAAATTTATGTTTTGAGTGAAATGAAAATTCGTGAAGTCGAACCGGATGGTTCGCTGGTGGATATTCACAATGATGTTGTGGCTCCAATCCAAATGCCCGGAGGAACTTTCATCAAAAAGTCAACAAAAATTATCTTATTTATTTATCTTTTGTTTCTTTTTTTAGTTTGAGAGTCTTGATCAATCAACGGGAGATTTACAATTCCAATCAACTATATAGTTTTAAAGCTTATTTGGACATGGAATTATCTTATCCGAAAGCCGTAAAAGAATCCTATTTATCAGCCTCTGGATATGGCTTCGAAACTAATCCCAAAAGCTATGCCGATCCGGGATATATTGAACGAAAAAATATGTTCTCTAGTAGTAAAGTTGTTCAACTGATCCATAAACTAGATTGCGATATTTTTAATCAGGTTAATAATTTCTAAAATTCGAGTTATTACTTAACTAGGACCTATTCTTAATCACCGGTACTGAATTGGAGATTGAGATAACTCCTCAGCCGGATGAATTCATTTTGATGTATGAGAAAGTGAATGCAGCGGTCGAGGCACCCCAGGCTGTTGATGGTCAACCAGCAGCACCTGCTCCAGCAGGACCCGAAAGAAAGTTCACTTTCATTATTGAAAATATAAGTCTACTTGTAAAGACAGGTTTCAAAAAAAAAACCAATGAAAATGCAAAAATGTATTATAGTTGACTTGATGGATGGACTTTCACTTGAAATTGCCAAAAAATTAGATATAGAGCCCGCACGTTATTCAATTAGGAAGACCGACATCAAACATGTTTTCATAAGTCAAGGCCGAACAGATTTTAGCACAGTCTTATTCGAGGCCGAAGTCCCAAGAAGGGTGATCATTGGATTTGTGAAGAATGACTATTTTGTAGGAGATAAATCAAAGAACAACACTCCATTCTACTTTGAGCATTTCAACATTAGAGACATTGAATTAATAGCCAATGGAAGGATTTACCCCCAGCAGCCATATAATCTCAACTTTGGGGCCAAAAACTATATTCGTGCTTATCATGATTTCCAAGAATATTTGGGATTTGCAAACACAACCGAATCAAATGGAATAAACTATGCAAAATATCCAAATGGATTTTGTTTCTTTGTTTTTATGTTGACGAATGGCCAAGAGGATTCCCCAGGCTTTGAATTAGTGAAAGATGGGACAACTAGTGTCAACATAAGGTTTGAATTTACGCCAAAATAAATAATTAACAAAATGCCAAAGATTTGGATCAGCTGTCCCAGCTAATGGTATCCAAATGATTGCCTATGCCGAGTCCGATGGGCTCATTATGGTGGATAGAAACCGAACAATCACTAGTGATTTGTCACTTTAAATGGCCCCGACAAATAATCAACAAGAAATTCGTTTGGAAGCCCCGTTACCATTTGGGTGCAATTTCCCCGAAATTTTAAATCGACCCAATTTTGAACTGATTTTTTGTATTTTGTATTTCATTATTTGTACCATTTTCTTTTGTGCGGCATATTTTTTATCTGCTGGCAATGTTATGAATAAATTGAAAAATGGACACAAACAAAATCGATTATCTCCTGAAGAGGAACACGGTGACCAACCGATATTACAAAGGATGCTTTCCCGCTGATAAGGTCCCCGTGTGCAAGCAATTCCCTTGCTCTATGGTCATAAATTTGGCAAGTTGCCAATTATTGATTGATTATTACGAAATTAGCGTCCTTTTTTAGGACTCGTCCTTTGGTCCAGGCACACATTGGGTTGCTCTTTGGGTCCAAAGTCCAGAGGAATGCAATTACTTTGACTCATTTGGCGAACAGCCGACCGAGTTGATTGGGCAGACGCTGAGAAAATTTCGTAAAGTGTATAGAAGTGGGGCGAAATTACAATCGATATTTTCCGATGTCTGTGGTCACTATTGTGTTTATTTTATCTATTTTATGTCCCTTGGTTTTGATTTTTCCAGCATTATTTCAATGCTGAAACGTTGTAATGAACCCGACCAATTTGTCCGTAATTTTGTAAATTTTCAGATAAATAAATAAATGAATGAATTTTTCATTTTTATTTCCATTTTTCATCTTTTTTCCTTTGCCTTCGGCAAAGTCCGTGAGAATTGTCTCTGAAAAGCTTTGGAAAATCCGATTGAACGGCACGGAGCTGCAAATGGTTCATCCCGAAATGCCGAATGTGCCAAATCGAATCTACAATTTTGCCCATTCCCGGGATCAAATTTGCACCATTGTTCGAGGGGACGATGGCATTTTTCGTTTTCATCTTTTGAACATCTTCACTATGGTTCAGACGAGTCCAGTCAAAATGGACTTTGGAATGGATCAGGCATGTTTTACCATTGCATATTGATTCTTTTTTATAAGTTTAGCGTCATGCTCACTACTTTGAACCACAAAGTTGCTTCCACTTCAATGGATACACATTTGTGCTCAGCCGACATAAGCTGATGAATATGATGGCAATTCAAAGGGGACAAAACGTGAAACTGGTTCGAGAATTCCCTTATGACCAATTGGGGTTTGATCATTTGAATGGATGGCTAATCGCCCGAATTGGTGATGAATTTTTTCAAATTTCGCCAAAATTTATTGATGCCCTTTGGAATCGTGATTTTCGTTTTTACCCAATTCAATCAAGCATCCCCTTTGGATATGTCAAATTGTGCTCATGGAAAATCTCAAATCCTCTTTCTTGGACTGTAATTGATCGCCATCTCCTTTATATGTTAACTGATAAATCTCTATATTTCATGCCTATTTGTAATCATAATGGGACTAAATTTTTCAAAGTTATTGATTCCCCCTCTAAACATGTTCCATTTTATTTATTCCCTCTCAAAGAATCGGCAAAGTCCCAAGTTTTGATCAATTATAATGGCCGATTTTTCCCAACCTCAGTTATCCTTCCTATTTTGACTCTTATCTTTATTCTTTTATTTGTCTTTAAGGAAAAGCTGACCAAATTTGTTAAAACCAATGAAACGAATGATGAAAATCCAATAAGACAAGAAAACCATTTAATTCCAAATCCACCCCCAATGTACCATTTTATTCAAAATTACCCACAAGATTCACCTTATGATGATAGATCCATTGTTATTCCAAAAAATTGATTGGTTAATTGAACTTTTATCGATATATTATAATATGAAATAAATAAATCAATAATAAAATGAAAGACAAGATTAATGGGTAAATCTGAAAGAGAGGAGTAAAAAATAAATAAGAAAGACATGAATAATGAAAAATACGGGAAAAATAAATAAATTAAATATACAAATTAAAATGAACAATTGGATTATTAATTTTTTTCATATCGGGAATTCTCAAGTCTATGAGCATTGTTAGGCTCATTCATCCAATTGTCATAATTCCCTCTATTCTTTGGGTCAGCATAGTCTGACCATCCAAAGGGGAGTACACGGCCATCGGGTCGGACCACTCCTTTGTTGATGATAGGCCGGGCCTTCTTGACAACTGGGACTGTAAAAATTTCGCACTTCTTTGTGACCCGGAAGTTGTTATTCGGATAGTTGCATTCAATGGGTTTGACCTGCTCCCCATTGAGATATGCCATCAGCTGAGCCTTCATTGTGTCATGGTTCAGCTTATCGGCATTTTCACAGTCCAGAGTGAAACCTATAAAATACAAATTAGAGAATAAAAATGAAAATCTGATAACCTTTGGCCTTGGTTTCATATTCAATATCGCCGGTCTTTTTATTGACCATTTTGAGGGAGTAGAGCTTTGGGGCCAGGCAAATATATTCCGTGATGATATGATCCGGATATTGGTCTAAGAAATCCATTATCCAATTTTAATTACTTTGAAATTACCTGTCAATTCACCCAGGTGCCTCCCATCCTCAATCGGGTCGCCCAGTTCCGTGTCATATTGGTAAAAAATTGAGTCAGTATCTAAGAATATGAATCAACTAATTTAAAAAAAGTATACCATAATAAAGGATTCGGGCATCTGGTCGTTTCATGACCTTCTGCATGGCATCCAAAAGTTTGAGCCGTGCCATAGATGTTGTCCTAAAATTTTTGCAAATTTAATGTTAAATTCTAGTACCATAAAGCCAAGATGAGATTTGAGCATCCATGCTCGCGAACATGCTCCTCTTTGGTCTTGTACACGATCATCCAAATTTTTTCCGTGACTTGCTCAAATCTTTCAATTTTGATCTTCTTGTCATTCAAGTATTTGGCAATTGTGAGATCGTCGCTTGCGTAGACAGTCATCGAAAGACGATTCCGCAAAGCGAACCGACCCCAAAGGGAATTGAGAAGCCTAAAAATTAATAATATAATCAACTTGAATAATTTGAATTTACAGTTTGGCGATGAATTTAAGTCCAGGATTGTTCTGGACATCCTCAATCGTGAATTCAATGCCATAAATTTGCGCTGCTTCAATCACATATCGAATTTTGGCCATGTCTTGTTCTTCTTCGGGAAGAGAAGTAATTGAAGACGGCCATCCCTCTGCCATATATTTCAAGCGCATAATTGCCCGGATGTAGGGCTTGAACAATTCGGTGCTGTACTGCTTTTCAATGTCCTCATCCCATACATATGATCGATAATGCTTGGTGACGCGATATCTTAAATTTATAAATTAAAATATTAAAATATTGAATTAACAACCCAGCTTCCAAGGCCTTTTCCAATTCAGGCTTTGTGTAAGTGCCCTGATGGCCTCTTTCTGCATCTTCAAAATGTGGGCAGGAATACCCGGGGTCGTAAAGTCCATCTCTATTAGCTCGAGCACATGCCCTTTTAAAATAATATTTTATTGAAAATTAACTTTTTATCCTACTTGCAAAGGCTAAAAAGCAATCGGGTCTCTTTTCTTCCTACATATTTAATGGGCAGCACTGGAATATCCACATGGCGAGGAGGCACAACGAAGACTTGCAAAAGCTGTTCAAAATAAGGAATGTCCTCTGGCTTTGTCCAATTAACATCAACTGCTGCCCCTTCATTAATTTTGGCCCATGGATGGCCAATTGGATATTCCGAATCAAAATTGCTAAATATAGATTTTTCTCTATTTAAATGATAATTTGAAAAACATACACAGAAGGGTAAAGGCTCTTGAAATCCTTCACTTTGATGGTCGTATGCGGCTCATCGGGATTAGCATTATTAATGGCTTCGCGGCTTTGATCGGCCGGAGCATTTGCAATTAACCATTCAGGGCCCGTTCTGCCACCAACAAATGCATCCCTGAATTAATTATTTCCAGAAAAAAAATCAATAAATTCCTACCGCAATTTTATTGGCCCAGTATCCTCAAGATTGTCCATAAATGCTTCCATCTCTGGATTTTCTTGCATTTCATTTCGGATTCTAAATTAAATATAGTAAATAATCGAAAAGTATAGACTAGAACTAACTGGCATTCCCATATGACCCATAGATGCATGGTTTGTCGGATTTCCTGATGTTTTTCCAAATCCTTCTTCCAAATTTCTCCAACATTTTTGCGGCCCAAAAAGTGCTCTTCCCTTATGCCTTTATTGCAGCGGGGACAGGCGTGCCAGAAACTAAATAAATGTTTAGGCAAACTTTTTTAATCCTACCATCCATTAATCTCAATGGCGATTGGGCCGCCATCCTCCTCATCTCTATCAATAAATCCGTCCAATTTCCACTATTTTAATCATATTTAACATTAGTCTGATTAATATAATGTACCTTTCCAATTTTCTTTTCACCCTCTGGAGTGTCGGCATTTTGAATTTTAATTTTTAGGGAATATTCCAGCCATTTGAGATATTTCCGGGCCATGCCACTTGATCGATCCCGTTTTTCATAGCCCATTTCAGGCGTTAAAGCCAACAGGTCTTCAGGGACAAAAGTGCGGAAAAATTTCATAGAGGCACCCTAATTTAATGGCAAATATATTTATAAATAACCCAATTAATTTACGGAATATGTGATTGAACGAGTAATGTCCAATCCAGTTGCTTGCATGAAAATTTCCCGCATTTTGACAAAGCCATGGGCAAGAATTTCTACATCTGCTTTGCAATAAGCCGCCAATTCCTCATTCAATTCAAAACTAAAATGCTTAATACTAATAATAACATTTTTATGTTACCTGTTGTTTTTATTTTCCTCGTACCATGCAACAACTTTCTCTGCCTTTTTCCTCATCATTCCTTTTAAGCAATAATCATTTAGACTGGGATAATGATCCAAAATTTTGCCCAAATTTTCCAACTTAATTGACTAATTATTTAGCTTAATAGTTAGTTAATTTTACCTTATTATATAAGTAAGGGAAATGTTGTTTTCCCTCAACACCTGGAATATCCAATTTGAAAGTGGCCACAAATGCTTCCAATTTTATTGGGATTAAATGATAACTAAATTTTGATATTTTGTGATTTTTCAATGAGACATACGTGTCACGGAAAATTGTTGGAGTTATGACACCTCGACGGCGAACTTGTATTTGGTAAAATCGTTTTCCTTGCATAATCACTTTAGGGCAATATCCCATTTGGAATAGTTCATACATTGAAAAAACCTGAAAATTGATAATTAATTTTTTAAAATTATTTCTTACATGATCATATTTTTGGCCATAATGCGCATAAACATAGGTCACAATTTCCCTCTTTTTTCTTCTCTCCATTCTTTTCTTCTTTTAGTCTTCTTCTTCAGCTAATTTCCTTTTCTTTTCTTCTTCATCTCGGGCCTCCTGCTCATCCCATGGAACAATGCCCTGCGCCTTCATTTATGCCTCCGATTGGGCCCAGACTTTTTCGAGAATCTGTTGGGCGGTTAACGAGTTTGAAGAGCATGGTTGATCCATTGGTGGGGAATTTGGTGGGCCAATTCGTTCAAAAAAGCCAGAACACATGTATGGATTTGATGGCAATTCTTCATCTTCTTCCATTTCACTGTCATTAATGAAGTCTCTGTCAATTGACGATTCTTCATCTTCAAAATCAGAATTTCCGGCCTCCTCTCCACTTTCTTCTGCTTCAAAATCGATAAATTGATTGGGTTTACGGCGGCATTTATCCTTCTTGTTGACATTTCTTCGAGCCATGATTTTAGAATTTTGATTGTTTTTTGTTACTATAAGAAAATAATGAATATTAGGCAAACTGGATTAGTTACCTTTTTTCTTTTCGGGAATCTTCTTCCAAAATTTGAGTAGCCATTGAACAAAATCCTTGATCGGCGTTGGAGTCACAAATTTGACATCAAAGTCCGATTTTGTGAAATCTCCCACACACCATGAGAAGGATCGATATTTGCCACATATGGTGCAGTCATTTTCCAAAGGATTGTTCCAGATTTTTTCCTTTAGGCACATTGTGCAAAAGACAATGGCCCAGATGAAATTGACCTAAGTCCATTAGATAAATATATTTAAAAAAATGTATTTACCTGATGCTTAAAGCGGGCAATATTTGGTTCAGGCTGCAAGTCAGTCGTGGTCTCCACATCATATATGACAAATCGGCGTTCGGGCCCTTCTTCATATTCAAAAGGCTTGATGAAGCAAGGGCGAGGGCCATGGTAACCTGAAATTTTACTAGATCTATAGAAAAGAAAGCATTTACCTTTGCATCTTCTGCAATATCGGTTCCCACATTTATGTTTATTCCCATCCGCTTCTTGATGGCTAATCAGATATTTGTCTCCACATTTTGGACACTTCACATGCTTTTGCATACACTTTTGGATGGCCCAAATTAAGTGTTTCTTGTCCTCTTATGCTCGTCGAAGCAATCTTGAGAAACGAAGGTCTTCATACATTCAATGCATGAAATTGGAGCCATTCCATCAGGACGGCATCCACCGCTATACTTTATTCCAATCTACAAATAAAAATATTCAAAATTATGTATTTTAAAGCTTACTCGGGCACATTCTCGGCATTTGAAGCCACAGTTCCAGTCATGTTGAAAGGCATCTGCGATAGGCATCAGACACTAGAATATAAATAAATTTAATAAATGGTGGAATACAATACCCCAAAATCATAAATTTTCGATTCGCCCAAGAGCCGTCCAGGATAGAAAATTGGTTCATAATGTCCTACATTTTCCCTCTCTGTGAAAAGAACACATAGCTCCTCTTGCTCATATTGTTCATTTTTGCTGGCCCAGAAGGGCTAAAAGAAAATAAGCAAATAATAAAGAAAAATATTTACCTTCAATTCGCCAATTTCCGGGAAGGCAAAGAGCCGAAAGAGATTTGGATGTTTCTTCTGATAATATTCCCATATTTTCTCGCCCCATTCTTCAATAGAATAAGTTCTCAAATTTCTGGGAATGCCACATTCAATCATTAAAGTGCGAACATCTTTTGATTGCCTCTTTTCATTTTTCTTATAGATTGAAAAATTTTGTCGGCTCATTGTTGCACGATGGCGAAGAATTTCAAAGCTTCGGAAAAGACAATAGTTGTCATTGTTGTCAATTTCCATAATGGCGTCCAGATTAATATTGTGGCGAAATCTGATGGGGCCTCCCGTTCCTGGATGTCGTTTCTGCTTTTTCTTTCCCATATTAATCTGTTGTTTTCGGGCACCATTCCATAATTCAATAGCCAGAATATCAATCTCGAAAGATTGCATTGTCAACGAGTCTTTGTGGTGTTTCAGCATTCCGGATTGGTCGATTTTGATGAACCAATTCAATAAAATATCCGTGATATCGTCGTCGATTTGGTGAACATGAAGATTTTTAGCGCTCTCCATTAATTCGGAATTTAATCCCACAATATAATGCTGTGGCTTGAATCCTTTTTGGCGAACTGCTTGTTGAAGGCATTCCACCATTTTCGAAAAAATTGCCTTAATCCGCTCTTCCGGATAATTAAATTGGAGTTGTTCGACCATAATATTAAGGAGAAGGAAAATGCCTTTGATTCGAATTGCTATAAAACTTTATTGTCATTTTTTTCTTATTATTAAAACCCCACCTTTATAAAATCGACCGGCATCCGCTTCGCCGATTGCCATGCATTCCCAACCCGGACCATCGAAATCTCGGGGGTCCAGCGATGCATTTTCTGGGAATAAGCGTCGTCTAGTGGCTTTTGCGCGGTCCAGCTTTCGCCTGATTTTCCCATGACCCACTTGAACATATTTAACCTGTAATTTTTTTAATTTATTTTGATCAAAATTTATTTTTTAATTTATTGATTTTATCTGAAATTTATTTTTATGTTTATTTAAAAAGTTCACTTACCTTCGATGGCATTTTGGGTGTCGAAGTAATTCCATTATTTATTAATTCCATTTCATCATTTCCATTATCCATATTCACATTTCGAGGTGTTAAAACAAATAAATCCATATTCTCTTCATCCATATTAACATTTTGGGGAGTCAAAACAGGCATATCCATATCCAGCATATTTTGAGGTGTTGAAACATTGTTTTCATCCATATTTTCAATTATTTTGTAGATTTGAAGTAAATTTTATCTAAAAATGTATTAATTAGTAATTAATAATAGAGAACACCTAATTAAGAAATTGGGTAAAAAACTGAAAAAGGGGTAAAAGTACAAATTACGAAATATATCATATGGGTAAAAAACAGTTATTACGAAATATTATGAGTCATCTTTAATAATTTCGAAAGAGAGTAAGAGAATAGTTATTATGAAATCTTATGAGCCATCAATTATTCTCTATTTAATATAAAATTTATTAGATATTTTTATTTTTCGAAATTTTCACTTTTTAACAGGGATTAGAAATTGGTCTAGCAGTGAAAAACTGCCTCAAAATGGTCATTCAGGGAAAATTATGTTAGGAGAAAATTAGACCAATAAAGGCAGTATAGTTAAAAATTAATCGAAAAAAAGTTAAAAAAGTGTAAAATGTGGGTAATGTCAATAATGTGGGAAAATGGCAAAATTTGGGAAAAAAGGATTTTAGGTTTATTGTGACCATAAGGTCAGGCCAAAAATTTGGCATAGGTCATGTTGGGGAAATATGGCAAAATGATGTGGCAAATTTTAAAAATTTTTATGATCATATGGTCTGGCCGAGTGGCATAACTATGAAAATTTTACGGAAAATAAAAATGTGAAGTAAGTCAAAATGTGGGGAAAAAGGTGATAAATTTGGGGAAAAAAGGAGGAGGAAATGCCACATATATGTGGTAAAATGCCAAACTTTTTTAACATATTGTTTTTGAGATTAATTTAATCTTTAGCCATGTTTGAATTGTAAATATAATAATAAGTAAAATGACTCTCATTGAGCCATACAATCATTTTCAAATAAGTATTTTCCTTCCATTTTCCCATTATAGCCGTCAGTTTTTTTTAGAAGATCCCCGTTTTGTCCAATGCAAATTTTTTTTGTTTTCCCCCCCCCCCCCCCCCATTTCCTCCCAGCCATAATTTATCAATAACGGCGGCGTGCTCCCAAAAGTGCAATGAACAAGTGGGAGGGGAGGGGGGAAGTAAAATGACGAATGATTTGGTCAAGACTGTTATCGATAAGAGAGGGATAGGGGTAAGGGGCAGGGAAGGGGGGTCCGTCGGTCCCCCTTACCACATTATGACGAAATTGGCGAAGCGTCGGTTTTTATCGATTGATTGTTTTTGCTAAGTTAAGAGAAATGTTTTGTACGAATTGAAATGAAATTATGTAAATTTGAGAAAATAATTATTATTTTTTAAATACTAATTAAAATAACTTTTGATTTGCATTATTATTTATATTTGAATTAATTAAATTACTTTTTATTCACTTTTATTTTCATTTTCAAATTCCCCATATTAATTTTACAATCCCTCAATTGATTCATTTTACTTTTAATTCCATCGTTTTCGGCTAATTTCGATTTTTTTACTTTGCCTAAAAATTGATAAGGAGATGATGTGTGCGGCTGAGGGGCAAGGGGGGGGCAGGGGGTAAGGGGAAGGAAGGAGAAAATCGAATGTTCTTTTGTTTATTGCTTCAATAAGCGTAAAGTTAATTTCATTTTTAATTATTTTTGCGTAAATTTTCTTTTTTTTAAACTAATTTATCCTTTCATTTCCCTCCCTAAACTTTTTAAAGCTTTAAAAATATATTTTTTTAATTTTTGTAAATTAAATTAAATTTATTGTCCACGTGTTTCTCCCGTGAATGCCCTTTTGAATAAGGTATAGATGAGCAAGATTGGTCCAGTGGGTGAAAAGTTATAGAGGGCCAAGTTTTAAGTTTTGGAACTTTGCTTCGGGCATTTTGAACTTTTTCCTTCCTTCCTCCTTTCCCCCCTCCCCTCCTCTCCTTGCGGCGACCTTATCAGTGCGCGGCGGGCGAGTCGAGAGCGGCGGCTGGCGGACCCCTCCCCACCGCCGCCGAGCTTCCCTCACTATAGGAATGGCCGATAGGCAGTCGCTGCTACAGTAGGAAACATAATAACATAGGAACAAAAATTTGACATTAATAGTGCTGTAGTCGTAATATGGTTTGTGAATTTTTGACAAACCATTGAACCGTTATAAACTTTTCGCAATTTTCAATACTCTTTTCGCCTTTTTCAATGTCTTTTTTTCTTTTTAAATATTTCCCATTATAATTTTGTTTCATTTTTATTTTAAACATTAATTTTTTCCAAAAATTATTTGAAAAAAAATTTACGTACCAGTTAGTTTCCCATTCCAAGTGGAAAAAACAACCAATTGTGAATGTATGTCTTGGACAATGCCAATACCTATCACATTGTTTGGATCAATAAAAGTGTTATTTGTATCCATATCAACAATTGAAGTTAGGTTTAAAAATTGGTATTTAAATTCTTCTACCGATTTCCGAATTTTTGATCGTCATAATCATAAGCTCATAAGGAATATACTCTCAGTCTCAGGCTTTATTAGAATATGACAGAATCAGTTTTTCGAACGTGCCGGTTTTATTAATGTAAATTTAATCTGGGACAAATTCTAATTGATTTAATTAAATGCTTTGCCAACTTCAATTGTAAAAAATTTAATGGGTATAAATTAATAAAAAAAAATTAAATTAGAATTAAAATATTTTTATTATTAAAATTTATCAAAAAAAAATGAAAATATATACATAGAATAATAAAATGAATGAAAAAAGTATCAAAAAATGAGAAGGTTCATTTACATTCCGTTTCCTAATATTTCCCAAATCAAAATTTCAGTTTTATAAGGACATAACACAAAAAATTGAAAAAATATAAGGAAAAAACGACCAAATTGAGTTGTAAAAAACCATTGTTATAGGCTTCAAATTAATCAATGGTGCCATCGAATCAAAATTCAAAATGATTTATAAAAACCAAAATTTCAGTTTTATAAGGACATAAGTGGCAAAAAATTGAAAATATAAGGACATTTAAAATGTTCTGTTTTTAAATATAAAAAAATCGGTATAATATTGTTCTAATGCTTATATTTCTCTTCAATCTATTTTCCTCTAATAATTTCTTTTTTTCCCATTAGCAGAATTTTGCCTATTTCTTTATAGACAAAGTACCATAAAAAGAGATAATTTAGATAAAAATGACTCAAAAAGAGCAAATTTTAGTAAAAACTGATCCGTTAGAGGAAAATTTTACTAAAAATTTCCATTTATAAGGATAATAGAAGAACCAAAAATGGATCTGTAAGGACATTCTTATGGAATAAGGATATTTTTGTTTTCTATGGACGAGGGTCAAATTGTTAGGACATTTCTAATAAAATATTGACGGACCACGGATGGCATCCTTGAAATTAATGAATTACAATTTCAAATTCAGATAAATACACACATAGAAGATAGAACCAAATACCAAATATACCTACCTATTCAAATGTTTATCAATTTGTTTAAAAATAAAGTTGATATGGTTGTGGAAGAAATGAAAATTAAAGAGTTAACAATGTTTAAATTCAAAATCCTTTTTCAAATTCATTTAATTTGCCAAGAAAATTTATGGATATTCAACTTTTTCCGGCTATCTGAATGCGCAATAATGAATCCGTTCAAATTAATTTCGGTATAGATGAATGGCGATATAATCCATTGAAATTTATGCAATGAAAATGATGAAAATTTTAAATATTGTAAAATTTTAAGTCGAATAAAAAACATTTCTTCCTAATTTCATCGAATTTTTAAATTGTTAATGGGCGAATAAATTTATTAAAATATAAAATTTAAATGTTTCTTATTGGAAAAATTTTTTGTTCGATAAATTAAAAATATTGTATATTTAATATTTTTTTCAAAAACATAAAAAACTATCATAAAATAAGTTTGTTTCATTTTTCCAAATATAAATAATTCTATTTTCATGAGTCACAAATTTAACCAAATTCTCATATTGTCAAGTTGACGTTATTAAATATTTTTATTAGTCACGAGATGAGCCATGAAAGCGGTTTGATGAATGTTGATGGATTTAAATTTTAATATTCATAATAATATTATGTAAATAAATATATTTATTTGTCACGGCACGGCTAAAATAGTTTGTTCTTTGTTGTTTGTTTTTGATCCGAGGCCAGAATTTGTACCATTTTTATCATTTATTCATTCAGCCAAAAATGTAAATATAAATATTTCCGGTAGGCAGAATTTTCCCATAAATTTCTATTGCCATTAATAAAATTGAATTCATTACAATTATTTGTTTAGCTTTTTTGGAAAAACCCAATAAAAATAAAATTGGCTCATCAAACTTCAAAATATAGCCTAAAGGAATGCCTATATATAAAAAAATCAAATTGAAAGCATAAAATCACAGTTCATTTCATTTTTCTTAATAAGAAACAATTCCAGTTATTATAATTTCTTACAAAAAACCAAAAATGTTTCCAAAAACTAAAAATCTATGTTGGTATGAAATATTCTTCGTCTTCTTTCAACTAATTGCCCTAATAGAAGAATGTATGTTTATAAAATTAATAAATATATAGGAATTAATAATATTTTCATAGTGATAAATTCTAAAAGTAAAAGAAATTTTCCATAAAAGCTTTACTATGTTAATTTAGGATATTATTAAGTTTGAATTTTACCTTATTTTATTGATATTTGGCCATTTTGGTAGGGCAAAACAAATATTGATGAATTTAACCTTACCTCTGGAACTGGAATTAATTAAATTAGACAAAATTGAGGTCTGAAAAGTCATTTTGGTTATCAATCACTTTTAAATAAATTTGGATTTTATTTATCTGTACATAGAAGCAAAATTTTTATCAAATATTGCTATTCTTGTAGCCAATGCGGCCACTTGCCCCACAACTGACCCAACTGGCATCGTTGGAGTCAATGTTCATCCTGGCTCGGGCAATTGTCAAGCACCATGTAGTTCAACTTCATGCAGTGGATTCAATTGGGCAGCAGTGAAAAATGCCGGCTTTCAATATGTGCTCTATGCGAACACAATTGGACAGCAAAGGGTTTGTTTTTTTTTATGAATAATAGAAAATTAATTAATCTACCTTCAATTTATTATTTTCTGATTGCCCCTAGAGCATTAATCTATTGTTCAATTGATTTTGTGTCAATTCTTTATTTAATCAAATTTTTATAATTTAGCCAAAAATTAAATGTTTTTTTGACTTAAAATCCGGTTTAATTTTTTTATATTGGTTTGATTAAATTTGGCCTTGGCCTTTACCCAAATAAATAAACAATTTTACCGGCCATTTTTCAATAAATATTACAAATCAAATCTATTTATAAATTTCAATTTTGGTTTGTCGAAATCAAAATCAACTAATTATTAAAAATAAACTGTTTAAAATTATATATAATAAAAACCAGTGGGGCAGAGCCCCACTGGTTTAAGGCATGCTTCCGTATCGGAAAAAGCGCGGGGCGCTTTAAGGTACCCCAGTAGGTTTTTTTATTCAAATTTTAGACGGCTCGCTTCGCTCGCCTCGTATTTTTCAATTTTTTAAACCGGTTTAAGTTTATATCTCGAAACCGGTTTGGTATTTTAACTCGCGCAATATGCCATTGGATTCGCCTTGTCGAGCTCTACAACTTTGCTTTTTAACGCACACTTCTATCTCAACTCTGAAAAAAGTTATAGAGGAATATATGACTCGCGCACCCCGGCTGGCAATTTTTGAAGATTTTTTTCGGCACTTAGACTTCGTGACAGACCCCCCAACCTATATATCATTTTGTAGCTAACATTCTAACTTAGGTATCGAACCGTGCCGATTTTTGATTTAGGTCCAAGGAAAAAAGTTTTTCCTGGGCTTAAAAATAAACTGTTTAAAATTATATATAATAATAATAAGGTTCTTGTACGTATTTTTTCCGTCATCAGATCTAAAATAAATTTTTTTGAAATTCTGATTTTTTATTTAATTAGTTAATAAAACGATTGAAAATATATAATTCCAATAAGGGAAAAATAGGGTAATTTCGAGATGAAAAAAAATTGGTGACAAATAATATGTAAATACTTATTAAACTTGTAATTCCAGGGTTGCCTGGAAGAATTGCAAAATATCAAAAATGCTGGCCTAATTCTCTCTGCCCAACATGAAGCAAATCCCTCGGCATCGGCTGGTGATGCACAAGCCAGCTATTTTGTTCAAAATGGCGGTGCTTGGGCGAACGATGGGTTGACAATGCCAGGCACTTTGCACATGCAATTCACAACAATTAGCACTCGAAATTGTTTGACCAATTTTGATGCAACCGAATGTTGTTATGGCCTAAATCCCGCACAATTGCAACAATGAATGAGCGCTTTTACCTCAACCTATTTGACATTGACGGTAAAGACCAGCAGATGGTTTTGGATCCCATTCGGGACGGGATATTTGGGAAATTAATTTGGCATTCATTCGGCAATTACGGATCGAAATTCCAGCTGCTGATTTTTTTACATTTTCCGAACCAACTCAATTTCGCATTTTTTATTTTGGGAATTCCGAATTGAGGTCCCCATCATGATAGTACATTTTTGGTATCAAAATTTTTCGATTCCGGGATTTTTCACAATAATTTTTAATTGAATCCCAATTTTTCCCGACAGAGGATTTTTTAAAATTTTTCGAACTAAGACTATTTCGGAATTTTTTTTCAAATTTCGACTTTATTATACACCAAATCGTTTTTTTTTTCCGTATTGATAAAAGGTCATTTTTGGGCATTTTAGCTTTTTTTTCTAGTATATTTTTTATGGAAAGTTTTCCCTCTTTGAGAATTTTATTTTATAAAATAATAAAAATAACGAACTATAACGAACTTTTTGGAACGGAATTTTTTGGGCATTTTAGTGATAATTTTCCCCTACGAGTCAATTTATAGTGTAAATTTTTTTCCAACTATTTTATTTTAGAAATCGAAAATACCAAATTTTTTAATCGGATTTTCGGTTTCCGTATTTTCGAGAATCCTGAATTGAATCCAGACCTCAGATACTTTCTTATCTTATATTGAAGGGACGAAATGTCATCCTCTCCACGGATTACCCCTTTTGGCAAATGTGCACTGGAATGTGGAATGGATTGGCAGCCACAAATCCATTGGTCATTGCCAATGCCGACGATCCAACCTGTGGATCGGCACAAAATCCCACTTGTCCAATGTTCGATTTGCCCTGGTCAAATTACACATTTTGGCTGAATAAAAGAGGCCCTGTGAGTGTGATTGCATCAACGGATGTGTTCCAGGATAAATATTCGGGAACATTGTGCCAACTGAACAATTTTGCCAAGGGAATAAATTGAATGAAAGTGAAAATATTTGTTAAAGTCATGAATTTGTGAAAATCGAATAAAATTGCAATAATATTAATAAAAATTAATCAATTGAATGTTAAAATATTTTTTCCATTATTTTCATTTATTTATAATAAAACAATCAGCTACAACAATAATTTTAAAAAATCGTTCCAAATTTCCTTTAGGCTAAAAAAATTTAGACAAATTTTATTTGATTTTTTGATTGAAAATTAAAAACCCATAAAAAGAGAACATTCTGATTTCATTTTTACCTTTGTTTTCTATATCAACTTTAATTTCATCAAAATGAAAACAATGAGTGACACCACAAAAATATTTATCCAACATTATTTATCCGATCCACAGTGCAAATCATTTATCATGGATGCGTAAAATTACTTGTTTATTTATCCGAACCAATGCAAATCATTTATCATGGATGCGTAAAATCACTTGTTATGCCTTTATTCCTCTTTCTTTTCTCCCTTCAATCAATTCACCCCACTCGGAAATTATGCCGTTTTGGTGCACGCCAAGCATTTGTCACGGCAAGCGAAGCATGTTTTTGCGCACACATCGCATTCGACGCCATGTTCCCCACACAAATCGCAATAGATCGCTTGAGGGCATCTGCTGAAAAAGCACTGCAGACAAGGTGGACAAGCAATAGCGTCCAGTTTGATTTCGCCGCCTTTTTCTTTGCTCATTCGCTGCAATAGGAGGTGAGAAGCATCGTTGCTGTTGTTGTCGTTGCGAGCGCCCAATTGGGCGATGGCTTCTTGCAGCTTCTCTTTCCGTTGATTTTCACTAATGACACTACTGTCATTGGGAACAGATTGTTGGATATCTAAAAAAATTTGGGAATAATTTTCGGCATGACAGAATCAGGGTTGGACAGAATCGGTTTTAAACCAAAGGTTTCGGTTAAGGCAAAATTTTAACCAAAAATTGATCTTCTAGGCGAAATCTAAAAACCGATCGGTTTTGACCCTCGGTTTCGTTTTTGGCCGGTTTTGGAGTCTCGGTTTCGGTTTTTGGGCCTAAAATCCTCGATTCGATTTCGGTTCGGTCAACCGACTCTGTTCAACCCTAGACAGAATACCAACACCTAAAATACCAACAAAGGATTTCCCTGGTTGTTATTTGTGATTAAACATTAAATTAACATATTATTTTCGTATTATAAATATCCTATCAACTATCTAATATTTATATTTCAATTTTTCTATTTTATAACTGTTTACTTCAAATTAAGAAAAATGACCTGAAAATTTCTTAAAGATAAAAATCATATTTTTTTAAATTAATTTACAATCTATTATAAATAGCAGATTAATAGCATAATTATAAGCATTAAAAACCCGCCACCTACTTATACTTACCAGTCGTTCCATTTCCGACTGTATTTGCAGTGTTAATGACAGTCAAAAACAGCAAAATGGGTCCAAACGCTGCGACTAATAGGTTCATAGTGAATAATGAATATTGGATTTTGAAATCTGAAAACAGTTTAACTTAGATCGTTATTAACAATATGGCTATTGAAAATGAGTACAATCGAAGGCAGAAAATGGGAGAAGAGGAGAAATTTAAAAAGTCTATGAACATTGAGGCTTAAAATCTCGGAAGGAGAAAGTTTTGAGACATTACCAATGATTGCATTTCAGTTTTTTTTTCAAAAAAAATTTTTTCATTGAAATTTTCCTACCAGGAAATTACTACAATCTGTTGGGTAATCGGACACATAACTTGGGCCAAACACAAAAAATTCCAATTAAGCGAAATAAAATTTGCAAAAATGCAAAAATTTGAGGAAACGGCAGAGGACTTCTTATAAATACAAAAGTGACTAAAAATTTTTATATTTTTGTTATTAAATCGTTAAAAATTAATTTTTTGGTATTATAGTTTTTTTTTCTTGTAAATAAGAATAAGCAATTTTGCCTAACTGAACTAAAAATGGACAAAAAAAAAAATATTTCAGAAAAATAAATCATACTTATCAATCAGGTATGGTATGAAAAAAATTTTAAAAAATAAAATCAAAATAAAATCGCATTTTGAATCGTACACATAAATGAGCTAATCTTTTATATGTCATACACCAATCCTAGGGCATAATTGATAAGTGATAACTACGTTCTATACGTTAATATGTTGGAGTGTTCGGCAAATAAAGATGTCCGGTTCCTTTACCTTCCCTTTCCCTTATATTCGATGGTGCATATTGCCCAAGGTCATTCCTCGATCTCCCTTCCTTTTTGTCATAAAAATATGGAATGACGATCAAAGATCGGTCCAGGGTCCATAATATTTTTCTTTTTAAGAACAGCCACCCGAATAGAACTTTGGATTCACAAATATAGTGCTTAATGTCAATAGGAAATAATAAAAAATATAATACTTTTCATTATGAAATTAATTCATTTTATTTTAAAATTTAAATTTTCCCTTTAAATCAAAAATTTTGTAAAATTCGCCAAAACTTTCTAAATCATCAAAATTAAATGAAAAAAGGGAGCGTTTAATAAGTGGTCGTCGACATTTTGCTTTTTACATTGAGACATATGAAAATTTAAATTTTTCCAGACTTCAGATTATAAGAGGCGATAAAGCTAACTTGAAAAGAGTAAACGGGATAAATGGACAATACCGAACCGATTAGCCCAGTTTCCTAAGAAAAGTGGATTTAGCTTCTTCAAATTTGATGAAATCAAGAAAAAGCCGCTTATTTTAAAAATCGTTTTAAGTTTTCTTTAAATCTTTAAAATAGAAAAGCCACTTTTTGGAGTACAATTATTGTTTTCAAATGGTTTATCCCCTGTCTAAATTACTTTGTTCTTTTCCTCCTTGAAATATGGAAAAATGAACAAAGTTCTGTTGGTATTGAGAATTAACAAAATTCGAAAAAAGTGAATGGAATTGAAGGGAAAGGTTATTGAGGGGAAAGAGATTTGAGGTCCAGCCTCCAGCAGAAAATTTGACCAATGCCAATTTAGTTAGATTTAAAAACTTTGAAATATTTTTGAATTATTTAATTTATTTATAATTTATAAAAACCAACAAAAAGAAAAGCAACAACGAAAATAAATAACTATTAAAAAACGATTCATTTATATTGCTTGTTTTCTTTAAATTCTCTGCTTCTTGATTTTCATTTGTTCTCTTCTTTCGTTTCATCTTCGTCGGGATATTTACGCTTCATTGGGCTTTTTGGTTTGAATTCATTTGTAGTACCGGCTTGCAGCAGTTGTTGAGGGGAACCAATTTTGTTGCCAGTCGAACCCGTCGATTCCTTCACAATTTCATCGTCTTCCTTTACAGTTTGATAATGGCTTAAATCGAGGAAATCATCCGGCAATGTTGGGCCAACCGGAGGAACAACTGAAATTGTAGAAAATGTGTTATTTTATTTTCAAAAAATTTAATTTTAATTTGATTATTTTTTTTTCATTATGAATAAATAATTTACGGTCAGTAAAAATTGGAAGGCTTTGGCGAATGGAGAATTTTGTAGCATCACTTGGAATTGGAATTGACGAAGTTTCAGGCAAATTTTTCTGCGGCTCTTTGTCTATTAAAAAAAAAAATTTTATTTTCATTCAAATATTTAATATTTATAAAATATTATTTTCTTTTAAAAAAATTTAATTTTAATTTGATTTTCTGTTTTTCTCTTTTCATTATGAATAAATAATTTACGGTCAGAAACTAGTGGACTTAAAAATACGGATGCACATAGCTAAAAATATCTTTTAAAAATGGAATTTTTGTGGCCATGAATAAATAAGGTGGGCTCATTTGTGTACTTTTGTGACTATATCTACCTCTTTATTAAGCTTAAAATTATTAAATTTTAACTACCCATACAATTTTTTCCCTGTGATCTATGGCATGCCATCAAATATTTCAGTCGATATTTTAAACAGTTTTGCCTTTATTTTAAGAAGCTCCCAGTTTACTTGACTATTACCGAAAATAAATAATAAATGAATTGAAAAAAATACCTGCAGCTGCCAATGCTTTTTGATCCAATGCTTTTTGTTTCTTTTCCAATCGCATTCTTTGGCCAATTTCATTGTCCTTTTGAATTTGTTCCTCCAATTGTTTATCCAATTTATCTTCATATTCTTGACGCAATTTGGCCAACTCATCAGCATGGTTTTTTTCTTTTGCCACTTCCGATTCATTCTTTTTGGCAATTATGTCCTCATAATCCTTGCGGATTTTTGCAATTTCTTCCTTGACCACATCATTTCCCAGGATCTTCTTGGCCTTAATATAAACTTTTATTTTTCCAACAACAAATTTAATCATAATTCTAATAAATTGATTCCCATTTTACACTGTCCACGAATGCGAAAATTTCCTCAACAAGCTCATTGCCAATTAATTGGATTTTGGAATTTTCTATTTGGGCCGAATTTTTTGGTTCCATTTAAGAATGTAATTTTAATTTTTTTATTAGGCCAAATCATAAATGAAACTGAAAATAATTTGCAGAAAATTTGATTGGGGGATTTCCTTCCGCGAGGATTTTTAGCCACATTTCCCGCGGGATAAATTGGCGAGTAGCAAAAAATGAAAACTCTAGGTTTCCCGCGGGAAATTTTGATTTCCTTCTGTAGAAAAAAAGCAAAAAAGAAAGGCACGAATATTCCCCTATTTATAAATATATAAGGGAGATAGAAATTAAATTAGGCTCAAATACCTAATAAAAGCAAAAGATGGAAACTCTATGTTTCCCGGGGGAAATTTTAATTCCGATAGTAAAAACATGGACGAAGAGGAAAGCACGAATATTCCTTCAATATTTATTTTAGTATATAATAAAGGGAGGAGGAGGAAATTGGTCCAAATTTTTCAAAATAAAAAAAACCTCAAGTTCTTTGAATTTTTTGACATATTCATCTTCTTCCGGTTTTGTGTGTCCGCTTCTTGACAAATGTCGAATTAATCCTGATGTTCCCGTTTTTCCGTCACATTTTATGCGCACCTTTTTGCCGCCTTGTTTTGCAGTGCATTTCGTGCAAATGGCTTATTGTTCTTTTTCATCAGTATTGTCAATATCACGTCCGGGGTCAATTCCACAATAGATAAAAGACAGGGCCAATGTGGTCAATTCCACAATAGGGTCAATGTGGGCGTTTTCGACTTATAATAAATCAGAAACCGGTTTTAGACCCTACAAACCTTATACCATTTTGTAGATCTCATCAAGTCGCATCGATTGGTATATGATTTTTCTTGGTTTGGGCCAAAATTAAAGAGTTTAAAACCTAAAACTGGAAAAGATGGTTTAAACGGTTTAATACCCTTTAATTTGGATCAAACCATGACAAATTATAAACCAATCGACGCGTTTTGATGAGATCTACAAAATGGTATAAGGTTTTTAGGGTTTAAAACCGGTTTCTGATTTATTATAAGTCGAAAACGCCCACATTGACCCTATTGTGGAATTGACCACATTGGCCCTATTGTGGAATTGACATAGCACCTCAATATCATACAGTCCAATTTTCCAAACATTTGATTCCAATCCTCTATCTCTGCCGGACATTTGATTAATATTTTGTAATATTATTTTTTATTTGAATGCTGAAAAAAATTAAAATAATATTTTTTAATAAAATAATACTATTTAATTTTGATAAAAATTTGTTGTATTTCTCTCTATCCTAAAATATTAAATTTCTGAATTTTTACTTGATTTTTGATAATTGATTTTGATAAAAACATATATAAAAAATCAGAATAGCATCGATTTTTATTTAAACTTTTATTATTTGCTAACTTTAGCGATTTTTAATAAAAAAAAATTAGATAATTTGAAGGTTTTCAAATATTATTCAAAATCTTATCAAAACAATAAAAATATCAATTTAATTTTTTGTAATTGATCAAAGTTTCAAAACTCAAATTTGTGCATATAATCAATTTTTTAAGTAAAAATTGCATAAGTTTTATTAAATTTTGGGCCATTGAAAGCCCTTTGTTGATTGTGATTAGAGTAAAAATTTGTGAATTTGACTGAAATTTAAAAAATATCAGCAAAAGCTGCAAACTAGGGAATAATTCGAGCGTATTTAATATTATGGTCATCAATTTCTGCACTCATCTATATTTGATCCAATCATTTTAATAGTAAAATGCTTTTCACGAAATGACTAAAGGGAAAAACTCACAAAATGCCTAAAACAATTTTTGACTTCTGAAAAATCCGAAATCAGTTTAGACCCTACAAATCTTATTACTAATTTGAAGATCTCATCGAGTCGCCTCTTTCGATTCTTAATTGAAATTGAAACTGAAGAGCGAATTAAACCGTTTAAATAAACCATATTTTCCAATTTTTGTTTTAAACTCTTTAATTTTGGGCCAAAAACTGACATTTTATCTACCATTCGATGCGTCTCGATGAGATCTACAAATTGGTATAAGGTTTGTTGGATCTAAAACCAGTTTCTGATTTATTTAAGTCAAAACTGTATATAGGCATTTTGTGGGATGGTCATTTATAGTGAAGGTCCTAGTTAATTCCGGTATTCATGTATTCATCCATTTTCCCATTTGCTTAAATGATATTGAAAAGAAATTTGTGGAAAAGATCAGAAAAAAATTTTAAATATGTATAAATATTATATATTTTTTAAGCTCAACAAATAGCAGAATGAATAAGAAAAAAATTTGCCAAGATATTACATATTATACTGACATGAGAGTAAAAATATTTAGCAAATTTCCGCTGCTTAACAAAAAAAAAAATGAACATAATCAGCTAATATTTTAAAATTTTTTGATGGAATTTTTACCGTCTTTTTTGATGGATATTACACATCATAGTATTTCCTGTACAAAATTCATCAAACATTTTTCCATTGACATTTTCAACGCGGGTTTCCATTTTATTCACAGATATTTTTTAATTAATAAAATTTTATTCTAATTAATTTTTTTATCAATTTTTCCATTAAATTTCATTCTAAATCAATCATCGAATTTTTTTATCAATTTTTCCATTAAATTTCATTCTAAATCAATCATCGTAATTTAGTCAAAAAATTTGTATTTCAAGCAGGGTGGCGATCTCGCCTGAGCGAAAATGTGGCATTGACCATGAAAAATGTGGCAAAATTGTTCAAAAATGTGGCAAAAAATGTGGCATTTTTAAAACAATTAAAATTCAATAAAAATTCATTTAAAAATATTTATTCTTTATATTTTTCCATTGTTTTAACTTTCTTTAACAATTCTGGATTGGAAATAAAGAGATTATATGATTGTTGACAATCAAAATCAGAATTGAATTTTATGGAGACAAGTAATTTAATTTTCATTTTGTTTCGTTCAACGATTTTTACATTTTTGATTTTGACCACGGGAAAATAGATTCGCAAAAAGCGTTAGATGAAAAGATTGACAAAAATTTAGAAACAAGAATTTTTAGATGGATAAAATTTGGGTCTTTTATCCAAAATGGCCGCGCAGCGAAAAATTAGTCTCAAAAATAGCCGCGCAGCGAAAAATTCTGACCAAAAATAGCCGCGCAGCGAAAAATTCTGACCAAAAATAGCCGCGCAGCGAAAAATTTTAACATTTTTGGAAAAAATTTAAGAAATTTTAATAATTTTCAGTAAAAATTGCCAAAATCTCAAAAATGTGGCAAAATGTGGCAAAAGTTAAAAATGTGCTAAAAATGTGGCAAGATGGTCAAAAATGTGGCAAATGCCACATTTATGTGGTAAAATCGCCACCCTGATTTCAAGATTTTTTGTTAATTAAACATGAATAAGAAGATACTATTCCAGTCATATTTCACCTTCTTGTTATGGTATTTCAAGATGTATAAAAGTGTTCTATCCACGGTAAATTTGGCATTTGTGTTTACTAAAATTATCATAAGTTTCTTATTTATCCTTCCACTCTAAAAAATTATAAATTAATTTAAACAATAAAAAAATGTATTTTTATTAAATTATAAATTCAAAATTCTTCACAGATTTCTTCAAATAATATTTCCTGCAGCAATATTCGCATCCCTTTATGCCGTTACCGCTATTTACTAATGTATTTGCCCTTTTCTATTGTTCAGTGTCATTGTCATGTTCATTTATTTCATACATAATTTTAATTTGCCCATTATTACTAATGGCATTCTCTTAAATTTGAGAATTTGGATAAGAGAAAGAAATTTTCATTCTTTATGGCTGACAATTGACAAATTATTATTTATTTATTTTTTAATTTTCATATTCTTTTTGATTTACATTTTTTAATGAAAGGACTAATTCTAAAATCCTAGCTTCTATTTATTGGACTTAAATATAATATATAACCATAAGAAATTTGTCGCCATAATTTTTATAATTGTTTACATTATGCGAATATTCTAATTTCAACATTTCTGAGGGGGGGCTTAATATCGATAATTTTAAAATTCAATCAAATATTGTGCAGTACATATTTATTAATGAAAATATTTAATTCCAATTTACAATTTTAAAAAATAAAATTAATACTCTTTTCAATCTATCGTCATTTTTTAAATGATGATGATTGAATGATTAATCATTCATTTATAGAAATATGGGTCATCATTAAAAATTTGTTCAAATTAAAATTTCCCCATTCATTATATTATTATATATATTAGATAAATTGCTTCAAAAAATTCATTTTCATTTAATATTTTAAAATTAATAGTCAAAAAATTCGCGCATCCAGTAAAATTTTAACTCCGATGAATTAATTTTATTCAAATGAGTAAATCAACATAATCGATTATAATAAATGGGGTTTGGGTTTTTCTTGAAAAAAAAAAAAGATTTTATTTAGTTGCACAGATTTTTGATAGTAATATTTTTTTCAGCCAAATTAAATGTGGCATAATTCGCCGCCAATTTTATTTTGGCTTCATATTGCTTTAATTTTTGGCCAATTCATTTGGCCAATATCCCCAAATGATAAAGAAGAGCCGCTAATCCCTGATGATTTGCCGTACACTTATAAATGGACCAAACATGATTTGTTGAAATCATCCGGCGATGGACAAATTCTTTTAGAGGATATTGCTTGGACCGCAGCTGATGGCAGCATTGATTTGGTGGTGAATCCCAAAGATTTGGCCTGCAAATTACCAGACCAATTTACTGATGAAGAGAATTATGAAGAGAATTGTATTGATAGAAGTTTATGGTGAGAAAAATTTTTTAAAAATTATTCAAAATACTAAAAATTTTCCTATCTCTTTGAGCAAATTTCTAAAATTTTCCAAAATTTTAGGGTGTTCATTTGTTGGGAAGAATTTGCAAGAAAGGGTCAATTTGGAGTAAGTCTTTGAAGGAATATTCTTCATAAATTAATTAATTTCAGCAATGTCAAGAAAAAAGAAAATCTATCGCTGATATTTGCAACAAAAACAATGTTCAGTCAAATTTCATTGGAATTGCAATCAAAATTAGTGCTTTTGTTGAAAACAACAACATTCGCATAAAAATTGAAATTTATTTTTCCTATTCATTCAAAATGTTTGTGAATAATTTTTTTTAAAAAAAATCACATTTAGGCTGGGAAAAAATTGAATTCTAAATTAAATTCGGGGTAAAATTAAATAAAATTTAAATATTTTTAAAAAAAGATATAATATTAAAAATTATTCTTTTTATTAAAATATATTAAAATAAAATAATTGGTAAAATAAACTAATAAAATTTTTATTTTATAATTTCCATAATCATTTAATTTCTCTAATATTCAAAAGCATTGAATATTACTCACATTCTGAACTATTAATTAGAGTAGATCATGGTTGGTTTTTATAAACAGTCTTTGTTTGAAAATCCGGTTTTCGGTTTTTGAAAAATAACGGTTTTCGATTTAGATTTCTCCTATTTTTGGTTTAATATGTTTAAAAAATAATAAAAAATATTCGGCTAGGCTATCTCATTTATTTAATAAAATTCATAAATTAATTTTAAGATATAATTTGGAATCAGTGGTCCAGTCTCGTTCAAATAGTGATGCCCCTGTTAAAATTTTAACATTGAATCTTTTTGGCACAATTCAATCGATTTTCTCAAATTTGATTGAGGAATCGACCCAAAATGATTTTGGTGGAAATTTGGAAAAACTAAATGACATCCGACTTTATAATGGCCGCCATGCTTTCAGTTGCGACGTAATTTGGAGAAAATGTTTTAATTTTAACATACTCTCTTTAGCATTTGGATCCAATTTCCACAATTTCACTCACAATGGCTTCTGCCTCAATTTTAATTGTCCAACATTATGAAGAACTTTTTTGCGATGCAATTCAATTACGCCAAAATGGAATTCCACTTTTGCCTGATCAATGCGTTTGTAGATTTTCTGAAAAAATAAAATAAAAAAAAATTTTTAAGAAGCCTAAGGACAAATCATTGCGTGAAATATTGGGCGAAAAACGGTACAAAGAATTGAAGGAAACTGTGCCAAAAATTCGTTATTATTATGAGAAATGTGTTCGCCCAAAACTTCCAGGCCCTCCTCCTTTTATTGTATTAATTTAATTTTTAATAAATTATATTTAAAAATGGGAAATAAAAATGGCCATAAAATATTTTTCTTATCAAAATTTTTTAACAATAATAAAAATCTATTAAATAAATATAATGGGAAATAATTTTAGAATAATTCAACTCAACCGGGCCTCGATTGGATTGAACAAGGCAATCGAAAATTCGCTCCAGAGGATGCGGATGTGATATGGAGTGGGGACATTATTTTGACAAAGGAACAGGCGCATGAATTATTGGAACAATACAAAGCTGGTAGTCAAAAAAAATTTGTCACAATTGAAATAATATTTATTAAAAATATGAATTTAATAAAGAAATTCCACAAATTAGAAATATATTAGGAAAAGAAATAACCCTAAAGGAATATTCAAATGAAAAAAATGAATACTAATAATTATTTAGAAAAAAATTTAATTGGCAAATTCAGAGATACAGAAAAACAAATTGATCTGACTATTAATTTAATATCCGACCTCATGAATATATATTATTCTCCATAGATCATCCATTCAATTAATGAAAAAGAAAAAAATAAATAAATTTAAATAAATTGAATAAGGAAAGGAAAATATTTTTGGCATTAAAATTTCTCTTTTTGGCATCAAAAAAAGTTTTTTGGCACTAAAATAGTTCTTCTAATAAATCCGAAATCGGTTTTAGACCCCTAAAACCTTATAGCATTTTGTAGAACTCATTGAGAAGAGTCGATTGTTATATAGGTTGCTATGGTTTGGTCAAAAATAAAGGGTATTAAACCGTTTAAATCATTTTTCCAGTTTTTTGGTTTTAAATTCTTTTTGGGCAAAAACCTGACATTTTATATACCAATCGATGCGTCTCGATGAGATCTACAAATCGGTATAAGGTTTGAGGTTTCTAAATCCGGTTTCTGATTTCTTAGAAGTCAAAAATTATATATTTTAGTGCCAAAAAGAGAAATTTTAGTGCCAAAAAAATAGTAACCATAAAGAAATATAAGGAAACCATGAATTATTATATATTTAAAATATAAAATCAATTTTTAAAGAATGTAACAACAGCAATATGATTACGAAAAAAAGGAAACGCCGTCAAGCTGCGTATGAAAGCCGATGGCCACAGAATAAAATTGCTGTCTTCATTGATCACCAGAATGATAAAGGTATTTTTAAATATTCAAAATCTGTAATATTTTTGTATTTTAAGCTTTTTATGCTGCAGCATTTAGTGTTTTTTCGGAGATTATGTAAGCCATTTAAGATAATTTTTACACTTTATTTATCAAATAAGGTTAAATTTTAATAAAAAAAAAATGTTGCAGCCGATTTTGATTCTTTTACAAAATTCAGATTCGACTAGAGCCGATTTTGATTTTTTACTCACGATGGAAGGTATTCAACTGACCATGGGCTTTTGAAATGAGACCCAGCAATTCTTGTAGTTTATTGAAACCATATATAAATTACAAGAATTGCTGGGTCTCGTTTCAAAAGCCCACGGTCAGTTGAATACCTTCCCTTGTCAGGAGAAATAGTAAAGAGACAGATATTATAATTTTTAGACAACGCCCCATAAGCATCAGGGCTTTGATTTTTGACTAAAATCTAACCCTAGCCTAGCCCTTACCCTAGAACCAACGCATGCTGGCCTTAGCCTAACCCTCGTCTCACCCTAATTAAACCGGTTTATAAACCCGGAATTTCAATTGACCAAACTTAGGTTCTTTTAGTCAAATCGATTTGACTTATAAATAAAATAAGATCCTGGCGGATTAAATGAGTCAAAGAGCAAGGCTTTGCATCTTTGCAATAATTAGAATATATAGAAATCAAAATCATCGAACGATCAAAAACGGCTACAACATAAATATGCACATTCACAGGAAAAAGAGCTGCATTAATTTCATCCGGGTGGACAGCATTGATGCTCGTCCAAAAGGAATTCCATTAATTAAAGTGCTAAAAACGAGCGGTGGAGCATGTGTGGCGCATGTAGGCAACTGGGTTGTGACTGACATTGAGAAAATTTCTACTGCAAAGATCGGATGGTGTTGGAAAACTGAGGAAAAAAGCGTAAGGAATAAATATTGAACAATTACTGTTTATTCTATTTCTAAAGCCCAGCGGAATTTTCCACGAAGTTGGTCATTCTATGGGATTAAACCATGAGCAAGATCGCTCGGATGCCCGTTTTTATGTATGGGGTTCGGGCGGTATTTTTGCAGTGAATTCTATTCATTGAAATAACAATTTATACATTTTCTTTTCATTAAAGTTCAATGAATTGACTGAAAAAAATTCATATAATCTGGGTCAAAGCTATGATTATGGTTCCATTCTGCATTATAATGGTTTTATCACATTGTATCGTCCTTATCAAGTGATTTATAATATAAACTAATTATCTTTTATTATAAATTTATAATTTAGCGCACAATTGGATTAAGCAGTTTGCCAACTCAAAAATATTCATTTAAAGATATCAAAATGTTCAATCTGATTTATTGCAATGGTAATTAAATTATATTAAAAATTGATTTACTTAATTCATTCAATTAAAACTCAGTTCTAATAAATTAATACAATATTGTTGATAATTTTGAGAAAAATTTTATATTTAATAAAATTCTAGATACATTTACTAAAGAAATTTATAAATTTGAGTTCTTTATATTTAACTTGAGGAACTATAGTAGTTGAATTTTCTCTTTATATATGTCTTCAGGAGAAGTTGAAATCTCCTAGGAGAAGTTGAAATCTCCTAGGAGAAGTTGAAATCTCCTAGGAGAAGTTGAAATCTCCTAGGAGAAGTTGAAATCTCCTAGGAGAAGTTGAAATCTCCTAGGAGAAGTTGAAATCTCCTAGGAGAAGTTGAAATCTCCTAGGAGAAGTTGAAATTTCCTAGGAAAAGTTGAAATTATCACACTATTTCTCACTTTTTTAGTTAGAGAAGCAGATAAAAGTGAGTGTGACATAGGGAATATAAAGAAAGAAAGAAAAGGAGAGCATGTTAGAGAGTGTGGCAGAAAGTTAGAGAAATTTCAACTTCTCCTAGGAGATTTCAACTTCTCCTGAAGTTCAACTTCCGCGGCAACATATGTTTAAATAAATTATATATTTTGAACAAATTTAAGTGACCAATTAGAATAAAATAAATTTGAGGTCAATTTAATTTTCAATTTGATTTTATCACTTAAATTATCTTATTAAAATTAAAAATAATAAAGCAATGTTCTGGTCGGAATTTTATTATATAGCCTTTTAAAGCAAATAAAAATTTCCAAAATAAATTTGAAATTCCATTTAATATTTGAAAACTATTTTTTAGAAATGATAACTGGCGGTTTGGTTGCAAATTGTCAACATGGAGGCTATTTGAATCCTAAGAACACAGACATTTGTGAATGCCCTCCTGGCTATCAGGGCAAACTCTGCGAAGAACTTGCAAATGGGGGTCTGTTTCTGTTCAAAATTAAAATATCGAATATCAGATTCTTTTTTTCCTTTAGAATTGATAATTTTAATGGGATAGACAAAAAAAAAAATTTAAAATGGATAATCAAGCTAAATCAAGATATTCGCTAGTCACTACCATTACCATTTATAATTATTTTCGTTGAATTTGAAAATTGACCTCTCTTTAATTCATTATATTCCTTATAAAATGGATATCTTTTTCGACAATTTAGTATATATTTTAGATGCAAATTGTCCCCAACAAACTCAACTATTTGCCAATGAAAGAGACAAAACATATATGCTTAAATTCAAAACAACTGGTTCGGGCACATGTTATTGGCGAATTTGGGCGAGTTTATTTTTATAATCGAACTTATTTTTCTTTTCCTTGAGGCAAAATCACCAATGAACAAAATTGGTTTGAAAATTAAACAATTGGATGGAATTGGTTGCCAGCAACAATGTGGAGGCGAACAATTCCTTGAAATCAAATATCGTCAAGATAAAGCACCAATGGGTAGGTTAATTATTGCCGTTTTTAAGACTTAATTTTTATTGAAAAAAAATAATGAAAAAAATAGGAAAAATGATAACATTTCAAAAACAATAAAATTATCCAACTCAATTTCTCGTAAATTATAAATTTATTTTTTTATATCAGACAATCTTGTAAATTTGGTACATATTTCCGGAATTGTCAAGCCTATAGTTTGAAAATTTTTTTAAATCTTACTTTTCAAAGACTTGAGAATAAATTTATTCGACACGCCATGGTCGATTTAGTCTATGAAATTTCATTTTCAAACCAATATGAATTTGTTTTGAAAAACTGAACCATTGTTTAAACAAACCGATTTTTTCTACAACTTAAGACATAATAACAGTAGAAATTTAAATTACATTAACTAAATGGTCATGGACAGTCTAATAAATCTATTCACACAATTGAACGACATATAGAGACGAGATTTCTAAAATTGCTTATAGAATAAAAGCCTGGGCAATTTCGGAAATATCGAATTTTTAAGATTGTATAATATATATAAATAAAAGTTTTAAATAAAATAATAATATTATAAAATAAATATTCCCTGTCCTATGCCTTAATTGATTGCTATGATTGCCTTAATTATTAATTCTTTTTAGGGGCAAGAATATGCTGCATTTTGGATTATCCCTACACAATTGATTCGGAAACAGATAATTTAGTTGTGATTTTGAAGAGCAACCAATCCGGTACAATGTTCGAATTAGAATATAAAGCAGGTAATATAAATATAAATAATGCATATATTTATTTACAAAAATACCTATATTTATAAAGTTGGGGACAGTGGTTTAGGCGGATTGCCTGCTTCATGCAATTGCGCCGATCCCACACAAAAGTTTATTAAGGAACGCAACCCAGGTCAAGATATTACTGTATGGGGACCTGCATCTACGGAACATGAATGCGAAGGAATTGACCCAAAAAAAGAAAACATCCCATATTTCGGGTATTTTTAAATTATTATTTAAAATAAATTCATTTTAATTATTATATTCATCATTATTCACAGATATGAACGTGACTTACAATGTGTCAAGCATGAAAAAAATGTCAAGATTTTGGTATTTTGAAAATCGCATTGATAAATAAAAAAAATTAATAAAATTTCAGTTGAATGGAAAATATCAAACACATCCTAAAGGACTTAGCACAAACGCGGTTTGTAAAATAAATATTTTTGAAAATAATGATTAAATTCCAAAGATATGGGTTTAAATAAAAGGGAAGAGAAATTAAAATTATTATAAAAAGAAGCTTGATTAAGACTTGGTAATCAGCAATAAATGACTCTTTTTTAAATAAATATAAAAATTAAATTTTAGTACACCGGCGAAGTTATTCCCAATGAATCGCTAATTCATATTACATGCCATGTATGTTTGTATAATTAAATAATAAAAAAGAATTGAAAAATAAAATCTCTTCAGAAAATGCATGATGGAACGAATATTTGGCTCTATGAGGACGACAATTTCGGGACAATTCGCCTTGATGAGGTTATGTGTGTGCCTGAAAAGAAATGAAATAAATAATTCCTTTCCACATTTAATACCTTTTACCTTATCTATATTTTTATGCATATGCTATTTTCTAATTTTCTTCCAATAATTTAATCCTGTTCAATTCATTCATTTTAAATCTTTTTTTGCATTCTTTCTCATTTTGAAAATTGTCATCGAATAAAAATATTTACCAAATGTGCGAAACAAATTTTATGATTTTATTACAAAAAAGTAAGATCGAAAATAATATGGTTTATTCGATTTGTAAATTTAATATATTAAATATAATAAAGCAAAATTCTAATATCGAAATCGAAAATAAGGGAATAAAATAAATTTATATGGAATTTTTTATAAAAAATATCGAGAGAAATAAAAGATATTTTATTTTTCAAAACAATTTTTTATTCTGGTTTGCAAGAAAAATATTCGAATAATTGCAAAATTAATAAATTCGTTATTTGGAAGAAATAAAATTTAGAAAATTCTGCGCAAGATTCTGTTTCCGCTTGCGGACGAAACGTTCTTGAGCTGAAGGTGGTAAAGCTAGAGTAGCATTGTTTATGGTATATTATTAGGCAAAAATTAGCTACAAAATGACTTCAAAAGCATTGGCCAATGTTGAATATGAGTTAAGGCCAAAAACCGTCAAAATCGCAATTTTAATTAACGATTTTTTGGTCGTAACTCGGTGAATATTCAACATTGACCAAAATTTTTGATGACATTTTATAGCTAATTTTATGCTTTAATAATATGCCATAAACAATGCCACAGCAACTTTACTACCTTCGGCTCCAGACCATTTCGTCCGCAAGTGTCGCAGTACGAAATTGTCAGCCCCAATATTAATTTAAAATTTATCTAAATGTATAAATTCTATTTATTAATTAAAAATATACTTAAATAAATCAGGAAAATAAACATTATCCGACCTTTTTGATACGATTGATTAAAGCTGCCTTCCATTGTGTTTGGCCCTCGAGATACAGAAATTTTGGTTTTCCATCAATTCTGGGCTTCGTCAGCCAATTTACAATGCTCTCAATAATTTTGGGATTTATTGGAGGCCATTTAAGGGACAAAAATTAAATATAATCGAGAGTTTCTGGCAAATCAAGCTGCTCGAAAAATTGGCGATTGAGATTCATTGTCAAGCTGGACAAAATTGTCAACAATTGGCGTATATCATTGGGAACAATCCATAATTGCTCGGAGATGTATTTCGGTATTTTTGCTGAAGGAGAGGGAGGGGTTTGGAAAATTTCAATTTTTATATTTTCAAAATAAAAATTTTTTGTTTCGAAAGAGAATCAAATTTATGATTTTTTGAAGTCAAAATATATTTTTTATTATAATATTTTATTTATATAAAAATTTATACAATATTGATAGCGCACACAGCGAGAAGAGACCACAGGAAGAATATTCTTGATGAATTCCAAAACTTGGGCATCAATATATCTATAAATAAAATCTTGGACAAAAAAATTCAAATTTAAATAATATTTATTTTTTTTTATTAAATATTATAGACAGGTAAATGAAAAAAACCGTATTGGAATCGATTTACGGATTATAGTTCAACTTTAAATTTGATAGAATAAAAAAATGGAAAATCCGGAATCATTGCTCTATAGTATCTATAAAATATTTTAGTACTGTTCTGTTTTGCGATACCAGACCAAAAATTTACAAATCACTTTCTAAGGGTAATTTCGGATACATACTGGATCAAGAAACTAAACTTATTTTTGTCCATCTCGACATTGATGTGAGGAAGATGAAAATTTACGAAAATAAAATATTTGAAAAATAAATTTAAAAAATACAGAAATTGGAAAAATGATTTATAAAATAATATTGAGTTACATAAGGAGTTGTTGTTTGATCTAAAATATTATTACATTTGACTTGATCAAAATATGGTACTGTGAAATTTTTTAAATTTTTTTTATTTTTTTTTCGTTGATTGTTTCATTTTGCGTTTATTTTATTTTCACATAAAATTTTCACACAATTAAATGTTGGGATAGAAAAAATATAAACTTCTTAGATTAGTCATCGCCCAAAATTAACCCCAGAAAGTGATTTTCATGATTATTGGTCGGGGATTGTCGCAACCCAGAGACTTGTTGAAAATTTAATATATAAAAAAATACGAGAGTTGGCAATTTTTAACATTTCCATTCCATTTTTGAAAAGAAAAAAACTCACTGCAAGGTAATTGATTCGAATCCGAGTATATAAGGAGGCGGTGGCACCTCAGCAATTGGAATGCTCTTTGTGTAGTTAATTGGAAGGTTCGGCTTAATTAACTTCAATGTTTCTGTAGATGACTCAAAAATCAATTTGGGCACAATGTGAGGCTCAACATTTCCATGCAATTTTGAATAGCACAATTTATAGAAGAGTCGACATGAAATGGAAATGGAGGACTTGTTGGCCATCTCCATGCGATTAATCCAAGCCAAAACTTCAATCAACCAATTCGGCGCACTGTAAATTTTATGAAAAAGAGGGGGTAAAGGAAATTGATGACTATTTTAAATCTTTACTTTAATTTACGAAAGTTTTATTTTTTAGTAAAAATAATTTCACAGAAAATTCTCGTAAAAATACCATTTTTGCTCTGCATCTTTTTCGCTTTCATTCTTGCATTTGTCGTCGATTTCTTGCTGCACAAATTTGTCCATGCTCCTCAAATTTAATAAATTTTTTTTATTATTCTTGCTTTTCTAAAATTAATATAAATATGTATAATAAATGCATTTTTCGCGCTTTAATTTTTTAATATTTGTTAAATTATTTTATAGGTGAAAATCTATAGAAATATTGTCGTGTCTTTGAAAACATATAACTAATATCATTGAAGGTTAAACATTCAATTGGGTATCATATTGAAATAAATTATATTTAATATTAATTTTAATTATCACATTAGCAAAACGTTCTTATTAATCTAAATTTACGAATTTTTTATATTCGAGTTCGAGCCTCATTATTTACATACATATTTCATATGTTATAAAATAGTATCCATCCAATATAAAATATCCTATTTCTTATATTAGTAGCCCCGGGGGTTCTAATTTTCAGAGATATACCTAGAAGGGATTATTAATAACGGAAGAGGGGATCACTAAATTTCAGAGAGGGAAAATACGTAGTAAATAAAATTTATTTAATAAAATTTGCAACAAATACAAAAATTTACCTAGGGATGAATTGATTTTTATTCACTTTAAAATTTGTTTTGGCTACTGAATGAAAACTGGTGAGTGGTGACTGAGCCTCTGGGAAGATAGGCCAAGGAAACAATTGGTCATTTGCCACAAATACAGCTGTTAGAAATTGTGGAAAGGGAATTGGGCAGATATAGAGGGGAGATTTCTGCTGGATTTTGTTCAATTTTATAAATACTCTAGCCTATTTTGCATTCTGCATCTGCATTCTGCAGTGATCGATCACTGATCAAAGAGACAAATTTCAATAAAAATATTTAAACTATAATTAAAAATTGAAATCCGTTAAAATTATTGTGAAAAATTAGTAAAAAAATTTATTAAGGAGTATTTGTGATCCTATTAGGAATTTTAAAAATATTAATTTTAAAATTTAAATATAATAACAAATAAGGAAAAGTTTTTTCTTGAATCTAATTTGTTGAAAAAAATAGTTTCCTTTAGTAAACTTTTTAGGGGCTAGTATTAGGCATCGGAGCGGGATGGTTTGTGGCGCGGCCGGTTTGTGGCGAAAGTTAATAGCTCAGCGCCTAATGAATGTTTTTGAATGTTTTTTATATCATTGAATAGAGCAAAAAATTCTCTACAGTCCATATAAAAATCAAATTTTAAATCATATTTTTACATTTTTTAAAATTCAAAAACCTTCAAATTGCACACTATTTTGCCCATTTTTATTCAAAATATCATAACTTTCTCTATTTAAAATATTATCATATTATTTTTATAACATTCGATAGATAATACATTGCTCTATCAAATGAATTTAAAACATTCAAAACGATTCAGTTTGCCACGAGTTATAAAGCAAAAATAAATTCGCCACAAACCGGCCCGTCACAAATGGTCGCCTACCCTTAGGTATAGAAGATATGATAGGAGCGGCATTGATTCTAGGGGCTAGGGCTACGAATATGTAGAGGTTAGGGCTTGGGATCCTATTCGGGAAAATTAACAATATCGACTCGGTACTGATTAGTGATTAGGGAATTACCGACATATAATGAATTGCAAATTTTTTAGTATTAGATTATTCAAATTTGAACATAATTCTAAAAACAAATAAGAGCAGAGAAGATTTATTGTTTTATGCAAAAGTTCATTTATTTAAATTGTCAAAAAATCAAAATGTGAAGATGAAATTTAGATGAATGTTCAAAAATGATGGAAAATTTAATGGGACAGAGAATAAATGAATTCCGTCTTCGTTTTCTCTTTTCCTTCAGAACCAAAATTTTGGTACAAAGGCACGTGCAATTTCCTTGAATTGCCATTCTTTTTTGCCAAAGTTGATGCGAATTGATTCATCAGTACCATATAAATTGATTGCTGGAAATAATTCGATCTTTGCAAATTTTTTCGGCAAAGTTTCCTTCCCTGAATTTTTAAATATTAAATTTTTGTCTGCTCACTAATAAAAATTATTTTACCCAAATATTCGCCATTCAATCTGGCAAAACATTCCATTATGGAAATTGGATGGCGAATTATGCCAATTCCAACAAAATTGCCTTTCTCAAAATAGTTAACGGCTTTTACGTATTCGCTTAAAGTTCCATCAATCCAAATTCCTCTTTGGTCAAAAATTCCAATTGAATTTGAATCATCCCAATAGCCAAGTTCTTGGTCTTCCAATGGAAATTTTTCGTCGCAAAATCCAATGGTAATATTACCATTAGCATCCCTAAAAATTAATCATATAATGAATTTATTTATATGTTGCAGCCGATCTCGTTTTTTTAGCCGATCTCGCTTTCGGCATGTTCTAGTTATTGTACAGACTTGATCTATATCTCATTAGATTCGTCAGGGTCGGTTTTCCTTATAAGATTTCAATTTCAGAAAGATTTGACAAGTTTGAACCTAAGTTATGGCCAATTGAAATTTCGGGTTTTCAAACCGGTTTAACTAGGGTAGGGCTAGGACTATGGTCAGGCCGGCATGGGTTTTATAGCTAGGGTAGGGTAGGCTAGGGCTAGGAAAAAGAATTAAAACTCTAAGTGGCCTAGGAACTGAGATGTGGCCATTAGTCACAAACTACAATGTCTGCCACTACACTATTTCTGTCAGAAAAAAAACGAGATCGGCTAGCCGAATTCGAAATCGGCTAAAAATGGCTGCAACATATATAAAAATTTAAATAAAATACCCATTCATAATTTCAATTTCAAAATATGAAGAAATTAACGGTTCATTGTTGGTCTTCAAATTGAAAGATGCAATTGGAAAAAGAGCTTGGGCCAAATTCCACTCTAAAAATTAAAAATTTAATTAAAAATAATTTTTTTCACAGTTTAATTTTACCATTTGGGCCAGAATGCTTTATTTCAAGACCGTCTTCAGAAATGGTCAATTTTTGTCCACACTCCTCTTCGCTGAATTTGTTGTTATTCAATGCCTGTGGAAGTGATTATTATAAGGGAAATATTTAAAATGGCAAAAAAACATTGAAAATAGTGAAAAGATTATTGAAAATGGCGAAAAGTTTATAACGGTTTAGTTGGTTGGTTTGTCCAAATTTCGCAAACCATATGCCATTGGATAGAGCTCGTCAAGATGCGTCGAATGATATATAATTTGTCATGGTTTAATTGGTTTTGAACCAAACCCCTTTATTGGTTTAAGTGGTTTAAAACCCTTAATTTTTTGATCAAACAAATTATAAACCAATCGACGCGTCTCGACGAGATCTATTGATTGGGTATACGTTTGGGGATCTAGGACAAACCTTTAAACCATTATAAACTTAACGACATTTTCAATATTCTTTTCGACATTTTTAATAACACATTTCGCCATTTTCAATGTTTTTTTTCGCCAAATTAAATACCATCCTTATTATAATAATATTTTATAAACATTCTAATTCACCTCTTTAATAATGTTGATCATTTTTTGAACATTTCTTGCCAAAAGGTCATTTGGCATTCTGGCCAAAAGACCAAAAGCATTTTCAAATGGCATTGAGGCAAACAATTCGTTCAGCAATTCAACCGGCATTATTCGTTGAGGAACTGAGAGTTTTTTCTTAAAAAAGTATTAAAATAATATTAAAATTTATTTATAATTTTAACTTACTTTCTTCATATAAGCCTCAATTTTTGCCATTTTTTCCTTCAATTCATTATTTTCTTTCTCCAATTTTGTATTTTTTTCTTTTAATCCAAAAATTTCTTCATTCATTTTCCCAATTTCTTTGTTTTCTTCTTTTAACTTTTCATTTTCATTTTGCAATTCGATCATTTTTTGATTCATTTGTTGTTCCATTTTTATTTAAATTTGCTGATATGTTTTCTCCAAATTAAATTAATTATTTAATAAAAAATGAATAGATTCCTATAATTAATAATATAATTTTGAAGAAATTTTTAAGTGTGGATTGAATAAAAACTTGATAAATAATTATTTGTTAATTTTATAAATTTTTATGAAGACTTGGAAGGAATTCGTCTTTTCATTTGTGAATCGTCCTTTTGAACGGGCAAAATAATTGAAATAATTTTTATTGGAAAGTATTCGATAGGGAAAAAGACAAAATGGAATCATTTTATGCAAGATAATGGTCCATTTTCTGGGTTAATACTTAATAATGAGGGCATCATCAAATACATACAAAATTAAAAAAATTGTAAAAATTCCTGAAATGAATGGAAAAATCGCCTGAGGCAAAAATTTGAATTTTCTTTGTTTAAAAATGAAATTATTATTAGCCCACCGACAACAGAGAATATGGTAATATTAACCAAATTATGGAGGGGGGAGGGTTGAATGATGGCTTGGGAAAATTGCCTCGAGCTAACATTTGAATATTTTACTCTATCGAGGATCAAGGAAGATAAACTTTGTGCATTTTTTTGATTGATGAACAATTTAAGGGAATATTGAGAAATTTTCTTTTAATTAAAAAATAATACAATGATGGAAATTTACAAAATTTTAAAAATCCAAAATTGGTTGACATTGGCATTTAAAAGACAGAAGCAAAAATAAAATGGAAAATATTTAATGAAAAGACAAAAATCCAAAGTCTCATTACTCATTATTCCTAGTGCTAGGACTTATGTAACATATAAACATAAAAAATTTATTAACATAATTTCAAGCAGAGTGTTTATATCTTAATAATTATTTTTAGTCATAATCATTATACGAAATTATAATATAAACATCTTTTTGGGGCTTAATATATCGGTAATTTTAAAATTTCGAATACCGTATTTATTCTATTTTATGCCCCGGGGCTTACAAATTTCAGAGACCCTCCGAGGTGAGAACTTTTCTGAATTTTGGAAACAAAAATTGCTTATTTCGGCCTAATTTCACCTCTAAATTGTCGCGGGTGGACGTTTCAGTGCCGGCCGTTTCAGTGCCAGCCACTTTGACGACTCATATCTCAGCAATAAAGAAACCATTTGATTCAATCTTGGTATCATTGGATAGAGCTATTCAAGCTCTATTAAATGATATATAGTAATATGTGAATAGTGGAATAGCCACTTAATTACAAGCTTCTAAATAAAGATGTACGACTCTTATTCACTTTTTCCACTTTAAGTCATTAAAATTTTGATTAATCAAAAAAGTTTTATCCACTATTCAATAGAGCTTGAATAGCTCTATCCAATGATACCAAGATTGCATCAAACGGTTTCTTCTTTACTGAGCTATGACTCGCCAAAATCGCTGGCACTGAAACGGTCGGCTCTGGACAGACCCCCACCGCTAAATTGTTTAGTTTTGACATGTATTTTTCTAGGGGGGCTTAAAATAGAATAAATATGGTATTGTAAAAAAGCATATAATTGTTAATGATAATACTTATTAATTACAATTTGGAATTGTGTCCCTCAACTTCCATTTATAATAATTGTAAATATGCGTAAATAAATTATAATATCGTTTTATAAATCATGGAATGTTCAAAAAAAGTTCATGTTCTTTCTAATTTCGCTAAAATAACTACAACAAAAATAATCAGTGAAGTCAATTAAACACAACAAATAATCAGTATTCTTTTCCTATTCCTTCCGCACAAATTTGTGTGCACAATCATTGCTCTCATTTTCGGTGCGGCTGTTCTCGTTTTGGAAGGAAGTCGATGGGCGCATGTTTACGTTCATTTCTTGTTTTTATAATTGTTAATTTATATCACAAATATAGTTCAATCGTTCGCAATAAATTTTGTTTCAGCGCTGCCCCATTTGATGTATATAATTGATTTTAGAAGGCGCAAGATTTGGAAGGAATTTTTTTCTCGAAAATATTTTCGCACCCACAACAAATGAACGAATTCGCTGACGTTCATTTTTAAAAGGAAAAAGGGTCAATGTGGGCAATCCGCCCAACAATTTGCTTGATTATTTCCGTGAATTGCCCTAAGCCAAATTACTTTTCAATTAAACAAATGATACTAAAATTTTACTTTTTTAATATTTCTTCCTCCAAGTAAAAGCCTTTTTGTCAATTTAATCAAAAATTCGCTAAATAAAACAAAATAAACATTAATTAGTTAAAAATTATTTTTGGGTCTTAAAATCAGAGTAGTAGATTGTGATCCAATTTAGAACCGAATCTGTGAAATTTCTTTAAAAAACCTAAAATAAGAGAAATTCGAAACCGGACTATACCGACATTTTCAAATTCGAAACCCAAAAAACCGATATTTTTAAAAACTAAAATCCAAGTTTAAAAAATCCTTTTCTAAAACCGACCGAGATATATGTATATATATATATTTAAAATTACAGAGGATTATTAATAAATTCAATGATTAAGTTTTAAAAGGATAAAATTCCTCATCATTCTCCATTGCAAGAAATAGTCAAGACTAAATGAATTGTTATTCTGAAAAAAATTTTAAAAAATATGCCCAAAAAATAGAACAAAAATTGCTCAAATACATATTTCTTTTCTCGCAATATTTGAAACATAAACAAAAATTGATTTGAATTAAAATTGTGAGCAAAATTGCTACAATATTTAAACAATAATAAAATAAATTTTTACTAAATTTTGTAGAAAATGACAATTATTCATTTCAATAAATTTGTTTATTTGAATTCAAGGATTTGCCCTCCCATTGGATTATTCCTCAATTTACTTCTTTTTTGGCTTATTTGGCGCAAAACACCAAAAGAAATTGTTCTCTACAGTCGAATACTCTATCAAACATGCATTCTGGACATTCTGTATTTGCTTCAGGAAACAATTGGATGGCCGGTGAATTTTTTAAAAATTTTTAATTAATTTAAAATTTCTAATTTTATTATTATTAATAAATAAAATTTGAATAAAATTGGTAAAAATTGAAAACCATAAAATAAACTTAGTTGCATTTTAATAAATTTATCCATTTATTTTGGTCTATTAAAAATTCTTGGAAATACTGTCGAACAAAAAATATAAAAATTACAATTTAAAAATTTAAAATTTAATCAAATCATTTTTTGACCATCCAAAAAGCCTATAAATAAATTATTTAAATTAATTTAAAATTTTCAAATTTTATTATTATTAAGAAACAAAATTTGAATAAAATTGGTAAAAATTGAAAAAAAATTGAAAACCATAAAATAATTATAGTTGTATTTTTATTAAATTTATCCATTTATTTTGGTTTTATTAAAAATTCACTGAAAGAAGGTCGCCAATTAAAAATATAAAAATTACAATTTAAAAATTTAAAATTTAATCAGATCATTTTTTATCATGCAAAAGGGTTGTGGAATAAACCGGACATTTCTTTTACCACTTAATTTTATTTAAAATAATAAAAAAATTTGTGATTTTTTTATTTTTTAAATTAATTATGATAGGCCTCAATTCGTTTTTTTTCAATAATAATAAATTTTTCTAATATTATTTCTTTAATTTAAAAAAATTTTATGAGTAGTAAAATAAAAATAAAAATATTTTCTTTATAAAAAATAATAATTGATCCATCATTCATTTCGTATTTTTCAATAAAATTTGCATATTTTAATAATAAAAAAATTAATTTAATTTGTCATCATTTTTGATCATCCAAAAGTATTGTGGAATAAACCGGACATTTCTTTCCTAACTTAATTTATCTTAAAATATTAATTTAAAAATTTTTTGAATGCATTTTTTAAATTAATTATGAAAGGCCTCAATTCGTTTTTTTTCAATTAACATTAAATTTTTCTCTTATTATTTCTCAAATTGTATAAAATTTTATGAGTAGTAAAATAAAAATATTTTCTTTTTTAAAAATAATAATAGATCCATCATTCATTTTCTATTTTTCAATAAAATTTGTACATTTTTAATATTAAAAAAATTTAATTTAATTTGTCAATTTTTAAATTAAATTTAATTTTATTGAGCACAAAATATTCTGAAAATATTAAACTAAATTTTATTCAATAATTTAATTTTTTTTTCAGGTGGTAATATTTTTTGATGGAATTTTCACTGTCTTTTATGATGGATATTTCACGGAATTGTATAAACATTTATTTGGTCCTGTGGGACTTTATTTCCTCTACAAAGTTCATCAAACATTTTTCGCTATGGATATTTTCAGTGTGGTTTTCCAATTTGTGCACAGATATTTTCTACTTAATCGGTCAATTTAAAATAATGATTTTTAATTTTTTTTTAATTTATTAAAAAATTTTATTTTTTTTATAAATGGACTCATAATAATTAGAAAATATTTTTTCAATGCAAATTTTTCAATATACCAAATTTGGCTTCATTTTAATCATATTAGGCCATTTATAGAAAAAAATATATAGACTTTTTAAATGTCATCCATGTCAAAATTGGAATTTATACTTAAAATGATCAACATAAATTGGACAAAATTCCGTACTTTTTAATTGTATAATTTTTTGAGTCAACTGATGAAAAGTTGCGGTAACCCCATGGGTCACATCCGGTAAAGGGTTAGGGTCAATCAAGGGATAGAGTGATATCTCATATATCCCTTCTAATCATATAATGGGGACCCTTCATTAAAAATAATCTAGAGGTAGATAATTACCCAAAATTTAGGCTTAGTTCGTGTTCGACATTTTTATTTACCCATTAAAAAATATTTTCTGAATTAAGTAATTAAAAATCTTAATTTTGTAAACTTAAAATTTCTTCACTAATCTTTGCAAATTTATTTCTCACAGTAATATTCGCATTCCTTTGTGCCGTTATTTGCTAATGTTATTTGCCCTTTTTTTATTCAACGTTATCGTCATGTCCATTTATTTCATTCACAATGTGCCACTTGTGATTGATGGAATTCGACTAAATGATACAGAATTTATTAGCCAATTAATTGAGAATTTGGATGAAAGGAAGCAATTTGCATTTACTGTAGCCGACAAAGTAAGATTTATTTTTATTTTGATTTAATTTTAAATTTTTTGGATGATAGTAATTAAATCCTAATTAATTCCTAATAAAAAATTAATCATAATCAAAACATAAAATATGTTAGTAAAAATTTCTATACATTAACCTATTCCTTCTATTAGAAGTTCAGTCTTTATTAAAAGCCCAATTTCTATTTAGAAGTCAACCCTAGAAGTTATCTGAAAATTTAAGTCAATTTTTTATCTTAGCAAAATGTATCGAATTTAAAAAATTTTGTAAATATGTTTTGAATATTAAAAAAGTATGTTTTGATTTATTAGAAATTTTACATACTTTTTGAATAAATTATTATTTTCAATGCATTTTCCCTTTCGGAAAATTTATTAACCCACCTTCTATTTGTTCAACCCTATACAGCCTTAGAAAAAATTCAACATACCGTATTTCTTCTATTATAAGTTCATGTGCTTATAATTTTCAAAGTATATTGGGTTTTTTTGCAACTTAATTTATAGCAGTTTTAGGAAAAATACACAAAAGCATACACAGCATGTATGCAAAAAAACATGTATACAATATGTATTCAATATATGTATACAACATGTATACAATATGTATACAACATGTTTACACAAAAGGCATCTATAAGTTAAGTATGCACAAAAGCATATATACAATATGTATACAACACAAACACATATACATAAAAGCATATATACGCAATATATCAATAATAGCAAACTTTAGAAGATTTATTTATTTCGACCTTAGCGAAATTAGCCTTTTATTCAAAAATTAAAAATTATATTAAAAATTTTAAAATAATAATTTTATAATTCATTCAATTTCTTTTGAAATTTCAATACTTCCTTTCATTTTCATCGATTTTTCATTATAAAATTTAAAAAAAAAGTATTTTTTATATTTTATGTGGAATGAAAGAAATCTATTAAATAGACTTATATTAATATTTTCCAGACTCCAACTTACAATAAAATTTGGCACTTTTTGGTGATCACCACATTCATTGTTTGCTTTTCGTGCATCATTATCCTTGGCTATCGAATTGTTCATTTTGTTAGGCGAACAAGTTTCAGCGAATACACCCGAAAATTGAACAAACAATTGACCAAAACGTTGATTATTCTGGTTAGTAATAATTAATTAAATTTGGAAATAGTCCTTTTAAGGCCTCATTCCCGCTATTAGCCATTGCCATTTTGGTGCTATTCATTATTATTACGGTGTCTTTATTTGGCAAAAGAATGGCCAGAGATCCAACGTTTCTTCAGGTTGTTAACTATTGCTTACCATTTAGTTTAAATAATTTTTATTTGGAAGTCTAATTTTCAATATTATAAAAAAGTCGAAAATTAAAAGCTATAAAACTTTTTAACTATTCAAAATTTAAAGCCTAAAATCAATTCTCTGGCCAGAAATAAAAGATTAAAAATTTTTAAATTAATTTTAATAAAAAATAATTTATTCTTAAAATCAATAAATCTTCATTTTTCGAGAACTTTATATTTTGGTTATAATAAATTTAAGGACTTATTAGAGAATAATAATTAAGGGTCAAAATTACATATAATTTTTCCCCAAAAAATTTTTTCAAAAAAATTTCACTTTTGGATTCATTAGGTCTAAAAAAATTTTCTAGGGGAAAAAGAGATATTGGGGATAAAAAATGTTTTTGGGAAAAATTTGGAGAAAAAAAAAGGTTTTTTGAGGGAAAAAAAAATTTTTTGGGAGAGAAAAATTTTATCATCTTAAAATTAGAAAGGGTGAAACTTTGCAAAGAATTTTTGCACTCAAAAATGCCAATATTCCCATACAAAAATTAATGAAAAATTTTAATGATTTTAATAAAATAATTATATTTACCATCCATTCTTTTTGCATAGCTCCAAATGGCCACTTCCTTCCTACAACATTACATCCCATTGCTGAATCCAATTGCCACAATTCTGATCAATTCCCCATATCGACTCGCAATTGTCCATTTGGCATGGGAACAGCCGCGACAAATGTTACAAAGAATCCATTCAAAGGCCGTAAGCAAAATCAGCAGCACCACTAATCCATCGAATTCATCCAATACAAAGGAGACAAAAATTTGATAATTTATTGGGAAAATTATGCAAAAAATTAAAGAATTTGGAATTTGAGGAAAAGTAAATTTACATATTTTATTTTAATCGCATTAAATTATTCCATTATTAATTATTATTTATAAATTTTAAAAATTATTTTCGAAAAAAATTTTTATTTATTATATATTTCAACTGGAATGGAAATTTATGGCCTATTAATTTGTGCATATTAAAATTTATTCGTAACACAAAATTAAATTTATATAAGGAACAATTTGATAAATATAGTTTTAATCTTTAATTGCTTATGTAATTTATTGATTAATTTAAATTCTATTTTCACCATTTTTTCGAAAATATATGCTAAACGTTGAGTCAAATTTTCACTCAATGAGTTGAATTTCCGGTACTTTTCTTGTTTGTATCCACTTTTTGGTTTAACTGAGGAAAAATGAAGTTAGCCTCTATTGGCCATCAGGATTAGGATTAGGGTCATTCGGGGTCATTCAAGGATCGGATATCATCTATGGTAAACCTTTATAATGACCCTAACCCCTAATTTTAATGACCTAAGAGGGATCCGGGAACCGGGATCCTTTCGCTTACAAAAAAGGGGGATACAAACGAGACAATACCGAATTTTCAACTACGATATATAACATATCACTATTTTTAATAAATTAATTTTTTATAATTAATCAGCAGAGCAGACTGCAGAGAAATAAAATAGCTAATTGAATAAAAAAATTATTCGAAAAAAAATGAATTATTTACCTCTGATTGGAAAAATTGAATCAATGTCGACATTGACGAGATCAACCGTTTAACGTTGATTTTTGAAGCATTGCTCAAATAATCGCGTGCCTTTCAAATTCAAATGTCAATCATCAATTCCATATGGCCTTTCTTTTCTGTCTGGATTTTATGGAGGGCCATTTAATTTTTGATCATTCGTGAGCGGGCCAATGGCAAATTTTCCGGAAAAAAGGATAGCTTAATTGATTTTTACGAGTGATTTTTGTGTGATTTTATTCGCGCGCGCATATTGGCTAAATGTCGTCAATCAAGTGGTGAAAAAAAGGCAAATATTCCAGCAAAATTGAAATTCAATTAAATTTTATAGGATTGATTTTGATTTTTGATTCTATATTTTATTTGATTAATGTGGATTAATTTAATTTGGCAATATAAAAATGCGCATCAATTCATCTAAAATACATAAATCCATTTACCATTTTCCAAATCCCATTCCCCAATCCAAATCTTCAAAAAAATGAATTTCCTTCCATTCATTACTCTAATTTGTATTTTTGCCATCTGTTTTGATTTATTCTTGACCGGTGAAGCCACAAAAGGTTCAAAAAAATTGGATGGAAAACCGCATGGAATTGGCCATTCTCAGATAAAATCGGCACATTCTTCTCAGGGCGGGGCAATTAAAAAAGTGAAACCAACCAAAAGAATAGGAAATCATCGCGATAATAAACATCAAATGAAATTGAACAATGAAAAACCTAATAAGCAGCATTTCGCTTCGAATCGAAAAAATAAAGCCGGCAGTGTAAATAAGCATGTAAGCGAAAAGGTGATTCGAAAAGGAAATGAGCTGCTGGCTGTTAAGAATGAAAAATCACAACTGCAGTCATTGAAAAAGGATAACAATAAGCCAGCAGGTATAATAAATAAAATTAATAAATTTGATAAGTGTAATTTTTATTTCTAATTATTTGAATGATCATCTAATGAATTTTCCGAACAAAATCAATTTATTAATTTCTTTTATTTGATACATTATAATCACAATTGGTTTAATTAATTAAGCTACATTCATAAAATGGATCCCACCGTGCTAGGTCATGTCCATAATAGTGCAAATGTGGGTGTTTTCGACTTATAATAAATCAGAAACCTGCTTTAGACCCCATAAACCTTATACCATCTTGTAGATCTCATCGAGACGCATCGAATGTTATATAATTTATCATGGTTTGGCACAAAATTAAGAGTTTAAAACCAAAAACCGGAAAAATGGTTTAACTTTTTAAATTTGGGCCAAACCGTGTGACAAATTATATATCAACGATGCGTATTGAAGAGATTTACAAAATGGATTACGTTTTTAGGTCTAAAACAGGTTTCTGATTTATTATAAGTCGAAAACGCCCACATTTGCACTATTGTGGACGGTTGGCCGACACTTGCGGACCCGACACTTGCGGACGAAACGGTCTGGCGCCGATGGTGATAAAGCTATTGTGGAAATGTTTATGGCATATTATAAGGCATAAAACTAGCTACAAAATAACATCAAAAGCATAGGCCAATGTTGAATATTCACTGAGTTATGGCCAAAAAACCGTTGATTTAATTAAAATTCCGATTTTGACGGTTTTTTGGCCATAACTCGGTGAATATTTAACAATGACCTAAACTTTTGATGTCATTTTATAGCTAATTTTATGCCTAATAATATGCCATAAACATTGCCACTACAGCTTTGCCACTTTTGGCTCCAGACCGTTTCGTCCGCAAGTGTCGGGTCCGCAAGTGTCGCAGTACGTTGTGGACATGACCACGGACACCGGACGGGATCCGACCATCGGAGTCAAGAGAAGTAGGATTTAGTATGCGTTAAAATTTTTTCTTGTTATCTAAAAATAATAATTTGTATTTATACCAGATAGAGGACACTTTTCTACATTGAATTTCGTTTTAACATTATCAGATGATAGGAAAAATTTTTTATTAGGTTGAATTCGAAGCTGACTATGAAGCCGACGATTAAGTTTTTTTGAATCGACGGGATTTAGTCTTATGGAAATTTTTCTAAAAGTCAGAAAATTTTAAATATAAGTTACCAATATAGAAATGTGCCATCTATCTTCAGGTATAAAACTTTTTTTGGTCAAAAGGAAAATTTTTTGAACCTACTGAAAATCCTACTCTTATTGACGTAGAAACATCATTGCTTAAAGAATTAATGGATTAAATAAAAAAAAAACTATAAATCAAAAAAGTAACTAATAATCAAGAGTAGAATTTCTGGTTTTTATTAATATTTTGACTTATGAACATTAGATTATCTACAACACAGATGGTTTATAAAATAATTTTAAATCGATAAAGAGACAATAATTATATACTAATATATATATATTGCAGGTAAATTTGAATTTTAGGATTATTCGAATAATCCTAGGTAAATTTGAATTTTCTCTGACTGTCTGCCACACTCTCTAACACACTCTCTATTTCTTGCTTTCTTTATATGCCCTATGTCACACTCACCCTTCTCTGCATCTCTAACCAAAAATGAGAAATAGTGTGTAAAATTCAAATTTACCTAGTATTATTCGAATAATCCTAAAATTCAAATTTACCTATGACTTAAATAAACCAAAAATTTACAAACAAAAAATTAAAAAGCAGACAGTGCATTGGGCAAATTGGACAAAAACAAGAAAAAGAAACATTCAGTGGTTACCGCTAAAATAGATAATTTGGAATCTCAACTTGAATTTTGCCGTACAAAATGTTGTAAAACCGCCGACGGTTTATTGGTACAAAAAGAAGGGCAATGCCAAAATCAAAAACAATCCACTGTGCTTGTTCGACGGAAACGTACATGGATTAATTGCGGCGCTTGTTGGAATAATTACAGTGATAACGAATGGGATATGTGCCCCAGATGCTTTCCTAATGGTAGGAATCCTAAAAATATAAGTCAAAATAGACAGGGATATGAATAGAGGAATGAGCAGTGATAAAAGGAGGTTAAAACGGAGTAAAATTTTCGGTAAAAACTTCCGGAGAAATTTCCATAAATTTCAATGAAAAATTAGGTAGATGACGATGAAATAACGTGTTACGACTTTTGCGGACGCGATAATTGTGGCGAACGAAATGATCTGATGAGAATGGTGGTAAAGTTGCTGTAGCATTGTTTATGGCATTTTATTAGGCATAAAATTTGCTACCAAAAACATTTGGTTTTTGTTTCTGGCAGTGTTTTGGCTATAACTCTGTGAATATCCAACAATGGACAATGCATTTGATATCATTTTGTAGCTAATTTTATGCCTAATGAAATACTCTAAACAATTCCAAAGTGGTTTTATACCATCGGCACCGATCATTTCGTTCGCAATTATCGCACAGCCAGAAAAATAATCCATCCCTAATCTAATTATGAATCAAAATTTTGGGAATTCCGATAAAAATTTATGTATAATTGCAATATTAATTAACGGGTAAAATTTTGGAGTATATACTATATTCATTTATAGAGGCGAAAAACCTCCTGGGCGATGTCACCCGAGAGAGAAATCCCGCTGAAAGCTCTGATGGGAACACAAGAATTTATAATGTTCCTGGGAGTACCCTGCTTTTGCCCCAAGGAGCAGAACCGGAAGCCGAATCAGAAACAGAATCAGAAAACGCTGATGAAGAATATAATCAAGATGAGGGTGGTGAATATGGTGATGATGCTTATTATGGTAATGAAGATGATGATAGAAGTGAAATTGATGGGGAAAACAATGGCAATGAAGGAGGAAATGGTGACGATGACAACAATGAGGACAATAATATCTATGTAGAAAGTAGTACTGACAATGAAGACAATACTGACGATGAAAACAATACTGATAGTGACGATAGTGATTGATTGATTGGGAGAATATAAAAGAGTGAAATTATAATGGAAGAATTTATGGGAAAAAATATCGAATTTCAAGCACATTCTTGATAAAAAATGTAGTACTTTCCCATTTTCGAGGGGGGGGGGGGGGGACTTTTCACTCTCAATAATTTTCTGCTTCTCTAACTCCATTACAACACTACACAAATCTCCTATTGTCTTGTTATCTTATTCTCTTCTATATTCATCATTTCCCCCCTCCCCCCGATAATGGGAGAAAGTACCAAAAATTTTATATGAAGTGATTATAACAATTTTATGTGATCGAATGGAATATTTTAAATATTTGATCATTTTTAAAAAGTGATGGATAAATTTGTTGCAAGCAAAATGGATTTTTTTTTATTAGATTTGCTCAAAGTCGGTTTACATATGTGTCGGTTTTGAGCTTGGTTTTCAATTTTTAATATTTGTTTTTTTTTCAGCAAAAATTCTCATTTTCTAGTATTTTAAAATGCTTCGATTTTGTCAAATCCAAACAGATTACGATATTCTTCTCCATTCACGCAAAAAATTTCATTGATTGAATTTTCATATTTATTTTTAATTTTAATTTTTTCCCATCTTCTAAAAAGGGAAATATTTAATTTATTGAGAAAAAAAATATTGAAAATGTCAAAAAAAAAACTTATTGAAAATGTGGAAAAAATTGTAATGTTTTTTATCCCAAACAGAGTCGGAAATTGAGACTAAAACAGTGAGCAATGATACAGAAGTTGAAGCGGATGATGATTGATGAAGAATCGGTGGATGGTCAAAGTGATAATGATAATGAGAACACTGATGGGAGTGAAAGTGACAGTGATTGATTGATTGGGACTTGGGAGAATATGAAAAGAATTGAATTGAATTGAATTGAATTGTGAAATTAAATTATGCATTCTTGATGAAAAATGCTATTTGGGAATTTAATGACAATTTTATATAATTGATTTTCTATTCGGATTTGGAAGAATATGTGATTATTTTAAAATAATGACGATAAATATATATTGAGGCATACTTACCGGTATGCTAAATGGAATTGACATAAAATAAAGAATGAAAATAATTTTAAAAATATTTTTAATAACAATAATATCTTCTTCCTATACAAACCTTTTATCAAAAATTCAATCAACGTTAAAGCAGTAATTAAATAATTTCGTTATGGCCAAAACATATAAGATTTTTATGGATAATTATTAATATATTTTTTATAATAATATAGTTTAATTAATTGAAGGAAAATTTTTAATTTAACTTTAAAACACCCAACAGCTACTTCCAAATAATTTATTCAATAGTTTTAATTTCATATACTGCCTTATTAATCCTTACAAAATTATAAAAATAAATAAATTAACAAAAAATTAATTTAATTTATATCAAAGAAAAACATTGTTAAAATTATTTTTTATTGTCTTCCATTCTCTGGGTTCTGCAATTCCTCTGCTGTCCAATTTTATCGGAAATTTTAGAATTCCTAAATTTTTAAAATATTAAAAATTTCCAAAAAATATATTTTTATATACTCCAATTCCTCTGATAAAGATGGAGATTTTAGGCAAATTATCTCGCTGCAATTGTTCCTCCCATTCTGCTGCCCTTAAATGTTCTTCGCCTTTTGCGTGTCGAACAAGAAATTGTCGGGCATTATTTTTTGCCCATATTTGTGGATTTGCCTTCGTATTTTGATAAAGAGCAAGCACTTCCCCAGTTTGTCCATTTTCCAAACAAAAATCTGGATAATCTGGTCCCCAACTGAATGGCAATAAGAATTTTGCTGATTGGGTTGATTCAATGAATTGCTAAAATAATAAAAATAATTAATTTGAATAAAATGGTGCTAGGTCGATTCCACAATCCACAATAGTACAAATATGGGCGATTCCACAAATTTTGCAAATATAAGTTTTTGACTTCTAATAAATCAGAAATAGGTTTTAGACCCTACAAACTTTATACCATTTTGTAGATCTCATCGAGACGCATCGATTGGTTTATATTTTGTCGAGTTCGGATTAAATAATTTCAAACCAAAAACATAAAAATATGGTTTAAACAGTTTAACTCTTTATTTTTTGGCCTAAAACTGACATTTTATATACCATTCGATGGGACTCGATGAGATCTACAAAATGGTATAAATTTGTAAAGTCTAAAATCTATTGCTGATTTATTAAAAGTCAAAAACTTATATTTGTACTATTTGTGGAATCGCCCATATTTGTACCGCCCTTTGTCTATTGTGGAGCTGACCGCGGACGAAATAAAATGAAGAAATTAAATAACCTCCTTGATTTTGTCAATAAGAATTGACTTTGCACTTGCCTCCCATTCATATTTAAATTTGATAAATTTTGGTTTATGATCAGGAAATGATTTATTCAACCATTGAATCAAGTAATTATTATTTTCATAGGCATAAGTCCGAATTGTTTGAATATTTCCAAGTAAAGTAGGCGATTTAGGGTATCGCGAATAATCAGAGAAATTCGAAAATGAAGAGGCTTTTTTGGCCAAAATTTCGCATAAACGATGAATTTGGTCAAAATGCTCAGTGGAGGGCCAGCATGGAATAGTAATATCTTCATTATCCAATGAAAGTCCATCTAATTTTGATTGGATGCATTCAATGAATTTCATTATCTGACCATCCAAAAAACTAAAAATAAATAATATTTTATAGAGCAGCTAAATTTATCATTATTTATGTAATTTAAGAACTGATGAACCAATTTAATAATTATGTAATCAATTAAATAGTAGACTCTTAGTTATCAATTAATATAAATTTAATTTCAATTAAATATAGATGAAGATTGTCCGAAAAAATCACTTTGATAATTTTGATAATCCATAATAAAATTCATTTACCCTATATATTCTTTTAATACCCCATGGGGAATTATTTTTAAAATCCTTCAAAAATCGGGAAAATTTGGGGTCTGACTCATTAATTTGTCGACGACATTTTTGAACAAATTATAGCGGATTTTGTAGAGTTTTTTATGGAACTAAGAAAATGCAATTCAAAATTCACCCTACCATCAGCCATGGTTCCTCAAAATGAGGAATTATTAGAGAGTGGGGAATTAAAAGATAATTATGGTAAATGTTTTTTTGGGACAATTTCATCATTATATAAAATAAAAATAATAAAATTAATATCATTAAATAATCAAAAGTCTGCTTTTTAATATAAAAATATAAATCATCAAAATTGATTCCGTCCATAATCAAAATAAAAACAAACTTACCCTATAGTAATTGCTTTGAATCCAATTATGTATTTTGGTGGTGAGATACAAGCAATTGGGATTGGGATATTCATTCTCTTGTCTTCTTTACATACATACAGTTTGGCTTGCAAATAACCCTGCTGATCATCTTCTTCCCCCCAAAATTTTAAGTCATAATCGATGGTGTATGGCTTAACATTTTCATGGAGTTTTGGCCAACATAATTGCTTGAATGTCCAACTGGACGTACTCAATGTGGAGTCTGCCATTTCAACTCGTTTGATCCATTCAATAACTTCGATTAACCAATTTGGGACACTGAATTTTAATTCGGTTAAAATAATTTTTATTTATTTTTTAACCTTCTTCCAGTCTTTTGCTTTTTTAGAATTAATTTTCTCTTTCAAATCTCTAGACTTTTCTTCAAGCATTCTTTTCATTTGTTTCGAATTTGAAGTGGTTGGTTTTGTTTGATCATTCTGAGTAATTGGAAAATTATTTTTAATGTAAATAGATAAATATTAAATACTTTAGATATTTATTTTGAATAGAATACTTAATAAAAAAATGATTTTTATAAAGTGTTTTATTAAAATTTTTCAATAATCATTTAACAAACAAACTTGGGATTTTTCCAAATTAACCATTGCAATTTCTGTCACCAATTTTGTGTTTTGTTCTTTCATTTCTTCGTTTTCTTCCATTAATTTTGTATTTTTATTTATTAAATTGACATTTTGTTCTTTCAATTCTTCATTTTGCCCTTCTACTTTTGCCAATTTTTTTTTCAAAGCAATAATTGCATTGACCAATTTCGAATTTTCCTCAGACATTTTAGATTTTACCAATTTAAGCAGCTGATGAAATTTTATTTAAAATATTGTCGGAATTTGCTATTTAAAATAAAAAGAATTTAAAATTATTAATGTATAATAATTTAACTAAATATAAAAATCCTTCAGTAACAGAGACACAATTCTCAAATTTATTAATTAATGAATCCTAATTCAACTAGCCATTGTATTTTTGCTTAATGATAAAAATTTATATGGGCAAAATTTATATTCCATTTTTAAATAATCCCAATCAGAAAAATTTAAAAATAATTATATTGTACTATTCATGGGAAATTAGGGAAGGAAATTTTAAATTCTATGAATGGAAAAAGAATGAAATATGTGAATAATGTAATGAGAATAGGGGCACTCTGCATTGATGTTGGTATTTGCCTAAGGCAATTTCCCATTAATTCAAATTCCGTATCCAAGACAATGAAAATAATAAAATTGCCTGTTGTAATTGATGAATATGAATTGCCTAATTCCAAATTGTTGACTATTTTTTTAAATTCTAAAATTCCAATTTTGCTTAATTCCACTCATATCATATCATATCATACACCTATATTCCCTTAGGCAAAAAAAATTAATTTCTAATAAATTCATAAACAAAGAAATAAATTGATTTTTATATCATTATAAAAAGAGAACAATTTTTTGTTTGGGAATGGGAGAGATAATTTTCAAAAATTTTTAAATATTTTAAAAACAGTTATAATTCTAATAGGTACTTTGGAAACATGGCGTAACGCGTAATCCAATGTTTTTAATGGAATTTTTGCGGCATAAAATTATTTCTATTAATTTAAATTTCTATAAAAATGAAAGCATAAAAATTTAAATAAAATTTAATTTTTTAAAAATTTAATGAAGGGAGGTTAATCGATAATATATTTGTTCATTCTAAAGAAATTTTGGTTTCGTTTTTTCTGGTTGTAAAGATTTAAGGGTGAATTAGGAATTAAAAATTCCAATTTTTTATATAATTTAAATTCAAATTCGAAGCATCAAAACATTCTCCATAATAAATTATATAAAATGATTTTATATCAAATACAAATTGATGATGAATAAAAAATGATTCCATATTAATTGGCAAACATTTATGATGAATCAAAATTGGTCTATAATATTAATCAAATAGATTTAAATAAATAATCAGTCAGATAACATCCCGAAAATTGCGCATCCATTCTTCTTTCTCTTTTATTCTTGTCCAACTTTAAATGCATTCCGGGTGTCCGCAACAAGTAACACAAAGAGCATGGCCTTGATAACAGCCTGTCAATCCAAGGCCATGGCATTTGATGCATTCAAATTTGAGAGTAATTTTGTCAATTGTGTCGCGTACGGTGTTCATATTATGGGGATTTGCCTAAACATTATTGTTTTGTTTGCCTTATTAAAATGTTTAAAACTTACCAAATTCGATTGGGCGGAAGCATTTATGGCAATGATCGAATTGGACGATGAACTTGCTTCATTTTCGACACGTTCAATTGAGTCAGCACAGTGGATCATTTGACGAGAGCGACAAATGGACTTCTGTTTCTGTGTTGGGATTTAGATTAATTCATTCGGTTAATAAATTTGTTCCACAAAAATTATTTTGAATTTTTTAATGAAATCATGTTATTTTGAGGTTTTTGATCATATTATACATCATCAATCGGCGCTCCTCTATGAGCAGAGGATGAATCTGCCATTAGTTTGGAATAAAACTCAAAATTAAAGAATTTTGACCATTAAGATAGTGTAAGGTACTTAGTTAGGTGATTGCCGAATTAATATGATCATATTTTTTTTAAATGCGAAATAAATTGCAGATTCGTGCTCTGCTCATTCGGGGCATTTTGATTTTTTATAAATAAAGAACTATAAAACCAAAGTTCAAGTTTTCTAAACCAGTTTTGAATCGATAACGATTTAGAAAATTTAATTATAGGAAAACAATGTTATATTCGGAATCCTCATCATCGAAAACCTCTAAATTACATGTTTAAATCGAAAAAAAATTTAAAATAATTTTTGAAATAATGTGGATGGAGACAAACTAAAAAATTATATTAACGATTAACCATTATTATTTTCACCTACAATGATGGTCTTGGGGACCACAGCATTTTTCCTTTTGTATTTTTCATTTGAATGTGTTATACGATGTTTTCGCAATTCGGCGGAAGTTTTGAAGAATTTGCCACATTCCACGCATTCATACGGCTTCTCGCCAGTATGATCTCGTTCATGTACTTTTAATTGACTACCGTATCTGAACGATTTGCCACATTCTGCGCATTCATAATACTTTTCGACAGTGTGTGTCCGTTTGTGTTCATTCATTCCACGTAAATTCCTGAATGGTCTGCCGCAAACATCGCACGGGTACGGCTTCTCGCCAGTATGGATTAGTGCATGTGATCTCAATGATGTTTCTAGGGCAAATGATTGACCACATTCTTGGCAAACGAATGGCCTTTCCCCGGTATGGAAACGCCAATGATATCGCATGTAACCGAAATTTCTCGTTTTCACCAGCTGATATTGGCATCCTGGCCAATTGCATTTTAACTATGTAAAATTTGTTATAATTTATATTATTAAAATTAGATGTTACAATTTTTCCAATTTGTACAGGTGCATATTTGATTTGTCCGTCAATATCACTTTCCTGCATTTCGACATTTTCTAATTCTCGTTTGATGGTCGTATTGGCATTTTCCATCGAATCAACAATATTGTCCAAATTCTGAAAAACTAACTTAATTGGAATTTATTTCATCCAAATACTTTATTTTCCAAACAATTTTTTTTTGCCCCAAATAATTTGTGTTTTTTGCCCCAAATAATTTGTGTTTTTTGCCCCAAACAATTTTTGTTTTTATTGCCCCAAATAATTTGTGTTTTTATTGCGCCAAATAATTGGTGTTTTTATTGCCCAAAACAATTTGTGTTTTTGTTGCGCCAAATAATTGGTGTTTTTATTGCCCAAAACAATTTGTGTTTTTGTTGCGCCAAACAATTTGTGCTTTTGTTGCCCCAAACAATTTGTGTTTTTATTGCCCAAACAATTTGTGTTTTTGTTGCCCCAAACAATTTGTGACAATTTGTGTTTTTATTGCCCAAACAATTTGTGTTTTTATTGCCCCAAACAATTTGTGTTTTTATTGCCCCAAACAATTTGTGTTTTTGTTTCCCCAAACAATTTGTGTTTTTGTTTCCCAAACAATTTGTGTTTTTAATGCCCAAAACAATTTGTGTTTTTGTTTCCCAAACAATTTGTGTTTTTGTTGCGCCAAATAATTGGTGTTTTTATTGCCCAAAACAATTTGTGTTTTTGTTGCGCCAAACAATTTGTGCTTTTGTTGCCCCAAACAATTTGTGTTTTTATTGCCCAAACAATTTGTGTTTTTGTTGCCCCAAACAATTTGTGTTTTTGTTGCCCCAAACAATTTAATCTAAAAATATTTGCCTTATTAAGGCAATTTCCCATCAACTCAAATTCCGTGCATCCATGACAATGAGAATATAGAATAATAAAAATTGTATGTTGATTGTGCTGATTGATGAATTGCCTAATTCCAAATTGTTGACTGATTTTTTATTCATAAGTTCTAAATTCTAAAATTTCCATTTTTGCATATTTAATTGAATTGGACTGATGAGTAAATTAAATTTTAGAAAAAACTATATCTTTAATTTATTTATTAATCCTTGGAAGGATTAATGTAATTGTCTTTAAAATAATTTTTAATTATTGATCCGATCATAAAAAAATTTTATTGACAAATTTTCTTGACATCTTTTCACACTAACTCGATTATTCCAAATTTTTGCGATAACAACAAAATAATATAAAGATTAAACATAATGTCGAATAATTCGTCTCTTTTCTCGCGCATTTTTCTTGCAATTCTTTTGCCATTGTTTGCCCCCCTCTACCCAAATTCCGGTAACCGCAATTGACGCGCAAAGTGGAAAAAATGATGAGAAGAAGTGAAGGAATTGAGAATTGACCAAAAGATGAGTAGTCATTGAAAAAAAAGGAGTCAATTACTGGATGGACAGATTTTTTGAAGAAGAAGAAGACATCCATCCAAATGGCCATATGGCCATAATGACGTATCCGGGCATAGAATTGGGAAACAAGTTTTTTCGGACCAAGGACAAGGACAATCCTTCTCCTTCACGAAAATTTATGTGTGAAGACCACAACGTATAATTCACGACCGGTAATTTCGGGGACTTAAGAGATGGACGCACCAATTGGCCAATTTTGTTGAGAGAAAGACACACTTTAGTAATTTGTACACTTATAATTTGTTTGTATGCATCCATAATATTCTGGTGAACTATATATCTTTCTAATCTCATATACCATCCTCTAATTATATATTATTGTTTTAAAATACATATATTTAAATTTGATTTATGAATAAAAATTAGCATAGCCCAAATTGATAATTAAAATAATTATTATCACTTGTAAAGTTAGAATTATGACAATAATCAATTTTGTTAAGCAATTATTACCTTAATTAGAACACATTTTTAAATTTCGGTATATCCTTATCGAAATGGTCAAATATTTTTGAATTAAATATACATGTAAGAATCCGAAAATTATCCAAGATGGAAAATAAATTGGATAATTTTTTAAACTTATTAAACCATATGAGGTACTTAAATATTGAATATTTTTTATTAATTTTTTTGAGTGCAAAATTTCAGATTAAATCGGCCGTTTAATATTCAAAAAATATGCTGGAAACCAGAAGAATAAATCAATTTAGCCGGACACTATTAGCGTATGGCCGTACATTATTTCACAAAATTATTTTTTATGCATTTAAGATCCTTGCTAATATGGTGGGATTTTGCTAGTTCACAATTGCCGGTAATTTCTTAATTAATTTAAAAATTTTGAAATATTTGAAAAATAAATTTTAATCAAAAATTTTCAATTTAATTAAATTAAAGTTTAATTTAATTTTCTTACGAAAAAATATTAAAGTTTGAGGTGACAATAAATTTTGGCTAATATTAAATTTTTCCTTATGAAAAGACTCAAAAAATATATTCATAAATTAATTTTATTGCAAAATAATATTTTTCTATTATTTCTTGGTTCTAATTTCATTAAAAATGATTGAATTTTATTTCTTTATTTTTAATTAAGCGAAAAATATGTCCAAAAATCTCATGAATATGAATTTGATTATTTTAAGATGGCCTGTCTGCCGCCCGGGCGTTATTTTGCAACGGCACCCGGTGGTCCTGCACCGATAGCAGCGGCAATGCCAGCCGCAATTGGACCCGCACCTGGATTTTTTGCCGCCTCGCCTCCGGCAATTCCACCCGGATGTGCCCCGGTGATTCGGCCCGCAATGGTTGCGGGGAATTTTATGCCATTTTTGGATCGAGTTTAAAAATCATTCGAATAATTTGGCTTAAAATAGGCAAAAAATCAGATATGAAAAATTAAATTCTGGAAAATTATATTTTAATTAAATGTCCAAAATTAAACTCAATTTTTTAAGGCTGCATTTGCGCCAGCCGCCCCTGTGGCTGCAATACCGGCTATGCCCGTTCTTCGAACGCCACCCGGTTTTATGCCTGCAGCCGCCTTTCCTGCATTCACACCGGCAGCCGCATTTCCAGGCAATTAATTTATTCTTGAAAATATTTATTTTTAAAAAAATTGGCCATAAATAATATTTTCAATTTAAAAAAATTTTTTAACCAATAAATAAATATATTTAATGATTAAAAAATATTCCAAAATTACATATAGCAAAAAATTAAATTTCCTAAAATTAAGCCAAAATTTATTACTAAAATTTGAGCTTAAAAAATCATCTGTCATTTTTAAAATTTCCCCTACTAAATAATTTAAATATTCCTTTCACAGGTTTAACACCAGCCGCCGCCTTCCCGGCACTTTTACCCGCAGCCGCCATTCCTTTCCATGCCCCAGCAGCGGCGCCCGGCTTTTTGCCGACATATTCCCCGTCGGTGGCCATTCCAGCTGCGCCAGCCGCTGCTGTCCTACGTGCTCCACCTCCAGTTGCCGCTTTTCCTTGCTATTCAGTTTTTAAGGTAATGATAGGATCAAATAAAATCAAATTATTTAAATCCACTTGGAATGGAAGAAATGTTGGAAGAAATAAGTGGATTTTTTAGTAAAGTTCCGGATTAAAAAGGTACTTTCATATTATCGGTAGTCAGATTTGAAAATTTCTTTGTAGATTTTATTCTATTATTCTCATTGATTGAAAAATAATTAAAAAAACATGATTTTAGGTGATTTTAGGGCTGACTAATTTTGGGGGTAACTAAGGTAATTTTGTAATGAAAAAATCTGCCTACAGAAAATATTGAAATACCCAGAAAAATTGCCGTATAGATCGGTTCTGATTTTATACTTTAATTTAATTGGATATGGCAAAAATTTAAAAAATAAAAAATAATATCAATCAATCTAACATTCTCATCAATGATAAATTTAAAAAAAATGCAAACATTCCTTGAAGCAATACCATCTAAAATAAATGATAAAAAGGAAATATATAAAATTATTTAATTCAATACATTGTTTAATTCTTTTAAGTTTGCTCATAATAAATTAAAAATTCATATTTAAATATTAAGAAATTTTATCAAGGATATTTAGATTAGAATAGAGAATAGACCCGTTTTACCATCGAATGGTTAAAAATAATATTTTAAATTATACTTTTTATTTATATTCAAATTTTCTTAAGGGAAAGAAAATGGCCAAGAAAGCAGTAACTGATTTGGATAAATTGAATGCGAAACCGTTGGCTGCAAAATTGGTCTTTCGACGAGGTGTTTTATTGGCCGATTTGATGAGGACAACGAATTCGAATATAGTGGAAAAAGAACAGAATGAATTGGCGTTGGTCCGAAATTGATGAAGAATATTATGCATTGAAAATATTCTTTTTTGGATATTTTTGGGGTGAAATTTGTTAAAATAACAAATTTTGCAAATTTATTTGTAATTTTTTATATTTTTACTCCAATAAAATTCAATTTTTATTTTAGCAAATTTTTTTAGTTGAATCGACGGAGTCAGTGTTGGAGGCAATAAAATAAAATTTTTTCTAATCGTCAGAAAATTTCCAAATTTATATTTTCCGATGAAAAAATGTCTTCTATCTTTTGGTATAAAATTATTATTTTTGACCGACAAGAAAATTTTTTTGAATAGACTTAAAAATCCTACTCTTGAAAACTCCCACGTCGATCCTTTTGTTAAATGTAGCTTAAGGAAAAAATTAATTTAATAATTGCCAAAAAAATTCTTCCATTATAAAAATTTTCTTCACTTCCTTATTATTATTTTTCACCATTATTCCATTTTTGGATTTCCTTTCTAATAATACAATAACAATTTTAATTTATGCGACATTCTGTTGATTTTAGGGCATCATTAAAATATCCTTTATCCATACCCATTCAAATGATTATTAACGGATTTGGTTCATTATGGATTGGAAATTAAATACAATTCAATGGAAAGGTTTTCACCTTTATTGGTTAAGAGTATATATAAAAATAATTTTAAAAATATTTTCTAAAATATTAAAAAACTAATTTTGACATATAGTTGTTTAGTCCTTCTTAAATAAAAATTTTAATATTTTTCCATCCTTCAAAAAATAATTTTGCTCAATCCCTATGTTTTCGAAGCAATTTTCAATTTTCCACTTTCGGCAGATTACAAAATTCTTCCTCATAGCAAATTTCGCATTTGATGACTTTCCCATTCCTCTTCGCAGCACAATTTTTTTGGAAAGCTTCGCAGCTACGCACTGACGCACAGCCCGCAAATTCTTGTTGAAAAATCCCACTAATTAATTAAGGTACTATTAATTTTCAGAAAAATTTCTGAAAATGCAGAAATGTTTATATCGGTTTAGTGGTTCGCCTATATCCCCAAAGCCCAAACCCCTCTACCTTATCGATAGATCTCATTAACATAAGACACATCGAATAGTGTATGTGCAGTTTTGGCCAAAAATTAAAAATTTTAAACCGTTTTTGGTTTTTGATTAAAAAGTACTTTAAATTTGCTTAAATTTAAGCCAAACTATAAAACCTGATATTTTATAATCGCATTAGATGTGTCTTGATGAGATCTACATGGTATAGTTTGTTGGGTCTATCTAAAACCGGTTTCTGATTTATTAGAAGTCAAAAAATGCTTATAGACATTTGTAAATAAGCATTTTGTATAGTTTTGCCCTATGAAACATTTAAATTTAATTATAGACATTTGTAAATAAGCATTTTGTATAGTTTTGCCCTATGAAACATTTAAATTTTATTTCTAAATGTTAAATATCGACTAACCAAGAATGCATAAGGCATGAACACATCGATTCTCATCCAAATCGTTGCAATGCTGCCCCGGGGCCCCGCCTTTGCTTCGAGGAGCGTATTCCGGACTAGGTCGTTTGTCATCACCTTTGGACCAGCAGGATAAACCTGCAAAAATTTGTTTTATTTTTTTTCCATAAATTATAAAAACAAAATGGAGAGATATTCTATATTCGACCTTTTAAAAAAGAATTAAAAAATCTTTTTATATATTCCGTAAACCAAACTTTTTCAAAATTATTTTTATTTTTAATTCATTTTATTAATAAAAGAACCGGAAAAACTAACAGGAAACAATCTTTCCGGAAAATCAGAAACAATCTTTCAGGAAGTTATAGATTTTTTCCGTAAGAACGAATTAAAATTCTTTCTGGAAGAATTAATTAAATTCTTTCCGGAAAATTCACTTAAAATCTTTCCTGAAAGAATCTATGTAAAAACTCCCATATCTAATTTATTATTTATTTCATATAAAATTGAAATGACATTAGCATTATTGTGGACATGACCATGTACTAATTTTAAATATTTCCAAGATAATTCACCCTCAATTGAATGATGCAAGAATAATACTAATAGCAGCGAGAAGGCGACATATTTGATAGCAGCCATTTTTAGAATAAAAATTATTTTTTGGCCAAAAATATTCAATAAAATTTACACATTATAAATAAATTAAATTTAAATTCTAATTAATGATTAATTGTTAGAAATGATATAGGGAAATAATTAAATTTGTGCTCAATTTCGAAAAAATAAGCTCTTTTCTTAGTTTTGATGATTTTCTGATTGACTGATAAAAGTGGTGAACAGTAAAACATTTTAATAAAGAGACAATCGTTCTATTAGCTTATCATTATCAACTTTTTCAACAATTGGACAATTCAATTTATGATGAAGGCCTAGTTCAGGAATGAGAATTAATGATAATAGGAGGAGAGTGAAATTAGAAGGAAAAATATTACTTGGAAACAAAAAGCATATGATCTGCCGTGAAGGAATTTAAAGATTAAATTTACCCCTATTAAATGACAATGACAATTGTTCACAGATCGATAGATTTGAAACAAATTTAAGAAAAATAAATTAATTAATTAATATTTCCAAAAATATATATCATTAAATATAAATTTGAGAGAAATTAATTAATGAATTAATATATATCATTAATTAGAAATTTAAGAGAAATTAATAAAGGAAAATATTCCAAATTAAGATTTATCATAAAAAATTTGAGAGAATAAACGAATAAATATTTATATCATTCCTTGCTGCTGTACAATATTCGCTTCATAATCTAATTTCAATTTCAATATGATTTTTATTTTTATATGTAAGCAGAATCGAAAATTTAAAATAAAAATGAATATTTTTCATATCTTTAATTTTTTTTAGATATTTTATTAATTTTTCAATGCATAACAATAATTATAAATGAAAAATGGGTTTTTGCTTTTTGGTTTTATCCCATTTCTTATTCATTATTAATACCCAAGAGATATGAGAGACTATGGCGGAATTCGCCTCCAGCAAAATATGAAGCCAAGCACTCAAAAATCAATAAAATAGCCGAATAGCAGTGGACGAAACAAATAATATTGGTCAACTAGCCAGCAGAGGCCACTGTCCATTCCCTCATTATTTCTATATTTCCTTTTTTCCAATGAGAATACAATAAAATTATAAATTATCCATAATTACTCAAAAAATGCGAATTGATGATCTTATTTCCTCGTGTAAATTCCTCACTCGTCGTCAATTATTGCAATTTTGCCGAGCAAATCGCCTCACTTTATCCATTGTTGAGGAACATTTTGCCGAATGGCCAGCCATCTATTCCGAACTCACAATTGTGCATAAAGGCAAAAATAAAGATGCGCCAATGGAAGATCAGGATCAAGACTTTCAGAAGAAGTATGTAAAATTACAAAAAGAATTTTCATTGAAAAAAAATTTTTTTTGTTAAAGTTAAAATGATAAAATTTTGATTTCCATAAAAATGACTAATAAATTTTAGTGACATCATAAAAACCATAAAATGCTTAAGAAAATTAAAATACTGTTTTGAGTTATTTGTTTAATTAAAACTATGGTTTTTTAGACCCAATAAAAATGGCCGTTTACCCATTGATTCATTCATGGAATTAAAATCCCTAAATTGTGATTGTGAACAACAACTTTCGATTAATATCAACGAATTGTGGACTTATAAAGTGGCAGTCAAATGTGAATGTAAACAAAAACAAAATTTTTGGTCAGATGAAAATGAAGGCGAACATTTCGAACTGAAAACGCATCATAAAAATTGCAAAGAGGATTGGATTCAATTGGAAAATCTAAATTTGGTAAATTGCATAAATGGGTCGAACTGAAATTTTCCAAAAAAGGCGGTGCAAATTTTGACGTTTCCTAAAAGAGTAAATGGCACTAATATTTTAATTAAATATAAAATTGGATTTATTATTTAAAATACATTGTTCATCCAAATATTTTGTGTTTTTGTTTTTCTAAACATTTTGTGTTTTTTTCTTACAAACATTTTGTATTTTTTATATTTTTCCAAACATTTTGTGTTTTTATTCTTCCAAACTTTTGTGTTTTTATTTCAACAAAACATTTAAGTTTTGCTTTACAAACTTTTTTTTCCTGAATTTTATTATTTGTTTTTATTATCAATATTTTCTATATTTTAATATTTATTTTTTCCATTATTTAAATCAACAATTAAATTCGCTTTTTTTATCCTTGGATATATCAATTTATTCATTCCCATCCCAATTCAAATCACTCTTAAATCTTTTCAAATTTTCAGATTCCACAATTTCGTCGCCATTCTTACTTCTTGAGTAAACTTATTCGCGAGAAATATTCATGCCATTATGGATCGACCGATAAATGTTGTAAAATCTTTGCCCATAAATTGCATGATCAGACCAGCCGTAATTTAATTGTCAAGGATTATATAATACAACATAGGCGACAAAACTTGATACCCGAGCAATATGACGAATTGGAATTTTCGTAATCAAATTTTTTTTTTTACAAAATTATGCAAATGATACAGTTTAGATCTCTTTTAGTTAAGTTTATTAGATTTGAATTTAATTTAGTTGAAATTAATTGAACCTAATATATTTAATCAATTTTTCAATGTTTTTATTGCCTCCTTCGCATTCATTTTTAATATTTATGCGATTTTTGTACTTCTCTAGACTGTATGGTTAAAATGGCTATAACTGAATTTGCATGATTTTGAAAAATTTTATTTTAATTAAAAAATATAATTTTGTTTTGATTATAGCGAAGACGAAATAGAAGGCGAAATCGAAGGCGTAATCGAAGGCGAAATCGAAAACGAAATTGAAGACGAAATGGAAGACGAAATCGAAGACGAAATCGAAGGCGAAATTGAAGGCGAAATCGAAAGTGAAATCCGAGGCGAAAACAATATAATTGATGAAGGTAAATAAAAAATTTTAATTTTTTGGAATTTATAATTATTCTCTATTATCTATCTCTTCAAAATAAAATAATTTCAAATGATATTTTTAAAAATTAATAAAATTTAACTAAGCCAATCTCATTCAATTTAACTAAGCCAATCTCATTCAATTTCAATGATTTGACATTTTAAATTTTAAGCAATTTTTAAATTTCTTTAAATTCAACCACAAAGATTAGGAATTGGATAGTTTATTATTTATATCAATAATAAATTAAAAATTAATCCTCATTGTCAGTTTGCTCATCAACAGCATTACTACTCCGGACAACAAATGTCAATAAAATGATTGCTCATTTGAAGGTAATTAATAATTATCATTTTAATATATTTTTAATAAAATAAGTTTTTTTTTGTTAAATATTTCAAAATTTTATCAATTATTTATGTCTTTATTAAATTTGCCAAAAAATGGGAAATTATATAGATATAAAATTTGTTAAATAATTTTTTCATTTACAGATGAAATTTATTAAAATTTACAAATTGCATCTAAGACCAATTCATTGGCATTATTATTATGGAGACGAAAACGATAAAGAGGAAGGCCAACAAAATCTTAACGTCTCAAATGAGGAAATGGTAATAAAATATAATTGGGGAGATTTGTATGAAATTTACTACTTATTATCGAAAAAAAATTTTTAAAAAAACTTTTCAAAAATGGTTTTTTGAATTTTTATTTACCAATAAACACTAATTTATCTCTCATATATGTTTAAATTTAAATATTAATTTATGAAATATAAAAATTAAAATAATAGCCCCGATTTTAGTGTTTAAAAATTTTACAATGGATTATGGAGAATGGAAAAATTACAAATGCTACTACCTGCAATGTTGATGTGAATTTAATTGACGAATTATTGGGCAATTTGGTTGGAAATGACGAAATGAAGCAACACATTCTGTCGATTGGAAAATGCGGTCATCTACATTTAATGTCTGATGAATTTAGTTAGTTTAAAGTTTAACAGAATTAAATGATCAAATGAAATTTGCTATTAACTACATTATAAAAAATATTCATGGGAATTCGTAATTTATTTTACTTTTATGGGAAGCATATGTTTTAAATATGTTAAAAACAATTCTCAGTTGATAGCACATATTGGGAAAATTTATTGGTGCTACAGTTATTGCAAGAAATGCTGATAAAAAATTCATTAATGATTTCAATTGGACCTGCACTCCTATTACAATATTCAACGGTAAAATCAATCTTATTAGAGATTAAATTTTATTTTTTATCATTTTTTCAATCAGCAGATGCTAAATTTACTCCAAATTTACAATTCACAAGGGAATCATCGTCGTTTAATTATTTTCCTTCAAGAACAAAATGTCATATCAGTTCAATCTTTGATATATGTTTGTTAATATCATATAAAAAATAAAATTAATGTTTAAGTCATTTTTGAATTCAAATGAACGGAGCACTTATTTTATCATGATTGGTGCACATTTTGAACGAAAAAAATACAAACAAAAATATTACAATGCAAAAACGAATGAATATTTGCGGATACAGCCTGGATATCGGTTTTTAAAATTATAAATTATTAAATAAAAAATAGAGTTTCTAAATGTTCTAAAATTTTTAAATTGTTCTCACATTATAATTTTTTCAGTTATTCAGTATCGGATCCAAATGATATAGTGGAAGTTTATTTGGCAAGATATTCAAAATTATCAACAATTGCTGAAGAAGAATTTGAATCATTTTTTGGTCGAGTTGAGCAAAATGTCGCTAAAAGAATTACACTGTGCGAAAAAGAAATTGAACGTAAAAATTATGAAAAGGTAAAACAATTGAAAAATTTAGAAAATTAATTTGAAAACGGATTTAAAAAAAAAAACTTAAGTGTTAAGTCATAATTCTAGTTCATGCTGTTCATTTTAAGAAAAAATTTGAATTTTATTATTTGCTACAAAATGAGTAATTTAGGGCTAATCTATGTCGGAGAATTCGAATCTGATCTGACATAATTGTCTCTTATCACTTATTATAAATCATCATTACAGTTTACAGAGCAATGAGCAAGCATAAAGCACTTATAAAGCATATATACAAAGCATGCATACAGTATGTATTGCATATACCATGTATTGCATACAGCATGTATATTGTATATATTATATAGAGATAGAGCATGTATCCTTTATGCAGCATGCATACATGATACATAGCATGCATACAGCATGTATACATGATACATAGCATGCATACAGGATGTATACAAAGCATGCATATATCATGTAAACAGGTTGTATTGTATAATATATACAGAACATATATACAGCAGGCATACATGATAAAATAAATGATAATAGAGCATGAATACAGCATGTATACAAAGCATGCATACATCAAATATACAACATGTATATTATTGTATACAGAACATATATACAGCACGAATACAGGATACAGAACATGCATAGAGCTTGCATACAGAGCTATTTTTACAGGGTTCTCAGATTTTTTTCAAAAAAAAAATACATTGGCGCCGTGAAAAAAAAGATTTTAGTGTCCAAAAAAAAGATTTTCGTTTTGAGCTAATATAAATTGATTAAAATTTTTTAATTGGGATTTTTATTATAAATGGGCCATAGGAGGTCAACCAGTATAATAATTACATATTTTCGAGAAATTTTTTTTACAATTTTTCGAACCATAAATCAAAAATTTCATTAAAAAGGCCAAAAAATTGACCTAAAAATAGTCTAACGGCGTAAAATTTTGACCAAAAATAGCCGCACAGCGAAAAATTTTACCATTTTTTTTTCATAATTTTACGAAAAAAAGTACAAATCTTTTAAAAAAGTACATCTGAGAACCCTGTATTTTTACAAGTTAAATAAAAGGCTTATTTTGAATAAATAATAATTTGCCGACAAAGTCGCATTCGTTAAATTGGTCAAAAAATATTATTTTCTGTGCAAATATAGTTAAATTTTAATCAAAATATAATATTTAGGATAATTATGGCACTTGGGCAATTGTTCCGGGTAAAATAAATATGCTGGATCCAGGCGAAGATGAGGAAGTAATTTGCTCTTTCTCATCATTTTTGGCCAAACTTTTTCCCGGATTTTCGTTGAACATCGGCAATCAAGCAAGAAATGCCTCAAATGAGAGTGATGCTGAAGAATTATATAATGCTGGATATGCTCCTTTCCGAAGGGCACTTTTGCCACCACAATTTTAATATGAATAATTAAAAATAATTCACTGAAATTACCAAATAGTAAAATCCAGACAAAACTTTTTTTCATTTTTTAATAAAAATTTTTCTATCCAAATTTCAATAATTTTATAAGAAATTATTACATTAACTAAAAGAAAATTTCTAAATCAAATTTCCTTATTAGTAAAGATTAAAACATAAATAATTGAAATTGATTGAACTTAAAATAGAAAAATCCAATTTCCGACTTGCATAAAAAAATAAAATCGATTTTTTTGAAAAATTTTTATCAAAAATTAATTTCATTTTTATCATTTTACAATTATATTTTCTATAGCGTCCTGAGTCCGTAATCAAAGAACACTCAATTTCATAAATCTCCAATTTAACGAGGTATATAAAATGAACTGAGTGTTTGAGTATTATTGAGTTGAATTCGTTTTAATTGGCAATTAAAAAATAAAATTTTATATTGTTCTCTCTAATTATTTTTGGAGAAAATTATTTTAGCAATCTTATCATGAAATATTAAAATGGGAAAATATTTAATGGTAATTTATTATATCTTTGCTGTAAATTTTTTATTTAACAAATTTACATTCATATTTAAATATTTTTGTTAAATTTTCCCATTTCTCTATTTAATTAAAAAAAAATTCAAAATGAATTCTTCGGATGCCAAATTTGCTCTAACCCCGGAACCCCCATATTATGCGGTGATTTTCACACAAAAATTGAAAAACAATGGACAATTGGGCGAAAGCTATGACAAAATGATGGAATCCATGGTGGATTTGGTGCAAAAGCAGCCTGGCTTTTTGGGTGTGGAATGCTCGAAAATGGTTGGTTTTTAATTAAATCAATTTAAAATGAAATTTTAATTATATTTTTTCTAAAATTATTTTTTAATTATTTTTTCATAGGAATTATATAATTAAAATTTTTTTTAAATTTATATTTTATTATTTATAAAATAATATAAAAAATATATAATTGTTCTATTATTAGAAGCCACTCTGTAATAGATAGAAGCCAACCCACGACTTTGAGTTCTATCACTAGGCAAAATCAACTTTTTGAAAATTTTTTATCTTTCATTTTTTTAGTGCCATTGGGCTCTATAAAAAACGCTATAGTTTGTTTACTCAAGTAAATAGCAGAATTAGCTCAGAATTTTGCTCATTTTTGGACTCGAAACTCACAAGCCAATGGACTTCTAATAGAAGAAATATGGTAATATTTTTTTCAATAGGATGAAGATGGTTTCATCATAACGACGGTCTATTTTGATACTGATGAAAATATTCGCCGTTGGAAACAAAATGAAGAACATTTGGAGGCCCAAAAACTTGGCAAGCAACTTTGGTACAAAAATTACACGGTATTATGCGTTTATTTAAATAAAATTATCATTTGAATTTTTTATATTAATTTTTTAGGTTCGTGTGACCAAAGTGGAACGTGTCTACACTTCCTCGGCAAATTAATAGATGATTTTAATTCAAAAAAAAAAGAATATTTTCCTGCTAATTTTTGTATTAGTTTATATAGAATAATTTAATGAAAAATGATTCACATTTATTATTCAAATATATAAATAAAATTAATTTATATTATATTTTAATGTAATTTGAATTAGAGCAGAGCATAAATTGAAAGACCTTTAAAAAAATAGCAGAAAAACAGCTGAAAAACATGCCATTTCTATGAATTTGCCCACAAAATATGTAGTTGTTTTATTAATTCTTATTTTTGAAATATTCACAAAATTCCCGGTATCTGAATATTTTTATTGAAAGATAAAATTAATAATGTGATTTTTGGCATAAAAAAGCCAAACTCTTTCTTTAAATTATTTTTTATCTTAGCATTTTCAATTAGCTAATAAAATTGGTTGGCAATAAAAAAATGCCATTAATACTAATGTATGTAAATAAGGAAGGCCATAAAAGTGGAAAACAAATTTGATTTATTGGAAGGTAATTCAACCAAACACTCTCGACTAATAAGTACAACTATATTCCTCAGAATCTAATTTTGCTTACTTTCTCTTTTCCCTCATTGCCAGTGGCCATTTTATTTGCTCCAAAATCATTTTTAGGAAATTTACTTATAATTTTTTGATAAAAAATTTTCACATTATTATTAAGATTTTATTTCAAACATTTCTTATTTAATTCCTTTCAAAATCCTTTCTCAGTCAGTCAGAAAAAATTAGTTTGCTCATTTTTTCAAATTTTAAAAAATTTTAATTCAAATGAAAAAAAATTCTCATAAACATTTTATTCCCTCTGCTTTGAATGAACGAACGCCTTTGGAAAAAGGCAAGGTTGCTCTGGGAATTATTTTATGGCTTCATTTATTCCATATTTATGAGAAAAAAAATGCCACACGAAATATTGCGGATTCTAAATTTTTGTTTTTCTCTTCCGTCCATGCGTCAACAAAAAAGCCATACATTTTAATTGAAATTAATAATAATATAATAATAACTCCATCCACATATATGAAGCTTTGGTTGGGATAATCCCATAGAAGATGAAAATTTTTAGGGCTTCCGGAATTTTCGACACATTTACCCTATTTTCCTTTTTGTGTTTATGCATTCATAGATAATTAATGCTAAAATTATTTCTTTTAATATTTAGAATTCGAATAAGTTAATAAAAATGAATAAGATTAAGTAATAATTAATTGTTTTTGGATTCTTCCAGAAATAAAATAAAATAATATAAATATTTCCTTGGAAAAATTTATATTGACATTTGTTTAAAATAAAAGAATTATTAGCATTTCTATTTTCGTACAATATTAATGTCAAAAATAGCCCTAAAAATGGCCACTCATCATTTTGGATGGAATTCCGAATTCCATCATTTATCCAACCCGAAAAATGCATAAATTTAAATTTATGGAAGCTGCCAATTTCAGACGGAATTCCTTTCATTCTAAAATTATTTTGGTAGCTCATAAAATGGGACAAAATATTTTGACGTGTAAATTTTACCTCTTTTTTGTCTAAAATACCAAAAATATTTTATAATTAATTAAATGAATAAAATTTTTTTACATAGATTTTTAATAAAATGCAAAAATAATTATTTAATTTTTTAATTAAAAAAATATAAATTCTTTCTTAAAAATATATGTGTATAAAAAATATTTTTGGCCAAATTTTTCGGCAAATATTTAAATCCAAAATAATTGCTTTAATTCTGAATTTGTTCGCTTTTAGAAAAATGTTTTCCATTCAAATTTCATCAATCATTTTCATTTTATTCTTCCTTATTTTGACCCAATGCCCTGTGGATGGCCTTCGTTGCTATCAAAGCTTTCAAAGCATAAATTCTTCATTTAATTCCTCATTAAATTCAACTGATTGTCCAATGGCAGCATTGACTTGCACAAAAATTGTTGATTTTCGAAGCCAAATGGTCACTCGCGCTTGTTCGGCATCAAATTGCACGGTCAGTAAAGTTTATTAATTTATTAAAGGGAAGGGCAAAAATTGAAAATTGTCAAATTCCTCAATTGGGCTAAATATTAGACTAACTAATTTTGTAAATTTCGGCTTCTAGATAAACTCAAAAAGCTTGAAAATAAATTCATTCCAGTAGGTAGAGTCGATTTAATCTAGAAATTTCGATTTTAGACTGGTATGAGCTTGGCTTTAAAAGTTACTAAACTTAAACCGGTTAGCTTTCAAACAAAGATTTAATTTTAAAATATAACTCTTTCTGGCATGAAATTGAATTTCTTTAGATTAAATTTGCTATACATATTAAAAAGAGCCTATTATTGGGGGTTATCTGCTGAACTCTAAATAGTGAGATTTCCAAAATTATTTAGACCATCATTTAATTAATTCTGTGAATTAACCACACTCCCATTATTTTCGATTAAAAATTAACAGTCAAATTTGAATTACGTAGAATTTTTTGCCACCTAATCCGAATTCTTTTTGCCTCAAACTTTTCATAAATTTGATTCTACATTTTTTTTTTATCTAAATTGGTTACTTTTTCTTTCACAATATTTAATATAAAATTTACTATTCAATAGCCCGCAAAAAAAACTACTATTGCTATTGCCATCTTAGATGATTTAAATTTGCCTATTTTCCACTGACTGAGTTATAATATAAGCCAAAAACCCATTATGCACAAAAATTTTCATAACTCAACAACGGCTAAACAGTAAACACTATAATCCTAATATTACCCTACCGAAGATTTTATAAGAAATTCTTTTTTTTGCATCTAATTAAAAATAAGAATAATGCGAATTAGAGAGAAAAAAAAATGTTTTCGTAATTTGAATTTTCCAAGTTCCAGATCAATCAAGCATCCACCCTGTCCATTTCATCCCAGCCCACTTGCGTCAACAATTCGAATACGCAAACAACATTTTGTTGTTGCTATGGGGATGCATGCAATTCAACAAAAAGAAATACTCTTGGCGGATATGCCGGCTATGCAGGCTTTTGGATGATGCTCGTTCTGATCATTCTGTTGATCGGCAATATTTATGGGCAATATTAATTATTATTAAATCAACGATTGATCAGAAAATATGGAAATAAAATTTTGCAATTGTTAATTCAATAAATTTTAGCAACAATTATTTAGTGATAAATCATTTTTATTCGAATTATATTTTTTTAAATAAATAAATTTTAATGAAAATGATTATTGACAATGAAACATGGCCCTGAAATAATTAATTTCCTACCGATTTTATAGTATGGTAATCAATAGGTTTGGAGCCAGAATCGGTATGTTCGAAAACCCGATTTTCGGTTTTTAAAAATGTCGATTTTCAGTTTCAATTTCTTCTATTTTCCGATTATTTTGAGCAAAATTTCTCAATTTCGCTATTAAATTTTATCGCTTTTCTCACAAAACTAAACCGATTTGGTCCAACTCTAGTAATTAATCAGTATATTCAAATATAAAAAGGGATTCAGAATTGCTGTTCTGATTTTTAAAATCAGCCACTTTTGTTGCAAATATTCTATGAATTTTGAGCCACAAAATTGAGTTGAAATTTCGAAAATAAGTAAGAAAATTTTTTACTTTACGTGACCTCGAAATAGAAGAAAAAATTTTAAAAAATAGAAAATAAATATATATTAAAAATCTTCCTTTTTTCCTCTTATCGGCTGCCTTCAATTTGTCACTCTTTTCCACTTTCAATTCATTTTGGCAATCGATGGGCATTCATCGTCATATTTTCTGACCGACAACAATTAGCAATACTCTTTCCATTTTTTCTTTTCTCATTCCAACGTTGTCATTTTTTTCTGCCAGCTGCCTCTTCTTGTGTTTATTTCTCGTACCCAATTTCTACGACTGAAGACCGAATGAAAAGACCACAAAACCAAAGGCCAATGCGCACACAACCACTTTTTCCTCAAAAACAGTGGCAGTGATAATTCCTCTTAAAAACAATGGCGATGAACAAAAGCGCTGCTGTTTGTTTGTCGTTTTTCTATTATTTTCCTATTAATTTTTATATTTTTCATAGGTTTTCTTTTAAAAAAGTAATATATAAGTTTGAACATTTTTAAACATTGCAATATCGTTTAAACTCTTTTAACTCCTCATGGGGAATTATTTTTAATCCTCTCAAATTGAGAGAATTTGTGGTCAAACTCCTTACATCGACAATTTGTGAAAAAAAATTATAGCGGATTTTGTAGAGCATTAAAGAACAAAAAAAAAAATAATAAAAATTTGTTAAAAATTTGTTAAAAATTTTAAAAAATCATCATGCCAAGAACACCGGATCCTCAAAAACGAGACTGGGAAATTAATAGAGGGATTAATATTATAAACAGTTTACTTTGTATTTAATTTTTTTTTATTTCTCCAATTTTAAATCTTCGGATTTAGTATTTAAAACATACGATTTAAGACATGATTAAAAATTTTAATAAATTTGAATTTTTTAATACAATAAAAATGAAATTTATTATTTGATCGATTCCTCCCTTTTATTTTGCTGATATATTAATATACATTTTTTTGGTCACATTTCTTTCACTCCACTTTCTTATCAATTACTTAAAATTAGAAGGATGTAAAGGAAATTACCATTTTATTACATCCAAAATTGTTCAAAAATTATTTCAAAATAAATAAAAATATGATTCCCCTCCTATTTCAAGACAATTTCAAATTCCCAATTTTCAATAACACATTACCCCCAAAAATGTCAATTGCTAAGCCGGCTTGTGCCTACCGGTCATTGTCTTCTACCTCATCCACCCCATCAAATTCAATTAATTCAAATTCTATCCAAGCCCACATTGAATTGGACCATCAAATCTATAATCCGGGCGATGTGATCTGTGGACAATTATTTTTAGTTTTGGAACGTCCATTGGCCGCTGATCGGATTACGGCGCGCCTTTTTGGATCGGCACGGGTGTTTTTCACAGATATTATGGTCAGTGAGAAAATTGGAAAAATCAGAAAATATGTGAAAATATTAAAATTTCCAGCAATTTCTTTGGTACCATATTCTCTAAAAATTCCCTCTTACGGCTTTGAGGGCCTACCTATAGCTATTAAAAAAATCCTCTATAATTTATTCAAAATACCGTATTTATTCTATTTTAAGCCCCCTCTCTATTAGAAGCCCCCTCTCTATTTTAAGCCCCCCTATCGAAAAATAAATGTCAAAACTAACCAATTTAGAGGTGAAATTAGGCCGAAATAAGCAATTTTTGTTTCCAAAATTCAGAAAAGTTCCCACCTCACAGAGGGTCTCTGAAATTTTTAAGCCCCGGGGCTTAAAAATAGAATAAATACGGTATACATAACATAAATTAAGGAGGTAGATTACAAATTTTTTCCCAATATTTGAGATGTTAAAAATAATTCCCCTTGGGTTATTAAAGAGATTATAGGGAATAAGAGTAATTATTCATGCTAATATAATTTTAGCCAGCAGATAAAAAGAATAAATTATTCTATATTAAATTAAAATAAAAATCGGTTTTTGAATTAATACTAATTTTTTGATCTTTTTAACAATTTTGAATGTTCAATCTTAATTCCAAAAATATTAAAAAATTAGATTAAAATGCGGTTATTATTTTTATCAAAAATTTGAACTATTTTCATTTTCATTCAATTCAATTAAATATGATTAAAAATCAATTTCATTCATCAGAAAACAGTGGGTCCAAATTTTGGCAAAAATCGGGCATATGAACAAGAACAAATTTTGGTGGATGAACAAACCGAATTATGGACAGCAGAGGGGGAGGATGGAATGAATATAAGGGAAAATGGCATTGGTAGCAAGAAGAAACCGGTTGTTCAAAAATCGGTTAGACGAAAATCCATTTAAAAAAATTTTAAAAAATTTTTTAGTTGGAAGAAATTTTACGTATTTCCAATCCGAATGCCATTAGAATTGGTCAAAATCAGAGGCAAATTTCCGTTGAAAAGGGTCAGTTTCCATTTTGTTTCAAAAATATAATAATCAAATTGTAAATTTAACATTGCTTTTTTCAGCATATTAGTCCTTAGTCTTGGTTAAAGATCTAGGACTAAAGTTGTTTGGAGCGTTGAGCCTAGCTTTCACGGACCCTCGCTGGGGGCCTAAGCTCTCGGTTTTGTCCAATAATTGGGATATAGGTATTAGTTGGTCTCTACTTTATTAAATATATATATTATCTTTTGTGCGGAAAAATGATGATAACAGAACGTTGTAAAAGATGATCAAAAATTGAACATTTAGTGGGGAAATGAGTGGGTTTTAAAAAAGCAGATTTGGGGCAATATTTGATTAATAGGGTGAGTGGTTGACAGGGTTAATTAGGCAAAAAATGGTGGTACAGTAGCATGAATAGGAAAAGCCCTTAGGCATTATTGGCATTGATACAGCCGTACTCGACACTTGCGGACCCGACACTTGCGGACGAAACGGTATGGAGCCGAAGGTGGTGAAGCTATTGTGAAATTGTTTATGGCATATTATTAAGCATGAAATTAGCTACAAAATTATATCAAAATTATAGGCCAATGTTGAATATTCACCGATTTATGGCCAAAAAACCGTCAAAATCGCAATTTTAATTAAATCAATGGCTTTTTGGCCATAACTCTGTGAATATTCAAAATTGGCCAATGCTTTTGATGTCATTTTGTAAGTAATTTTATGCCTAATAATATGCTATAAACTATGCCACTCCAGCTTTACCACCTTCGGCACCAGACCGTTTCGTCCGCAAGTGTCGGGTCCGCAAGTGTCGGCAACCGATACAGCAGCACAGAATAACTTAATATTATTGAAATGAAACCAGAAGAACAATAATTTTGAGGCAATAAAATATTTTTGATTCAACTAATATAAGAAAATAATTAAAATTAAAATTATTTTCAGCATTTAATATAAAAATAAAAATAAATTAAAAATAATATGAAAAATATATTTTTAGGCACTTCTACAAAACCTACACTTGGCCTTCCCATTGGCCGTCATCAATTCCATTTTGCATTCAAATTGCCCATTGATGGACTATTCACCTCATTTGATGCCCGCAATTCTGCGGGCTCCATTCGATATCATATTTTGGTGCAAGCTTTGAATGGGCACACCTGTTGCCTTCGTCGAAAGTTGCTTTTCCCGGTTGTTTGCCCAAAACGGCTGGATGAACCCACATTCATGGGAATGGCATTGGAGCCAGTGGCGGAGAATGGAAGTGATAAAAAGTGAAATTCTAAATAAACTAGAAAATTTGAAACAATAAGAAAATTCGATCTGAAATAGGTATTAGTTAAAAAAAATACTGGAAAATGATAAATTCCTGCTGAAGGTAAATTTTCTAAATCTCCGCTTCAAGACTTGGAATTGATTCTAGGAATGACTCATTCGACTAGGCATGATAGTTTAATTTATAAAATTTCAATTTTAAAGTGTTATAATATAACCTTTTTTGAAAAAAAAGTACAGTTTTTAAACCCAAACCGTGTTTTGGTTTATTAACTTTTGTTTTCATAGACTAAATTGACCATGCCGAGTGGAATGAACCTCTTCTCAAGTCTCTCTAAATTCCCTAGCAGCCGAGATTTCCAAAATTTACTATACAGAATTTAGCTAATTCCGGAATTAATTAAATTTCATCGCTATTTAAGGGATCAACTCAAAGTGGAATTGAAAATGGAAAAGCGAGGATTTGTGCCAGGCGAACCACTCAGCGGAAGCATTAAAATTGAGAACAAGTTGTTTAGGAAATATTCGTATAAATACGGTACATCCTCTTTTCCATTAAAGCAGCGGCAAATCCGTCAAATCGATGAGCCTTCGAATTGTTCAGCGAACGACGTGCTTTGCTGCAAGGCCTGAATTTGCAGTGCATCAGAGTCAATTCGAAACATCAGGTAGGGGCAAATTTAGATACTATTTTTACATTTTTATTTTATTTTTATTATTTTATTATTTTTTTTATATATGACATTTTGTTTGGGCAAAAATGCAACAATATTACTAAAACCCTCATATATATAAAATTTTTTAAAATAAAAATTAAAAATTTGAAAATGGAGAAAGTGCTTATTTTGATTAAATTTGGTGCTATGAATTTTGTAGCACTTAGCAAACATTAAATTTGTCGCCTATTATCTATCCTTCGATAGCTAAAACTATAAGGTTTTTGGTACTTTTCGATTAACCGTTTGCAGATTTTTTGGGTCAACATATGAAAGATTACGGTAACCCCAAAGGGTCATCCGGTATTTGTTTAAGGTCATTCAGGCATCGGTTATCATCTCAAGTCTCCCCAACCCTAACCCTAATCACACTCATAGCGGGGATCTTTCATTCTTTTCAAATCCGCAATCTGATAACCTATTTTACTCTGTTATTGTTATATTTTTTTGGTAGGTAATGCCGTAAAATTCACGGCCGCAAATTTTGGTTCTTTTATCTAATTATTTTGTAATTTATGAAACTAAATAATTGGATAATGGGAAATCATATTATTAATTTATATTTGCTTTCACAAATTGCCGATTGTCTCATCTATGAGATTTAATTGGCCAAAAACTTTAATAATTTTTGATTTTTTAATTTCATCAAAAATTCAATTTATCAATTCAAAAAAATGATTTAATATTCTTTAAATTTTTAGCCATGGGCCTTCCTGTGTCAAAAATTCGCAATGGCCAATCCATCTCGTTTCCAATTCAATTCAATTTGCCTGCATTGGTACCCGCAATTTTTGTGCCCGGTTGCATTGAATCTGAACACAAAATTTTCTTGGATGTAGCAAATAAACGGGGATTGGTCGTCGAATTAAGCGTAAAATTTGATTTGGAATTATCAATTAAAAAATTCGTCTCGAAATTATTTAAGGCTATATAATTTAATTTGTCCAAATTAGATTTTTAAATCTTAATAAGCCCTAAATCCATTAATCCAGATATAAAAATGGTTATTCTTCGACATGAAAATTTTTCTGTAAATTTATTTTTTCAAATTAAATATTTCCATTTATAATAATAAAAAAATATATATATTGTCCATTGAATTTTGAAAAGGCCAAGAAAAAATTTCATTTTTTTTCTCTAATTTTTGATTTGGAATTAACCATAAAAATTGATCAAATTTTCATGTATCATTATTATTTTTTATTATATTTATATTCATTGTCCCAAATAAATTAGACGGAGAAATTCAATTGACTTTGCTTAATGGCCTAGAATATAGTCAATAAAATTTTAAAATTTTTTAAAAATATTAATCCATTATAATTTTTAGACCCCTTTGCTAATTGGCACGCATCCAACACCTCAACGGCCATTTGCTTCAAGAAATGACTCAATTAGAACGGAGGATGTAAAAGTAGTGCCCCAATTTGAAGGAAACTCACCTATGGAATTTGGTGCACCCCCGTCCTATGAAGAACCCGGAAATGGCCAACATCAGGCATTAGAGAATATCCCACCTCCCACCTATGCCCAAAGTGTGGCCGGCCTTTCGGCAATTGGCAATGAACAATTTCATCCGGGAATGGGCCAAAATGGAGGAGGGAGAAATGAAGAGGAATGCTATGCCGGCCCAATTTGTTATCACTACAATTTTGGATATACTACAGATCCAGATACGGAGGATTGCAATCAGCGAAATGAGGGAATAATCCGCAGAAGACAATGATCAATTTACTATAGAATATGGATTATATCGAAAAATTTTAAATTTTTTAATTCGAATTATATATTATTTTCCAAATATTATTAAAAATTTTCATAAATTAATCTAAAATATATATTTTTTTCGATTTAAATTACAATTTAAAAATTGAACATCAATTTAATAAGCAGATTATTGGTTATCTATCAAAATTTTTTTATTTGGTTATACGAAAATATAAATTGGGATTGAATTTTTATATTAGATATTTTTCCAGATTCCGAATAAAAATTTATGAAAAAATAATTATAATAATAATGAAAAAAGATTAATAAACCAATTTTAATTTTACTAAAGAATAATTGTTGTTGAATTTCGATAATAAACAAATTCGAATAATTTTTTAACTAATTTGGATTAATCAAAAAATATAATTTATCATTTTTTATTCCACTTCCACTGATTGGGGATTCAAGTATTCTTATTGTTTTTGGCTTTTTCTTCCAAAGCAAGAAGGCGTTCACGTTCTGCTGCTTTTTTCTCCTCCTTTTTCTGCTTCATTTCTCTCATATGTGGACCTAATTAAGGATGAGAGTCGTCGTAAAAGCATTGATCCCAGACACATTTGCCGATGATAAATCCGATTAACTTTACGTTTACCAGGCCTTCTTTCTTTCTGCTTCGCCATAGAATATCGTTTTGAGCGGCATCCAATGCCTCGGAAAATTCAGAAGTGATAAAAGCATCCTTTCGATCTGAATTATTTTTCATTAGAAAAAAATCACATATTTTAAATATATAAAATGTTTTTTTTTGAAAATCGGTTTATTTTATCAATTATAAATTTTTACTACTTGCTATATTCTTTTGGCAAAAAACCAAAACCATTAAATGTTATTTATTAGTATGCTTAAACCCTTTTCAATAATTGTAATTACTATGAAAAATCATTTTCACTATCCCATGAATATTATGCAGAATTCTATGAGTGGGCTCAATTAAAATGCTTTATAGATTGTAGATTATTAAAGAGAATATATATAAAAAAAAATAAAACTATCATTTTGGTCGTTTATTTTAAAATATTTTTTTATAGTGTGATAAATTAATTAAACATGAGAACAATAAATTAAATGACTTAAATTTAAATCTATTCCTGGATATTATCCTATTATAAACCTTAATCAAATCGAATATGGGATTGGGTTTTGTTGTATTCATTTTCCTCTAATAAAATTAATCAAAAAGGACTAACATGATTCGATATCATCCGGACCAATATAAGTCCCATTTGGATCCACCTTTTCCGGCTCTCCACTCTTTAATCCTTGGACATAACCCAGTAGCAGTGCTGATGTTTCACAATTATATTTGAAAGCCGTCCATGGCAGGTATTTTGGCGAAAAGCATTTTGAAAGTCTGCCCAATAGCCGATCGTATTTGTTGAAGCTTGGCAAGTTCAATCCAATCGCCGAATTCTCGGATATATCCAAAAGCCAATTTGTCATGTATCTCACAATTCCATTACCCTTCAGATCGTCTTCGTTTTCGAAGTGCACGAAGAAATAGATTAGTAATGCCGAGAGAATGGCAACAAGCTGAGTTGCATTTGTAGTCAACAATATCCTTCTGAAAACAAGAATTAATTGAACATTTTTAGAAGAATTCGTTATCTTTGGTTCATTTTGTCTTTCGATGGATATTGAATATTCATTTTTGAAAAGTTGCCAACGAAGATAAAGTTAAAAAAAGACATAGTATATTTTCAATTTCTCTCTTTGTGGTAAGAAGATTTAGAAAATTGAATTATTTTGTTTGATTTGTTAGATATTTTATGAAAAATTTAACTCTTAAAAATTTTTCAAAAAAATGAATAAGCGAAAATGGAGGATTTTTCATAAACCGAAAGCGAGACTATAATAACTTCAGTTTAAAAGCTATATTGGCCAACCCTAATTCAAACACAAAAAAATTAGAAAATAAAAATTTCCAAAAAATGCTTATTTATTGGGAATCTCATCTATATATAATTGGCATAATTCACTTTTTTATATTATAGAAAAAAAAATTTAAAATTTCCATATTATTCCTAGAGAATTTTCTAACAAAGCTTTAACTTATTTCAATCATTAATATTTAGGATTTTTACTTAAACATGTCGTAGTAGCCTTTCAATTCATGAAAGAATCCCATATGGGCATTCTCCTTGCACAATTCCAGCAATGCGAGCCCGTGAAATTCCATGCGAGCGACGAACCACATTTGCAATTCTTTATATGCCAGTTGCGCTAGGCCACGTTGTTGATCCTCACATTCCATAGCAACAAGTCCAATGGCTATATGGTGGGTGATGGAAGGTCGAAGTTCTATAAATCGTCGATGGATGTCGAAGAGATGCTTTTTGCATTTATTTTTTGATGAGCGAATGATCAATATAAAAATGTGCATATATTGTGTGTATTTCTTCGCTCTTTTTTCCGTAATATTTAATCAATTGATCTGGAGTTTGAACGACAAGACGGAACAAGAGTGAAAACATTGCGATGATTTTGTTCTCTTCGGATTCGAGGTAAATTTTCGCTGACAATTCGGCTAAATGCTCTCTGAAAAATAATTCACTGCATTTGAATTTTGCCAATTAATTGTTTAATAACCGATAATGTTAAATTTTTAAAAGCTCAAAATGCAAAAAAAATATTCAAAATAACTTTGAAATTTCATGTCTACAAAGTCTATTCCATTTTACGTTTTCACTGTCCTATTCCCCATTCACAATTATAGTTAAATTTTAAATATATTCGGAAAATATCAATTGAGAAAAAAGAAAACATTTTCAAAATTGGTGTTATTTGCTATCTCATGTTCACAATGATACAAATAAAAAATTTATTTAAATTATCAGAGGAAGTGAAAATTATTATTAAATTTTTTCTCTCAAATTTTTTGTATTTTTACTCTTCCAAATATTTTGAGTTTTTTGTTCCTAAAAAATGTTGAGTTTTTATTCTCCAAATATTTTGTTTTTGTTGCCCCAAACATTTTGTGTTTTTGTTGCCCCAAACATTTTGTGTTTTGTTGCCCCAAACATTTTGTGTTTTTGTTGCCCCAAACATTTTGTGTTTTTGTTGCCCCAAACATTTTTATTTTTGTTGCCCCAAACATTTTGTGTTTTTGTTGCCCCAAACATTTTGTGTTTTTGTTGCCCCAAACATTTTGTGTTTTTGTTGCCCCAAACATTTTGTGTTTTTGTTGCCCCAAGCATTTTTTGTTTTTGTTGCCCCAAACATTTTTTGTTTTTGTTGCCCCAAACATTTTGTGTTTTTGTTGCCCCAAACATTTTGCGTTTTTGTTGCCCCAAACATTTTGTGTTTTTGTTGCCCCAAACATTTTGTGTTTTTGTTGCCCCAAACATTTTGTATTTTGTTGCCCCAAACATTTTTTGTTTTAGTTGCCCCAAACATTTTGTGTTTTAGTTGCCCCAAACATTTTGTGTTTTTGTTGCCCCAAACATTTTGTGTTTTAGTTGCCCCAAACATTTTGTGTTTTAGTTGCCCCAAACATTTTGTGTTTTAGTTGCCCCAAACATTTTGTGTTTTTATTGCCCCAAACATTTTGTGTTTTAGTTGCCCCAAACATTTTGTGTTTTTGTTGCCCCAAACATTTTGTGTTTTTGTTGCCCCAAACATTTTGTGTTTTTATTTTCAAACATTTATTATATTCATTTATTTTAAGTTTAAAATGATTTTATTTATACCATTGTGGAGGTGTACATATTGTATTGTACTGTTACTGTTCTTCGTCTATTATGGAGTTTACCTCGGATAATTTCCAAATTAAATACAAATCTAAACCTGTTCTCTTTATAATTCATTGTCGATTCGCTAATCATTTGATTGGCCACTAATTCTCCCACTTTTTTAGCCACTTCAGCTGTAACTCGATTTGTAGTCTTTTCAAATGCTTCCTTCATTCCATTCAGTCCCAATAATTGATTAGCCCATTTTTTCAACTTATTTGCGGTGTCAATTAATTGCTGCGGAATTTCATCTTTCGGTTTCATCAAATCCCGAACATTTTCAGGCAACTTATCCAAATCCATAAATGCCCTCTCATGACGATATTCATGACCAACTATTGTCAAATTGTTGTAGAGGAAAATGGCCAAAGCACCGTCCACATCGCGCGGGAACATTTTAGGCTTTTTGCCTTGAAAAATGATGGCATAAAATGCCATTGTGATCAAATGTTTCTCTGCCGAATTCAATGGCTCCATTTTGGGAAGTGGATGAATGTTGACAGTTTTGTAGCAATCATTGATAGTGAACCAACCACGTTTCAGTTCCGAAAAGGATATATATGATGTTTTATTTTTGCATTTTAGGATAGTTTTTCTTTGTCAAATACTGGGGAAATTATTTATTAATTTGAATTATTTTCAAGAAAGTATATCTTTTAACATTTTTGAAGCTCGGAAAATAAAAATAAAATATATAAACTAGTGAATATTATTATAAAAATCGAGAATAACATAGAGCCGAAAAAGAGAAAAATGAATGGCCAAGATTATTGAAAAAATGGGCCTATTACCCGAAAAATCGATAATAAAGAGGGAGGCATTCGAATGTTTACTATTTGTTTTAAGGCTAATGCATTCTTTTGGACGAAAATTCGCCTTATTACCTGGCTGGGCTAGGCCATCCCTTATCGAAAGAGGGACAATGAAAAATTGTTTTCGATTTATAAAAAAATTATGCTTAAATGAAGAAATTTTAGTAAAATGCATGAATCAGCATAAACATCATAAGAGCTATTTTTATTTCATTTTATCAACTATTTTCTATATATTGATTCATTCAAAATAATAAAATATAATAAAAAATGCTGAAAATGTGTTAAATATTTAGGGGTATAATTTTTTTAAATTATTTTAATATCACAAGCATAACACAAAATATCTGATTCTTTCTAACGTAAATGAGAAGAGGTTTTTCAAATAGCTAAAAATGGTTACGTCAGGGAAAAGATTATGACAAAAATGACTATGGAAAGGCCATTTTAGTCAAAAATTTCGAGTTTCAGATCAGTGGATCGGCCGAAATTTTACGGATCGGGATCGAGTCTCTCAAAAACCTCGAGGTTGAGTTTCAAGTTTCGGCTAACTCATGGCAACATTGGCTCATTACATCCCATTTTCCTATCCCAACTGCCTGACATTTTGGCCAATGCCGAGGGCAAAATCAATTAAAAATTCGAGTTATTTGAAGAAGTGGAGAAAAAAATTTGCCAATTTACTGAAAATAAACTATAAATTTGTCTCAATTTTGCAAATCCAGCCGAGAATTGGAAAATAGAGTGGGTACTTACCATTTAAACTACAAATCATCTGTATATAGAATATAGATCCAGTACTGGCTACATCAAATAAGAAATGGGTCTGTCTAACCCACCCCCATAAAATTTATGCCAAACATTCATTTCAATAGCCCATTCCGTTCAAATTCAAATTCCCTTCTGAAAAATAATTGAAAATCAATGTTTAGGAGAAGTTTGTTCAATAATTAATTTCTCATAAAATCATCAATGAATATGAATCTGTTATTAATAAATTTTCTTTCTTTCCAAATGAAAAATTATGTGAAAATTGAATTATTGGATTAAGTAGAAAATTTTTTAATAATCAATGGGATTCTGTAGTGTTCGAATTGATCAATGAGGAAATTAAGAATGAGGGGGATAAGGAAGATATCAATAGAATGGTCAATTCCTAACAATGGTCATACGCATTCTAAAAAGAAGCTAGTTATTTTTGAGAATTCCAGTCAGGACTAATTTGAATAAGATTAAGGAAATTGAGGATTTTCCTACCGAAAGGATATGGATTGAAATAAGAAGCAAAAAATGGAAAAGGAGAAATTTGCGGAGAGATTAGTGATTTAGGCTGTGCCATTTGATTGGCCCTAAACTATTGTTCGGCAAATGGGTTTTTTCGAGATCGAGATCGAGATATCTCGAAAAATCGAGATCTCGAAAAATCTCGAATTTTTGACAAAATGTCGAGACGAGATCTCGATCGAGATATCTCGAAAAATCTCGATCTCGAAAAATCTCGGTCCAAAAATACCGAGATCTCGTCGAGATTCGAGATTTTTAAAAAAGCTAAAAAATGATATAAAATTCAAAAATTTTTGTTTTTATTTATATTTTATACATTTTAATTAATACAAATAAAGATAAAATTGGATAATAATTCATATACGGCTTAAAAAATATTCAGAAAATTGGGTATAGGGAGAGAATTAGGATGCAATTTCAGAAATACTGGAGAAAGTTATTTTTTAAAAAATTTTTTAAATTCTAAAGCAATTTTATATTAAAATAGATATGAAAAATATTTATTTTTTCACTTTTTTCGTAACTCTCACCATCTTGGAGTACCATCTTGAAAAGATATACCAATATTTTTCACGAAAAAGAAAATGACAAGGTGAAATAATTATATTGTTGGTGAAAATTTTAAAAATTAGTTCCGAAGAATAAAATTTTTACTAAAAATAAAATTAGAGCATAAAATTTCAGTCCAAAAATGGCCGGAAGCAAAAATTTTAGATCAAAAATGCATGTTTTGACAAATCTCGAATCTCGACAAATCTCGTCGAGATTGATGATCGCTCGAGACGAGATCGAGACGAGATATCTCGAAAAATCTCGATCTCGAATTATCTCGATTTTTCAAAAATTGTCCGAGACGAGACCGAGATCGAGATCTCGAGAAAATCTCGAGTCGATATCTCGAAAAATCTCGCCGAGATCTCGTCTCGGGCCGCACACTACCCTAAACCCATTACCCATCCCAAAATGGACTACACTTCAAAACGGAAGGGAGCGTGTGCAACAATCGCGGAGGTAATGGTTTTTATGGTCAGTCTGTGCTAGTTGTCCACAAAATAGTCTCTGGGATTCGTCCGTAGATCACACATCGCATCACACTGATCGAACACTCACTCCTTCAGTGAGTGGAAGGACCTCTCTCCTGACTTTTACTGTCTATTAGGACCATTTTCCCCTCCATATCCATCCTTCAAAACAACCACTTTGCCTGACATTTTGATTTTGGCGGCCTTTTTTGCAAAGGATGGGCATTTTTCCTCCATAATTTGGGCATCCATTTTGCTCCTCGATTTCTCCTTCTATTCAGCCTTCCCTCCTTCCATATTATACCCTGCAAAATTTGCAGGAGGTAGATTGAGCGCGCGAGAATTCTCATGGCGTCTGGTAAATCTTCCCCATTCCTTTCCAATTCCCCCGAGACTTCGTCTCCCATTTGACTTCCAATCCTATTTTTCCTACTTTTTCGTAGGAAAATATCCTAGCAAAAAGTGCAAATATCAGACGGATTGAGTCTGAGACTAATTGCTGGCTTTTGCTGCCACTTTCGGAGCCAATATAAATTGGTTTTTTGTTGCGCAATTTCCCACTTCAAATATAATTAATAGGCATTCCGTTTTCCTTTCTTCCCTCATCCCATAAATAAATAATGCCTAATAAAAAATCGGTTTATTCTTGACCCTCCCAATAAAAATAAACTTCTCATCTCTATATTTTATATTTATTTTAGGGAATTATTTATGATTCATGACGAATAATTCATTGACCCTATAAGGCAATCAAAAGAAACCGTATCCCTATTTTTTAAACTTGATATCGTACAAATTGGTTCACTGACATTTTTGTGTCAGTCCAAAAATATGGAAGAAGATGGCGGCGGATTATCCGAAATCCGACTTTTTTGGCATCCGAAATCCGATCCGAAAATTTTGGGTCTATTTGATACGATATCTATATCCGACATTTTCGCCAATTCGCGACAACCCTGGTATGGAAGGAAAAAGCGCACGAAAGTGAGTGGCCAGTGGCCACATAAGGCACTAGATTCGAATTGCGATCTAAAGTGATCTGGGATATAGCATTTACTTGTATATTATCTGGGTTAAAATTCCAAATTACCTTAAGTTACCACAAAATTGGTAAACCCTAAAATCACCTAAAATAATGTTTTTTCATCGCAAATATGAGTATTAGAATAAGAATATTTAAATTTTTGAATTTGAGCAAAGATAATTAAGAAAATTACTGTTAGCTTTTCGTCATCATTGGGGCTAAGAATAAAATCAATTTAAAGTTAAATGATTTTATTAATATTATTTTTGTACCAAATTAATCTTTTCCAAAAATTTCATATTTTCTAGATTATTTAAACATAAAATTAGACAATCAAAGAAGATATCATGCCAATGAATTTTTTGTTTTTTACAACTTTAATCGTTGTTAACATTGTCACTAAATATTCTGTGGTCAGTGAAAAACCTCCTGCTGAAAGTAAGACCATTTGTTACCAATAAAATATTAGTATATTCAAATTTTCATAGAACTTGATTTTCAAATAAATTTAGAAGAAGCACTAAAATTTGGCCTTATTACTGTGCTAAAGAAGGAAAATAACGAAAAAATAGGGCTGATAGATTCGGAAAATAACAAAGAAATGGAGTCAATAGATTCAATAAAAGATTGGACAGCAGATCCGGATGAATGGGTTACAGTGCAAAATTTTGAGAGGTATAATAAATTTAATGCTATTAATTTGCAAAAAATGTTTTAATAAAACTACTATATTATTATCAATCTCGTAAAATATTAAAATTCACGGTATCAATTATTTCTTATATTAATTTTAATTAATCACTTTAATTGATTTGAATTGAAAATTAGAAAATGTAAGGACTTCTTAATTATTTGCACCCAGATTTTTTAGATGAAGGGTCCTCCTTATAGATGCTTAAGGTTAGGGCTACGGATTCGTGAGATGATTATACCCTATCTCATAAAGACCCCAACCATATAGCTGATGACAAATGGAGGTTACCGTTATCTTTCCCCTGCTGGTAACCCAAAAAATGAGAAAAAATGTAATTTTTTATAGTTTTTTACTTTTAAATTAAAAAAGATTTTTATTTTTTAATTTTAGCAACAATATTCGGAAAACAGAGCCAAAATTCGGTTATGGAGAGGATTTTATTTTTGCTTCCTATGGTTCAATTGCATTTCGTGCTCTTCGAGAAAAATGGGTCATTAATAAGAGTCTGATGGTATTTTTAAAAATTATTCAAAAAATAATTTTCCATTTATTAGGCATCACTCAAATCTGGCCATTTGATTGGCCAATGTTCGGCTGGGAATAGCGGTTGTGGTTTTTATCACACCCAAGATGGGCAATTCATGCTGAAGTCAATTCTGGGCGAAGAGGAGGAATTTTTCCATCACGAGAGCCAGGCATTTCGCCACTATTATTCATATATGATGCAAAAAAGCAGTGCAGAAGGAGAACAAAGTTCCCTATTGGTTAAATATCTCGGCTTCTTTCGTTTCATAGTGCGTTTTGTGTAAAATAATATTATTTTTGGTACTTCTCTATTAACGTAGAAGGTGGGGGGCAACTTTAACGAGGTGGGAGTGGGTCAAATTTTTAACAGAGAGAAGTGGAAGGGGGTGGGCAGGTGAAAATTTATTATTGTACCTCTGCCGATACTTCAAGGAAATGAAAAATAGTATGGAAAGAAATTCTAAACCCTTAAAGTATTACCTATCCCTACCTCTAAAATTAAACCCTTTCCAACCCAAAAACCTATCCGGGCCAACCCTAGAGCCTAGACCCACCCTAAATCTTTTAGGGGTGTAGTCTAACCTTATTTAGGGTCTAGGGGATGGTAGGGTTTGGTTCAAGTAGGGCTGTATGGGATTTAGGGTATGCGGTGGGGGGGGGGGGGGTTGTAGCTTTTAGGTTTTAGGACATTTATCGTTTAGGATTAGGGTAGCTAGAATTCAGTTTAGGGTTAGTATTCTATTGTGTATAAACTATAGGGGGTGGCAGAATAATGAATTTTTTACCTGCCCCCTGTTAAAATTTCCCTCCCTCAACCCCATTAAAAGTTTGCACCCCCCCACACACTCATTAATTTTTATTTCTTATAAAAAAATAATTTTTTTTGCAAAAATTTTTTCACTAAAATTTTCTTCTCTATCTCTAGATTCTACCAAAAAATCAGCTCCGTGAAGATTTCAATCTGCCATTCATTGTATGCCAAACATTTTCCCTACAAATTTCCCTATAGATTGGAAATTCGATTTGAAAGGTACACTGGACGAAAGTCGGCAATCACTTTCCCGCAATCCAATGATAAAAGATTTGGAATTTGTTGGCAGTGAGGAGGTTTGCTCATTTTTTATATGAATTAGGAAAAATTTAAAATAATTGTTTAGAAATGAATTAAATTAATTATAATTTTCTTAGATGAATGTGAAAGGACTATTTAAAGCAGGAATCGATTTTAATTCATATGATTATAATTGGTTGCTTGCGGTGTTGGATAGTGATTTGAAGGTATATAAATTAAATATTACATTAATTAATAGAGCCTGATTTTATAGAAATAAATTCTTGAAATATAGGCATAAAATATATTGACATAAAAGTAGCAAAATATTAACATAAATGGCAAAATTTAGTTAAAATATGATGAAAATTTAAAAAAATATATTTTTTAAACAAAAATTTGAAAAGGTTTTCTTTCAATGCTATCAATTAAAAAAAATTTTAATATTCATTTCCAAAAAAGATGAAATTTTTATTGTATTTTGATAAATTTTTTCAAAAATGCCAAAATCATTTTTTTTCAATATTTTTTAAAAAAATGGCAAAAATTTTTAAAACTTTTTTCAAAAAAATTTTTAGAAAAAGATTAAAAAATTTTGACGAAAAATGCAAAAAAAAATTGATGATTATTGGCATAAGTTGATGAAAATCAACAAAATCATTGATAAAAACATGTTTTTCATTTTTAGAGCTATTTTAAGTTGACAAACAAAATATTGATATCAATAAAAATCTGGACTATTATTAATCCAATTTTGTAGGGTATATTAATTAATTTAGTGATCAATTATTTAAAATAATTTTATTATAAAATATTAATTAATTTTCAATTAATATTTTAGGCATTGGCAAATATGGGCCGTTATGACTACAGCTTGATTCTTTCAATTCATATTTTAAATCATGGAGAAAATGTTCAGAATTTTTTGGACCGTAAAAAGTAATATTTCTGTCTAAATTTTTAAAAATTTAAAAAGAATTTTTTAGAATTGAATTAATTTTTTAATACTTTTCATTTTTTTCAAAATTTCTTGTTTTTTTTTAAATATTTTTCATTTTTTAAAATTTATTGTCATTAAATATTTTTTTTTTCAAAATTTATAGATTTTAAAATATTTTTGATTTTCAAAATTTTTTTTGAATTTTTTAAAATTTTTTTTTCATTTTTTAAAATTTTTTTAACATCATTAATTTTTTAAAATTTGTTGATTTTTTAAAATATTTTTTAAATTTTTAGAATTTATTGTTTTTTTAAATATTTTCTTTTTTTTAATTTAGAAATTAATTAATTTTTTAATATTTTTTCATTTTTTAAAATTTCCCCTTTTTCCAAAATTTATAGATTTTTTAAATATTTTTAATTTTTCAAATTTATTATTTACTTTGTTACAGAGGCTTATTACGCGCCTATTGCAAACATTGCACACTTCCATCCGGTGTAGACACAGACAAAATTCCAGTACGAACCCAATTACAACAGATTGAGGGTAAAAAACTTCTGGTCGGTATAGGCATTGTGGACACATTGAAACCCTATTCCACTCTGAAAAGTGCAATCACAAAAATACACAAAGAAATACACGGAAGGGCAAGTTTATTTTGAATTAATTTTAATAAATTTATAAATTTTTAGCCTCGAGTGGTAGCCAGCCCGGTTAAATATGCCGAACGTTTCTTTAAAATACTTGAAGAAAAATATTTTTCCATCAAAAAGACTGTACAATCTAAATCTAACTCGACTAATAAGAAAAGGGGAACTGCCAATGGTTTTCCCAGCAGAAAAGGCTCAAAGAAGGGAATGGCCAATAGTTATGACAAAAAAGGCTCAAAGGGAATGTCCAATGGTTTTGTTCCAAATTCTGCTGGAGTCAAAGTCAAAATGTGATCCTAAAATGTTTTTGCATTGGACATGAAATTTTTTAAATTTAATTCTGATTGATTTTGTCATTATATTTACATTGTTTTTTCCTATTTCTCTCTCATTCTTTATTCATTTGAGTATGAACATTTCCGCTTTCCATAATACGATGAATTTTTTTTATTATACATTAAAATGTGTTATTCTTTTATGAAGTAGATAAAAATGTTGTTTATGGCCATAATATGAAAGTTTATACTTTATTTAAATATGTTCAAAATATTTTTTTAAACAAAATTACATAAACAATTTATACATTTGGGCGTTATTATAAATCCTATCCTTGCCCAACTCCATATAACCCATCAGTAACCCTAAACCGAAATTCATTTGCTGCCTATTTTCAATCCCTTGGCCAATCTTTAAACCTTTCGACCATTCAAGATGCTTTAATTCATCAAATCAAGAAGATATACGAGATAATTTACCGCATTATAACGAAGCTATTAAATCAAGAAATCACTAAAAGTCTAAAAAATCACCAAATACCTAATTAATTTAACAAAAAAATCGATTTTTTTCTCTTTCCAGCCGCTGGATAGAATACTCTTTTCCTTGTTTTTATCATGTGGAGACTGGAGAGTGGAGTTCTTTTAACAAATGAATAATTCTTTTATTGTCCGATAATCATGTATTTTTCAGGAATTTTGGCTTTAGCATTGGCTTTTCTACCCATGAATTTTCGGCAGAAGGACTATCAATTGGGGCAGTAAATAATTCTATTGGAATTTGGAGCAAAGGAGGAATGCGAATTGATGGAAATAGCGTCAGATTTGAAAAAGGCCACGGATTTTTCCAACAAGGCGACATTGTTGGCATAGGAATTGCCCATTCCCTTGAAAATGATTCAATCGAGTGCTTTAACATGCAATGGAAAATTGCTCGGTAAATTATCAATTAAAAAATTGAAAATTTAATAATAAAAAATGCATAAAAGAAATTAAAATGAATAATTGAAATTTACTGAGATAATTCAAAATTCAGGGAAAATTGAATTGGATCCAAAATTTGCTACACTTGAACTTTTCCCGACTGTCACCATTTCAAATGGCTTCAAAATTCAAACCAATTTTGGAAAAGAACAATTTTGCTATACAAGGGGCTTCAGAAATCGGAAGTGATCCCGAAAAGATCTGTTGGAAGAAAAATGATGAACTTTGATAAATCAAACATGGACTAATTTCTAATTTATATAATTCAATATTCAATTTCTAATTACATTCGAACGTTTGATCTATTTTTAAATCTAATTTATGCACACATTTTTTATAAAAAAAATAAATTTTTCGCTTTCACCATTAATCTCAATTTTCATAATTTATATTAATTAGCAACGGAGCACAAATTATATCCGATTGCATTTGGTTGTCAGAAATCAATAGAGTTAGTTACCAAATATTTTTGACAAAAAAAGTATGTTACCAATTACCATTACCATTACCATCTATGTCTTATTCTAACAACAAATAGACTTTGTTGAATGGTGGATTTATTGTACATGAATTACATTTATTTTCATATTTTACCATATACTTTCTCCTTGTGTTTCAAAAAATTTCATTTCACTTTTTCGTCGATTTTTCTTAAGTTAAAAATTTTAGATGGGATTATTAAAAGAAAAGAATATTTAATTTTAATAAACGATCGCATTGCGAAATGTATTTCCATTAAACATTATAAATGTTTTGTTAATTAAATGTATGAAGAAGAAATGTGAAATCTTTGCGTTCATTTTGTATTTATTCATCAGTAAAAAATGTTGAATCAAAAGCAAATATATCATCGTATCCATGGAATTCATTGTAGTTAATAATTTATTCATTATTAACATCAATATTTTCATCTATCTCATTGGAGAAGTTTGTTGAATTTATTGAATCTCTATTCCTTCTTCCCAAAATTCGTGTTTATTGACAATCCACCCCAAGGTAAATAGATTGCAGGGAAAAGTTCTGCAGTGGAAAAATTTGATGGCAATTCTACATTCGCTGAATTTTTTAATATTTTTTCGGAAGTTGCAATTATAATTTTTATTTACCTAATAAGTCTCCGTTGCATGTGGCAAAGCATTTCATTGAAGAATTAGCCGGGTAACGAATTATGCCAAGCCCAATCACATCCCGTTCTTTGAATCGCCCTAATCCGTTGTCATTTTCGAATTCGATTTTGTGTCCATTAATATACATTGCTCTTTTGTGCCAAATTCCAAATGAAGTATTGTTCCCCAATCCGAGCCATTTTCCTTCCAAAGGAAATTGTTGGGGACAAAATCCAATGCTAGTGAAACCCCTAAATATAAATAATGCAAATGTGCTTGAAAAATGAATCATTTTTAGATAAATTAATTTAAAAAATTTTTATATTTCTTAATTTAATTATAATTGAATAAAATATCCATACTCGATGAGAATTTCCACTTCAAAATAGAAAGAAATTAATGGTTTCTTGGTCATCAAATCAGGAATCGGCAAAATGGCAAGGACAACTTGATTGAGTCCTTAAGATAAGTTATGATAAGGACTAATATTGGAAATTGGAGATAATTCCGTTATCCAAGTACTGAGTTGATTAATTTTAGAAATCGCGGCTTCTAGGCAATCTAGAGATTAGAAAATAGGCAAATTCGACTTAGAATGGTCGATTTTTTAGTACAAAAAGTTTCAATTTCAAATGGGTATTATGGTTTAGGCAAAATTATTTAACCCAAATCGGTTTAAGTTTATAAAATGGTTTATCTTTTTATAGCATGTCCAAAACAAATTGAAATTGAAATTTCATAAACTAAATCGACCATACCGAGCCGAATGAACCAATTCACAAATCTGTACGAAGTTTGGAAGACTAGATTTCCAAAATTAACTGACCTAGCACTGGAATATTTCAATCCATAACAGATATAATAATTAAATTTAAAAGGTATATTCTTTTAATAATTTCCATCACAAAAATATTTACCAACTGGACCAGAATAATCAAGGGCAAGGCCTTCCTCCGAAATTATCAAATTAGTTGTACAATCGCTAGTATTCCACAAATTGCCCTTCATTGCCTGAAAAATCATTAATAGCATAATTTTTGAAATATTCCACCATTTTAATGCATTTTAACATTTTTCCAACATTCTTGGCCAAAAGAACGTTTCGCATTTTGGCCACCAAATCAAAAGCATTTTGCAACAGCAATGAGGCAAATAATTCATTCGTTAATTCGACGGGCAATTCACTTCGATGAATTGAATTATTTTGCTATAAATATAAAAAAATAATGAAATCGAATTTAAACTATTAATTTCAAACGTTCGCCATTATTTTTGTCATTTTTCTTTCATTCAATTTCGGAATTCTTTTTGCCAATTCTTCAATTTTCTCTCTAAATTTGCCATTTTCAATGAAAAATTCGTTGGAAGCCATTATTATTTATATTCAAGATGGATTAGAAATGGTAGCTAGGAATCTGTAAATTAAGAGAATAAATATTTCAAATATTTATTTCCAAAATTTTATAATTGGAAATTTTAATTTTCGTTTATAAGCTTAAGCCTGGATAGATATGGTTGATCAATTCTTCTGTATCAATGTATTTTATATATAGAAGAAGAAGAAGTGTAATCAGGGTGACCGATTCATCTAACCAAAAATATGGCATAAGCCTTGAAAAATATGGAAAAAATACGGCAAAATTTTTCAAAAATATGGCAAAAAATATGGCATTTCTAAAAAAGCTTAAAATTTGATATAAATACATTTAAAAACATTTATTCTTCATATTTCTCCATTGTTTTTAACTTTCTTTAACAATTCTGGATTAGAAATAAAGAGATAATATGCTTGTTGACAATTAAAATCAGAATTGAATTTTATGGAGACAAGAGAATTAAGTAATTTCATTTTCATTCGGTTGCGTTCATCCGTTTTCACATTTTTGACAACTGAGAAAATAGATTCGCAAAAGGCGTTAGATGAAAAAATCGACAATAATTTAGAAACAAGAATTTTTAAATGGATAAAATTGGGATCTTTGAAAAGAGCCGTCCATTTCTCATCAATTATTTTTCTTAGTAAAAGCTGTTTTGTTCAACCGCTCCAATTGGGATTTAGTGTGGCAATTTCGAGAAATAATGCATCAACATCTTCGGGCTTTTCTGAGCAATATTTCTTGTAGGCTGTTTTTCTTTTTAGTCAAAAAAAGGCCGCGCAGCGAAAAATTAGACCAAAAAATGGCTGCGAAGCGAAAAATTTTAGCTAAAAATAGCCTAACAAAGAGAAAATTTGTTCAATTTACTAAAATCTCAAAAATATGGCAAAATATGGCAAAAGTCAAAAATATGGAAAAAAATATGGCGAGATGGTCAAAAATATGGCAAATGCCATATAAATATGGTAATTCGGTCACCCTGAGTGTAATCCAAAATCCAATGGCAATTATTATTGTAAACGATTGTCGATTATTGTCCTGTATGGAATGTATATTCGGATAGACCTTTATTATTGGCTATAAATATGAAAATTGAGATAGGAAAGAATGCATGAATGGAGCATTTTGGAAGATAGAAAGGTAATTTATTATGAGAAAAAAATGTATGGATAATAATGACGAACAACAGGCAAAATTTATGAATGATTTGCCTTTTTGAATAAATATTTGTGTAAAAATCTCATCTGATACAATAGGAGATAATGAAGAGAGCAGTGAATTTTGTGCTTTTGTTGATGAGGAATTATTCATTCCTAATTCCGACCAATTTTGAATTGTTTCTACCAATTGCAATATAAAAATATTCGCCAATAACAATTTCCATTCATTTAATATTCTTCATAATTTTCCTATAGCAAAAAAATACTTTGATTGGCTGGGAAATTTGTGAATTTCCATTATACTATTTGAAAATAAAAATGCTTGATGGAAAATTTGAAAGAATACAGAGAATGAACTTTAATTTCTTTTGTTTGCTTCATCATTACTTTTATTTTTCGATAGTTTTAAATCTTTATCATTATCTCAATATGAAAGTTTATATTTATTTAAATATGTTTAAAATATTTTTTTAAATAAAATTACATAAACAATTTATACATTTGGGCGTTATTATAAATCCTATCCTTGCCCAACTCCATATAACCCATCAGTAACCCTAAACCGAAATTCATTGGCTGCCTATTTTCAACTCCTTGGCCAGTCCATCGTTCGACCTTTCGACAATACCGAAATGCTTTAATTCATCAAATCAAGAAGAATTGATGATCAGTTACAATGATTAACAGGAAGAAGAAATTATAAATATTGTATTTGTTATGTATTTCTATAAATTTTTAAACTGAATAAAATTAATTTTTCATTTAGTAAATAAAAATTTTAGAATTTATCACAATTTTTACTTTTATTCATTCCCATAAATTAATTGTGTGAACAATGATTTGAACACTTGGCGATCGGAGTCATTTTCAATTTTTTTCACCATTAAATTGTTGCAAAATATTGATTATCGTATAAACTCTTTTTAAGATTCCATGGGAAATTATTTTTCAACCCTCAAAATCAAAATTTGAGAAAATTTAATATCTAACTTCCTAATTTATTGACATTTTGGAACTTGCGGATTTTGTAGAGCTATCTATAAAAGGAACAAAAATGTGGCAATCGTAAAGAATCCGCATCCCAAAAAATTTTTTGTTTAATTTTTCAAAAATTGGTTTATAGGGGTTTTCGGGGGCGAAGAACACGAATCTGACATTCATTTTCTTATATCTTACCATCTTGGTAAGAAAATGTCAACTTTTACCAAGAAAATGCATAGGGGGTACCAAGGGCATGTTTGACGAAAATTTTTACATGGCCAAATAATAGCTCAATCAACGCGGCTCGATGAGCTGAGTCCAATGGTAGCATTTTTATATGGTAATATGGAGATATTGAGAAGTTATGATCAAAAGAAATATCTGTATTGGTAAGCTATTTAGACCTCTAACTTGAAGGAAACGCAATATTATGAAATAAAAGTGAAACCTTTGGACTCAGCTCATCGAGCCGCGTTGATTGAGCTATTATTTGGCTATGTAAAAATTTTTCGTCAAAAATGCCCTTGGTCCCCTCTTTGCATTTCCTTGGTAAAAGTTGACATTTTCCTACCAAGATGGTAAGATATAAGAAAATGAATGTCAGATTTGAATTCCCCTACCCAGATAACGTTTAAAATCGAACTTTTAAGCAAAAAATGAAAAAATTAATTTGGGATACGGATTCTTTACGATTGCCAAAAAGGTAATAAATAATTTTTTATTAAGCTCATAGCTCACCCTGCCTGGAACTATGTGCCTTAAATTCGAGACTGGAAAAGCATCTTGATGTAGTTTTAATTTTAAAAGAAAATTTGCCGTATTCCTCATATTTTAATATAATTTTGACCGAAAGTATCCAATCTCATCTACCTCTACATTTTTAACCCCCAAAATTACTACCGAATTTGAATTCCTCATATTTTAATATAATTTTGACCGAAAGTATCCAATCTCATCTACCTCTACATTTTTAACCCCCAAAATTATTACCGAATTTGAATTCCTCATATTTTAATATAATTTTGACCGAAAGTATCCAATCTCATCTACCTCTACATTTTTAACCCCCAAAATTATTACCGAATTTGAATGGTTCCACGAAATTTGGGCACCGACGAACTTTGGGCACCACGAATTATGGGCACCGCGAACTTTGGGCACCGTGAATTATGGGCACCAAATTGGAGAAATAGCCTAAATCTATCTTAAAATGGATTTAATCATTAATTAAATGAATTTAATGATCATTTAACGATCATATTAGATGATAAATTTGAGTTTTTCTGGCTATTTCGAGACCAAATTTTTAAATAAAATTTTCTCAAAATCATGCAAATGATATATCAATCGACGCGTCTCAACGTGCTGATTATGATTCTTTTATTAGATTTTACATTAATTTTAAAAATAAAATAGTTATGTCCATTTTAGTATCATGTCGCATTAAAGTGTTATATTTTTGAAATTTTAATTTTATTTGATAAACCAATAACAGAATCATAATCAGCACGTTGAGACGCGTCGATTGATATAATCATTTGCATGATTTAGAGAAAAATTTATTTAAAAATTTGGTCGCCTAAAAGCCAGAAAAACCCGAATTTACCATCTAAAATGATCGTTAAATGAACATTAAATTCATTTAATTAATGATAAAATCCATTTTAAGATAGATTTAGACTATTTCTCCAACAATTTGGTGCCCATAATTCGCGGTGCCCATAATTCGTGGTGCCCAAAGTTCGTCAGTGCCCAAATTTCGTGACACGAATTTGGTTAACGGAAAATTGAATAGGAGAAAAAGAAAATCAATATTTTATCGAAAAACGGAAGCGAATTTGCAGAAAATCTCGGTGGTTTAAAATCTAATGGAATTGAAAATTATTAATTAAATAGCGGAAAAAAACAAAAAAAATCATTGACAATTTAAAAATTTAATCTGATTTTAGTTTTTTTACTATCAATTTTATTTTATAACTTTTCTTATATTTTTTTTTATTTTATCAGAAAAATTAAATTTTGAGTACAGTATAAACGGTGTTCCTCGAAAAATGAATTAAATAAATTTTTGAAGCAAAGGCAAATTTCATATCAATAATCTAATCTATATTTTATGAGAATTTTTGACATATAATTTGTCAATATTCCATGTGATTATAAAAAATTTTATTTTTGTAGACTTTAAATTTTATGATAATTAAAGAAAAATTTGTAAAAACTTTAAAACCCTCAAGCAAAATTAGGAAATCCATTATCAATTTAAATAATAAAAACATAAAAATTCATAAAATATCGAATAAAAACTAAACAATTAGATGCCCAAACCATAAAGAATAATCCATTTTTAATTAAATATTACAAAGAATATTTAAAAATAACGGGGAAAATTAAATTAAATTAATTAAATTTTCATGACCCCATCTTATTTGGGTCAAATGGTATGTCAAAAATTCTCTATTATAAAAATAGGAAAAAACATAGACACAAATATTAAGAAAAACGTTTTAAATAATGCGTCTCATCAAAACGCGAATAATAAGTTCAATAAAAATCCTTTTCCATAAAGATCAAAAAATTGTTTTAATGTTAAAATTAAATGCTGATTATTATTCATTTTATAATTAAACGTAAATACAAGAACATTTTTATTTTTTATTATTTATAATGATAATTTTTTTATTTAGCAAATTTGATACGTCAATTACAATTACTTATTATTAAAACATGTCGGCACAAATTGTGGATTTCAAACGTGGCACCGGAACATGCAAAAAATTGGTATATGATGGTTATTTCTTTGTGAAGTACTCTCTCAAAAATGGCATTCAACAATGGCGTTGCGATTTCTTTCGAACAAAGGATGGAAGTTGCAGTGCCAAAGTATGGACAAACGCCCAAAATCGAGTTATCAAAGCGAGCCAACATTCATTTGTGCATGCAAAAACATTGGAATTGAACAAAATTGGCCAATCGAAGGAGAATAATAAAGTTGGTTAATTAAAACATTTAATTTAACAAAAGAAACAGAAAGGGATTGACTGGCCCTCGAGGATCAGTTGATCCCCCTAAAGATCAACTGATCTTCTCATCTCAAGGTCTCTCTTGTTCCCTCTTGGATGCATTGGGCAACACATTTCAGACTCTAATTTTCCTTCCATAATAAAAAGCGCTAATAATGGAAAATCCCGAAAAAACAAAAAAATTGACAATTTTGCCAACACATTTAATAGAAGAAATTGATGCTTTTTTATGGGTGCCATTCAATGATGAAAAGGTGCATCAAGCATCATATGTCATAATTAAATTATTAAAATAAATTGGCCAAAATTGCCGTAGATTGAAGCCTCACATTATTCATTACTAAGGCCCGGATTTTTAGGCATTTAAAAATAGGCAAAAGGCGCTTAAAATAGGTACAAAAAAATGCAAAAAAAGGCAAATAAAATTGAATTTTCTGCACTTTTTTGTACTTTTTGTTTAAACCATTTTTACCAAAGAAAAATGCCTAAAAAAGCATAAAAATCGCTTTCTGCCATCAAAAAAATATTTGCTTCGGATGGGATTCGAATTTTAGTCTCCCAGGCAAGTTTGCATTCCAAAAACTGGTTCACTTCCCCATTCGGCTAAAATTTCCAATTTCCTTGATCTATTCAAAATTTTTTAACTAATTTAATCCAATTTAATAAATCTTACTTCAAAAATTTTCATTTTTATTAATGCATTTTTGATTAAAAATTTTCCCAAAAATGGCAAAATACACAAAATTGGCGGAAAAATGCAAAATAGGCGAATAGGCATAAATGTCCAAAATAGGCATTTTAAAACCCTTTATTTTACTTTCAAACTAATAAGTTAAAAACACGTTTTATGCGTATTAGAGCATTACATGTCCAGGAAAAAATAGGCATCTGCCTTACTATCCAGGCCTTATTCATTACAATTTATACAGGTTTAAGGCATAATTTTAATCCATTTTCAATTAGCATAACATATAAAACATTTTATTTTATAGGACTCCGAGATCGCACAGTTGAAGGCGGAAATTGAAGCATTGAAAAGTGTCAAGAAGGAAAATGAAGCTTTGAAGAATTTCATCAAATCTAAGAATTTGATAATTCCATCCGGTACTGAATAATAAAAAATGTTCAATTTTAAAATTTATTTTAAATAGATTTGGTCGCCTCAAATGAAGGAATCGAAGCTCATTCACAAGAGCAACAATTTGCAAAAATGCCATCATCATCTGCTGGTACTGATGATCCGATTTTTGCCGAATTGGGACTTGAACCGATGGACATTCTTCAACTTGAATTTGATCAAGAATTTCAGCAGTTGGCCCTTGGGATTGGCGAAGAGTTGGAAGAGGTATATTTTTATATAATAAATGGGTAATAATTTCTTGACGAAAGATTTAGCTTCTTTTACCGAAAAATCACATTCTTTTGCCGAAAGATCGCTTTTTCTTGTATAATTAATTTATGCTTATTCTTAGACTCCCAAATCTCATATAATCATTACAGAGAGATCATCGAGAAGTGTTGATTGATATATAGTTTATCGGGGCTAAAATATTTAAAAATTGGTTTAATAATTTTTAATTTTAGACACACCATGACAAAATATACATCAATCAATGTATCACGATGAACTCTATAAAATGGATATACGATTAGGGGGTCTAGGAATAAGCATAAACTAGTTATCCAAGAAAACCGATCTTTCGGCTGAAATGTTTTCTTTTAATTAATTTATTACATTATGGAGGAAAAAGTCCAAGATGTAAGCTATCGAGACCATTTTGAATGGTGAAATTAATATTTTTATTAAAATTTGCCAGCAAATTTTCGGATGAATTTATTCTTATAATACAAAAAACTAAAAGCTAGCTGAAAAAGGCAATCGTAATGAATCCGGGCCACAAAAAAAAGTTTTTAAAATCACATTTCTATAGTATTTTTTCTAAATTTTTGTGTCAAAATTATTTAAATTGACCAAATTTTAGTGTTCAAAAGATTTCTAAAATGGTATTGAATAAAATGGAAATACATATTATCATTTTTACCGGTCTTTATAAGCGCCGTTAGGCGCAAAATTTGTGGCCAGGAATATTTTGGGGATAATAAGAAATAAATATTCTAATGCCATCAATTTTTGTTATTTTATAGACCCCGCAGCAAGACCCAGAAGATGACCAGGTTAATGAGAAATACTTGAAGAATGTGCTCAAGCAGGCCCAGAATGAAGATGATGACGACGCTTAAAGAATGACCATGGAAAATGGAATATGTTAAATGAGAATATGTAGTAATTTATTTAAACAAAGATTCATGATTGATTGATTTAATTCATTTGGTTATAAAAGCATAAATTAAAATTTATCATTTCTATTTTGAACTTGACAAATTTTTGAAAATGCAATCTATACCGCCCACTTGGTTCATTCCCTAAAATTTGGGGACAAAAATACGAATTCTGTTGTTCTTGGATATTTACTATTGAGAACAGGTTTTTTGCCGAGAAAATTGGGCTTTTTTGCCGAGAAATCGGTTTTTTGATTATAACTTTTTGGGGCTTGATCATTGACCCTCAAACCTCTACCCATTTTATAGAGCTCATCGAGATGCATCTATTGATACCAGGGTGACCGAATTACCATATTTATATGGCATTTGCCATATTTTTGACCATCTCGCCATATTTTTTTCCATATTTTTGACTTTTGCCATATTTTGCCATATTTTTGAGATTTTAGTAAATTGAACAAATTTTCTCTTTGTTAGGCTATTTTTAGCTAAAATTTTTCGCTTCGCAGCCATTTTTTGGTCTAATTTTTCGCTGCGCGGCCTTTTTTTGACTAAAAAGAAAAACAGCCTACAAGAAATATTGCTCAGAAAAGCCCGAAGATGTTGATGCATTATTTCTCGAAATTGCCACACTAAATCCCAATTGGAGCGGTTGAACAAAACAGCTTTTACTAAGAAAAATAATTGATGAGAAATGGACGGCTCTTTTCAAAGATCCCAATTTTATCCATTTAAAAATTCTTGTTTCTAAATTATTGTCGATTTTTTCATCTAACGCCTTTTGCGAATCTATTTTCTCAGTTGTCAAAAATGTGAAAACGGATGAACGCAACCGAATGAAAATGAAATTACTTAATTCTCTTGTCTCCATAAAATTCAATTCTGATTTTAATTGTCAACAAGCATATTATCTCTTTATTTCTAATCCAGAATTGTTAAAGAAAGTTAAAAACAATGGAGAAATATGAAGAATAAATGTTTTTAAATGTATTTATATCAAATTTTAAGCTTTTTTAGAAATGCCATATTTTTTGCCATATTTTTGAAAAATTTTGCCGTATTTTTTCCATATTTTTCAAGGCTTATGCCATATTTTTGGTTAGATGAATCGGTCACCCTGATTGATACATAATTTGTCGAGTTTTGGCCACAATTAAAGGTATTAACCGTCTGAACCATATTTTGATTATTACTCTTTTAGTTTTGATGACCAAACACCGATAAACTATATATCAAACCCAAATCTCTCGGCAAAAAATAACCCCAGCCATTTATTATTTACGTAGAATTTTTGTTATTATTTATTATATGGCTGGCTTTCATTTTACCATTTTTCGCTATTAATAACGCAGTTATAAATTATAATACGTAAAAAAATCGTATTAAAATTTTTTTTAATAAAAATTAAAGAATATTATGAGAAAATTTGAAATCGGATAATAGAGTATTGAAAATTGCGAAAAGTTTATAACGGTTTAATTGTTTGTCCTGGACCTACAAACCTTATACCCAATCGATGGATCTCGTCAGATGCGCCGATTGGTATATATTTTGTCGTGGTTTGATCAAAAATTAAGGGTTTTAAACCACTTAAACCATCTTGTGGGATTCGGTTCAAAACCAATTAAACCATGACAAATTATATACCATTCGATGCATCTTGACGAGCTCTATCCAATGATATATGGTTTGTGAATTTTGGGCAAACCACTAAACCGTAATAAATTTTCGAAATTTTCAATAATTTATTCGCAATTTTAAATATTTTCCACAATTTAAATAATAAATTCAGAAAAATTAAGTAATCAGGGGACCGTATGGCTCAGGCAGAAGAATTTTCCAAATTTTCTATGCTATCATTTTTATCAATTATTTTCTATAATATTTCATTCAAATACAATATAAAAATGATGAAAATTTTATTCAATATTTAGGTGTGGAATTTTTGCTTTTCACCATAATCAATGATTGAGTTTGTGTTTGTTGTTGAATTCGGCACCATCCATACAATTCTTTTCGGATTGCCGTGCGATAATCAATGCTAAAATTAAATTATACAAATTTCAAATAATTAAAAAGAAAATTTACATTTAAAATGAAAACCGAAAAGTGATTAAATTTATATGTCACTTTTAATATTGGAAATTTATAAATTCCAGAATTATTCAAATGTTTTTTCTTAGTTAATTTTGAAAATCTCGGCCTCTAGGTATCTTAATAACTCGAATATAGACTAATTCAATTCGATATTATCGATTTACTATATTAAATTTCAATTTCATACCGTTTTAGGGTTAGGGGTAGGGCGCCGAAAGTGTGATAAGAATCTATCGGAAAATGTTACTAAATAAGCTCTGAACCGTCTAAAATTGAAATTTTATATAATTAATCGACAATGCCGAGTCTAAGACCATTTTTCTTTATCTACTAAATCTTAAGCCGAGATTCCGAAATTAACCAAGTAAAGACCTTATTAGATAATTCCGGAATTAAGCCAATTCCAATATTCGCTACAACCTACATATTAAATATTATTATTATGAATATTTTAAAAATTAAAAAATTCACGAATTTCTAAAAAATTTGCCATTTCGACCCTTTAAATTATTACCTGCAAAAATACAAAACGGCAATATTCAATGTTTGTGCCAATTTCATGATTTGTCTTGAGAGGCGATAGAGGGCCGTTTGTGATGTTTTGCCAATTGGCAAATTGGGAAAAACAAATGAGCCGCACAATTGAGGGGGCAAATAGCAGAAGAACATCAGGGCCATCAAAATAAACAATGATTTGAAGACACGGCGATCAGAGTCATTTTGCATTTTTTTCACCACTAAATTTAGAAAAATAGAAAAATTTGGAATTATATTCTTTCTTTTCACTATGCAGTCTATTTAATTTTGCTCTCTACTACACTTATTCCTAGAGTAGGTTTTTAGTTTAAAACTCGGTTTTTGAAAAAAGGTCGGTTTTCGGTTTCTCCTATTTTCATTTTTTTAGCAAAAAATTCCTAACTTCGGTTTTAAATTTTCATCAATTTTATCAAACCGAAACCGACCATGATCTATTCTAATTATTCCCCCAGTCAATCATATTTGGTCATTTTGGAAAGATTATGGCAACAATTACAAATGTGACCTACCCAATGAAAATTTTGGCCGTCCTTACAAAATTGTATTTGAATTGGATTAAAAATTAACTTCAAATTCATTCAAATAATTATAAATCAATTAAATGTAAAATCAAGAAATAAAAATTTTATAAAATTAAGAAATTAAAAATTTCCTCTACTTTTAAAAATTTGAAAAAATTTACCATTGCATTTCAACAGCATCCAAATGAGCATGTAGAAGAGGAAAGTGGAACTGATTTGGGTAATGTTAACCCAAAGGTAGATTTCCTTATCAATGCCCACAATCATATCATCCGTTGTGCAGAACACCATCCTATTAATAATTGGAATTAAATTGGGATTTGGTTTAATGGATTTATTCAACAGATTCAAAATATTTATATTCCCTTTTATAGGGAAATTACAGAGAAAATCTTTGGAAATTATGCTATAACAAAGAAAAATCTTTCTTATTTAGTTTTTCCCAAAATAATATCAGCTAAAAAAATTTGTTGGTGACCTATGATGTTGGTTTTTTTACTAAATTTTTCGAAAAAAAATATAGAAAAATAAATCAACAGAATTCAAAAAAGTCAAAATATATCTCGTCAAGTTGAGGAATATGCTCAATAATAAATTTTTTAACCTAAAAATCCTCATATTTTACCCTTTTTAGAAACTTAATAATTTTATTTATTTATTTATGGGTTTATTTTACAACAAAAAAACAAACTTGTTTGGATTATTCATTGGCTCTTTATAGGTGATATTTAAGTTGTAAATGAATGTGAGAATTGAAATCATGGGTACAGTAATGCCGAGTAATCGCTTTTTGTAATTTTTTGAAATGAAAATATATCTGAAATTTTTGTAAAAAAAATTAAAATATTAATTTTATTTTTTTAAATTCTATTAAAATATAAAAATTTAAAAATATTATTTTTATATTTTTTTTATAAAATTTAAAAATATTAATTTTATATTTTTTTTAAATTTTATAAAAAAATAAAAAAAAAATTTAAAAATATTATTTTTATATTTTTTTAAAATTTTTTAAAAAATAATAAAATTTAAAAATATTAATTTAATATTTTTTTAAATTTTATAAAATAATATTAAATTTCAAAAAATATAAATTTATTTCAAATACTAAAATTATAAATTTTTCCGATATTTTTTTTATTTAAATTTTATAAAAATAAAAAAATTTAAAATATTTTTAATTAAATTAAAATTAATTAAATCATAAAAATTTATACTGGATTGGTGAAAGCACAGAAAGAAGTCGATCCACGCTGATAAACAACATCAAATTTTGGGCATTAACTTGGGCAAATGTTGCATAGAATTGCGCAAAAAAACATGGAAGTAATGGAATTTGGGTGCCGGTCAAATAAAGGTATGTGGGCGTGGAAATGAGGCTGAATTCGGCAATGGCGTCGAAAATGGCGAGGAGCATTATGAGGACGCCGCAACTATTTTGTCGCAAATTCCTTAAAAATAATTGGGAATTAATATTTTTGGTAATATTTCATTGTGATTTGGACCTATTTTTATGATAAAATTTTTAAAATTTATTTATAAAAATGTTTATAATTATAATAATTTTGGAACCCTCGATTGTCGATTTAGTATTTATAATTGAATTTGATTAAATAATGGTCTTATGATTGCGATTACCGTATTTCATCTATTTGTTGTGACCCGGGGCTATTTATTTTTTGGAGTCACTCCAAATCCAATTGAAAAAAAATTGATTTTTTCATTATTTTTCTCCTAAAAATTCTCAAAAGGAGGCTATTATTAGAATGGGGCTTCTATTAGAGAAAGGGGCATTAATAGAACATATACGGTATATAAAAATTTGAGTAAATTTTTTAAAAATTGACAAAACATTTTATTTTACTTTTTTTTTTTAAATATTATAATTTTTATCTTCATATTTTGTTTTTCGAATGGAATAGTAACATTTACATATTGGACCAATCCAAACTCCATTCCAAATACATTAATAAGGAAAATATATAAAATAATTAAATTAAATTGGAATTCTCTTCATTATGACCAATAAAATAATTTTTTCAAAATAAGTGAAAATATAATTTAAATTCGATAATAAATTAATTACTGATTTTTGGCAATAACATAAGCCAGAAACGAGTTCAACAAGCAACCAATGGAACAAATCACAAATTGGGCAATGATGGCAATTGTGAAGATGGTGGTGGTGGCATCCGTATTTGTGGCATTTGTAGGGGGCAATGTCGAAGATGGTGGCATTGTTTGGGACATTTTTGGTTTTTTTTTCAATTAATATTAGAGAGTAAATGTCTAAAAAATTTATTTTGGGATATTGAGCATGAATATGACATCATTTCATTCATATTTGACCATTTAAATCTCAGCAATAATAATTAATATGCCCTTAGAAATCTGACTAATCTATGAAAAATGTTGGCATTGATCATTAATATTTAAATAATTTGGACAAAATAAATTCTCAAAATACCAACTTAGCATTAGCAGTCCTAATTAAATTTAATTGCAATATTTTTGTTTGAGGCCTTTCCCTAATTGAATGACAGGCTTAGGATAAATTCCGCCATTTTTATAGATTCAAGCCAAAAGATTTTGTAATCTGTAGTCTTTTTTTACTAAATAAATAAACTAAGTAAATGCCAAAATTTTCTAAATTGATGGCATTTTTGAGAGTAAATTGTCTACAAATTTATAATTTGGACATTAAGAACGAATATTACATCATTTCATTCATATTTTATTTAGCTATCTTAGTACGAATATGCCAACATTTGCAATGTGGCCATTATATTTTATGATGTCAGCAAAACAATATTGGAATGAATTGAACAACATTGTGGGCTTTACTTTATATTCCTATTTAAAATTGTAAATAAAAAATCGAAATTTTGTTCGAAGGCTTTACTATCATTGTATATTTATCAATATTGGAATGAATTGGACTAAAAATTATGGGCTTTATATTCATTTCTACTTAAAATTGTAAAAGAAAATGTCAAAATTTTTTTGAGGCCTTTCCGATTGCTACAAAATAAATGTTAAGTTTTTGGATAATTTCATTTATAATAACTATGTTAGTGGATTCCCTAGTCTTTCTACAGCCGTGAAATATTTTTATTTTAATAAGTAAATAAACAGAAAAATGTCAAAATTTACATTTTTATAGCTAAAAATTTGGATCATTTTATATTCTACAATTCAAATAAGAATTGATAAAATATCAAAAAATGGACAATTAAATTCAAATTTGACACGGAATGTGGGGGAAATTACATATGGCATTTCCAAAAACAAGTTTTTTAAAATTGGAATTGTACTGAAGAAATGCCAAAAAACATTGATGAAGGACGAAAACAAAATTAAAAGGAAATTTAGGTTGATTTCGGCAAATGATTTTCAAAAAATTTATGAAAATGTCACGCAACTTTTTTGGATTTTTTGGAAATAATTAAAAAAACAAGGACAATTTATTATGACTTGAAATTTTCGTCCGTACCTTTTGATCACAATTCGGGTACAAAATTTGAGCTCTGTGGTTTTTCACTAAAATTCAAATACAAAATCATGACAACATCCGGTTATGATGAAAATATTTTGTAATTTCAAAAGTTTTCTTATCAAAACCTCCTCCCCTTCTAAATCATTTCTTAGTTTTAGTGGTTTTAAAATTTATTCAAAAAGTTAATTTTGCAAATTTTATGAAAATATGTGATTTTAATTTACCTAGAATAAAAAATTTAATTTAATCCTTTATCTTTTGATGTAGAATAACCAACAAATGGTGAAAAACAATAATTATTAATTCATGAAAACTTGAATTTTGATAAAATTTATGAGAAAATATCAATAATCTCTGAGAATTATGAGAGAAAAAATGATGAAAATTATTCATAGTATTTTCTTTCATTTGATTTTAGAATTCTCCAATCTTTTGATATTTTCAAAAAGTAATTTATTACAAAAAATAAATCATTTTCATAATAAAATATTTTATGAAAGAATGGGGAGGCTAAAAAATTTAATGTGCGGATTATTCGTCGCCCAAAATCGGTTGATTTGATATTTGCACCAAATTTTCTTGCCACATTATTTCTCCTATGTATCTGTATCTAACAATTTGGCGCAAAATGAACTGATTTTGGGAGACAAATAATCTTATCTCACAAAATAGAGATGTTTTTTGGTAAGAAAATAATAAAATAATAATAAAAAGAAATTATGGAAGAATAAATAAACTTAAAAAATATGCACTAAATCAATTTGCCCCAATTTGAAATCTCTCCTAATTTGTGATATATTTAGTTTACATTTTACAACCAATCTTGTTTGACTGTTGCACTTGAAGTGGTATTTGGTTTCTTGCTATCTATTAGTATATTGAACATCTGAAACTTTAAATTTTGACCAAGATAAGGCCAAACATTAAAAAATTGCTCTTGGTTTTCTATTTACGGCCATATTTTTGCCAATTTTGGATGTTCTATACAAATAGATAGCCAATACTTAAACCTGTCCGGGATCGATTCCAAAAAATATAATGGACTTTGCTAACAGCCGAACACAAATTATCAAAATATTAAGCCATTTGGTGGGATAGCTAGATTTTTTTTTCAATTCCATTTGGAAATTTTTACCAAATTACAAACTGAATTGCAATACACACGATTATATTTACCTATAATTATATAATATTATAATATTTTCTGTTTATCGTTATTTTTTCAAGTTGGCGAAAATCTAGCCAGCCACTTTTAGCCATCTTTTCTGAAAAGTTTCCTATATCGATGGCATACACCAGAAAATTCCAACTTTTTTAAAATCTTAAAGTGGCTTCGAGATATTACCCAAAACCGGTTTAAAAAAGTGAACTTTTTCGGTTTGCCCAGGTAAAACTTTTTTCCTTTTGATTTTTGGGTTTTGGGCCCGGAGAAAGGGCACTCCGCAAGAGTGTCAGCTTTCGAATGATATATGGTTTATGGGGTCTAAACTCAAAACCCTTGGCCCTACACGCTGCAGAAATTGGCCAACTCGGCATTTTTTCCTTCGTGGCCGATTGGCGAAGATGGGGGGATGGGAACGGAGGTCGCGGGTTCGAATCCCACCAAAGGCCAATAATTTTTTTAAAGGTTTTCGATGGTGGGGATCACGATTTTGAGGTTTATTTTGAAAATTAAACCGGTTCAAATTTTTAAACCGGTTCTGCGCGAGCTGAATTTTGATCAGAAAATTGGGGAATGGATTTATTATGAAATTTAACCCTTCTAGGAATCTTTTAAAGCGCGATAGCGCTTTCCCCACACCTTTCCCACGTATTCCTTCCGTCACCGCTGCCCGCTGGTTATCTAATACATAATTAATTGAAATAATGATTACAATTTGATTTAATCCCCCATTCTCTCTCCTCATTCTTAATCATTTATTTAAATTTATTTATTTCATAGCATTTTTTGGATTTTTGATTCTAAATTAATTTATTGGCAAATTATAATTAATTATGAATTATTTTATGATATTGAGATATAAATTTTATTGGATTTTTGATTCTAAATTAATTTATTGACAAATTATAATTAATTTTGAATTATTTTATGATTTTGAGATATAAATTGTTACATTTTTATTCTCATTGTATTTTCATAATTTTAGTCGAATGGTCAGTAGAATATCCTTTGATGTGGTGGAAAAAAAGACCGGAAAAGTGCAAAAGGTAGAAAAAAAAGTGGATGAAAATTAAGACAGTCTGTGAATTTGGTGAATATTAGCCTATTTCAGTGATTTTTAATAAATTTTAATAAAAAATATACAACATTTTATTACATTTTGGTGAGCTTTTCCTTTTAAGTGCATTTTTATACGACAAAATGATTCATCAAAATATATGTAATTAAGCTAAATTTATTGGCCAAAAAACAACTAAAAGCTTTTGAATTATTTTGTTGTATTTTAGGTTAGAACTATTTGAAATTTTTATCAAATATCCTAATTTTTTCTTTTACAATATTTTCTTAATTTTAAGATAATATCTGATTGAAAAATGATTTAAAAATATGTAATTGATGCAAAAATTTCATTTCATTTAAATTTACAGTTTTGATTTATAATTATGCAATATTATTATTTTCATTTAATAATTTTACAGAATGAACATCAATTGTATTATTTTTCGGCGAAAGACAAAATTGTTGTGTTCATTCATGAAATGCGCCTTTCCTTTGTTCAATATATTGGCCCGAGAGGACATTATTATGATAATTACAATTAAAAAATAATATTATGACAGAAATATTAAAAAAATATATTAAGATTATTTTTGAGAATAAAATGAAATTTAATGATTGAATATATTTTTTGTAGAATTTATAATAATAAAAAAACAAAAAAAACAAAAATTATATGTGATTGTGTGTTTTCATCATTTTTGTGTGTTAATTTCAAAAATATGAATTTGATTGTTTGTGACCCAATATTAAAAATGAACTTCTTGAAAATAATTTAATTAAACTTTAAATAATCATTTAAAAAATAAATGAATGTTTCTGCTGCTGTTCAATTTTATTCATAATCATAAGTGTTTTTATTTTAGATAGTTCAAAAAAAAGAATATAAAACATGAATTTGAGAGCATTTTTCAAATTTATTCAAAATCGATGATTTTCGGAACAATCATTGCAAATTCTTTATCAATTGGAAATTTATCATCCAATGGTTTAGTGAAGAACAAATAGGCTGTTTTCATTTTCATTGGTTTCTCATATTCTGGTTTTAGAATAGAGCGTAATGTTGCCAAATGATCGCCATGAGAATTGCAAATTTTCTTCTCATATTTTGTGATTTCGTCAGTTTGGGTACCAAACAGAACTTCGATCATCATAAACATTTTTTCGGCAATTTTCTTATCGGAATGCATCTGAATTGGTGATTTGATTATATTAAAGAGAGAATCGTTCAAATTATATTTTAAAATGGGATTTTCGCAAAATTCTGTTTTTTTTAATTTATCGATTTTTGGTTTCGATTTCGATTTCTCCTATTTTCGGTTACTTTCAGCATAATTTCCCAATTTCCATTTTAAATTTCATCGATTTTTTGAAACCGCATTTGTAGGAATAAAATCAACTTCTTAAAGCTTTTTTTAAGAGACATTTAGGCAGATGAACTTTCGAAATTTTTCTAATTTGGAAAAAATTTTCATTTCATTTATTTTTTAGAATGCCATTTTTGATAAGGAAATGCCTGCCAACATCTATATAAAGGTTGCCACATTATTTTTCAGGATAAAGTATACATGCCTTGAAAATAAAGATTTAGGGGTCAAAATAAAGATTTTTAGTTTTAAGCTAAAATAAATTGATTTAATTTTTTAATTAGCTTTTTTATTATAAATAAACAATAGAGGATCAACCACGGGGCTAGGATTACACTTTTTGATAAAAATTTTTTACAATTTTTCGAAATATAATTTAAAAAGTCCAAAATTGAAAAATTATGCCCAGAAATGGTCGCGCAGCGAAAAATTTAGGCCAAAAATGGCTGCGCAGCGAAAAATTTATCATTTTTTTTATAATTTCATAAAAAAAGTACATAAAATACACCAGGTCAAAATAAAGTACAAATCTTTAAATAAAGTATATTTTTATTTTCAAAGATTTGGCCCCTCAAATAAATTACAAATCTTTAAATAAAGTACACTGGCAACCTTGATAAATGTGAAATGATAAATGTTGGCATTTGGCATTGTAATGCTTACCAAAATTAGCAAAATTTAAAAAATGAAAATTTCGAAATTATGCATTAAGATAATTTCTTTACTTACTTAATTCAATAAATTTTTTATATTTAAAATTAATAAATTTCCCAAATATCTTACCATTTCAAAGTGTTTGACAATTTTGCATGCCAACTCCAGCGCTTTTTTGCCATCATAATGATAGACATTAACTCGTCGAATTTTCCCAGTGCCGACACTAAGCCATTCATAAATTAATTTGGCATCTTCTTGTTGACCCTCTGGTTCGCATAAATTATGCTCATTTTCGAATGGCATAGAAAGGAAGCCATTGAATTTGGCCAACATGGGTTCGGCAAGCATTCGGGCAATTTGGGGAAACTTATAGCTGGCATTCAATTCCAATGTTATTTCATTTTTTTCCATCAAATTGAAGAATAATTCCCGCTCCACTGTTGTGTCCACATTCGAGAAAAATTGTTGATTGCATACAATCCATGCATTCTCGTCCGAAATGAGTGTCTTTTTCAATTAAATTTAAGTTTTGCAAAATTATATAAAATCACCTGCTGAAATTTAAGAAGGAATTGCAATGCTTCCTTATGACAACTTTTTCTAACAGTAATATTTCCAAATGATTTGAAAATATTGGGTGGATCAATTTCGGGCACGGGAACGGGGACAAATTTGCCATCGCGTAATATTTTTATTTCCAATGTACCTAAAAAGCAAAAATCTCGAGTTTAAATAAAATAAAATTCATCATATGCGAATTTTTTGTAAGGCATATAATTTATAACTCGCATTAAAAACATTAATAAAAAAAATAAACCATTTTGTTAAAAATTCTTTCCGTGGAGCAATTGTCAAAGAAAGTTTGTGTGACCAAAAAGATATTCATTTATGGTTTATTTATTTTTTGTTTCTATATGTCCATAATTTTTTACTTATCTAACAAATCTCGCAAATCGGTAAAAATTCTTATCAATCTCAGTGTTGTTTATTCGATATTATATACTATTTTTTTTTGCAGTGCTTGTCAATAAATTCAATTTCGAATTTTTATACCTTCCGCCGATTGAAACATCGATAAGTCTCGAACATTTCTGCGCTTTTTCTCAACCTTCCCAGAAAGGAAAAATTCCTCACAAATTGTCAAAGCATTGCGATTAACCAATAAAAGATTGGGCGCCTCATACAATTTTACAAAATCAAAAATGTCGTACCAAATTTCAATTGGAATAGAATTCACGTTGCCCATTAATTAATATTTAATTGTATTTGCAATATATTCAATGGCTATAAATTAATTGTGATTAGTGTTTTTTTTTTTGAATTTTCGTAAAAGTTTTTATGTGGAAAAAAATTATGAACGGTCTCTATTTTCTTTTATGTGAATTTTGGTTAGCAAAAAAGCAATGCCGAAAATTGCATCGCAAATCAGCAAATAAAAATAAATTTGAATAGAAAAATTGGCAGATGAAGATTTAAATAAATTCATTTTTTATTAATTGGCGAATATTGGAAATGAGATATAGTCAAAGAATGTTATTTAATTTATTGCACAAAATAATGAAATATAAGGGTTGAATTCTTTTATTAAGAAAGTAGAGTAGACATAGATAGTCCAAAGTATAATTATAATTCTGTTGAGGATGAGGATTAATTTTAATTAATATTAAATGGAATTATTTATAATTTGCCTACGGCAACATCCATCAATGTGGGATGGAAATTTGAATGGTTTGGGAAAATTTCCATGGGATTTAAATATTTTTACAATTCCACATAATTAATGACTTTTGAGATTATTACTTTGGGCTAATAATATTTTTAGTAACACAATTCAAGGAATAGTATGATGTAAAATATTTAAAATTGATATTATTCAAATTTATTCGAAATGCTATTTTTTGCCCACGGCAACAATCAATCCAACATGATAGAGGATTTATTTTTTTAAATTTTCAAATCATAATGAGATTGGCAAAATTGCTTGGGAAGATTGCCTTGAGCTAATATTTGAATATTTACTATTATTACTAGGATTGGAATTAAGGACAATTACTGTATTTATTCTATTAGAAGCCCTGTCTCTATTGAAGCCCACCCTAGAGAGTCTCTGAAATTTATAGGCCCAGGCTTCTAATAGAATAAATATGGTATTAAAAATCAATTATCATTTTATTTATATTTTAAGGGATTTAGAAAGTTTGTACAATTCCGTACTCAATCACCGAAGGAAGGAATATTAAAAAAAATTTTCTAAATATCATTAATTTCAATTTTCAGGTAGACATGCAAAAAATTGACGAGAGTCAAAAGCGTTGGCGTTGATGAAATGGAAGTCGTCGCCAGAAACGCTGCATCCCAGCACAAGCCCAATGCATATTGGTGATGGCCGTGGCCAACAATATCCGATACGATAGAACTGCTGTGCGATGGCACATGGCACAATAGGGCAAAACCACTTGTAGCTCATTAAGAAATAAATTGATATTGATTGATGATTTTGATGTCAAATTGAAAAACTCAATTCTAGCTTGATTGAATGGGGATGGATCGATATATTTTGATCGTTCCATGCCAATGCCATCAAGGAAGCTGAAGTCGAAGTGTATTTTGAAAAATGGCACAAAGCATTAAAAGCAAAGAGAAAATGCTGGTTCGGATCGAGGTTTTTTTTCAAGAACGTCTTGGGCTCTTCGGTGGAAGTAAGAACGATGACCAATCGGTATGATCGCAATGTGTCCGATGCAATTGTGTTGTCCGCGATTGTTGACTATGTTAATTGGCTATAAATGCACTTTAGATCATTTAAATTGGCTGATTGGCTGATGAACTCGTCAAATTTGCTGAGACACTAGTGGCCGGAGACGCTAATGACCCCAACCGTAGTTGGAACAATTTTTTACTTGGGCGATTTGGAACAAGTTGATGTTTCAATCCATTTTTCCAATTACAAGTATCAAGTTGCAATTAAAACAGGTCAAAATTCAAATTATACAAGCACTTTTTTTCAATAATTCACTAGAGGTTGGAATTGTTTCTATTTCTTCAAAATTGAAGGAAATATTTGATATAAAATATATCAAATGGAATAAATTTAATGATAAAATGTTTGGAATTAAATGTTTGTTATGTGTTCATTTTGTGCCTTCCTTGTCATCATTTTCCACAAACAATTTTTTGAATTTAGTGAATCTCCAAGAATCTTTCTCAAATTTCACCCGAACTGAATCATCGGCATTGTGTAAAGTGACAGCCGGGTAAATTTTTATTTCGGCGAATTTTGGCGGTAATTCGACTTTTCCTGAATTTTAATTATTTATAGAAAAAAAATGATATTTTTTATCATTTTAAAAAAATAATTTTTCGATTATTTTACCCAGCAATTCGCCATTACAAGTAGCAAAACATTCCCATTTTGAATTCGGATGACGGATTATGCCAATTCCAACAAAATCCTTTTTACGGAAATGTCCCTCAGCATTTCCAAATATTTTCTCTTCTCCATCAATCCAAATTCTTCCTTTGTTCCAAATTCCAATTGAATTAATCCTATATCCGATCGATTTGCCTTCTAATGGAAAATCGTCATCACAATATCCAATGCCTGCAGTCCTGAATAATAAATACAGGGTGTCCCTGGAAAAATGTCACTTTTTAAAATTGAATAACTTTCTTATTTTTGGATCAAACTGAGGCAAGTTTGGTATTAAAATGATCTACATTTTATAAGGATTTTTTTGACATATCATTTGGCAAGATTTGGTGTGATTTTATAAATTTCGTTTTTATTGATTTTAAATTAAAATGGTACATAAAATAAGGGAAAATGTGCAAAAACTTTAAAAATCCCACAAATAAAAATTAGGAAATCCATTATCAATGTAAACGAAACATATAAATCCATGGCATTTCATAAAAACTGGAAGAAACCGAAAAATAAGATGCCCAAACTAAAAAGAATTTCCCATTTTTAATTAAACATTATGCCAAAAAATAGAGAAAGATAACAGGGGAAAAGAAAGAAATAAAATGAAAAATTACGAAATCGTCTATGGATATTTTATTTTATTTTTTATATTAATAATAAATTATTTTATTGTTCACTTGTGTGGCTATTTTTTAAATTAATTCTAAAAAAATTCGCTTTAATAAATGAAATTTATAATGAAAATAATTTATGAGTTTAATTTTTTTAACTAAAATTTTAAAAAGGCCTAATTTGTCTAAATTTATATTCCAAAAGCCAAAACTCACATTCACATCCGATTCCAACTTCTTCTTGACGCGTGCCAATTCGGCTTTTGCCCGTGTTTCCTGCTCCAAAGCAGTTTGCATTCCCTCAATAATGCGTTGATGTGCCTTTCGGGTATTCTCAAATTCTTCCTCCTTCTCTTGGAGTCGTTTCTCAATTTCGGCACGAATTTGGGACAATTCCACCTGCATAAATTAAAGAAAATGCCATTTTTGATAATGAGTATTTTCGGCCATTTTTTTGACTACAAAAAGGCCATTTTTGGTAATGAATATTTGAAGCTAAATTTTTTGGCCATAAAAGTGATAATTTTGGAGGACAAATTTTTGGCCAAATTTCATGACCATAAAAATGTCATTTTTGGTAATGAATATTTTTGGCCAAATTTTATGGCCATAAAAATGCCATTTTTGGTGGCCAAATTTTATGGCCATAAAAATGCCATTTTTGGTGGCCAAATTTTATGGCCATAAAAATGCCATTTTTGGTGGCCAAATTTTATAGCCAAAAAAATGCCATTTTTGGTGGCCAAATTTTATGGCCATAAAAATGCCATTTTTGGTAATGAATATTTTTGGCCAAATTTTATGGCCATAAAAATGCGATTTTTGGTAATGAATATTTTTGTCCAAATTTTATGCATAAAAATGCTATTTTTGGTGGCCAAATTTTATGGCCATAAAAAATGCTGGTCAAATTTTTTGTCAAATTTCATGGCCATAACGAAAATGTGCCAAATTTCATGACCATAAAAAATGCCATTTTTGGTAATGAATATTTTTGGCCAAATTTCATGACCATAAGGAAAATGTGAGATCATTTAATTTCAATATATTTTCATTTTTTTGCCCACCTGTGTGCGCAACACTTTCCCCTCCTCCGCCTCCAATGCGGCTTCGGCCTCGTCCAATGCATGTTGCAATTCGTCTTTTTCTGCCTCCAATTGACGTTGCAATTTCTCCAAATCATTTACGGTGCGGTGACTATCCGAAACTTGGTCCTTAAAAAATTGTATTTTTGATTCGTTTTTAGATTATATTATGAATAGGAAGCGGATTTTTAGGTCAAAAAAATTAGAATAAATTGTGGTCGATTTCAGTTTGTGAAAATCAATGCAATTTAAAATATTGGGAATTTTTGCTCAAAAAAAAGGGGAGAAATCGAAAACTGACATTTTTAAAAAAATTTAAAACCGTGTTTTAAAACTGAAATGGTCTAAAAACTGACCACGATCTACTCTAGCAAAAATCTCAAAATAATTGCCTAGTTATTTAGGTTTTCCATTTTCAGTAATTAAAATAGTTTTCGGGAATTTCAAAAATAGGTAATTTTTGTCTTTTAATTGCATTTTTCTAATTAATTTTCCTTAATAAAAGTGACAAAATATGTGAAATAGTTCAAAAAATTACATCAAAAATATGAAATAATTGCTCAAAAATATTTATTTTGTGCTTTTCTCATCAAATCTGGTGCATAAAAAAATTGGGTAAAAATCCAAAAAATCCGTCCCATAGTAATGAAATCTTATAAAAAATATTTTTTCAAATAATTATAAATATAATTTAATTTATTTATAATTTTTAAGCCCTAAAAACAAATGAAATAAATTATTTTTAGCGATAATATTTTTCATAATTTTTTTAAAATTTACTTGTAAATCGCGAATTTCCATTCCCAATTGACGATTCTCGCGACGCAACCCTTCCACTTGTTCTTGGAGGGAATCCTGATTTGCGGCCAATCGATGGGCTTCCATCGCCTGATTTCGGGCCTCTCGTTGAACTGCGTCCAATTCGCTTTGCAAATCATCGGCTTGATGGCGCCATTCTTCGACCTGATTATTAAATATTAATGGAATTGGTAAATTAAAATAGCTTTTTATTCCAATAAATTTTTAATTTTTTTTTGTTTTTTTTTCATTTTTTATTCTAAATTAGTCCAAAAATATACAGGAAATTAAATTTTTAAAAATTATAATAAAAACAGAAAAATGATTGAAATGTCCGAAAAATTTTCCGAGTAAAAAATCTTTTTTGAGTCCATATAACGGTACTTATCGGTTATCTGTAGCTAAATTTGATTAAAAAAACACTTTTTAGGGTTGAAATTTTATGACCAATTTTGGGAGTAATATAGGAGGGTGATTTTTGAGATGAAAAATGCGGCGACAAATAAACGATATGTACCAATATAAATTGGCTAATAAGTCAGGTTTTTAAAGATTTAAAACCTATATAACCTTATAAACCCAAATCCCACATCCTATGGCTTAATCTTATCCCTGAACATAACACCTAATTGTGGCTAAGTTATATGGCAACAACACAAAAGATTATTTTTCAGTATGGAATAATATTTTACTGATACGTCCGGGGTCGATTCCACAATAGACAAAGGGCGGTACAAATATGGGCGATTCCACAATGGTACAAATATAAAGTTTTTGGCTTCTAATAAATCAGAAACTGGTTTTAGACCCCATAAACCTTATACCATTTTGTAGATCTCATCGAGACGCATCGAATGGTATATAAAAATGCTAGCTTTTGGCCCAAAATAAGAAAGTTTAAAACCAAAATCTGAAAAAAATGGTTTAAATGGTTTAATACTCTTTAATTTTTACCAAACCATTACAAATTATATACCATTCGATGCGTTTCGATGAGATCTACAAAATGGTATAAGATTTGTGAAGTCTAAAACCAATTTCTGATTTATTAGAAGCCAAAAACTTTATATTTGTACCATTGTGGAATCGCCCATATTTGTACCATTGTGGAATCGCCCATATTTGTACCATTGTGGAATCGACCTAGCACCTTACTGATAAATTCTTCAAGTCATTTTTTCTAGGAGAATTGAAAAAAAAACAATTTGACATTGGAATTATAGAAGCCTAAAATGTGTTGAATAATTTTATTCTTGCCTGTTTTTCATGGGCCCTTTGCCGTTTTTCCAGCTGATGTGCCTGTTGGCCAAGGGAATCCGCATCTGCTTTGGCCCCATCCGCCTCCGCCCCCAAGCGGGCTCTTTGCTTCTCCATTGATTGAAGACGGGCATTCACTGTGTCCAGCTCATTTTGCAATTCGGCACATTCGGCCAATTGCTTTCGGCGTAATTCATCCAATTCTTCGTCTATTTTTGTGAATTTTAATATGAAATATTAATATGTAGGGCACGGAATTTATATTCGTCAAGGACTGAAGCAATTTAATTATTTTGATATTAAATTAAAGAGTATACTATTGACTATACAATGAAATTAAATTTATTTAAATTGGTTAGATTTTTTGAAGCTGTGACCTTAAAATCTTTTAAAATGACCTTTACTATGAATTAGCAAACTTTTTTTTTTTTTTGGAGAATAACTCTACCTATTTTGAACCAATTTAAATAAAATTAATATAATTAGATAGCCAAAAGTCTGTTCTTTTATTTTATAACGGAATCTTTAAAATTATTTCAGTACTAAATGTAAATGAGTTATTCTAAACGGTGCCAAATTGGGGCATATACAGAAATCTATGAATGAATTGTTGAATATTAAAATATAATTAATTGTTTTATTAAAACTCACATCAATCGCATTGTGGACGGATTTTCCACGCATTTTTCGTCCACATCGAATCCTTGTTGTTGGAGAATGGAAATGAAATCATTTTGCAAATCGGCCAATGCCAATGGGTCAACATCGGCTGAACGGACTCGGGAGCCACGCAACGAATCGGAGCCACCATCGCCGGACATGCCGGAACGGACACGGACAGAGAGGCCAGGCTCTGGACGACGCGTTCGAATTGTGGTGGTTTCTTCATGGACTCGGGGTTGACCACCGCCTCCGCCACTCATTCTTTGCACCGTCGCATCATCCAATGGCTCCAACCGGAATTTGTAGCCTTCAGCGTCTCGACGTTTCAGCGCCTCACTGACAGATTGGGCAGCCTGCATTGGTGAACCAATCAGTGCAATCAATCCACGGTTGACCGCCTCTTTGAGTGGCACGGATTGGCCATGACCTCCTTTGGCTGGGATATAGCGACCCTAAAATATAAATAATATTAAAATAATATTGATTGAATTCTCACGTGTGAATCAATCAATCCCATGTTGATTGCCTCCCGAAGGGTCATTGTCTTTGAAGATTCCAAATCATGGAGCAACGAATCCGGATCAACCATTCTTTGATTCACCGCTGTGCCGAAGGGCAAATACAATCGAGTTTGTGGGTCCTTTAAATAATTGGGATTAAGAATAAAATTGTTTTATTAAAACTATTTTAAAGGAGCAGCACATCTTGCCGCCGAGTCAAACTTTTATAATTATTATTCATTTAGGACTGAACCAATTTTGATATTTTTAGTATCAAATTAAAGAACAGACTCTTAACTATCTAATATTAATAAATTTATTTAAATTGGTTCAGAAATGATGAAGTTAAAGCCAAAAATCGCTTAAGGTTTAATTATTCATTAATCCTTAGCAAAGGTTGTTTTAAATGATTTTATTATGACAATTTCATCAAATTTCAACGAAAATTAATTTAATTTCGATAACTAACAGTCTGCTTTTTAATTTGATACAAAAATCATCAAAATTGGTTCAGTCTTTAATGAGTTATTACTTATTATAAACGGCGACAAATTAGTGTGTATCCATTTCCCTCACCTGAATTCGTCCGGATCGTTCATCGAATTCATCGGAATTGATCACTCGCACCAAATTCCTGCCCTCTCCCTGTTCATCCTCACCGCCAACGTTCACTGTTCCCGTGTCAATTAATCCATGTTGGACGGCTTCGGCAATGCTCATTTGTTTGCCACTTTCCGGATCAGTGAATTGGTCTTGGGCAACGTCGATTAGGCCTTTGCCCACTGCTTCGGCAAATGTCATTTTGTCCACTCGCCGTAAATGTTCACCAATTTCGCGTGGAATTGTCCCATCATCGACGGCCTTTTGCAATGGCACAATTCGATCGGCCGAAATTTGAACGGTTTTTGCCCTTGGGTCAATCAATCTTGCATCCACCGCTTCAACCAAATTCATTTTCCTTCTTGACCGATGGTCCGTCAAACATGGCATTGTGAGGGCATGGAAAGTTTGTGAATCGATTAGGCCCCTTCGATTAGCATCCTCCAGTGTGATTCTTTCCTGCGTGATTGGATTCAGGTAGGCGCCGGCCCTTGTGTCGATTAGGCCTTCGGACAGTGCGGATGCCACCGGAACGGCATATCCCTTCCTGGGATCGTACACTCCATTTTGGGTGATTGCATTGTAAACTTTTCGGGTCAAATCCACCCAACTCAATTTTTCACCGGTGAATGGATGCCGGACTTCGCCAGTTCGTCCATCCACAATTCCAATGTCCACAGCGTGTTTTACGCTGATTTTCTCCCCAGTTCCTGGATGATGTACTCCGCTGGGCAGAGTTTCGGCCAAAGTCACATCCACAAGGCCTTGATTTGCGGCACTGCTCAAATCGATTGCTTCCCCGGTGCGTGGATGATTATATTTCAATTCGCGAATGTCCAAAAGTCGTTGGCGAATTGCCTCTTCCAACGACAGTTTTTCTCCCCTTCCATCCATGATGCCTTTGTTCACGGCCAACTCAATGTTTGAACGGAATGCGCTATATTCTTTTGTGCTTTGTTTGCCCTTTCGATCCACCCTGGCTAGGCCAAGCCTTTGGGCATCGGCCAATGACATCACTCGGCCATTTCGCATATCTTTGATTTGGTCAATGCCCACAAATTGTGCGTGCGGTTCCAATTCCACGGATTGAACTTGCGATGTGGATCGAACTTTTGTGCTCGTCTGCGTTGTCACCGGATCACCGTGGAGTTGAATTGTGAATTTCATGTTGCTGGTTGGGTCAAAATATTCGCCCTTTTCCAGGCCATCTGCCCCACGGATTACATTCACTTTCACTGTTTTGCCACCGCCCAAATCCACCATCCGTTCGTGTGGCCCAGTTTGGATGCCTCCTCCGAATGGGGTCATTGCTGTGCTTTGTGATGGTTGATTGAATGGGCTGCTGCCAAATGATTGGCCACTGCCAATTGGGCCGGATGATGTGGTTTGTTCACGTCGAAAAACTGATTCTTCGCTTCGATGCTGTTTTGGTTGGGTTGGCCCCGTTGGTGACCATGATGGGCCCCTGAGCGCACTTCCAAATGTGCCACTTCCTCCACTGGCCCCAAATGCATTTGAACCACCAATTCCACCTCCTTGGCTTGTTTGTGGCGAATGACTTCGGAATGGTTCCTGGGCATATGGGGTCAATTGCAATTTGCGTTCAACAAGTCTTGGCGAACCACCTGCAATCAATAAAAATTTAGTATCTAACAATTATTCAAGTTTATAACAAAAAGAATGAAGTAAATGAAAGGCCATTTTATCCTAGGTACCTCCAACTTGAATCACTTATAATTGCTCATTTATGACTGAACCAATATTGATAATTTTGATATAAAATTAAAGTTAAGAATGGTAAATATCTAATTATATTAATTTTATATATAATGATAGAGAATTGGTCAAGTTGTGCCAAAAATACTGATGAATAGTATTCAATTCATTGTAAAGGATAGTAGTTTAAAAGATTTTAAAAGCCTTGCTTCAAATATAATGAAACAATATTAATAAAATTAATATCATTAAATAAACAACTTGAATTTGACACTAAAGTTATCGAAATTGGTTCAGCGTTCAGTCCGTGGATGAGTTATTATAAATGGCGCCAAATTGGGCTGTTTCCTTTCGTTAAAAGAATATTAATTCTATAATTTCCACCACCCCTTCAAAAAACTTTATCCCTTATTAATTAATAAACGTACCGCTCCCCACAGATGTGCGGCTGGTTCGCCGATCCTCAAAAACCGACTCAATTGCCAGTGGTTCCTCCTTCACAAGGCCATTTCGTACTGCCGTGCCAAAATCATAAACTCTGTTTGTTTGTGTGTCTTTCACTGTTCCGGCCACATCATCCACAATATGTTGCTCAATTGCATCCAATAAACGTAATTCCTGCCCAATGGCTCGATCCACAATTCGAGTGCTGTACGGGTTCAAAAGACCTTTAAATTGAAGTAAATTAAAATCAATTCCCACTTCACAATTCACCTTTAATGATTAATTCCTTCAGGGTCATTTGCTTTTGCACATCCGGATGCGTGAATAGCCCAGTGGCTGGGTCAAATTGTTGATGTTGGACATAACGATTCAAATTGTATTCCATTGGTCCGTGTCCGGCACTGGGCACTGCCTCTTTCAATGCCACTTCCGAACGGGTATGCACCCGGACGGTAGTGTGCAGGGCATCGGCTGCATTTTCGGGCACTCCACCCGTTGGATAAATTCGATGAAGGCGTGCGGCTTCGGCGAATGAGTATCGTTTGTTGTCCGTTTTGTCCAAATAATATCCATCTCGAATGTTCACAATTCCCCATTTTTCGGCTTCAGCCAGGGAATATTCTCGACCAGTCAGAGTGTCCCTTGCCACAAGATCATCGGCTGAAATGCGGCCAGAACGAATGGCAGAATCCAATGGAATTCGTTCATTTGTGGCCAAATCAATGAAGGTTCCTTCATTTGAATCGAATGCCCAGGATTGTTCATGTTCTTCCACAACCTATCAAAATTAATATAATAAAATTATTTGAGTAAATTTATGTTAGAATTAGATGATATTCAGCAGAATGGATAATTTATTTGACCTGCCGAATAAATTAATGTAGTTGCTGACTGAATAAAAATGCGTATGGCAAAATAATTATAATGGTTTAAGAATTGGCCCTATATTCTAAAAATCATATACATTTGGATGGAGTTGGTCAAAACGCATCAAAGATATATATATTTCTTTTATGGATTGGTCAAAATTAAAATGGTATTTAACGGTTTAAATCGCTTTTGGTTCAAAACTAATAAGCTGGAATTGGTTAACCCAAGTCAAAACATTATTCAAATGATTTTTTCTTGACAAGATATCTATCATTCGAGTGTATAAGTTTTATGGTGTCGAATAAATTCCTGAATCATTACAATTTTTTTTCTGCATTTTCAGTAATTTATACAACAAATTAAATATTTCTCATTTCTGAGGTCAATTTATTTATCACTCACCGGTCTTCCAACTGGCCTGAATGCCACAGCTGGTCCAGCGGTCGATGAGAATTGGATGACTTTTTTGTTTTGCCCTCCACCAATGGTTGCCGGCGATTCTGGCTCCACATGTGCAATTCGTTCATCGATTGCCTCTTGCAATGTCATTCTTCGCCCATGATGGGTCACAAATCCATGTTTGTCCAAAATGCGTTGTTGCATTGCTTCATCCACGCTTAGATTTCGTCCTGATTGTGGATCTCGAATGCTGATTGAGCGTGGATCCAAAATGCCCAAATTGAATGCTTCCTCCAGGCTCAATGATTTATCCGTTCCAGGTGGATGCACAATGCCTCTGCCCAAATCCAAAAGCCCTTTTCTTTCTGCCTCCAAAACATGATATCCAGTTGCGGGCACTTCAATTGAGCCTTTGCCTCCGGTCACAGCACGATAGACACTGACGCCACCAGGGCCTCCAACTGCGGATGTTTCTGTGCGTTTCACCCTTTTGACGGTGTTCACAGTCTCTTGGAGTTCCTTGTCCGGATAAATTTTTGGTGCCAATTGTTGTCCTGTTTCCGTCACTGTTTCCTGTGTTCTCTCCTCAATGGTTGGCCCAACACCGGATGCACGGGATGGCACAATCCATTCACTGTTTGGATCGATCAAGCCCCGATGGAGGGCATCATCCAGGGACATATCTTGGCCACCTTAAATTTTAATTTCAGTTAAATATTTATTCAATTGTCAAAAACCAATAAAAATAATTCAATAAAAATTTTTATGAAAATAAAATTTTCTTTATTTTTCTGAATATGATAACCTAAAATTACCTTGTCGAAAGCGTTGTGTTCTCGAATCGATTAAGCCTTGGCGCATTGCCTCCGCCAATGTAACTTTAACTTGATCTTCGGCCAACGGTTGTCCTGGCCGTTGAATTCGTTTTGCCCTTTGTGGCCTCTTCTTCACGGGAGTCATCAATAATGGATGTACATCGAATAAGGCGGCTAAACGCATTGCTGCCCGAAGCGAAGTGAATAGCCCTCGATCGTAGGCTTCACGGACGGGCAATTCCCTTTGGGAGCGGCGATCGAGCACAACGCCTTTGTTGGAATCCACAAGACCTTTGGCAACGGCACGAATCAAAGAAATTTCGCCGCCAACATCGGAAAGGCCGGAAGGAGCAGTCAAAATATCTGCCAATGCTGAATCGATGAGGCCTTCGCGGACAGCATCGCCAATCATGAATGTTTGTTTGCTGCGTTGGTCTTGGATGCGTTCAGCTGATACCTGTGCGGGAAATGTAGCAGATAATAATGATTATATGTAATATGTATTAGACAATTGATTTAAATTTAAACCCCGATAAAATATATATTTAAAAATTGAATGATAATCAGAATTCTTTCCGGAATGAAAATCAGAATTGTTTCCGGAATGAAAATCAGAATTGTTTCCGGAATGAAAATCAGAATTGTTTCCGGAATGAAAATCAGAATTGTTTCCGGAATGAAAATCAGAATTGTTTCCGGAATGAAAATCAGAATTCTTTCCGGAATAAAAATCAGAATTGTTTCCGGAATGAAAATCAGAATTCTTTCCGGAATGAAAATCAGAATTCTTTCCGGAATGAAAATCAGAATTCTTTCCGGAATGAAAATCAGAATTGTTTCCGGAATGAAAATCAGAATTATTTTCCGGAATGAAAATCAGAATTCTTTCCGGAATGAAAATCAGAATTCTTTCCGGAATGAAAATCAGAATTCTTTCCGGAATGAAAATCAGAATTGTTTCCGGAATGAAAATCAGAATTCTTTCCGGAATGAAAATCAGAATTATTTTCCGGAATGAAAATCAGAATTCTTTCCGGAATGAAAATCAGAATTCTTTCCGGAATGAAAATCAGAATTGTTTCCGGAATGAAAATCAGAATTCTTTCCGGAATAAAAATCAGAATTGTTTCCGGAATGAAAATCAGAATTCTTTCCGGAATGAAAATCAGAATTCTTTCCGGAATGAAAATCAGAATTGTTTCCGGAATGAAAATCAGAATTCTTTCCGGAATGAAAATCAGAATTGTTTCCGGAATGAAAATCAGAATTCTTTCCGGAATGAAAATCAGAATTCTTTCCGGAATGAAAATCAGAATTCTTTCCGGAATGAAAATCAGAATTCTTTCCGGAATGAAAATCAGAATTGTTTCCGGAATGAAAATCAGAATTGTTTCCGGAATGAAAATCAGAATCCTTTCCGGAATGAAAATCAGAATTATTTTCCGGAATAAAAATCAGAATTCTTTCCGGAATGAAAATCAGAATTCTTTCCGGAATGAAAATCAGAATTCTTTCCGGAATGAAAATCAGAATTCTTTCCGGAATGAAAATCAGAATTGTTTCCGGAATGAAAATCAGAATTCTTTCCGGAATAAAAATCAGAATTCTTTCCGGAATAAAAATCAGAATTCTTTCCGGAATGAAAATCAGAATTACTTCCGGAAAGAACTTAGAAATCAGAATTTTTTAATAATTCGGTATAATGTATAGTCTGAACTCTGAAATAATGAAACTTGAACCATAAATCGTTTAATTTCCAAAAATGCTCCAGGCTAATCGGAATAGATTAAATAGGTAAAATTAAATTTATTTGAATAATTTCGTAAAAGTTATGTTCCTAAATTCAAATACCCTAGGTAATTTAAAATTAATTGAAAGAATAATTTAATGAGAATAAATGAAAGTTATCTTTTCCCCATATTTACTTGAATAATGCCGGCATCAGCCGCCTCATTGAAGGTCAAATTTGTGTTGGCTTCTGTATTTCTGATGCCTTTCACATCGAAAATTGTGTGTCGTGCTCGTCTTGTCAACAATCCTTTGTGTTGTGCATCACGCAAATCCAGATGGAGTCCATCCAATTCGATTCGACCTTCCGGAGATAATAATCCACGTTCCAAAGCATCCGCAATCGAGAGGATTTCTTGGTCCTGTTCTGACACAATATGCCGCACATCCGGGTCCAAAAGGCCGGCATTGATTGCCTCCAAAAGGGTGAATCGATTTCCTCGATCCAAGAAATGACCACTGCTGTCGTATTGACCTATTTCCATCACCTTGATTTAAATAGGATAATATTAATTTAATTTTAATTGAATATTATTAATTCACCTCAGTCAATGTCAATGGCTTTTGGATGAGCCCAAATTGATAGGCCTCACGCAAGCTCATTTCGGCTCGACTCTGCAAATCCGTGTATTTTCCGGTCCTTGGATTCAATGCATGCGCCAAAACTGCTTCAGCCACTGTGACACGTTGATTGATTCCAGTATTGACGCATTCTCGCACATTGTCCCGGACAAGGGGCCTTTGGCGATCCAAAGCATCACGAAGAGTGAATTTTTCACCTATTTGCAATTGGAATATTCCATAAAACATTAAAAGCTTACCAGATTGACCATGGCGATCGACAAATTCGCCAGAATGTGCATCAATGTAGCCATCCTCAATGCAATCGGACAAACTCAATGCCAACAATGGTTGGCCACTTGGGAATTGAATGTAGCCATTGAGGAGGGCATCCCGAAGTGGGATTGGGTCCTGCACATATTTTCCACGGAATTGGCCAGTTTGTGAGTTCAAAACACCTGGAAAAGTGTTAATTGGATGATATCAATTTGGCCTTTCCAACAATAAATTCATCGAATTTAATTAATCGATTATTGACCGAAAAGTTATAGTTATAGTCAAAAACAAAAATTTTATGTAAATATGATCGTAATAAAATTTCCCCAATCAAAGATTCCAAAATATTTTGACAAATTAAAAATAAAACATAATTCAATCTTTTACCATTTTTCAATGCCTGTTCCAATTCCATTGGTGGCAATTTGAGTACGCCCATTTTGATGAGTCGATGTTGCACATCAGTTGGGCAAATGTGCCGTGAATCATAGAGTGAAAGTAATTCGCCTGTTTTTATGTCTCGCAATTGCCGTGAATCCGGATCATAAAGACCAATTTGGATGGCCTCCATCAATGTTAATTCTTGACCGGTTTCTGGATGCCGAATGCCATGGCGGCCATTCAAAATTTCCGTAATATTTTCGCTGATCAAACCCATTTCGGCCTTAAAAAATCGATAAATATGCTAATATAGAATATTTTAAATATGTTAATATTAAATAAATTTAAAAATATTTTCGTACAGCTTTGTCCAAAGAAACACGTGAACCACTGACAATATCAAAGAATTCGCCCCCACTGCTGAGGTCCAATAATCCTTGTCGAATTGCCTCAACAAATGTGAGGATTTCGCCGGTTTGTTTGTGCAAAATGCCTTCCATTTCATAGAATTGTGTTTTGGTGACTGTTTCCTGGGCAAAATAATTACAAAATAATTAAAAATTATTTTAATTCATTTAAATTTGTTTTTGATTTTTAATTGGGGTTAATTCCATTTAATATTATACTCCTAAGATTTTAATTTCCTCTCTGCCCCAAAATTGAAGGCAAAAGAAATATACTGTATAAAATCCGAAGGCATCCATCAATTTTCTCATTTCCCTTCATTTTCAATCAGTGAAAAACAAAAGAGAATGTAAATGTGAATATGACTGAAGGCATTTCCCCCAGTCATCATCTATTCCCTTACGATGATTTGATGGATGGAATAAATTCCATTTTTTACATACTTCTTGGAACATTTGTGGCTCATCTTCGTGTTCCGCAATTCGCGGTGGTTGTGGCACTTCTTGGACAATTTCGAATGGTTCAGCCTCTTGATGGGCAATTTGCTCATGGACTTGGGCTGCCTGAAATTATGGTCAAATTTATGAATCAAAATTCCCAAAAATTCCACATTTTCGTTAGGACAAAATGAACAAATTTAACCTTGAGAAAAAAAATTTTTGGACAATTTTCTTTTTTGGTTAGACGAATATTTTTTAGTCGCTGCATATTTTTTAGTATTTTATCGCATTATATTTTGTTTTAATTTTTCAAAGCTTTGAAAAAAATTAAGAATTTTCAAGGCAAAAATTCAAATAATAACGAAAATAAATTTAATAAAAAATAAAATTTATAAAAATGGCACACAAAAAAGGTAACAAAAACTTCTTTAATTTAATTAGCCTAAGGGAACCTAAACTTGGATTTGGATCTGAGAAGATATAAGATTTTAGCCTAATAATTTCTCATTTTTGCAAAAAGGAAATGAAAAATCCATCAAAAATCACCGAAAAATATTGGTTTTTGTACTTTTTTTTTCTTAATTAGTCAAAAACTCAAAAAATTGATGCAATTTAGGGAAAAAATTATTAAAAAAAAAACAAATTCACTCAAAATTGGCAAAAAACATGATAAAAAATGAAAAAAAGCTCACAAAATTGAATAATAAATAAGCCAATTCAAATTCATTCTAACTGACCTTCATTTGTTCATCCCAACGCCTTTTCCTCTCCTCCTCTTCCCTTCTCCACCGTTCCGCTTCTTCGGCCGCTTTTCTCCTTCTTTCCTCATCCTCCCTCCGGCGCTTTTCCGCCTCTTCTTCCGCTTCACGTAATCGCCGCAGGCGTTCGGCTTCTTCTGCGGAACGCCGTGCGGATTCGGCCGATTCCCTTTCGCGCCTGAGTCGATCGGCTTCTTCCAATGCTTTTCGTCTGGCTGCCTCAAATGCTCTTCGTTTTGCCTCTTCTTCTAGCCGAATTCTTTCCTCCTCTTCCTGGAAATTGATGAAAATGGCAACAAAAATAAATTGGCAAAAATTTGAAAAAGAGGAAGGAAAAAATGAACGAGGCACACGGCATCACAAATTTTGGAAAATTTTGACGTAATTTAGGGCAAAAAAAGGAAAGGAAAAAAAGTTTGAACGAAACTTTTTAGGCCAAAAAGGAATCAAAAGGATAATTGGTTTGGTCCATTTTTTCATAAATCTAATCTTTTCTTTTATAAATAAAGTAAACAAAAAGGGTCAGAAATTTTTAGTCTATCCATAATAAAAATAAATATATTTAAATCTAATTTTTATAAAAAATAATGCCTAATAAATTTTTGGTAAAATAATTCGATGGCACACACAAAAAAGCGGAAAAATATAGATAAGCTTTTCTGCCGTAAAAATTTAAAATAAGCAAAAAGAACGGAAATTATTTTGGCCTAAAACGAAACGGAAAACACAACAAATTTCCCATTTTTCAGAGAATTTACCTTTTTTCTTATTTGTTGGGCCAAGCCGTCGACTCTGATGTGAATTTGATTTAAAGCCATCCATTTTTATTGATGTTTTCTTCTTCTTTGATTGTTGACGATTTTTTATATTCAAATTAATTGTGGCCACTAAATAAGGATTAGCTGGCGAAATAGCGAGCATATGGTAGCGATGGAAAAATATAATAATTTGAATAATAATATGGACCGAATTTGGCCATAAAAATATTGAAATAATGCGCAATGTAATTTTCTAATCAATTATTCGAATCAGCAGTAATTGAATGGAAATTTTAGGGTCAAATGAATTTGTGGATTCATTCATTTGAAAGAAAGGGGTAAAATCCAAATTCCAAACATACAAGTAAATATTCCCCAAAATTTATTTTATTAGTATAAGCATTTTAGTGTTTTGTGCATTCTTTATCCGATTAATAGAATTTTTATAAATTTTTAATAATTTTTATTCTTTAAATGTTGGCCATCACCAAAAAGGAGACACCAAAGCCAGCAACCATTAGCAATTTGAATGAGTGAAAAAAAAGAAATAAATAAAATGAAAATGGACACACGGCACAGCAAAAAATTTTATAATTTTTTTCCTTCGAATCGGAAATTTGTCGCCGGCTGGCCCAACATTTTTATTTTATATTTTTTGTTAAATTATTGTGCTTTGGTGAATGGTGAGTGCAAAAAATTGGTGAAATGAGAATTAAATAGGGAAATATATGTCGGGCATTTGTAATGGCCAAAATTGTGGGATTCTGTGTCAACATTTCCCCATAAATAATGGAAAAGGGAATGGCCAAAGGCAAAAATCAAAATTTTGCCAATTGTTTGGCCAATCAAAATTGATTTTAGCTGAACCGACCTGTTGTTTTCGGCGCCAATTCTGGATCAAAACATTCACAATATTCTTTCGTTCCAAAATCACCGAAGAAAGTTGGGCAAATCGACGGTTCAATGCCTCCAATTCCTCCGTGACAATTTGGGCACCATTCTTCGGCTGTGGAACTTGGCGACGGAATTCCTCTTTGATTTGTTGGCCGTGGAATTGGATGGTATTGTCATGGTATTGGGCCAATTTGATGTCATAACTTCTGGCATCCCGAATGAATTTGCCACCTTCCTTGTTGATATTCTCAATTGTGGCCGTATGTTCTTGCAATTGGGCATATTCCGCTGTCAATTGGTCCAATTGGCCTTGCAATTCTTCTGGCCGTAATTCCTCAGGCCGACGAAGACTGTTGATTGTGGCCTCCACCCGATCCAACCATTGAAGTTCCTCATCGTATTGAGACCGGTAAACCATTTGAGTTTGTTGGGCCTCTTCGGCAACACGGAGTCGTTCGGTCACTTGGCTGTTCACATTGTCCCAACGGACGGTCAAACTGGTCACCACTTCCTCCAATTGATCAACGTCCGGATGATGTTGAACGCCCAGCCGTGTGCGGGCCACATGCGAACGGATTTGTGCCGTATCTTTGTTCAAATTCTCCACAATGCTTCGTTGTTGTTGCAAAACCATATTCAATTCGACCAATTGGGCATGCACCCCACGAAGGCGTTCCAATGCCGCCGGCATATCATCAAAGGAGGAAAGTGTGATTTCATGCCTTCGCACAATGTCCGTCACTTCATCCACACTTTTCAGCACATTTTCCAATGCTTTCAGCCGTTCCACGTACATTCGGCAAAGGTCCCAAATTTCTTCCCATCTCGAAATCATCAAATCATGTCTGGCCCTTTGATTGGGCGTTGGATTGGGCAATTGGCGGAATAATTCCTTCACATTTGATACATCCACATCCAGGGCCTTCAAAAATATAAATTAACGGCAATGCAATTATTGGTATATATGTTACTGTTATATTGGAAATTGACTAATTTAATAATTAAATAAATGCTGGACTAGCTAATTTTGGAAATCTCGGATTCTAGATTTGTACCGTTTTGAGAACAAGTTAATTAAATTTGGTATTGTCGATTTAATCTTCAAAATTTCAATTTCAGACCCGAAATAAGGCCTAGGCAAAAGTTAGTAAGCTAAAACCGGTTTGGGTTTAAACAACAGTTTAGATTTTCAAAATGGTCAGATCGGTTTTAAATTAAAATTTTATAGACTAAATTGACCATTCCGTGTTGAATGAAATGATTTTCAAGTCTTTAGGCCTAGATACCACCGAGATTTCCAAAATTAGCTAGCCCAAACTTTAATTAATTCCCGAATTAGCCAATTTCCAATATTATCTGCGAAATATATATGTTAATTTTTTAATAATTATTTTTTGCAAATTTAATTCAAATTCTCCCATTCCAACCCAATTTTCACCTGCAATGCATCCTCAAATATTTTATGTTCCCGAATTTGATGTTCCAATTCGTCCAAAGTATTCGGAATTCGGATTTGTGCCCTTTCGCTCAACACTTTCCATGCTTCCTCGAATTTTCGGATCAATTCTGATGCGGCATGGTCGAATTCATTGGAATAGTCCGGTTCCGGTCCTCGTTGGGCACGACCCAATAAATCGTAGAAATGCTCATTTGTAAGGCGCAATTCCTCCTTCAATCGTCGGGCCAATGGATCGTTGGGGTCCAATTCAGCCAAAAGCTTATTCACATCCTCATTCAATGCTTTGATTATTTCATCGCGTTGGTCGGGTGGAATTGACAAAAATGTGTCCAAATCCCAGCCACGCACAGTGCGCATTGTGTTCAAAACCATGTTATAGCGAACCTAATTAAATATTAAATTAATATATGTATATAATGGAATAATATTAATTTACATTAATGCTTTTATGTCGAAAAATATTATATTTTTGAATCCATATGGCCATAACCCATAACTAGATATTAGGATTTGGTTTAATGTTCAGCAGGATAGCTTCAGGGCTAATAAGAATAGGTAGGTAGGGATTTTATAAAGAAGTCCAATTTGTCTATATTTTTTAGCCTCTAATTATTTTTCATCGAGAAAGAATTTATGTAAATTCAGTATCATTTTTTTTATGTTCCTTAACTGACCAAATGATGTTTTCGATCCCATGTTTTGCGCAATTTCTCGAATTGTCCATGCAATCGACTTAGCATATTGGCCAAGCGAGGATCGGGTGGAGGAATTCGGAATACCACGGATGGAACATTGGCCTCAACACCGTCCATTCCACGGACACGCCATTGCAATAAATCATGATTGTCCAAAAGAGTGCATTCATCGCCTAAAATCAAAAATTGACCATAAAATTAATAAAAAAAAATGCTATCACCTAAATTAATGATAAATAAATGAATTAAATTAATTAAGAATGCCACGGACTTTGCCGAATGTGAATTTCCTTGCTTTTGTATTCGCACAAAGCAATCACCGGAATTGATCGGCCAATGCGTTCGCCACGTTGCCAAAGGGGCGAAATTTGTGCGCACCGTTCGGTCAAGGAAAGTAAGCGAGCATGCAATTGTTGGATATGCTCACGGACAGAGTCCAATTCACGCAACATTCTTTCGCCTTCATCCAGTGAGAAATCCGTTCGATTGTATGCTTGGTCCAAGTGATTCTTTAAAAAAGATGCAAAAATTATAAATTAATATATTTAAATTCAATTCATATTCAATGAATTAGAATTTTGACGGAATTTCAAATTTCGCATTAATTTTTCTCAAAATGTTCATTTAGATTAAATTTTTTCCTAAAATTTTATAGAATAATGAAGCCAAAATATGAGAATGAATTGGCAATAAACTTACCAATTGTTGATGCATTTGTTGTTCAACTTGATCGGATTCCTCAATGAATGCTTTGGCATTGTATGCATCACGCAAATGACCTTCAAGGCATTTGCTCAAATTCAGAAGCCAATCCCATTGATTTTGCATTGTTCGCAAATAAACCTAATAAATTGGTCAATAGCCAATAATGCAATAATGGCTCACTTCAATGACTTCCCCGGCCGGATGCCGTTGATTAATGAGTGCGGCACCTTGATTGTGCACATCGTTGAATTGTTTTTCGTGCAATTCAATTTCATGAAGCAACTGAATTTGGAATAAAATTTTGATGAAATTTTAAATAATAATTTGATTGATTTTTAGGTAATTATTTTTATTTTTCCATTTAACCTCAATCTCCTAAGTATTACAAAATAACGAACTTGTTTGAAATAATTTTGCAGCATTGGAATGTCCAAATGTTGAACATCACTCCAATTTCGAGTCACTTCCAATTCCTCTCTTTCATGGATCCAAACCAATTCAAGTTGTGCCGCACGGATAAAGGCGATTAATGAATCCTAAAATTTAAACATATTTGAATAGAAATTTAGTAATAGTATTTTGATTCCGATTTGCGATATTTATGAATTTTTGACTTCTAAAAATTTGCATTTTTAAAATTAATTGAAATTTTCGTAAAATTTTATTTTCAAATCCACGATTAGGAAAAATTAAGTTGAAATATTTCATTTTATATTTAAAAAAAATTGAAAATTGAACAGAAACTGACCAAATCGACCATTCGGCCAGCGGAAAATTCCCGAAGTTGCTGATATTCGGATTCGAGAATTTTCAAAAGTTCACAATAATCGTAGGAATCCTTGGCAGAGACTTCAGCCTGTAAATGAGAATAAATAATTTGAAAAATTAAAACAATTTTCATACATTTTTATAATAATTTATTTGATTAGACAATTTTAGAGTAACTGTTCTATGCCATTTTATTTTATAGAATTGACAATTGAGTTCGAAAATATTATTTAATAACATTTACAACTCTCTCAAATTTTAATTAAGCCTACATTCTTTCTTGTTGAATTCTGGAATTAAAAAAATATGCCCTAAGAGATTCATCAACTTTTCCTTTCCTTTCCACCTAAAATATACTGTATCAAAAGAAGGAAAGAGAGTGATTTTTGAATGTTTCCCTAAGTCACCTCTTTTGAATAAATTTTTGAATGCAAAAGGCTATCATCATTTTCTATGGAATATTGCGAAAATGTGAATTCATTTTTCTTCATCCTTTTCGTGTATTTCTAATCCATCCAATTATTTTAATATTTATATTATTAAATTGGAAGACATGTTAATTAAAAAATAGTTATTAACAGGGCAAACCTGGACAGAGGTCATTCATCAGTTTTTGTGTGATAGAATTGGACAGATTAATTATTAATATGGTTGGTTATATTAATAGTTAGGGTAGAGAATGTGCGGAAAAAATAATGTTTTTTGTTAGTGCCATTGTTAAATATTTGTGTTAAAAATGAACAAAAAATTGTGGATTTGAATTAATTTAAATTTGAATTGATATTATATTTTAAAATGTGCAACATTTATTTAATATTTGTTAATTCAATTCCCATTAATCTGTCCACACAAAAAACCACACAAAACTGTGAATGAACCCACTGACCGAGGCAGCCGTTGCCATCCCAGGTCGGACCTGTCTGGCAATGCATTCATCGACTGTTTGCCGAAAGTCTTGAATGTCTCGGTTGTCCAATTTGTGTTGTTCAAACATTTGCTCCAAAACTTCCAATGTTTCACTGAACTGCATTGTGTTCAATTTGTACTGAAAAAAACAAATAAATTATTTAGTTGATTTTGGTTACCATTTTCTCTCGGACCCATTGGATGGCATCCTCCACCCGACGGAACGCATTGCCTTTGTGCGCTTGTGAAGTTGTTGAGGAAAAGCGTTCAATGTATTGGCCTTTGCCACGGCCAATGCCCAACCGGACCATCAACCCATCTTCTAGACGGCCCAAATAGGCGGTGCGACGTTGCTCAAGACCAAGAACTCTGCGAAAATTTTTTAGGATGCATTTTCCAAAAAATTCAAGGAAATTAAATTTCAATTTTTCAATCAAATCAATAGAATTCATTTCAATTGTCAATAAATATAATGCTCACTGGGTAAAATTGGTTCTGAGCTCCCAGATTCAAAATCAATCAAATGATATACCAATCGACGCGTCTTGACGAGCTGTATCCGAAAATACAAGAAATTTCAGCGCGCTTGCGCTTTTGGCCAAGTTATGGCCATTAAAACTATTTTCCCATAAAAGTGCTTGGTCCCCCCTATGGGTCGAAAATTTTTAAATTTTTTTCACGGCCATATTATAGCTCATTCGACGCGGCTCGGAGAGCAGATTCCGAATCTGTGATTGGTTTTGCGTAACACTGAAAGAGAAAAAAAGTTATGGCCATTTTTTTCTCGCTGGAATGTGTTGGAACTGCGGAGGAATGTAAGAGTGGACTCCGGAGTGTGCGTAGCCGAAGCGCGGGAACTGGACGAGCTTGTGGCGAGCGCAGCGAGCCACAAGCTCGTCTGGTCGCGCGGAGGCGGAGCACACGGAGGAGTCCACTCTGAAATGCCCACCGGAGCAGTTCCAATCCGTATTTCCTTTGCGCGACTGTAAATTTTTTATTTTTGAATTTTATGCGAAAACGATTACAGATTCGTATTCAGCTCGTTGAGGCGCGTCGTTTGAGCTATAATATGTCGATATAAAATTTTTTAACGTTTTCGACCCAAAGGGGGGCCCTTCACTTTTACGATTTTTTAATGGCCATAACTTGGCCAAAAGTGTAAGCGCGCCGAAATTTTTGGTATTTTCAGACTCAGCTCGATGAGCTCTGTCGAATGGTATATCATTTGATTGATTTTGAGTCTGGGAGCTCAGAACCAATTTTTCCGCTCACTGTTTTTGGAAGTCGCCAGCATCTGGATGGCGATGTTGTCGCAATGTTTCCACATCCATAAAGAATTCATCAATTGGCGGTTTCAATGCGTATAAATCATCGACAATTTCGCGAATCTGTCGCTCCAAAATTTCCACACGTTCTCCTCGTTCGGCTGCAGCATCCACCGCATCGATTCGTGTCAAAATGTGGTCCAATTTTTCGTTGGTGATTCCAATGCCTCGAGTCAAACGGGAAACCAAATCGTCCAAACTGCCCTATACCAATTGAAAATGGGGAATTTGGAGATGGAAAGATTTCTTCCCCTATTATTCAAGAGAATAATGAAATTGGCTTAAATGGTTAAAGTTAGTGATTGCCTTTTTTTATGTTGGAATTTTTAACAGCTGTTATAAAATTCTAATCTAATTGTTTAAGCTTCTCAATAACGTTCCAATTATTTTAACTTAAGCTAAAAGTTGTGTGAAGCGGCAAAATGCTCGAATTAATTTTGACAATAGATGGATTTGAATGAGATTTGCGATTAAATAAGAATAATATTGATGAGAGGCCAAATTGCGAGCCAATTCCGGATTGCTTGAAACCTTTGGTTCATCAACAAGTCGATTGTGCAACATGGAAATGTAAGTGATCAATGACCGTTCATCGGGACTATCCACATCACAAACATCCTCAGGGTCCAACAATTTTGCAATTTCATATTCTCGCTCAAATGTGTCAAACGCAAATCGAAGGCGCTCCCGTGGCGTGGTGGATTCAGAAAGCTGAAAATTAATAAATAATAATTTATTATCCTAGTGCGAAATTAATCAAAATTAATAATCAGAATTAAAAATCAGAATTCTTTCCGGAATGAAAATCAGAATTGTTTCCGGAATGAAAATCAGAATTCTTTCCGGAATGAAAATCAGAATTCTTTCCGGAATGAAAATCAGAATTCTTTCCGGAATGAAAATCAGAATTCTTTCCGGAATGAAAATCAGAATTCTTTCCGGAATGAAAATCAGAATTCTTTCCGGAATGAAAATCAGAATTCTTTCCGGAATGAAAATCAGAATTAGTTACTTGAATGATTTAGCATTAAACAAATATTCTATTTATCCTTGGATTTTTATTCCCATTTTGTCCCCTTTTATTGGATTAATCCAAGAAAATTTATTTACTAATTTTTTAGCCAAAAATATAAAAAATTTGCCTTCTCCCAATTGACCAAATCTGGGCGAAAATGATGCAAAATGGCACAAAATGCGAGGCCATCCTTCCAACTGGCAGAAAAATTTGTGACATTAACACCCGGATAGCCGGCAGTGATTCGACGGGCCCAAGCTAAAAGAGCTTCTCGTGCTGTCAATGCTTGGGTTTCAGCCGATGGCTGTTGTTGATGCCGTTGTTGATAAACCGATTCCGAGATCTGCACATTTTGAATGGGCAAAATAGTATGAATTTATTTAGAGATATTTAAGATTTTTTGAATGAAAAAAGAATGAATAGAAAAATTATTAAAAGATTGAAAAAAAGTTATGAATAAAAAAGAATAAAATGATTGAATAATAGAATTGAATGAAATGCTCGCGCAATTTGCCGCCTCATTTTTTGCATAATTTTGACCAATTTAGAATACCCCAAAAAGTGGCATTCATCCCTTCGCGCAAATTTCTTACTCTCTCAATTGCAAGTCCACTGCTGCTCCATTGATCCAAACGTGCCCTTGAGCCTTCCTTTGCTCCGGCGCCCAACATTCCCATTGAGGCACCCCTCTTTTGGCCCTTTTGCACTTTTCGCTCAAAATGTTCCTTCGTTTCCCAACTTGTGCTCTCTTGGAAGCCATGTGCGCCGGTGGCTGCATCGTAGAAATGTTGCCGCTCGGTGACGGCACCCGGCGGTGGCACACTGCCCGAATGATGTTGACTGCTGAATCCATTCCTGTATTCGCCTCCTCGACTTCGACTCCGTTCATGGAATTCGTCGGCTCTTTTCAAATGTTGTTGTGAACCCGAATGATGGACTCCGTTGCTGCGTTGGCCTCCGGGTGGAGGAATGCCACCACCGGTTGTTTCCCTATATTTACTGCTGTGGTAATAGCCACCATTGGCGCCGGGCGGAGGCATCCCTCCTCCGTTCATTGCGCCCTCCGATCGGGATCGACTGTATTTAGAAAGATGGTGGTTTTGGTTTATCTTTGTACTGTGTTTAAGGTCTATTCCTAAATTTATCTCGGAATCAACATAAAATCCTTTTTTTCTATTAGGTATTTCCTCGATAATGTACCTGTAGGAATATGAGCCACCCCCGGGCGCTCCTTGACCGGATCCATGTGAATCATGTTTGTGTTTTCGTGTGTACTTTTGCAGGACTTTATACATCCTACTGCTGTTGGATTGTTTGCGTTTTGATGGTTTTTTGTTGTTTTTGCCTAATTATATTTATGTTTTCTCGATGTTCAATGATTGAATAGAAATTTTATTCTTAATTTGTGTGTGCCTTCTGAATGAATTTATTTAATTTTGTGATGGCACAAATTTGTCAATGAATGGGAAAAAATGGGATAATGTAAGATACATCCTTTTTAAATTATTTGCAAATTACTCCAATTATTTCCTTCGAAAATGCTGATAGAAATGAATATTTAATGACAAATTGTGTCGGTTAAGCCATGAATTAGCAGTAGAAAATAAAAATGTTTTTATTTCTCTTATTAGCGCGCATTTACCCTTAAAGTTGGGAAACTAAATTAATTGGCCACATAATTAATGAAATGAAATGTATTTAGAATGGAATAAAAGGGAAAGGGTTTCACATTGCGTTTCGCCACTGGTTTTAGTTTCACGCAATCCTGTTCAAAATGTGCGGTGGAATATTGCTTTCTTTTCCAACAACTTTGCTTTCTGTTCATTCAATCATCCATCTTTCCCTAAAAATGGGCAAACCCCAATTGAGTAAGAAATTCACACAAATTAAATGTAATCAACAGCCTAATCAGATCAATTGCGGGAAGCAAATTGTGGGGGGTAATCAACTATGCAAAATGTAAATGAAGCAATCAAGCGAAATTTGTACGAATGCAATTTATGTGAAATGCGATCAGCAGAATGGAGGAAAATTATTACAATAAATATAACCAATTTAATTAGCACATTATGGCCTTGTTTCAAAAATGATTTTTTGCATGCTTCTATCAATATTATTGAATGAAAAACCGTTCACATGCGTATAAGCCAAAAATGTGGACACAATTTGTATAATGGGATCAGCGCATTCAATAAGCCTTTCCTCTTTTAGCTTATCCGGTTGTCTTCGCCTCGCCAATTTCTTTTTGGCTGCATGTTTTTTTGTAAGCAAAGGATGGTTGAATTCCTTTTGGTCAATTCCTGCTCCTCTTTGGCGATTCAATTTTTTGTACACCAAAATTGGCGATGCAGCGTTTAGGCGAACAAAGCAATGAGCCCACGCATTTTCCGCTTCCCCCTTTTGTGCGCGATTAGTTGGCCGCATATTTGAATGAATGGAGGGAAATGTGGGGCCCTCTGATGAAGCATTTTGGGCTATGCTTCCCAACACAAAGCTAAACTTCCTCTGACTAACAAAGGTCCAAATGCGCAGTTGCTTCACCGTCATTAATTCATTTATATATCGGAATGAGGGAAAGAATTGGAAGAATAATGATTGAAAAAAAATGTTGAGGTCGGAAATTAGGCAAATCAATTGGAATGGACCAAAAAGGGGGATATTTAAAATCTAAACCGAACAATATCCAGACTTAAATATTTATTGGTCGTTGGTAATGAGATTATGGCAGGATTGAATTAATTCCCAATTACTGCAGAAAACCTTTTTTAATATGTTTCTAACCATCATTTTTGATTCCCTACTATATATTTGGTCAATATCCCGTGCAAAGTTGCGCACAACCTTCCCTTTTGTGCGCAGCAGGGTGCAGCAAACAAACATCATTCTGGCTCCCTATATCCCCATATCCAAATATCAAGTGTATTTTTGCACGCTTTTTTTATGAAAAAAAGAATATATAAAAGGGTCTTAAAGGCAATAATGGGACTTTCTTTTAATACAGTAATAAAATATTATTGTAATGGAAAGGGAAGAATTTAAAAAATCTAAAGGAGTGGATGAGAAAAATGCGCGAATCAATGGCAGCCCACCTTGGGCTCCGGCTGGGGATTTGCAATTTGAAAGAAAGAGGATATTAGGGAATCTGACTATTGGGACAGGCTTATTCCCTTTTCCGTCCAACTTTTGGCCTTCACCCATCGATTCCAATTTTTCGACGCCTCCTTTGATGAGGGAGCATTTTTGACCGCGAGGGCCTCCCATTAGAAAACAGCCACAACCAAATCGAATCGATATGAAGAGAGGCTAAATTTGAATTAATTCCATAAATTAACCAATAATTAATTAATTCAATTTATAAAAAGATTTGCTCTTTAATCTATCCCGAAATATTGAGATCAAGATCACACAAATTTGGACAAATGTTTTTTTAAATTCTTTTTAATAAGAAAAAATGACCAAATTGCCTTTTTTGGTAAAGGACTAAAATGGAATTAATTTGTAATTTCCCCTCATTCTCGTAGTTCACAGTTGGAAATTGTGTTTGGGAGAAGAATTGATGAAAAACCATAAAAAGCAAAACGAGGAAAAACTGGTGGAAATTGTGACAAATGAATTGAAATCATTTTATTTGAGGGAAATTGGTTGAATGGTTGGTGGAAAATGAATCAAATTGTGAGAACAAAAAAAAATAATTTAATCTTTTAGAAATTGTACACATTTTATTCAAAATTTTTGCCTAAATATCTCAATGATTTTGAGAATTTAAACAGAATTTTTTAAATTTTCCACTATTCTATTCTAAATGATGTCATATAAAAAATATTAGAAAATGTGATTCTCATTTAGGGCACCTACGCCAACTTTGATTAATGCGAATAAAATTGGGTGGATGAGTCATTTTCATTTGATCACAAAATCAAATGGTGGAAGGGGTTCATCCATCCATTCCATTTTAAAATGTTTATGCGCGAATCTTTGACCCCAAAGTGAATTCTGAATTGACATTCTTTCATCAATCAAATTATTTTTACGGATTCCAAATTCCCCTTCTCTATACCATTAAAAATGAATTAACTTTGTTAAAATCGGCAATAAAATAAATTGATAGTGGTTAGTGGCTAGTGGAGAATGAGAAAGAAGAAATGATCATACTCATGCCCTGGGGTGTCCATCAAGTATTCAAAAAATGAGATGGCCAAATGGAAGGATGGAAGGGAATAAAAAGATTCAAATCCATGCGAAAGCAATTAATTAATTAATTAAAACGTGAAAATATGGCAAAACGATTGAAGGCGTAAACAAAATGATTGCGGGGAATGGGGCTTCTCTTGATTGGGGACGGATGGAAGGAATGCGCCGAATTAATTTGTCGTCCCAAAAATGTGCAAATGCTGCGCGACATTTGGGGATGTTTTGATGATTTGAAGGAGGAAGGTAAGAAGGAATGGGTTAATGAGAATTGTGGGTTATTTGGAGGAATTGCGGCGCATTGGGCGGATGGATGGGTTTAGAGGATGGAAGGCGGAATGAAGGGCACCGATTTGGGGGAAATATTTGTGCGCATCTTCACCATCCAAAATGCACCGCCACGTTTGGGGGCAAAATGAATTCATCGGCGGTGACGGTGGCAGAGTAGCCAGCCCCAACAAAAGTCAAGGCCTTCTCCGCCTTTTGCGCCCTTCATGGCCTTTGACTTTGTTTTGTGGGAAGCAAATGCCCCCTTGGGGGTTTGTTGTAATTTTACTGCATTGGATGAGGGCTGATTGAGCAGTTTTGGTTGAAAAATGGGTGGGGAGAATGTGCGCGAAAATTATGGTGAGAAAAAAGCGGAATGGCGTAATTTGGAGGAGGGAAATGGACAGTTGGAAATATGGACGGTGGCAAAGGTGAAATTGAAAATGACGTGGCCAATAAATTGTAAATTGAATTTTAATAAATTTTTTGAAAAGTTAGTTTTTCTATACCAATCATTTTATTTGGAATTGGGCATTTTTCGGCACTTAAATTTGATATAATAATAAAAGTGGTGACAGATATAAGAAAAGAGAGGGATTCATCCATCATATAATGCCTGAAGGTCAATTTTACTAAAAATGACATTTCCTAGCCCCAATTCATATCTAAAAAGTTGCATTTTTTGAAATAAATGGCCTTGGTTTTAGGGATAATTTTTTTGTACGTAAATTTGAAAAAAATTGGAGATTGGATTTTACCCATTTTTCGCCACAAAAAATTGCATTGCAAAGGGAGGGGCAGTGTAAAATTGGGAGAAGGAACATTCCAAAAAAATGAATATTTTCCTTCTTTTGGGCATGCGCAAATGTAAAAGTGCATTGAAGCGAGAAAATACGTTAAAAATTGGAATTTCCATTTTGACTCATTCGTCGCCATTTAATTCAATTCTTTCCAATTGTATGCCCTCACCATTTTGGGTTTAACTCAAATGAAAATGGCGGCCATCAACTCAATTCCATTCCATCTCGACCCGTCCAATTAATTCATTTTATTCTTCTGCTGTTTTTTACAGCAAATTTCCTCTAAAAGTTTTCACTTTTCCACCCTTCATTGTTTGCCTTTTGCCCATTCCTCTTTCATTTTTGGCGGTTTGGAACGTGATTTTGGATGATGGGGTAAATGGAAAACCAGTCCCCGACTTTTTGCCTCCAACCATCTAAAACCAATTGGACGGCAATTGCGGGCGCCAAAAGAGGCGTAAACGACTTGTTTGTTGGGCGATGGATGCAATGCAATGTTTGGGTATAGTAAAAGGTGGTTGCGTGCATTTCTTTGTTTGGGCCTCGCCCATTTTGCGCAACGGGACAAATTTTTGATTTTTGGGGGGAAATGAATATATGAAGAAATTGGGAGAAGGAATTACGAATTAATTTTTTATAAATTAAAATATATTTAGAGGCGGCAAACAATGCGCGACCGCAAAAAAATAGATTTGAGAATGAGAATAAATTAGAAATATGAAAATAATAAATATTTGAAAGAATTTGAACATTTTTTAAATGTGAAAAATGAACCCACCGTCCTTTGAATGGAATGACTATTTGCGTTTGGATTGGCATTGGATGTGGTTGTTTGTTGAACCATTTGAGTGCGACTTTGGGTGGAAGTTGTGGCCGAAACACGAAGATTGACATCATGTGGTTGGCCTATGATGGCAGATATTTGGAAGTTGAGAATGATGGTCTGTACAAAATATATTTATATTACATTTAATAAAAAGAGAGAATATTCCAAATATTTACCCAAATAAGGCCAAGTGTCAATTTGGCATTTCCCTCCACAATATCCTCAGGGCGAATGTTGACCAATTTGATCTAAAATGAATCTTTCATAATCAAACAATAACATTCTTCCGCACATTTCTGCGACGAAGGAATTCCAAACAACATTGCACATTTTGAATTCGATGAAAGCGCGTTAAACCATTCTCTCTGAGCTGCAAATTTACAAAAATATGTCATAAAATATTTCCAATTTTCTACCAAAATTTCAGCGGTTAACATTTGGAGTAAGTCAATGAGATTGTTGCCATCTCTGAGATCCACGAATAAATCCTCAATTTTCTTTCCATTCTAAACAAATTAAATTAAATTAAAATGAATTAATTTAATTTTGGATGACCTTCATCAAATGTTGATTCACCCATTTTGTGAATGTCTTTTTCTGGATTGCATCACGTTCATCTTGAAAATTGGGGAAAAGTTCAAATTTTAATATATATTTTTTGACTGGCGGAATTGGATTTTTAATTAAAATTGTCAATTTTTGGACACCTTTATATTTTTCCAAATTGCTTTCATAATGCTCCAGGCATTCACTTTCCACTGCCTCCAAATATTGTTGATTTTGGTATTGAGGTTGATGTTGTCTTTGAATTGGTTTTGGCCGATTTTGTGGAACATTTGGAGGGGAAAATGCGGCCGAAGATGAGGCAGCTGACGAAGAAGCCGATGAGGAGGAGGAAACCAATTGGAGTGGAGGCGACACAAAACCGTTATTACCCTTTTAAGAAGTTTTGATTAAATTTATGAATATTTTGGTCATATTATTTGCCCCCAGGTCACATCAAAATTCCTATATAATAAAATCTTTTTATCCATTAGATTTGGGTGGGGGGTTTTCTTAATTCAATCCAATATTTTTGGCCTATACCGAAGGAATGGCATTGCCGTTGGCAGTCGCCCTTTGTGACGGCACAATTCTACCAGCATTTGGGGAGGAATATACAAAAGTGGATGATCGGGACACATTTGAATATCCATTTTGCGGGCTTCCAACCACAACCGTTCGAGTGGTCATCGAAGATGTTGTTGAACCGGTTTGAGGCGGATTTTGCCGCCGTTGAGGCTGTACAACGGCAGTGATTCCACCATTGGATTTGGATGAGGACGAAGAAGTGGTGGAATGTTTTTGTGCGGAATGAGATTGGGGCGGTGGATCATTCAACGGCATTTTTAATGGCACAATCTTTTATGAAGATTTCTCCATTTGGAATTAAATTATACTTTTACCTTTGTGAATTTAATAAATATATATTTAAAAAACTGCAAATTTTCATATTCAATTAAAATTTGCGCAATTTCGCGAATAAAATAAATTTAATTTATTTCAGAAAAATCATATAAGTAAATTTACGGTATAATTACAGTATAATTAATCATTGGCCAATTATAATACTTTGCATTTTGACAATATTAAAATTAAAAATATATACAAATTAGATGTAATTGAACATTTGAAGGGTTTAGGAGACAATGCGGCCAAATCGATGCGAGAATATGGGAAAAAAAGTGACGGGTTATTTTAGTAATATGGGAAGGAGGATTTGGGCATCCATTAAATTTATTAATTTTGAATGCCATTTTGCAATATTCCTTTTAAATTATCCGATAAATTAAACAAAAGAATCTCCGATTAGTAAAAAATTGTAGGGCAAACAAATATTCCAAAATATGCAAAGGAGGGCATTCCGATTTATCGGCATTTTTTGTGTATGCCCTACGGGGAAGGAGCTCCCATTTTTAGGCGATTTTATCGGCTCGATCCAAATTAGTTATCCCACAAAATGGGAAAAATCCTTCCTAATTCCATTTGACTTGTAAAAGCCGAGAAAAGGTGTAAAAGAGGGAAAAAAGAGGGCGCGCCAAGGCCAAAAAAGCTGACGAATCGTTGTGGAGGATGACCGATTTTGGAATGTAAAAATGGAGAAAGGAATGAATGCGCACTTTGTTGAATGGAAAAATATGCAAATTTGGGTATCCTTATTTTACAATTTTGAACAATTTTTTAAAAAATGGTGGGCTCCACATTTAAAAAGGAATGATTTTTGGTGCGATAATAAATATTTATTGAATGAATTCGTGGAATAGTAGAGGACTGTGGAGATATTTTTAGGGTGTGGATGTGGTGGTGAATGGGGACGAACGGAATTGATCGAAAAATGTTGCCCCCAGCAGTAGCCGAGAATGAAGAGAAAATATGAAAAATTGGAGCCGCTGGGCAAAGGAAAGTTTGCCTGGGAAAATAGGTCGAAATGAGGCCGAATGGTTACGATCCACGAACCACACATTTTGCTTTGGGGAAAATTGATAAAAGAATGGAAAAAGTCCATCAATACAATAGGTAGCTGAACCAGTGGGGATTGGCAATTATTAATTATTATAAATGAATGGTGGAAATTAAATTCTAATAAGATTAAGCTTCGGGAACAGAGCTGGGATTTGATTTGGAATTATATTTTGCCGCATTCTCAAAGTCTTTTAGTGGATCAAATATTACCCTTTCTAATATTAATATTAATCAGAAATATTATTTTGGGCAAAATCGGCATCGAAAAAAGGATTTTCAGAGAGTTCTTTTTGAATGGAATTTACAAAAATTAATCATATTTGCAAAATGGTCGATCATAAATTATTAAATAATCCAATTCTGCTGTATATTTGTGCCCTTTATATGGGAATTTATATGTTTTTATGGGGTGTAGTGTAGGATGGCTACTAATAATTAATTCTACCAATGGAGTGGAATTGAAGGAGGAATTGGGGGAGAAAGTGATCTTCAAGCAGAGAGGAGGATTGATTGGGTGCTGAAAAGCCGCCATCAATCGCCCTTGGGGGACCAATTGAAGAGGGCAAAAAGTGTACATATAAAAATATATTATATTGGATATTGGTTTGGATTAGATTGGGTTTGGAGGTTCAAAGGAAGATTGAGAGGGAATTTTGCAGATGTTGATGAGGAAAAAATGTGTGAATGGGCAAACAGCGAATCCTCCAATTGGTCCAATTGCCAGAAACACATTTTGGTGATGGATTGGTGGATTTATTCGGCCCATGGTCAAATCGACGAGATTGGTGGAGGAATTGACCAATAAAAAAGTTTGACCTTAATAATAAGTTTTATTCCAAAAATTGATCAAATTCTAATGCCTCAGGGGAAATTTTCTTTTTTTTTTATGAAATATTCTGAAATCTCAAATCCAGAAAAATTGATTTGGCCATGAGTCTTTTTGCCATTATCTAAAACTAGCGCGTTATTAGGCACCAAAAAAATTTATTTTTACTGGAAATGTAAGTAAAATGTATAAAAATGCATAAAAAGTGGCGATCAAGCCCGAAAAAAATATTTGCCTCGGAGAGGATTCGAACCAGGGACCTCTTTTTTACAAAAAAGAAACAAACCACTAAGCTAAAATTGTCGTTTTTAATTTTCTGGTTAAATCTTCTTTATAAACCCTAACCAGCGTAAATCAAAATATTTATTAGCAATAAAATTGTACAATAGTTTCGTAGAATAAAAATGATTGGGTGTGGCTTTTCCCAATCCCGCTAGACCGAATGTTTTTTGTTTCGCATCGAATTATTATGTGCATTTTCCTCATTTCGCACAAAAATTTGCTCAATCATTAGAGTGAGGAAATGTTTTTTTTGGGGGAAATATGGACGAATTGCACAGTTGACCGCGCGAAATGCTAAAATAGGGAAAAATGGGAAGGCCGAAAAGGATGCTGAGGTGAATGCGCACGAATGGGCATGGGAAAATGGCTGTCTTTGTCGGGGAATTCGGATTTTTGGATTGTTTTGGGTGTCGGCGCTCTTGAGTCATTGAATGGCCGAATAAAGAAAAAATGGTTTAAGGAAAATGTTTATTTTTTATATTGAAAGAAAAAGTTCGGCGGAGCATTTTGAGAGGAAATGGGCTAAATTTCCCAAGTCATTTTTACCTTATATTTGGGGAATTATATTTGGACTTATTTTAAGCCTAAATTAAAGCTTCTTAAAATTTGTGTCAAAAGGGAAAGGATTTTGGCCAATTTTACCATTTTTGGCGCCATAAAATGTATTGTATGGACAAAATACGTTTGTTATGAAAAAGAGAAGCAAAGGTGTAATGGTGAATCATGTTTATAACCAATGTAAAGGGAAACCGACGCCCATAATCGGATGAAGAGTCATCAACAACAAATTCCATTTTCCACCTACAAACATTGCCCATAAAATGATAAATATTAGTGTATGGATTTTATTTGAGCCGATTATATAATTTTGGTTCTCAATTCCCTTTTGTTTCCAAAAATTAAGCAATTCATTTTTGGCAAATTTTTTGGCTAATTCCTCAGAGCCTAAATTATTCTAAAGGGCACGAGGTTTACGAATTTTTCCAGATTAATCTTATGAGTTAATTAACGGATCATTGTGCAAAACAATCTTTAAAATAGTTAATGTAATCTTTTCAAATTTCCTATAAATCAGGCTCAAACAAAAATCGGAAATCATTATTTGGGCGGTTGTCACGAAAATTTACACCTTTTTCCAGAGTCCATTTTGCACAATAAATCTTCTTCGACGGAAAGGGACACAATGAGCTCCGGTCCCCGGCTGTCAGTGAATGTCCCATCATAGGAAAGTGATGGAATGGACAGCGGGGATGCGCCGCTGGGGGAATGCTAGGAAATGAAGAGCGCAATGGACGGTTGGAAAATGGAAAATATTGGCCATAAGGAAATAAAGAAGGATGGGTGGATGGCCAAGTCAATATGAAAGAATGGGATAAAATGGAGAAGGAAGGATGAAATGAGAGGATATTTTCTTCAGCGTTTGACCAATTCGCATTTTGCGCGCTTTAAAACATTTTCCTTTCATCAGCGAATTTAAAAGTAATATGTGCCGAAAGGAAACGTTTATCGGATCGCTGCTTGGCAAAAATGTGCGAAAAATATGGGCGCGAATGAATCGAAGGTTTGCCGATGATGGACATTGCAGGCAGCTGGCCATTTCATTAAAACATTAAAATCTCTTTGTTGACCGCGTATTGACCATTTTTCATAAAATAATTTTGAAATGGAAAAAGTGGCGTCCCCTCGGATAACCTTCGCTATTTTTGAGCGCCCGCGCGAATGTTCTTTTGGCAGGATAACCTCATTTCTCTGGTCGGTTGAGGCAAAAGTAATGTGCACCGGCATATGGGGCAACCCAATCCCAAATCCCATTCCATTTTTGTACACACCTTCCCTCTCATAAGAATAAATTTCGATTTTTGCACCTCATTTTTCAGTTCTATTCACCAATCATTTTTTGGGCCAGAAATTAGGGTTTAAGGCCAATTTTTAATTGCCTAAAATATGGTTTATTAACTAATTTTCTTTATGGTCAAAATTATATTTTAATGATATTGAAATGGACTCTACTTCCTTTTTCTACGTTCATCATCGACTATTTTTGCCCATTGTTTCTGTTGGACATGAATATAAAGAAGGGAAAGGTGCGGTTTTTTTGTTTGTTTATTTGACCAGCCTAGGCGCCGCGCATTGAATTCAAAAATCGAACAATGGTCTCGAAAGACGGAAATGTATTGAAAAAAGTATATCTAAAGATATAGAATTGCAAAGAATAAAAATATTTGGAAAAAATGAATCATTTGTGAAGTCAAAATTTGGTTCAATTTTCTTTGCCCATTTGGGGTAAATATTTTGGTTTAAGGACTGAGAAGAGGGAAAAAAAGAAACCAAAAAAATGAGAAGAGAAATGAAGTCAATATTCTCACCTGGCTGCCGCTTTGATGTCCTTACTAGGCCAATATAATGGATTTTTGGGAGAAAAAGGCCTAAAAACCGAGAGAAGAGTGCTCAAAAGAAATAAAAAATGATATCTTTTTTCATACTAGCAAATGAAATTTTGCTAAAATAAAAGAAAATTAGTGGAAAATTAAATTAGTGCACATTCTCACACATTTTTATCACTTTATCAGTAAAAAATACCACAATAAATAATCCAATTTTATCGCCATAGTTCCGGTTTATTTTCGTTGATATTTTTTGAAGTAATTTTGAATGACTAATCAAAGCCACAAAATTGAGGGCCATAAAATTAAATATATATTATGACCACAAATAAAATGTTAAAAGAAAATTTTAAAATCCAATTCCGCCAGAAAATAAATAAATATTACAAAATAAAAATATTTACCGGCCATTTTGAGCCGAATGCGTTCATGTTGTTCAAGACGCCTTAGGGAAATTGGCTGGGTCAACATCCATTCCTGCAAATTTGGGGAAATTTTAAAAATACAAATCAGTAAAAATTAGAATGTCTCAAATCTTTCTTTGTTTATTCTTCATCCCCAATTATTAATTACCTCCAATTCGAGGCCCTTCTCCTCCCATGCTGTTCGACAATGTTCGCCCCTTTCCTCCCAACTCATTTTCCTCATTTGTTGGCTGCTATGCAAAAATTCTTGCCGCTTTTCATAGAAGAAAGTATGGGCAACGGGATTTTGGAGGACAGTGCCCGACCGCTGGAATTGGCCATTTTCACGGATTTGGCCATTTTGGGTGGTCGATGTGGACGGCAAATGCAAAATTGGGATTTGATGAATTCGGGTGGGCGGTGCTCCCAGGGAATGTTCTCGCCTATGGCGATCATCAAATTGGCTTGATTTTCGACCATTTTCTGCCTCAAATCCCGTCGTTGTTTCAATTATGCTGGAAGGGATTTGGATTGAATTAAATTGTTTATAGGCTAAACACTGAATTAAAAATAGAAAAATCAACAATTTATATATTGGAATATTAAAAAGCAATTGAAAATTGGGATGGATTTATCCTTTTTTTAAATTATTTTACCAAATCATGGCAATATTTATAACAAAAATGCAAGATTATTTGATGACTGATCCCTGCTAGCGATGCTTTTATTTCACATACCGTGGAATGTTCTGTTGACTTTTTGAAGATCGCCTCTGCGCGTTTGTGCCAAATTTGGATTGTTCAACTTTTGGGCCGCCATTTTTGTGAATTTTTTGCGGAACAAGGGGGCTGAAAAAATATGATTTGAGAAGAAATTGATGGAAAAAATTAGTGAAAATAATTACAAAAATTGAATTTGGCTTTCATCGAAATTGTTAAAACCATTGCCTTCCATAATAATTATATATTATCCCTAAACATAAGAAAAAGGCCACTATTCTTTTGAATTAAAAATTTATCGAATATTTTTTATATCAAAAGATAGAGAATTTTCCACTCTACAAAACCATACCAAGATCATTAAGATTGGTTTATAAGTTGATGAGTTATAAGCATTTAAAGACAAGAATCGCTCTCAAATTGATAAAGGAAGGGAGAAAGTACGGTAGCAGCAGAGCGCCTTCCCTTCACAATCAGCAGCAGAGGAATATGCCTTGAGGGCTAATCATCTAAATTCCCTCTTTACTCCCTTTCTCTTCTATTAATATTAATACTGTATTTAAAATTTGATAAAAGGAGAATGGAGAAATCACCACCCAATTTGAACGCTCATAACTTCCTTCAATCCTAACCGTTTTTAATAATCTTGATAAGGTTTTGTAGAGCAAAAAAATTCTCTATTTAATGATATAAAAAATATTTAATAAATTTTTGATATGAATAAATTATTTGGGATTTAAAAGGCCATATATTTTTTCTTTACTTGAATTTTTGGTATTTGAACCTATTTTGTCAATTTTAATCATAATTTTTTGCCATTTCATACCTTAACTCCCAAAATTTAACCAAGATTAAAATTTCATCATATTCATGCTCAAATTGATGGCAATAAAAAATAAAAATATTTTATATAAATATAATAATTTTTTGGAAATATTTTTGGCACCTGGCTCCTCTGCTACTCAACAAAATTCGATGATGGAGAAGTGAGGAAAAAGAGGAAGAATGGGCAGAACCACGATTGAAAGCGCTGCCACTGCCACCATTTTGATATTCAATGGATCTTAAAATAGATGAAATAAAATGACATTTTTTGATTTATGTCCTATAAATTAAAAAGGTATTCAATGAAATTGGACATGAAAAGATGCTTCTAATCTAAATATATTTCCACGGGAATAAGTTATTGAAATTCATAATTAATTGCCAAGAATTGTTTTATTTGAAATATCTTTTAGCCAAAATGTTGGTTTAATAGAAAAGAAAATAATTTAATTCTCTCCTATTTTTCACTTTTTCTTTCGTGAAATGCCATTCCTCATCAGAGTTCCACCAATTGGCTGATTGTGGTCATCAATGCCAACATCAACATCAAATCGAGTTGCCATTCTCGGTTGATTCAAAGCATCGCAAGAAGAAAACTGACAAAAAATGAATTGGAAATTTTGGATTTCAATAAAAATGTTGCACCTTTTTTGCCTGTTGGGCCAATGTTGACGATGTCGATGGCCCCATTCCATCATTGCCTTCCGCCTTTTTCCGTTTTCCATCTTTTCGTGCAGATTTACGGAAAAAATTTGTCAACGGATTATTGGACCAAAAATTGATGGAAGTGGAATGAAATTCGAAGAAAGGACCACGCCTTTTTGAATGCGAAGTGCCACCGCCCCCTCCATCCCCTTCAATGGCATTGTTGTTCATTTAGAAGATTAGATGAATTTAATTATTATATTTGCATAATTGGCATCATTTATAAAAAATAATTTAGTTAATAGATTGGCCTAAAAATAAAAAATCATCTAATTAATTGATACATAAATTAGATAAATTTACAAGGAAAATTGCAAAAATACTGGAAAAATTGAGTATTAAATGTTGTTCTTGAATAAATCAGAAAAAACAATATTTATCCTGAGGATTTAGGGTCGATTGTGGCTGCGAGAATGTGTGGGGTGGTGGGAAAGGCCAAGGTCAGTCAATATGATGATGGGACCAATGTGAGAGGGAATGGATTGGGTGGCCGAAATTTCAGTCAAATCGCCGGCGGGGCGGTGGGATTATCCGTTGCCGTTGCTGTGTAAAATGGACCAGGGGAATCGCTTTAAGGGTGGCTGACCTGCTGGGGCAGTAAAAATTGAGGAGGGCCAATGAGGAAATGGGGAATGCAATGTGAATGAATGATTGAGTGGATTTTATGATGGCTTTTATGGAAATATTCAAAAGATAATGCCGCCTTCTTTTATGATATGGAATTCTTTCAAATGGTAAATTTAAGACAGAAAAATTTATCAAAAAAATGAATTCAAAAGTTCTTTTTAAATTTTTAAATTAGAAAATCACTTAAAAGGATATCGGCCGATTTGTTGGACAATTTGATTTTTTAATAAAAAAATGTTTGGAGAACAGTTTACTTGTTGGAAATGTGGCCTCATTTCAAATTGCAAAAAAATTGCAAGCCACGACCGGACAATTCTTTATTAGGCTGATTGAAAGGTGAAAAAGCCAAGCTGACATAGAGAGAAACGATGGTTGTGAGATGGCCCAATTTTAGCTGAATATTTTGGGCCCAGAGAAATGAGGCAATGAAAAGAGAGGGAATTGGGCCAATCCAAGGAGAGAAATGTGATCAGAAAGAGAGAAATATTCTTGGCCGCTCGCGACGCTCCCCCTTTCCAGGTCTCAACCGTTTGCTTCTCCATTGTCCCAATTGGCCTATTTTACCCACTTTTCCTTTGGCCTTTCCCTTAATCTGGCTTATTTCCCACCATTCCAGTAGCCATGCAGCAGGTGTGCGAAAAAAATGAGAATGAAATTTTTAAAGGCCGAAAATTGGTGACAAATTATAGGGAAAAGCCTGAGAATGATGACAGGCATTTTTTGGGCCATAAGTTGAGCATTGGGTGATTGGATTAATTATTAATGAAATAAAATATATGAAGAAAGCATAAAAAATGTGAGAGTGAAGGAAAATAAGCTGCGATCCGATGAACGGGGAAAAACCGGCTGGTAATTGAAGAAAGAAAGGCTTGGGAAAAGCAATCCACTCATTTGTCAATCATCATTTGGCCCAATTGATTGCTTGACCCAAATGTTGTTGGCATGTTTGTGTGTTTGATCACACCTACTCTATTCCCTATTTGTTTGCTCACAATCAACAATGTTTTATTAACGACTTATAAACTCATTAAAAATTATCAAAAAAGTAGTATTACTGAATAAAATAATTGCAGAATAAAATTCGTATTTACTTTTAATAGCTATAATAACTTAAAGCAGTTACCCTTTATTTATATATTAGTAAAATTCATCAAAGAATTTGGCAGATTGCCGGAAAATTGGACATTATTCCACTTTGCTGGTGGATTGGTCAATGTCTTTATTAGAGAAAGTGGTTTATTGGCCTAAATTATTGATCCGTTGGCCAAGCCGAATTGAGAAAAGAAAGGGGCGACTGATGACATCTGTGTGCTTTTGTTTGTAGCAGATTGGATGGCCCCTTAGGAAAGAATCTCTGCTGATGAGGAATAAAAATTGGAAAGAGGGATTCTTTGCAGCAACGATGTGGAATATTTAAGAGGTAAAATGAATAAAATATTCTAAGGGCTAAATATATTTATTAAGCCTATGTCTATATTAAATTAACAGTGGATTAATTTATTTTATTTGAGAATTGAGGAAAGTGTCCACTCTCTACTATGAATCAATTCACGTAGCTGATTTGCCACCATCAACAAAATAGTCGCCCCCGGAATACCCCTTCCATTATTATTATTATTATTATTGCTGTTGTTCCGGATTGAGTGCCCAATGGCGGAATCAAAAATGCGCATTGAAGCAAAATAGGACGAACAACCACAATTTTTGGATGGACTTTGGTGAAATATTCAGACATTGAAATTCAACAGCACTTTCCCAATTTTATTTGGGTAGCAGATTTGTGGAAATGAGAAAAGGGAAACAGAATTTTGGATGCCTTTATCAATGCCGAAATTGTGTTCGTCACGGACAATTTCACTTCCAAATAAATATATTTGAACATTAATGGATATTTACGAAAATATTATTAAAAAAAGTATTTTTAAATGGATAAATTATAATAAATTTAAATAATAATAATAATGCATTCGTTTATATGATAAAAATGATACAAAATTAATATACTTTTAAACAGAATTTTAATTTTAATTTCTAAAAAAATGGATAATGGAATAAATCGACTTGGAGAATTGGTTTTTCCATTCTATCTCTATGAAGGCTCAGCCGTGGTCCACAATTGACAATAATCCTGGAAAAGATAAAAAATTAGACACAATTCTTTGTAAATTCATCTATTCTATTAGGTAAATATATTTTAAATGGTCAAAATTTAGGCATCTTGGCAAATTCTTTTTTAATCCAAAAATTTGTTCTTTAGTTTTAACCCCAAAAAATGTCTGATCATTTACTTGTTGATTATTTTGGTCGCCAATAAATTGCATTTGATTGTTGGCAATTTCCGAATTAATTTGTGGCTGTATTCCGTAATAAATGCCACCAGCCATGGTCCATTGTTCTCCGGTTAATTGGGCGGTATCAAAATCTATTGAAATAATATTTTATTAATAAAAAGATCCAAATTTTGCACACCTTAAAATAATCTTTAAATTAAAATATACATTAGATTGGCCTTTAAAATCTACCCTAGCTAAAAGTAAAGTTACCCTAAAAAACTTTTTCTGAAAAAATTTATTATTTTTGGAATTTGAATGAATCATTATCATTAATCACAAAATTATCATTCTTAATTAACAAAACTGACCATAACCAATTGGATTTGATAAATTTGCCTGTGAGGCAAATGAACTGCTCGCCACGGTGCCATCCATGGCAGCCATCGTATAGCCAAAATAATAATAAGGATATGACCAAATTTGGTCAAAACCAGTGACCGATTGATATTGTTGTTGATATTCAGCAGGGACCAGGAATAATTGAAGGGCTGCTGGGTCTACGGTGGAATTTTCGCCTGGAGGCAAATCAATTGGTTCAATTTTATTTTCAATGCCAATATTATTAAATGATGTTTGCTTGATTTCATTTTCTTCTTCAATTTTTTGGGATAGTGGCTCTTTAATCATTGATGATGAATCTGCAAAACAAAAAATTAGTTGATCCTAATAAAGCAGTCCTTTGCCCTCTCTTGATTGGAATCCAAACTAAAGAATTATCCAGAGGCCTAAATTGAGACTAAAATTTCTACTCCCACAAATCAAGATTAATTTAATTAACTTATTTATAAGGTGTCTATTAATATTTTAGTGCGAATTATGATATAAATATGAATATTGAATATTCCATTTGCCAATTTTCCATTTTGTACCTTCAGCCGGATTGGCCATCATTGAAGCAAATGGCATCCAATAATTTTGTTGGGCAATGCATTCCGTTGAACTTGATGCATTATTGAAATAATTAATTGGCCAATAAAATTGGGAATGCAAATTTTGATAGGCAGAGGAAAATGAATAGCAATTTGATGTGGATGAATCGAATGAAGCATTGGAAATATTTGGCAATGTGGCAAATGGCATTTGAATGGAGGCAGTGGCATTTGAATAAGAGGAGAATTGTTGAAGAGATGGCGATGGATTAATCTTAAAAATGACACTAATTTATGCTTTAAAAGAATAAAAGGGCGAATGCCATAATCCTATAATGTATTGTACTCTTTTAATTCTCTACCCTCTGAGAGCACATAGTTCTTGGTGTTATTGCCCGCAATTCTGAAGAGTGAAAAACAATTCCCCATGAGGTACTAAAAAAAAGTTTTAGAGTTTTGCAATAAAACCGCATAAATAAGCAAAGTAAGCATAATTAAAATCACTCGATACTCCATTATTTTAAGCTAATGAAAATGATCATATTCTATTGATGCTTGGAATGGAAAGGGTGGAGGTGATTCATGGAAAGGGAACAGCGGAAAAGGAAGGAATTCCTGATGAGGGGGATCGCATTATTCGCATTTCGCCTTTGCTGCTGAGATCCGTCCCAACTGATATAAAAAAGGTGAAGGTGGCCAAATTGCTTGGCTACTCCAATCGCGAAGGGACTCCGTAGCCTAATGGTTAGTGCGTTCGGTTTGCAATTGCTGAAGAGGCCGTCGCATTGCGGCGAAGTGGCCAAGCAACAAATCAAAATAATCCCAGCTTATTCCCAACGAACTACATTTAATAAAGGCATTCGGTTCAATTCCGGTCGGAGTCCTAATTTTTTTTTGCATTTTTTTATTGGTTTATCTGTCAATTTATTTTATGAATATCTTTTGTTCCCTTTCAATTAGCCGAATCTTTTTTGGGAATATTTTGCCTTATAGGCATAAGGCATAACCTTTTGGTTCAAACTTTTATATTTTAGCTTATTACCCAATACATATGCCTAAGAAATTTGGATTTAATATAAAAATTCGAAATTAAATCTGCCTGGCTCAAACAATTTGCCCTTAAAATTTAGCCAATTCCAATTTCCTCTACATTGTCCCCAAATGGATTACTTGCGATGGACTCTCTATGGACCTATTCTCGCTTATTCCAAATAAACAAATTGGTAGTCCTCAACTTTTGGAAGAATATTTTTGGGGTCATCAAGGCAAGGCACCGTCTGGCGCTTTCTCTAAACATTAAAGCCAAATTTGGGGTCGAAAATTGAGAATTAAAGAATAGGATAAAATTAATTGTGAAAAATAGAATCAAAATAAAATTTTATAAATCATTCGGGGGATCAAATAAAATGTCCTAAATGAGAACTCAATAAAATTTACTCATTTCTTGTTACCATCCAAAATTCAATGTGATTAAAAAGCAATAAAATAAATATTCAAAATAATTTTTCAGTGTTTAAAATAATCCATTAGAAATAGAAAGAATATTTGTTATGCAATTATTCTAGGCCATTCCATTGCCTTCACCATTGAAAGAAATTCAAGTAGAGAAGATTTGGCCAAAACAAAGTGGGATTGAGGAAGGGGGGGGGGGTCATCCCGAATCCCAAAACAGCAGCAGAATATTCCTCGCCTTAAGGCCCATTCATTCAATACCACCTACCCATTCATTCTTCCCAACTTTTCATTTCATTGGCACATTAAGTATATCCCCAAATCCCCTTTTCGACTATTCCTCTCGGATAATGGGCCCAGCAGCAACAGAGGAGGATAATTCCCGAGAATAGATGACTGAAAGGGTATCAAATACTCGTGGATTGGATGGTTTGGAATTTGGATTGGGAATGGACACTTAAGTACTTGTTGGGCCATCAAAAAAAAAAAACAAAGGAACACAATCACAATGGTGTTATTTAGCTGCATATAATATATTTATGGTTTATGCCAAATCCATTTATTGAAATTTATTTATTATTTTTGGCAGCCAATCTTCTTTCCCTATAATCAAATTTAACGATAGAAAAGCAAAAAAGATAAATGTTGCGCTTTTGCAAGATCGTTTTTCCAGCAGTTAAATTGTCCATTCCTCACTCCATTGTTTTTGTTTCCCCATCCTAATTTCTCATTGTAATTCGTCTGGCAGAGAGACAATTGGGCGCACAATAAATCTTCTAAACCCCGCGCATCTATTTTGCGCACTCATAAATCAACTGACCGAATGATGCGGGCCTAATGAATATTTGCATAGATTGGATAAACTTTGAAAGCGGCCAATCAGTGAATAAAAAAATAAATTGCATTGCCGCATTTTAGCCGAAAAATATTTTTTAGAGTCATTTTTTGTCATAGAGAAATTTGATCTTTCATTTGGATTTAATTACACAAATCGAATTGCCTATTTGATGCGGTATATCTTTTTAATCCATAAAAGTTATTCCCATTTTAAGGTATTATTTTGAAAGGTTGGAATTGGAGAAATTTTTTTAATTGACAATAAAGGGAGCCCAAATTTGAGACTTAAATTTTAGTTTCTCACTTTTTGTTCCAATTCTTCACTTTCAATTTTTTCTATGCCAATCAAATTTGTTGTCTCTTTGATCGATGCCGATTTCTTTTTGGCGCATTTTTTACCGTTTCCATTGGACAATTTCGTTGCCGACGGTTCTTTCCTCGAAGGTAACATCAATTTGCTTTTTGCCGCCAAAACATTTCGCTGCTTTTCCTCAATAATTGTCTTGAAATTAGGGCCAAATGTCCAATGATGGCCTGCGGGAAAATGTTATAAACCGGCAAAAAAGGATAAAAATATGTAAGCAATTTTTGATTTAATTTGATTATTAGATTTCGTTGTGTTTTTTGACGAAGATGAATATCCACCATATATCCATCATATTATATAAGATTTGTTATGATTTATATAAGGAACAAAAATAGATAAAGTTCGATATGAAAATTCCCTTTTTTATTCAACTTATTTTTCACTATTAATGTTATATTTTTTAACCAAATTTTCCCACCTTTTCCCACTTTGCCAGCTGTATTTTTGGGTAATTTCACGAAGAATCCACCCAATGACAAATTATGCCGAATTGAATTCTTCCATCCATTGTAATCGTCACGGAAGAACTCATGATAGTCCCGCAGATAATTATACTTGAATTTTTAAAGGAAAAATTTTTTAGAATGATTTTAATTGTTTTTAAATAAAGCCAATTTAAAAGAATAAAATGAAAATTTTGATACATTTGTGAAAATTAATTTTTATTTTTTAAGTTTATTCTGGAAACTAATTCTGATGTAAATTAATTCTGATTTTCATTCCGGAAAGAACTCTGATTTTCATTCCGGAAAGAATTCTGATTTTCATTCCGGAAAGAATTCTGATTTTCATTCCGGAAAGAATTCTGATTTTCATTCCGGAAAGAATTCTGATTTTCATTCCGGAAAGAATTCTGATTTTCATTCCGGAAAGAATTCTGATTTTCATTCCGGAAAGAATTCTGATTTTCATTCCGGAAACAATTCTGATTTTCATTCCGGAAACAATTCTGATTTTCATTCCGGAAAGAATTCTGATTTTCATTCCGGAAACAATTCTGATTTTCATTCCGGAAAGAATTCTGATTTTCATTCCGGAAACAATTCTGATTTTCATTCCGGTATTTATCATAAGTTCATTCCATCTGGTTTCTGAAAATGATCCCAAAAAAATTATGCCTTAGGGGTCGAAAAAAGAAAGCTTGTATGCCAGCGGCGTAATTTATTCAATTAATAATTTTTATGGTGGATTGAATAAATTAATTGAAATTTTGCTTACAATTTCAGTCAATGTCGCCCGCTTTTCTTCCTTAAAATTTCATTAAATTAAACATTTTATCCCCTCCTTTTTTCACCTGCGCCTCAATGGCCATTGCGATCAAGGCAATGTACGTTTGCCGAGGTTTTTCCTTTCGGCTTGTTGAGCTTTGTCCTCCTTTTCTTCCTCGATTGCGTTTGTTCGTTGTGAATGGCCCCAATTTTTTATTTTCCGATTTTATGGCTGACGATTCATATTTAATGGTCGAAAGTGGCGGCTGCAACGATGTTGGCAGCAATAATTCGCCGGAGGGTGACTGCGCTGCTGGAGGTGCCATTGCCCCACTAAAATTCGATCCTTCGGTAATATTTCCATCAACGATCACAAATTGTTCGGGTGGAATTGGCGGCGGCAAAGATGGCAAATTTGTGTTGTTTTTATTCTACAAATTAGGGAAATAAAATTATTAATGGAATTACAAATTTATGGGGGAAATAAAACCGAAGTTTTGGTAAAATGATGATTCAATAAATGTTTTTAGATATTTCAATTCATGAAGTATATTTTAAATACTAATTGAAAATAAAGCAAATATAAAAAATCTTAAATTCCCCATCTTAAAATGTTTACCTCGAATTCATAATTTTGCATCCAATTTTGGATTCTGACATTTTCCCATTCTGATCCCAGATAAAATCCATTGGCTGCATCCAAATTTGTTCCATTCAAATATGGGGAATAAAATAATCCACCGGATTCTGCAAAATACTCCGATAAATTTGTGGGTGCCGCATTGTTTTCCAGTGAAATTGACGAATTCGGATTTGCTGATGACAATTCTGGTAAAGCCAATTTGCCATCAACGCCAGCAATAGAACGACTGAAATTGGGCGAAAATGATAGAATGAATTGAATTGAGAAATAATTCCTAATGTTTTGCCAAACATTGCTCATAAGTTAGGAAATTAACAAAAAAAAAATGTAAATATGGCAAATTTCTATGATTTTTATAGACTTACAATGAAACTTCACTATAAACTAAAAAGTTGCTCAAATATTTTGTCAATTGTTTATGCCATTCTGGCGAAATTCTTTTGAGAATTTCTAACAAAAAATAAATATTTTTCAGAGGTCAAAAAACCAAATGGGCGTACCCAAGAGCAGAGGAATAAATCAACTTAACAAAAATTAAAGGAGGAATGTTTATCCCGCATAATGCAATGTCCAAAAAGGAATTTGCGAATAAATACATTGTCTCATAAGGAGCGATCAACCAAATTTTATGTTTATTATGACCTCATTTTGGTGGCCCCAATTGATGTAGAATTCATGGTCGAATCCACCCTGAATTCCTCTTTTCTATGACCGCTTGCATTTTTTACTTGATCCATTATTAAATAAGGCGATGAATTTGCCAATGTTGAATTAATAATGCCATCGTTAATCCGAGGAACATATTCCATATTGTTCTGGAATGGGAGGTAAATTGCGCTTTTTGATGAATTATTTGGGGTGAAATTGGATGAAATGGTGGAATATATATATGGATGGGTGGAAATTTGACCCACCAATCGCCGAATAACCGCACAACCCTAGCCGAATTGGAAACAGCAAAACAGACGAATTTGCACCACCGTTTGCCCCCACCAAACTCCTCCCTTCCTCTCCATTCAAGCCAAATTTCACCGTTCAATTCCCATTTCTCTTACAAAGTCCTTCTTTTCCAAAGCCAATGGCCAAAGGAGTCAGCCAATCACAGTAGCAGCAGAATTCCCCCCAAAAATTGCCCATTTCTCTCCCCTTGCCCCTTTCACCACTAATCGCCTTGCACAAAGTTATCTTCCCCTCCCTTCTTTCCTGGGGGCTCGTCATCTTCTCATCACTCATTCCATACCGTATACCATTGCTTGTTTTCCATTCCTTTTTCTTTTATTGTCTTTCCAAATATTCCTAGGCCTTTTGCCAATTGGCAATGTTCTCCCAAAAGCCTAAATCTTTTTCTCCTTTAAAATGCCAATTTCACCTTGCAATTGTCCTCAAATCCTTCAACCCATTTCCCCTGGAATAATAATCTTGCCGGGATTATTGTTGCCTTTCAATGAGGATTCAATTTCATTTCTTGGCGATTGACGAATTCCTTCTCGAATATTTATTTCTCCATAATCCTTCTTGTGAATGAATTAGAAATGCATAATCAAATTAATAAATTGAATGAATTTAATTGTTGGAATGGTGAAATATTCGATTACCAAAAAATGTTTCGAGATAGAGATCAAATAGGCATTAAATTTGGCAACATTTTTTACAATTAATCTTTGATTTATTCAAATTTAATGATAAATTAAGAACAATAATTCGGTCTATTGATTCTTGGCAAATACATTTTTCAAATAAATATTTCATAAATATAATTGCTAATTGGGGGAATTACTCCCACTCAATCTCCTCCAATGGCCAATTTATTTAATGCATCGATTTTCGCAATGCGCATAAAAATGAATGGCAGTTGATATGGAAACTTGGCCGAAACAATTGAGGGGAAAAGAAGCTTAAAATGGGGAGAATTTACGTGACCATGGAATGAATGCCGACAGCCAAAATCATTGGACAGGCAAATTAAAATGTGCCTTCGTTTTTCGCCTTTCGTTTTTGTCGTTCGGAAATAGAATTAATTTTGCATTCTATGAAAAATGAAAATATTGTGCCAATTAAATATTTATTTCTTTAAAATAAATTTTTTAGAAATTTTAAATTACGTAAAGATTTTAAATTAGCATTTGAAATTGGAATGCTCCAAAAAAGGTTGGTTTTATCAATAAATAATTTGCATATTTTCATTTTATTTAAAAATGAAAACATCTGTCATCTTCTTGCCTAGCCATATTTAGAATTAAATCACTAAATTAAATAATATTGATATTGAATGGGGTGAATATAATGAATAATGGTCGTATTCTCCAATCTAACCTAGTTTATCTCTGAATAATTGATGTAAATTGTCGCTTCTTCTGACTTTTATATCCCATAGAATTTTAAACATTTCAATAAAATATTTACATAATTTATTATTCAATCAGAGAACTTTTAATAAATTATCAAAATCTTAAAGCCAATTTGTAAGCCTACTCTTGTATGTTATCCAAAAGCCATATATATTAAATGTTTTTTTATCCACCAATTTATCTTGTTTATCCATCGGAATGTCCTTTATAAGACTTCCTCGTTTCACGCGCTTAAATATTTTAATTATTCCATCCAATTTAAATGCCAATATCCAAAGAAACCCGCCAAAATGTGTGGCACGCTAATATGGGGCCAAATCCGTGGAATTAAAGTGAATAAAAGGAAATATGAAAAATATATTTTCTCACGAACATAGAATATCAATGAATGCGTAAATGAATTTGTTTTTATTGGTGGGAATGACATTGAAGCACTTCAATTCTTCACTTTACCAAAAGGTGGTATATTTCCGTTCCCTTTCCCGATAATAATAAGCTAAAGCCATTCCTTCCCTTTCCTTAATTTTTCATTCTAATTCAACCAAATGGGAATTGAACAAATTCCCATTCCTCCACTTTTTCTGATATTTTTTCAGGTCTCATAAATACCAAAAAATAATAATCATTTTTTGCTAGAGGCAATTCTTTCAATACCATTTTCAGTATATTCTATTAAACCGAAACTAAATAGGGCAATACATAAATAGTCGAAACTTAAGCATACCAATTGGTTAAATTTGGTTAAATATTAAATTTATACAACAAATTAATTAAAAATTCTTGCATAATTATTCCATTAACACATTTTCCAGCAGAATTCGCCAGCATTTATGTTTTCATCCAGCCAAACTGAACCAATTCAACCCATCCAAATTCAAAAATTTGAACAGCTACCATCATTATTAAGTGGTAAGCAAAAAAAAAACAAGCAAATATTCAATTTTCCAATTTTATATAGAAGTGAAGCAATCGAATCCGGTGTCCTCTTCTAATTTGACCCAACCCCCTTCACCTTCTCCCTCCACCAACAGTTCATCTCATTCCGCAAAACATCGCAATTTACGGAGAAGGCGAAGTCAAATTGTGCGAAATTCCATTCAAGGCACCCTCCAATTCTTGCCTGCTAATTTCTTCCCAAATTTACCACGTCCTCAGCCAGGGCTTGTAAGAAATTAAAATTAGCAATTTTTAAAATATCTCATAGTTAAATTCATAAATATTTTAATTCAATTATTAATATTTTATTCCCATAAAAAAGATGCCAAAACGTGGAGGCGGCCATAAAGCGATTGAATCGAAACGTTTGGCCGCCGCCGAACATTGCAAAGCAAAAACCGTATTCTTCTACAAGGACGGCGACGATTATTTCACGGTGAGCACAAAAAGAATATAATTAATAAAATCTTTACTAGAATTACATTTTTAAGCAATTTGAGAATGATGAATAGAAGCTATTTTCCAGCTACTTCGGAAATTAATCAAATTATTTAGATTCTTTCGAATTAATTTGATTCTCAAAATTATCCTTCAGAATCCAATTCCCAAATTTTAATCATTTCCTCCCTCTTTTTCAATTCAAATTCTATACCAATTTTTTTTGTGTCCATAATTCTCTTTTTTCCCCAATGCCGGAAACAATTGGCCCATTAATTGTCATCCTTCCGTTCTTTTTCCACATCTATAATCCTTGTTTCCGTCCTCCCTCCTTTTCCCGGCATTCAATATGTTGGGTGGAATTTGCCTCTGAAATGTGCCGCCAATAATTTGTGCCACCCTCGCCTCCATCCATTTCTCCCTTTTCGCCACATATAAAATTGCGTGCTATTAGTTATTTTTCGAGAACACTCTGCGCAATGAAATTGATTTATTCCATTTTATTTTACTAATTTTAATAGTCAAAATTATGAAAAATTAGAAGAAATGTTTATTATGCCATTTTGATGTTATTTTTAAATGTTATTTTCTTCTATTTTCATCAACAGTAAAACAATAATTTAAACCAAAATACTCCAAAATGTCCTCATTGCCTTTCATCTTTGAAACGGCCAACGGTGATGAAGCCAGTCGAAGTCAATCATCCCATAAACGTGTTTTGAGTCTGTCCAGATCGGCCCGTCGATCGAGCACTCCGGCCAATCGGCTTCCACGGATTCGGATGCAACAAATTATGATGAATTCACGAGTTCGCCCTCAATTTTTATCCCCTATATTTTATATAAATAAATCCGGCTCATTTTTGATTAAGAAACATTGATCTCAAAATGATTTTAGAATGGCTTTTTTTTTAATTGGGAATGGTTATTAATAGGAATTAAAAATTTGTTTTATGTGAATTTATTTATTTGCCCCCATTAAGGGTGTCCGTGTGCCCATATCCAAGAGTCGTTTCCGCACAATGGATGCCCTCATGGATTCACTGAATGAATCCATTCCATTGCCATTCGGTGTTCGTCGATTGCATACGCCTACGGGCAAAACCACAATTAATTCACTGGACGATTTACAGCCTCAGGGCAGGTAATAAAAAATGATGCTTGGAGCATTGTTAAATTTTGCATCAATTTCCTATTTTAATGGTTTATTAGCATGTTAAAGAAGGCAATAAAATATGTAATAAATATAAATATAAATTCCTAAATTGAATGGGGTTTTTAAATGCACGAAAATTATAACATTTCCATTTATTGTCCAGATACGTTGCCGCCTCCACAATTCGCAGAGTCCGTGGCGTCGACATGGAAGCGGTGGAAAGGAGAAAACGCCTTCGGGATGATGCCCAACGTCGTTGGAATTTTCAGCAGCAAACATCGGCCAACACTGATGGAAGCCAACGACGTTTGAGTCGATCCGCTGCTGGACAATCGCTGGAATCCAGCACAAAGGTAAATATAAAATTAGGGTGAATTTAATGGTAGAAATATTAACCTCGAATAAGGATTAGGCTAATAAGATTTTCACTTTACTAAAAAATAAATTGTGACCAGAATTCTGGCGGTATTCAAATCACCAATCTCAACTCAATTCAATTTTCTCCTCAACCCTAATAGGAATGATTGGCTGCAAATTAAAAAACCAAAACTGTGGAAGTAATTTGCAAAAATAAATTTTATTAGACTCAATAAAATTAGCCACACATTGAGGTAAATTAAAGCGGAATATTCCTCTACTTTTCATGAATCATTTATATTCCATCTAAGATTGGGGACTTTAACTATTGCTGTAGTTTTGGCTCTAATAAAAAATGTTGGAGCAAAATTTGACTTCCAATAATTAATTCTTCGCTAAAAATTGTTTCCATTTTATTCCATTTTTAGAAAATATTCCTTTTCCAGAATATGAATCTATAAAAAATTTGCACAAAGGACACAAAAATTCCCTTGAGAATTTGATTTATCATTAGACCAAATTGGTACAGAATAAATAAGCATTAAGCAATGCAAACAAATTATTCATTATTCATATTTATTGGGGGCCCATTAAAAACTGCTAAGCGACGGCCACAAAGTTTTAATATTGACTAAAAACACCAAAATGCCGCCGTTTCGCCGCGCAGCCATGCCAGATTCATTTGCCCAGCCACCTGAAATTAATTCACTTTTTTTTGTCATTTTAAATCGTAAATAGAAATTCACATCAACGATTTGGACTGCGCGAGAATTGATTATTTTGAGCAGGGAAAATTTCTCGAAATAAAAATTTCTTATCGGCATTAAAAAAGACTATCTATGTTAATTTTTCCGTTTATGGCCAAAACGAAATCGCATGCTTGTTCAAATTATAAATAATTCACATATCTCATTCTATATTAAATTGTTATTTTCCTTTTTTTAATAATTATTATTTTCCTTTCGCTCGCCTTTTCGGCACAATTGGCCGCTCCCTCCATTTTTGGTCAATTTTTTGTTTACAATTACATAAATAAAGAACATAAAGCACAAAAAATGGCCAAAATAAAATGAATGAGTAAAAATAAAATTTAAATATTTTTAATAGCATTTATTTCCAATGAATTATTTGTTGGCATTAATAACTTCATAATTCCTCTTCCATTTTTGCCAATTGATGAATGTATGACAAATTGATCTCCATTTATCACCATGTGATGACCAACTATCCGCCAATTGTACTGTACAGACTGAGTGGGGATGGGAATGTGACGTTAAAATACAATTAAATCCTAAAATATCCATAAATTTGGCCAATGCATTTATTTCCACTATTTTCACCTAAATTAGTCAAGCGGCAATGAATTTTTAGGCTAAAAAATAATTTTTCTGGGAAATGTTTTTTTGAGAAAATGAATTTTGTTTAGGCAATTTCATATTTTATGCAATTTTTAGAGTGATGATCGACTTCAGCAATCATCGAGTGCTGGAATCCGAAGGCATCAAGCATTGGCAGCCTCTGCAATGAATGGCGAAGGCCGGACTCGGTTTAGGCAACAAGAAAATGAATTTGAATTGACAATGACATCGATGGATGGCCGTGGGAATAATCCATTTATGCCGGTCACTTCAAAACAAGTAAATATTATAATATTATGATGGAATATTTGCCACATTTCTCAGCTCTTTTTTGTCCTAAACGGCCATCCCCATCGAGTCTATAGGGCATTGGTGAATCCATTACGGCGTGGCGAATTGGAGCCTTTGTTGGAGGAAGTGAGCGAAGGCCTTCAGGCAGCCATCTTTCGCATTTATTCCTTCGAAGGCGACAGAATCCTCAACATGGAACAGTGAGCTGACTGATGGGGGCCTAAAGGAATTAATGATGGATTGGGGTTAAAAAAAGAGAAATTGGGAATTCATACGAAATTTTGTTGAAAATTAGTTTTATTTTTAAAATTTCAATTCATAGATTACTTCAACTGAAGGATATGCGTGCCATTGCAGTGCCAAGGCATGAACGCCTAATGTTGAATGGAATGACCCAATCGGATATTTTACGGATTCCGCCAATGCGACAATTAAGCAATAATAACAATGCTTCTTCCTCTTCTTTGCCGCCCATTGGCAAAGGATCGAAAAGTTCATCAAAATCATCATCCGGTGGATCACAGTCCAAAGGTACGGCATCAATAATTGCACAAAAAAATATTTGACTTTTCAAAAAAATATATTGAATTTTCCTATTGGATTTATTGGACCATTTTTCTTTCTAAAATGTTTATTAATTTAGATTTCATTTTCCCCCTATATAGTTCGCCAACCCAACAATAACATTGACCGGTTGCCGGCCTACGATGATCCAAAAGGAGGCGGTCGAATTTTAGGCACAATTGCCGATTCAAATCGGCGAAAACGATCCAGATCGCCGTTGCCACCGCCCAAGGAACATTTACCGAAGGCAGCATTTTTAACCGGAAATGGAGGTGGCTTAATATTTTATTTACTAATCTTTTGTATCAAAGGACAATTTCCTTTTAAAATAAAAATAAAGAATTGTTTATCCCTTTTAGTTTCAAATGGCACCGTTGGAAATGGAATACGCCAACGGGCGCATAGCACATCTGTGCCCAAACAAAATAGCCTTTCCAAAACTTCCATTCCCTCAAATGATGCTCCTACAGCCGCTTCCACATCAAATACAACTGGTAAAAGCATATTTTTGGATTATTCTGGGTGCATTGAGAAGGAAAATTTCCAATAAATTTTAGCTGATTCCGATTCGGGTCGTCCACGATCAGCCATGGAAATGGAATTAATTGGCCAAGAAGATGGAAATGAGGATAAGCCAATATATGAAGAGGAAGAAAAGAATGGTTTGGAAGAGGAAGGAGAAGAGGATGATGAAGGGGATAAAGACGACTATCCGGAGGAACCGCCAGAATTAAAAGCATTGCGCAAATCGAGGAAAAATAAACAGGGGAAAAAGAAGGAAGAGGAAATAATTGATGAGGAAGAGGAGGAAAGAATTGAAGTGAATAATGAAGAAGAAGGGAAGGAAAATGAGGAAAAAACTGACGGAAATGAAGCATTAAATGAAGAAGACCGTGAAATGTTGAGGCAAGTTTTCCAAGAAGATGAACCGAAAGAGGCGGAGAAAAAATCCACTGGTGCCATGCAAATTGAAGTAATCCATCGGGATGAAAATGGGGACATCATTTCGGGCGAATATTCGGATGAATTGGAACGAATTTTATATGGCCAAGCAGCCGTCAAAATTCAGAGTGCATGGAGAGGGTCAGTCAATTATTTTTATTTGATTAAATTACAATTAGATTTATTTGATTTAATAAATGCCAATTCATATTTATTCCAGCTATGCGGTTCGCAAAGAATTGAAGCGAACTCGATTTGCGGAACATCCAATTTATATTAACGATGATGGATTGTCGAGTAGAAGAGGCGGCAAAAATACCCAAAATGGCAATAATAACAACAATGCATTGTACAAACCAAATGAACGGCATCAGGCCATCGTGTCCCGGGTGAAAACGCCAATGCCCGGTCATGTCAGTGAATTCATTTTTTCATTATAATTGGAATATTCTGGCTTCAGAAAGTTCCAACAAATTCGGTGCTCAAAAAGAAGTCATCAATGCTTGATCCAGACTATGGCACTGAGGTGGGCAGTGGGTACGGTCATTTTAGGGAATTAAAAGGAATATCATTGAATCCAAAAGCCAAATCGAGGCTAATTTGGATTAAAATTATTGTTGAGAGAATTACAAAAAAATTTTATCATTCCATTTTATTCGATAAAATTGTATTTTTTGTATCCATAAACTATTAATTTGACTATTTGAACATTCCATATAGACAATGATTGACTCTTCTTCGGATCGAGAGGACACAAATGTGACTGAATTGTTGCAAGCCAAAAAATCATTGGGCTGGGAAATGGCTACACCAGAGAAAAGTCCAAGTCTTTCGAGGCGATCCCCAAAAACTGGTATAATTTCCGAGGGAATACATTTCTTTAATGTTCTTCCTTGAAGACTATGTTTATACGATAACGGTGATCACTGGCAATCGATGGGCAGCGGACACGGAAGCAGATTTATACATCATTTTACATGGAACCGATAAAAATTCAGAGAAACTTTGGCTACGACAAGAGGTGACTGACTTTAAGGCAAATTAAACATTGAGGATTATACCCTAAAGGACATTCTTTCTTTTTCGATTTTTCAGCAATGTTTATCTCATATCATTTTTTGTCTAGTTCACCAATTGGCTCCAAAGTGGTCCATGTGGTCAACGATTTCGGCAAAATCAATCGGACTCATTCACATTTTCATTGCCCCAACGAATTGGGATCATCAAAAAGATTACAGTTGGGCATGAATGCCGTGGTTACGGTGCCGGCATTTTCATTGACCGAATTTTGGTCACCGAAGATGAGGAGGCGGCTGCCGAAGAGGCAATTGAAAATGGAGGCGAAGATTGTCGACAATTTATGTTCCTTTGCAATAAAGTGGCCAATAATTTAATTTATATATTTTTTAAACAATTTCATTAGTGGTTCGATTCGGGCCAAGTTGATGGAAAATTGGAGCGAACAATTCGATTGAGTGCTTTTTATGAAATTGGCTCAATTCCAATTGAGAATCGGGTCACAAGTGAGGAATATTATTTGAATATTCGAATTCAACTTTTTGCCATTTTTAAAGGAGGTCGTTGGGAATTCATTTTGCACAATGGGACAGAGCGAGGCCAAGGAGGGACCACCTCTTTGTTGGCCATAACCGGCTATGGTACGCGTGGTCAATCAACCACCACAAATTTGTACGATTCCACAATGACAAAAGTACCTTCGGAATCATTGATTCAAGTATGAAATATTTTTTTCATAATAAATTTCCCCTAAAAAGGTCGATTTTGGGGACATTGGTGAATTGTTGAAAGTTCGAATTGAGATTGATGGGAATGGAGATAAACCCGATTATTTCCTCAATTTTGTTGAGTTCAAGGTGAATTATGGTTGAAGGAAATTAAGTACTAATTAAAATAAATTTAAAAAGGATTTGGACACGGAAGAACGATTTGTGGTGATGTGCGGTAAATGGTTACGTTGGTTGGGCAATAAAAAAGGGGATCAACCATTTCGGGAGCTATTCGCCTTCCATATTGGTGTTGAGCCATTGCCACGTATGCAAATTAATACATTCTTTAAATATTAATAGAATATTTTTAAACCTTTTAAAAATGGCCATAAACCTCTGGAAAATGCCCTTTTAAAAATCCCATTTAACCTTAGGCTAAAAATAAAAATAATTTATCAAGAATTAAGGCCAGTTAATGATATTTTGAATATATTTTTCCAGTGATTTACTACGATGGCAAAATCCGTGTTCTTTCCCCTCGGATTGATTGTCTTGGCTGCAAAGAAGTCAAATTGGAATTATATGGAGGCAATAAAATCCATTTGAAAATGAGGATAAATATTATTTTATTTAGATTTGGGCGAAACTGGCTTTTTCCGGGTGGATATTAGCCCAACTGAATTGGCCAATAAAAGTGAAAATGCCAACGAGGAGGATGACGAAAACAATAACAATGGAAATGGAGTAAATGGGAACACAACTGACAAAATTGTATGTTCATTTTTTTTCTTTTTTAATTCTAATAATTTACTATTAAATTCACCAGAAAATTAGCATGTAAAATTAACTGTTTTTATAGGCATAAATATTATATTATTTAAATTCGTTACATTTAATTCCAATTACCCCACAAAAAAAGGATATTGCCTTCAAAGTTGAGGCAGTCAGTGTTGGCCGCGTCATTGGGGCAAAAGTGCTATTTGAGCCGAATCAAATTGGCCAGGAAATTATGGAAGGTCTTTTGGCCGTTCAGAATATGTTCCAAAGGCAAGGATGTTGGCCACTACAATCCAATTCAGAATTTTTGATTGGTCGCATTTTATTGCGTGAATCACAGCATACGCCATATAGGTATTTGATTGGGGGACATTTAGTTGGAATTATATTCCTGTGGCCAATTCAGATATGTGCTGACACGTTCCCAATTCAAAGAAATGTCCGAGCAAATTTGCACCAAAGAAATGTTGACCACCGAAATGGAGGTGGCATAATTCATAAATCATAATGATGGAATTTATTTAAAAATTCACAGGGAATTTCAACGCGTCGACCAAAGCGAAAACAGGGCCAAAAGGCCAAATCCAATTGGCTACTGCAAATGTCCCTGGGAATTGGGTAAATTCTTTCAAATCATTAAAGGAATTGGAAATTATAAAAAAAAATATAATGGAGAATTAGTATTATCTTTTTTAATATTGAAATTCATAATAAATTAAATCACTTTTCTAATCAGAATACTGTCAATTTACCGTTTACCATAAAATTTCTGAACATTCCCCTTTGAAGTTCTTCCCTATTGCCTGAGGTCATTTTATGCGGCGAAAATGGCATTGCCCGCCTTCTTCCATTGGACAGTAGCCCATCCGATTGGATGCTTAGTTATCAGGTAAAATGCATAAATGCCAATTCCATACTTTTCATTATAATTTTAAGCCCGAAAATTCCATCGACGATATTGGGACATTGCGCAAAATTCGAATCCTAACTGATGGTCAACATTTTTTGACTGGAATTGATTTGGATGAGGTCGAGGTGAAAACAATTATTTTATATTTATTGTCAATGTTTATTTTAACAGAAAGTCGATGACCAACCACCTTTTTCATTGGTGCATAAAATACGAATTTGTGACACAGCCAATGGGGATGAATTGCGTTTCCCGACAGCGGATTGCCATTTACAACGGCATTCCGTCTATGAAATGTCCGCCATTTGGCCGGATCGACCGCCAATTCCAAGTAGAGGGAGAATTTAGGCATCAAATACTTGGAAATTTTTGTGAAATTAGGCAATAATTCTTATTGATAAATCCATTGAAAATTTTATTTGATGGTGGATAAAAAGATTAGGCCTATGGATCCATATAAGTAGTTATATATTTATTCGCAATTACCGTCCAATATTTTTAGTTGTCATTTATTTGATCCGGATTGTCACTGGCGAAGCAAATTTCCAGTCTCAAAATTCGGCATCAGCAGCATTGAATGTACGCCTGAATTTTGGCGGCGAATTTGGGTAAAAGCATTGGGAGAATATTCATTAAAAATTTGGTTTATAAACCACTTTATCCCTAAAAGCTTAAAAGCTTAAATCCGGGTACTTATATTTATGGATAATTAAAAAATAACATTTTTGGGTGAATTAGTTTATATTTATTAAATTATTTTTGAAGTGATGTTGGTTGGCGCACATTAAGCAGTGAGGAAATGGAATTGGAGGAAAATGGTCCACCGATTGAAGGGCCATCATCTTCTGCAGATGAACAACAATCACCACAAATTGCCCTATTTGCTCCAAAAACGGTGCAATTATAAATTATTCATTATATATTCATATTTAATATATTTTTAAAAAAATAATAATTTAATTCAATTAATAAATCCCAATTATTTTTCACAGAGGAATTCCTTCGAATTTGAGGCCGTCTCCATTGGTGAACTTCAATGGGCCGAAGTGGAGGTTCGATCGGAGCAGGTGAAGAATCCTCCAAGAAAAATTAAGGCCATAAATTTAATTTTAGTCCAATTTCACTTGGGAATGCAAAGAATTGGTTGTGACCGACACGAACACTGCCCTCTTTTACACATTCCAATTTGAAAGGTAAGAAGAATGAGAGGGAAAATTTTGAGTTTCCCTCAGGAAAATAGCTGTCACATGAAGGAAAATCTGCCATTCACTTCAATCAAACTATACCGTATTCTCCCTTCTTATTTCCTTCAGCTATTTATGACACTTTTTTATTGGCAATTGGGGATTATTATTTTAATATAATATTTAGCATTCATTAGCAAACAAAGTATAAATATTAAACATACTTAATAAATTTTTAATTGTAAAAACAATATTTAATTTATTAGATTATTTATCGTGAAAATTTGACCCTAATTCCCTAATCCATTTATTCAATTTTTTCAATTAATTAATTTAATATTTTTATTTAGACATTTCTCCACTGAATGTCCACTCCAACATTGTGCAACTCTGCCATTCACAAATGCATTATAGAACCAACGACCGGTGATTAATTCAAACAATAAAAAGAAGCAATATTAAAAATTGAATATCCTCTTATATTTTTGGCCTAGCCCATATTCTTTTAATTTTTGTTTTGTATTTTATTTATAGTGAATGTACATATTTATATTTAATTTTATAGTTTTCGATTAGAAATTTTATTGATAAAATATACAAAATAGACAAAGTTTTTTGTCCCATTTTTCCTCATTTTAATTTGAAATTCGTTCCAAAATTTCGATTCCTCTAGAAAATAGACAAATTAAAGATCAGCCGATACAGGAAATTGGTGTTGCTGATGCAATTGTCCCCAAAAATTTACCTTATCAGTTTTATTGTTAAGCATCAAAAAATGGGTTTATAAAAGATTATTTGACAATGAGTGCCCAAATTCCATTATTTAATTCCCTTTTCCACTTCCAATAAGCCTAATCAAACCGATGAACAATAAATCCATTTCCCTTTCAAATTTAGAAGAGACCACTGCAATTTGAGTAAGGAATGTTGTTTTGGACAGACAAAAATAAGCAAATAAACTGATTATTAGCTGCCATAATTCTTTTCAAAATGTCTCCATATAATGTGGCTCCCTTTCCTCTCTCTTAATCGCTGCCTATTTTTGTTCACCATTAAACTTTGTTTGCAATTGCAACAAAGCAAATAACAAATAAATGGTGTAAAAAACCGGCAGCTTAATAGATTAGCTGTTAAATATTTTTGAAGAATTAAGGTGGGGCGAATTGGAGGAAAAAATGCGGGTAAAAAAGCACTTAAACAATGAAAATAACCTGTTTCCATCCACCATCTTCTCACATGTAATTTTACAATATTTACATCTTTTGGTAATGCACAAATTGTTGAGGACGACAACATCTTTACCTTCTTCTGCCAGCTGTAATAAATATTTGCATCGTCTATCAAAAAAGAGACTCATCAGCACATTTAATGGGAGAAAGGGGGGAATGGTTGCGCAGGTGAACACTTCATTTTGGTGAGCCATTACAATGTATTTGGGACCAGCCATAAAATCGACATATTCCCTCATAAAATTTTATTGTTCCTCGATCGCATTATGCGCATCGATTCCTCCAAAGTGCAATAATTCTTTCATCGCAATTTTCCGAATCAATGATTGGAAACAAACAAAATCAACAAACAATCCATTCATTCATTCACTCATTCATTCATCAATCTGTCCATTCAGACAGAGTCCAAACAACTGTAACCAACCGGCCATAATTTCGGTTGCGCAATGTATTACAATCCGCGTGCAAAATAGTCTTCAATTATTGAATTAGAAGGCTGATGGAATACTTTAGACCAATGGCTTTTAGTTTTTTGGCCATATTTTTGAAAAATTAAACAATTAAATCATAATTTTGACATTAAAATTTGACGATAATTTTTTTTGTTTTCACTTCAAAAAATGAATGACGCATCTTTCGATTTGCCCAATGGATGGGTGTTCCCGTTAAAATTTTCCCATTCTCGAATCAATGAATGGAGGAAGGCATCTTCTTTCCATTCATTCTTTTTATTTAATTTTCTTGATTTTTTATTGGAATTTGCGCAAACATCGATGCATTCTCAATTTCTCCTATTCCTCTCAATTCATATAAAATATTATTGAATTTAAATCAATATTTTGTATTAAAAATAAATATTTACTGTGATAATTATCGGTTAAATAAAGCCAAAAGGAAAGGTATATTTATAGTCCCAGTCCACCTCAAAGTGCCAATGAATAATAGCTTCAATTTTCAATTTTTCACATCCCCAGTCCCCACTATTAATTTCATTTTCCATTTGAATTGAACCTTCTGCCAGCCGCCCTTTTGCCTTTCCCCTTTTTTCTTTGGGTAATTGGGCTGCGATTGACTGGTTTTGATCGATTTTGATCATCCCGCCACGACAATACGTCAATTCTGTTTTTATTGCTCATCACAAAAATTTGCCCTCAAATTTTCCATTTTTATGTTTTCAAAATTCCCTTTTTACAGTCAATGGAATTGTGCAAATTCTTTTTAAAAAGCGGATTAGCATCCCTCAATCCAATGGATTATTCCATCAATTTGAATGGATTTATTAAATTTATTCAAAATTTGAATCATCAACCTATTCCATCATTCATATTTTAGATATATCAATTCTCCAGAATTTGAAGTAATTTATTTTGATCTTGCCTTCGGCAAAATGTCAAAATGGCATTGAATTCCATTAATTAAAATTCTTATGTTCCCCCTTGTATAGATCCATGGCTTCCTCGTTTATGCGCAACAAAGTGTTGCGCAGAATGATTCCTCATCAGCCAAAGGTCCAACAAAAAGTATCCATTCCACCTCATTTTCTCCATTCATTCATTCATTCATTCTTTCCTACCTTTCCATTGAGCCCATTCTTCAATAACCGGTTAGGTGGTTTTTCTCCCAAATTATTCATTTCCTCCTTTTTGCCTGACCAATATTCCAAATTTTTAAAAGAATTTCATGGACACTTTTGACCATTTAATTTATACAATTCCCCCAGTTTTCCCCATTCATTTTTATATTTTTTGCACCGATTAATATAATCCTTTTTAATCCAATTTACCGCACCAAAGATTGGTGAACTAAAAATTATATTTCCAATTATTTCAGTTTTTCCCACTTTCCATTTTTGGCTATGTTCATCCGCAGGAAATTGTTCATAATTTTGCCAATTTTCGTTGGCCTCCTCTTCCTCCTTCAGGTGCTATTTTCAAAAACAAATTATTCACATTTAAATTTTGCAAAAATGGCCTCAAATAGTCCAAAAAATGTGAGAAATAGAAGACAATATTTTTGGACATCACCACAAAATTATCAATGAAATATTTATTCATTATTTTCAAATTTCTCCATCCCCAACCAAAAATAGGTTTCTGCCCAATTTGATGCCAGCGGATGTGGTCAATCGAAAAAATGTGTGTTTGGGGCATGTTTGCGGCCGAATGAGGCGGCCACCTGCCATTATCTTTTCTCCGTTTATCCGGATTCGGAAAAGCCAAATGAATATGTCCAAATGGGTTGGTGGATGGAATGAAAATTATTGGGCACAAAATGGCAAAAAATGATTAATATTTCCAAGGATAATAGAAAGAACTGTACAAAAATTAAATTCTCCCATTATATTTTGCAGAATTGTTCACAAAAAGGGATTCCCCCGATGTCAAATATATTGCTGTTGGATTCTCTGAGGACAAATCAATGGTTTTTAGGGGGATTCTATTAGTTATTTATAAATTCTGATTCCTCTAAAAAGGGCGACGATTCTGTGACATATTGTGTCCAAAATGGGAATGATGGACAAATTGAGGCACATCTTTCAATGAATCCGGCCAACGATAAAAGCAATGTGCCTGGCCCACCGGTGGGTATATTCCCCTCATAGATTCTTTAAAATTTGAATTATTTTATGACCGCAGGGAACGGAAGATGGCATTTTGGAATTGTTGGATTCCAGTGTCAATGATAATGGAATTTATTGCAAAGTTGGTGGCCAATTTTATATATTTTATATTATATTTTATTTTATTATGATAAATAATATTTTAAATAAAAACAAATAAATTTACCCTAATAATTTCAATTTAGGTTCGCCAGCGGACGAATCCATCGCAAAAACGAGATTTGCTGAAGCCGAACCTCCAAAGGCCCTATCATTTGCTTTTTGCCAAAGGAAATGCCGCCGAACCGAGAGGTGGTGAGGAAAAATTCTCCAGAATTTTCAAAGGAAATTTTGTATTTTTCAAGTAATCGACATTCATTCATTGGATCCCAGCAAACCAGATTTCCCATTTGTCCATCCGGAACCATTGCTCATTTTGGATTCAAATGCTGCCGACACATCCACAAATCAACCACTACAAAATGTTGGAAGTCAAAATGGGGGAGGTCAAAATGGAGGAGGCCAAAATGGTGGAGGAGGATTGGATTTAGTGGATGCACATGGTGAACAAACATTTTTATTATTATTATTATTATTATCATTAAATTTATGGGCAATTTTTAAGAACAATTTTTGATTAATAATATTCGAATTAATTAACCCGGAAAATATAATATTTAATAGTTTTAATTTCTTTTTAAGGCATTTTGATGATAATTTCTTGGCTTGGAATGACCACTGTGGCCATATATTCATCGCGATATATGCGAAATGCTTGGCCACACACAACAGTGATGGGCCTCAAAATTTGGTTCCATGTATGTTTAGAGGGGAATTAATTTTTTAATGAATTTTGCCAATAAAATTTATTCGTTTAAAGTGCCAAAAATGATTGCCAATTTTTCTCTCTTAGATTCATAGAACGCTGAATTTTTTGGCTGTCACTTTTATGGTCATATCCATCATTCTAATTTTGTTGAATAAACAAAAATGGACTGGCCCATGGTTTGGTCGAGGCAAAATTGGATTGGGCGGTTGGCATTCATTGGTAAAAATATTTTAATTAAAAAAGGAAAATATCAAAATTTGTGAATATATTTAGGCAGGCGCATTTGCTGTATTTTTTGCCTTGACCCAACCATTCGGTGCCCTATTCCGTTGCGGAGTTGACCATCCTAAAAGGCCAATATTTAATTGGCTTCATCGATGGTGAGTTCCATTTCAATGAAATATTGTCAAAATTTGGGCATAAAAATTTATATTACCTTTAAATTTAAATAATAAATCTCTTATATTGTTATTATCAATTTAATTGACTTTTTTAAAGCATTGGCTTATTTGCTTTCTTCGTTGCCCAAATTGCCATTTTCATTGCCATTTACCAATTCAAGTCCATCCAATTCGAATATTTTATTTCCATCTATTTTTATTCTTCAGAAAACATTTTGCCCTCGCCGAATTTGCCTTTTGGCTTCTCATCTTTTTCTACACCATTTTGGCCATTATTGTTTTGATCAGTGAAATATTACGGTTGATGGAAGGAAGGGAACAGGAAAAAATCACTTCCATTGAAATGCAAACAAGAAGCCGGGGCTCAAATCCATCCGATGTTTACTATTATCATTCACGCAAAGATTTCAGCTCCAAGGTAGGGAATTTGGAAACGCTTGAGGCTAATAGAATTTAATTTTACTCCTCCAAAAATATCAAAATGGTTAAATTAAAGTGTATTTATTTTAAAATTTCTCTAAATCCCATTGAATTTCTAAATTTTAAGATTCAATAAATGTATATTTTCCCTTATTTCCATGTTCAGTTGGTCAATATACGCAAAGGAATGTTCACGATCGCCGCCTGCATTTGCGCCGGAACTGCACTCATTTTTGTATTGCTCATTCTCTTTCAATGATAGAAAATATTAAAAATTGGTCAATTTATTAAATTTATTTTTTTCATTTTATTTTCGCCCACTACAATGTACCCCATTCATTTTTCTAATATTAAAATGCTTTGCATTTTATATTTAATTCCTCAAAATCTCATTCCATCAACAAAGCTTCTTATTTGATTTAAATTCAGCAGATAAAAAATATTAAATTTATTTTAATATATATATTTTTAATGTATAAAATTAATTTAAATAACAAACAACAAATATAAAATAGAATAAATTTGAATGAATTTTCATGTGCCAACAGGGACTTCATCAGCCACGCAAAGTAACAATTTTTGTGCCGTCCTCGTGGATTCAACTGAATATTGAAATTTTATTGAAAAATATGATTAAAAATTACTCCATGGATCATAGATTATTGAGGGTTTCTCTTTCCAATGAACGAACACAAAATAGACGGGAATTCCGGTGCTGATGACGGCGATGGCCACCAACAATTCGGTTGGCTGAATCAACAAAGGCACAAATAGAATGTAGAGGCAAATGAGGAAAAATGCCCAAGGCACAATCAAAGGCAACTGAAAAATATTAAAAATTGGAATTACTGTATTTGAGAAAATTGGAAGGAAATGTTAAAAATTAAAATCTCCAAAAACATCATTTATTAATAGTTTCGACAAAGATTTTCTAGGTTATGCCTCCATGGATTTGTTACCAAAAAAAGATTTTCAAAAATTTCGTTTGCAAAATTTAGGGGTAAATATATATTTCCACAAATATTTTAAATTATTTTGCCTGAATGCCAATTTTGTTATGCCTGTCAGCCTCTTTTGAACTCATTCGCATTTTAATAAGACCCGCAATGGCACAAGTGACCACCGAAGATTCGGCAAATGACAAATAATTGATTAGAACATCTGAAATTAAAACATCTTAATTGATTTTAAATATGATTAATTTTGATTAGATTTAATTCATTAAAAAAGTTTTTAACTCACAAACATTGGCGAAGGCCAACATTGCAATGGAAGTCGCGCCGAGGAAAATGAGTGACGGTGTTGGAGTCAGGCAGTCGACGTTGATCATTGCCAACAATTCAGGAAGGAGGCCATCCCTGGCACCGGCAAAAAACATTCGCGATGAGGTGAATATAATCTAACCGAAAAATAAATTAATATGTCTCAATTGTTTAAAGAAGTCGACAAATTCCCCCATCTCCTTCATTCAACCCTAAAATAGTCAAAAAACTCCAAAGATAATATTCTCCTCCCAGAATTACTGACCCCATTTAAGCTGCCAATGCACGACAATGCCACAAATAATGGGACCATCCCGGCCAATGGACCTAACACCCGATTGGCAAATGTTACAGCAACGGCATCAGATTCCAAAATGTCCTCCGGATCCAATGCCGTAAAATAGGCCAAATTCACGAAAATATACTACGGGAATTGAGATGAGATTTTAAAATAATTTAGAATAAAAAATACTATTAATGTGACTGTTGGCAATGAAATGTAAATTGCCCTTGGCAAATTCCTGAAGACAAAATCAATTCATTTTATTGTGAATCATTTTTTATCGATTATCGTACTTTTGTGGATCGCGTATCTCCTCGGTGACAAAATTCAAATAATTATAGCCACTGAAGCAGAATACACCGGAATAGAATGCCAAAGCAATTTGAATTGGATCAAGGTGGGAATCCTCAATCAAAGTGCCAATGTCCATTGATTCCGACTTTCCTATATGGCCATAAATTCAATTAAATAATTATTTTTTTTGACTTGCCCACCCAAAATAAGATGGAGCACACCGGCTGCCACAATCACAACTAAAGCTGCAATTTTTGCCAGCGTAGACCAATCCTGGGTTCGGGTGGCCCATCGCACGTTGGCACAATTCACAAAAGTTAAAAAAGCTGGAAAATAATAAATAGATCAATAAAATATTTTTGCTTATTAACAATTTAATTAATTGGAAATGGAAATGATTATCTATCAAAAATTTCCAAGTTTTTCCTCTGAAAGAAATGAATAATTAATAAATATTAAATTCAAAAATATTATATTTTTTGTGCCAACCAATAATGCTGCCTGCAAGAATTTTAACGGGAGTATCGGGCACCGGACAATGTGGAAAGAATGGTTTGAGGACATATTGAGCAAATGTTAAAGCAATAACCGCATTGGAAGTTGGATTGACAATCAACAATGCAATCCAAAGAAATAAGAAGGCGGGTAATGGACCAAATGCCTGCGTGGAAAAATTTCATTAGAATGAAATGATTTCAAATAGTTTTTTTTGTGGATAATTTAAGAGCATTATTTAAATCCTAAATCACATGGGCTTTTTTGATGATTCACCTGCGATATGTAAACATAGTCGCCTCCACTTTTGGGTATTCTGGTGCCAAGTTCCGCATAGCAAAGGGCACCGAGCATTGAGAATAGACCGGAACAGGCCCAAACGGCTATTGACAATAATGGACTGCCCGTATGGAATAGAACACCTTCATAAAAAGGAAAAGATATATAATATTTGGATAAGCTTTATATAAAAATGAAGATTGTTTCGTTGGTATTAAAACTTGCCTTTTGGACTGATGAAAATGCCGGATCCAATGATGACACCTGTGAATGGAAAAAGGTGGAACATTTCAAATGAAAATGGGTTTTTTTCCCGAAACCATCAAACCAATGATGATGGCGCATCCATTGAAAAGGCCTAATTTTGGTTGCAAATGAATTCGACCAGCCGGATGTCCCAATGGCTGATTATTCTCTTGGCCAGATTGGCCATTCTGCCTTGACTGATTTGGCCTTTCAATGGGATCCATTGCCGTCGTTAGCCTGTCCATTTCCGTGGGTTGATGTTGGCCAAGTCCGGCGGATGTTGAGGGGGAATTCGGTGAAAGACTGGCGGTGATATTTTTAGGCATTTTTTACTGGAAAATGAGAAAGCAATTTAGGTAAATTATCAAGAAAAATGATGGAAAAAATTAATTGGAAGAAAAGGTTTTGAAAATGAATTGAAAAAGAATTATGCCAGACGTTTTTAAGCAGAAAAATGTTTGGAATTCCAGAGGAGCAAATAGGATGGCGTAAGAATTTTCGTTTTTGTTGAATTAGCTCATTTCTGTTTAAAAAAAATGTGATTTGCAATTGCAACAGAGTGTGGAATTGGAAGGGGGAAAATAATGAACAGGGAACAATTGTTGAATTCATTTGGAGGAAATAATGCTGGAAGGAGGCATCAAATACGTATATTTGATTTGCCCTTCACAGAATCATATGGGCACACGTTGGCCCAATAAAATGACTGGAAATTTTGAAAATAAATTAATTTTCGATAAAATATATTAATATAAACTTAAATTAGAGCCCATTTTCTTTTAAATTTATGAATTAAAATTAAAGGAATTTCCTAAAATGGAAATATGAATGTGCCGAAAAGGGAATCTGATTCTGATGAGAGGAAAAGGAATTTGTTGATTTTGGCCTCTTATTTTGCCGTAAATTTATAAGTAAACAAATTATTGTGATGAAAATGAAGATGACTGGACTGAATTTGAATTGAAAAGCAGAGGATTTGTAGTTGTAGAGGATAAAATATTAACCAAACATGTAGTTATTTAAAGCGGAACGAAATTCCGAGAAGCAATGGACTTTTGGGACTTTGGGGTCTTTTCTCGCATCAAATTTTTATAATTTCATTTTTTAATAGAGTGAATTGCTTCTAAAGTAATAGGAGGGAAAATTTTATGGAAAGAATTTACAAAAAAAAAGAATGGAAATTCCATTTAAATTTTTGTTTGCTGCTTGAATGTTGTTTTGACCATTTCCAACATAAAAGGGAATATAGGAAAAGGACATGGGACGCTAATAAGGGTCAAATGGATGGGGACAGAGGGAATAATGTGGGAAATGGGCATTTGGCTAGAAGAGGAAGCTACGGCATAAAATAGGAATTGAAAAAGGAGGAAATGTGCCATTTCAGTGGGATGTTGTGGCCACTGGTCAACAGCTGGTCCCATCCCTGCGGTTGCTTGTTTATGGCCTTATATGTATACAAACTGTGGTCATGGCATAAGGGAGAACATAAATCTAGCCAAAGCCCTCTTTTTTATTCAAAAGTAGGTCAACGGCAAATGTGGTAATTTAAGGAATTGTAAAAGAATATAAACTACGGGCTAACCAAGTAATAAAAAAATGCCCTCTTCAGCCTTGGCCTCAAAAAGGAGACTTACAAATCCTCCTTTTCTATCTCGTGGTTGGTCAAAGGAGAGAAGGGAATTTTAGCCTAGGCACACGGCCAAAAATGCATGCCCAGAAGCCAGCAAAAAGCATTTGCCCTCAAAAATGAGAATGGAAGCCAAGGGAGAGAAAGCCATCTTGTGGCCAGTCAGCTGACAGAAAAATAGGGCAGTGGAAAAAGTGGATGAATGGATGGAAGCTGCCTTGAGGCGCACGGATATGTCTGGCTGACACTTGGAGTAATGGGAAAGCGCCAATTGAGAAAATAGCCTAGTAAAATCCGCCTATGTGTTTTGAGGGCAGCTGGGATATATTATTGAAGGTGTAACAAAGGGAAATGCGGAAATGTTGCCTTTCAAAAAGGTGATGAGAAAGGCTGGCTGATTCCTTCTATTCCTCTCGCTCCCAAAAGCCAGGAAATCCCCTTTTGGTCCCAATCGGCCGATTACCCCGATTGAATTGACCAAAGATGATGCAATTTTCTATCGGTGGAAATGAATCTGGGAAAAAGGGGAATTGAGGAGCAAAAATTTCAATTCCCAGAAAATATTATAAAAAATGGGAGCAATATGAAAGTGGACTGGACAATGGATTCCCTCTCCCCTTTCCCCTGATTGCCCGAAGGAATTTGAGTATGGACATTTTGTGTGTACATTGATGAAATTGTTGACCGACAGAAATGGAGGCTGGAGAGGAAAATTGGCGGGGCAAAAATTGTGAATGACCTTGGGATTTAGGTGGATTTGAATAAAAATCGAAAAAAAATCAAAAATGCAACACAAAAGAAATGAAAATGAATAAAATTGGATGATCCATTTTGTCCCCAAAATAAATGTTGACAGCAGCAGGTGTTACTGTTTAGGAGGCTTTCTCAAATTTGGGCTTCCATTGTTCTCCCTTCATTTTTGGATATGTTGACAAAAAAAAACATTTTATTAGTTTTTTATTTTCATCAATAATTCCCCGCATTAAATCCACAAATTTCACTGCTGGTTGAATGGGGAATAAAGGGGATTATTTGAATTATTTGTGGGCGGACAATCGCAACAAAATGGATGGCGACGAATATTTTTGAATGAAAGGACACACGAATAATAATAATAATAATAATAATAAATGATTTAATCTGAAAGGCAAATATTTAAAATTGGATGGAAATTTTGTAAAAATATTGGCTTCAAATTTCTTAAATAGAATTGGAATGATCAATTTTAGTCCAAATCAATTTCCCAAGAATATTTAAATTCTTTATTTATACAAAAATATTATAAAAGCATTTAAAATGTGCCAGTACATTCGAAGGCATATCTTTTATCTTTGATTTTCCCTAATTGATTGTTCGATTGGCCCCTCCTTTCGGTGGCACTGGAGGCGGCATTCTTTTCGGTGGCTGCTGCTCTTCGCCGGCCAATCCCGCATTCAGGATTCCAGCTAACATTTGGCGAGCAGCTTTAAATTAATAGGGGAAATATATTATATTGCAGAATAAAAATCAATTTGTATAAAATTTTTGGTGCTGAAAAATCAGCATTTTTTGATGCCAAAAACTTGGTTAAAATCAGAATTCGGATTCTTTAAGATTCCTTTCCTACCCTGAAATCTAACCCTAAATTGAACTTCTAACTAAGTATAATTATTTAAGTTCTTTCTAACTTCGAACATTAAAATTATAGTAAAATTATTGTTTATGAATTCATTCAAATTCAATGTAAATTCCACCTTTTGCCTCATGTTGTTGTTCATTTTGTCCAAATTGTTGCTGTCCATCATCACCATTGAATGGCATTGGCACAATGGAAACAGCCGGCGGATTTGAAAATTGTTGCCTTTTTGTTGATCTTTTCAGTGGATTTTTGTTGCCCAAATTGTTGAATATTCCGCATAATCCTATTTTTTTTAATAATTTAAATACTTCTTCCAAGACAAACCGCCATTTTTGGTGGCAGATGAGTGGTTCCTCCAACTGATCAATCCTTTTCGGCATCGATGCCTTAAGAGAGATTAAACATTGAAATTTATTTGAGAGGGGGAAATTGGGTGTTCTCATTTGGACTTTTGGATATTGAATATGAATACTAAAAATTCAAACATGGCTTCTATTTTTCAATAAAGAATTAATCCTCCATTTGACCTGTTCAAGAGGAAATCCCAAAGCATATATCCGCACATTGTAAACACCATCGCACTCAATAGGCCCAAAGAGGCCAACAATGCGATTAAAATGGTTCGATCCAGGCAATATGTCTGCAAAACTACATTCTTTACATAAATTGGAAATTGTTTAAGAACATTGGCCAATTTGGAGGTGGCACGCTGCTGATACCCACTTTCATTTGGTTTAATCAACCGAGGACGCATTCTTTCTTTGCCATTTTCTTAAAATTATTTAATTTCATATTTCTGACTTCCTCTTACCATAACTCCATTCCAATCCCTGCAATCCATCATTGATGACAGTGGAAGTGGCCACCACATCTTGGGTTTTTTCCTCAGCTCGACGCTGTCGAAGCCGAAAATCATCCTTAAAATATAATTGGAGGAAAATAATTATTTTTATTTTATATTTATTCAAGCAGATTTAGAGGTCATTAATTTCACCCTAATTTTGCTTATTTAAATAGTTTTTTTCAAAAAAAAAAAAAAGAATATTATTGTCCCATTTATATTAAAAATATTGGCACTCTTCTGCTCTTCAAAATGTTATACCTATCGAATGAAATTGGTTAATTCATTCAAAGTTATGGCCAAAAAAACTGAGGATATTCTCAACAAGAGAAGGAAAATTAATATTCCCTCCTTTTGGATACTGTATCGCGTATCCTCTCTCTTCCTCATTTATAGCCACAGGGAAAGTTTGATGGGTGTGCCTCATTTGTTCTAACCTGCCATCTATTTTTAGATCATAACTTTGCTCAAACTGAACCAATTTTAATAGTTTTGGTATCATTTTAAAAGTAAGAAAATTCTTTACTGGTTGACTTATAGGTATATTATATTTTAATAAATACAAGTTTTTATTTCTTTTTTTGGGAAAAACGACGATCCATAAATTTCCTTTATTCTTAATCGGCTCACCTGCTGTTCCATTGCTTCGGGTGCCAAAGGCCGAAAGAATCGTCGGGCCAGTGTCGGTGAAGCGACCATTTGCCGTTTGTTGCCAAAATCATTTCCTTGGGTTGTTCGATTCAAAACCATCAAACTGGGTGGCCAACTCCCATTTGCATGGCGCCTGAAAAATATTTTATAATGGAATCAAAATGTCAATATTAATTTCAAAAATTTTGAGAGAATTTCAATAATATTATATTATTTTTTTATTTCTTTGCCTCAATTGTTGAGTGGCCATCAGAATTTTGTGCTCCAATGTTTGGCCCTCTTTCCTCTCCATTCGGCGGCGTGGTGGCCAAGTAGGTCGACTAATGCCCTGGAGAACTTGCGAAGGATTGCCCTGGAGAACACTGCCCAGGGGAAGTGCATTCGGAGGCCAGCTTTGTGGGCCAAACTTAGTGAAAAAAACATTGAATAATTAATTAATTATTTAAAATTAATTACGCCTGCTCCAATGTAAGTTTGCGGGGAAGGAGGCAATGTTCCGGCCGGAAAAATGACATTTGATTGAGGTGGCCCATAGGTTGGCCCATATTGTGGCTGTTGTGTTTGTTGGCCTCCTCCATATCCTCCCATGCCATAATTTTGTTGTGGACAATTTGGGGGCTGCAAAAATTGGAATAAATATTTGCATAATTCGGGTAATAATTTAATTACGAACAGTCAATCCGGCGCATTCATTGTCCATTTTGTTGCATGATTGAATTTGGCAACGGAAATTCACCTGCGTTCGATCCGGGAAATGGAAAGCAAAAATGGGGGCATAGGCCATGTTCAATGTTTCACTGAATTTTGTCTTTTTTAAATTATCAACAAAGTGTTAATGCATTGTGGATTGTAGACTGGGTTAAACCGGTTTAAAATGGGTATAAAAAAGGGGTTTACCCAAAGTAAATTAAACCATAATACATCATAATTAATTAGATATTTCCTTTTCAAATAGTTTACCTACCTATAAACCGGTATACTTTGAATGACACCGGTGCTTGTTGGGCAACCGCGTTCATCAATCAATGTGTAGTTTTCATTGCCGCCATCAAAAACTTTACAATTCTTCACCAACATGCCGTACACAGCTAAAGCCAAAAGTAGATATATTGAAATTTAATTGGAATTAAAATAAATTGAAGGAAAACTCATTTTTATAATCTTCTCTATTATTATGACTAATGAGAATTTTAATTCTAGATTTCAGTTTAAAGTTGAGATCATTTAATGTTATTGTTATGTTATTCATCAGGTAAAAATGAAGATAAATCTGTTGGAATGGTATCGGATTGTGATTGTGTTGACTCACGACTGTCTTGGCATTCCCATCGATGATAAATCAGATCGCCAACTTTGACAGTGCTCGGCGCCGGTGGCCCATTCACATCGCCCAGTCGCATTGAGTACTCACAATCGGGCACCAGAATTGCATCTGAGGCAACGGGCACGGTTGGCACGGAGCTTTAAAGAAAATTCAAAAAAAATGACAAATGTAATATTTTTTGTACTCACCCAACTTCAAGGTCCACCCCAACGGGTCTTTCCGCGTGCTGATAGGAACATAGAATTTTATAAGCTCGATCCACTTTGGTGACGAATCGAGGATGAAAATTGGTTATGATCACCAGGGAATAGCCTATATACAAAATTGATGCGCTTTTACGGCATTCTCCCAATTGACTCACTCATTCCCTGAGGCCTTCTCTCCCTTAACATCCCACAATCATTCAATGCAATGGCAATGGCCGCATGCGGTGCATCATTGTTGTAGAATTCGCGACGGCATTCGGCCAGCCCGAATTGGCCTTGTACATAAACATTACCGCTGTGTTAAAAATTAAAGGATAAAAATCTTTTTTTGTTATTTTCAACCGAAATGGATTCCTCGTGTTGATGCTGAATTCTACGCCTCGATCCGTGCATCGAATTTGGGGCGGCTCCACTGCTTCATTGTCTGTGTGAAAATTTATTCTCCTTGAATTAGCATCTAAAACCCACCAATGATGTCCGGCGTTGATGGCTGCTGCTGCCCATATCCAGGCCCGGGACCATAATTCGCCTGTTGATAATATCCATTCCCTGGGCCATATTGGCCAAATGTGAATTGGAAGAATAGCAGAAGGGGAAGAATGAATAAATGGAAGGCAATATTCATTCGGATTGAATATTTTTTCTGGCGAAAATGATTAACAATAATATACCAAATAGGTGGAAAAATTGTATGGAATTGTGTGGATTGTGGATGTTTGGGTCAATGCCAAGGCAACCGTTTCAATCTCGATTCAGACAAACAATATAATTGTGCAGCGAAAACATATATATTGTTTTGTGTATTCTAGGACAGTCGTCCCCTCCCCCATAGTCATTTATTAATGGTCCCCGAATTCACTATTGTGATTATTTTATGGCACTAAAGTGATGCAACAGTTGGCAACTTTTTCAAATATTTATTATGCTTATTTTCATAGATCCTTCATTATTTATAGAGAATTATGAATGATGATGCCCTGGGCTAGAAACAGAGTCTTTGCCTTAAATTATTGTTATTCATTTTGCTGATTATGGTTAAAAGTACAAGTGTAGTTTTAACAAAAAAATTGAGTTAAGAAGAATAAAAGGCAATGCTCATTGTCAAATAAATAAAACTGTATCCATTTGAATGGCCAATGGAAATGGCTAATTATTTTCGCTTCAAAGGCCCAATCCATCCATTCATTCGGACAATGTGGAAAAGGGGATCAATGCCCTTTTCTGCGGGTTTCCGGAAAGTATATAGAGAGAGGAGGAATGGCTTTTAAGTGGACAGCAGCCAACTGTCGCGCACACCTGGCCTTCCAGAATTGGCCTCACTAACAGATTGGAGGGCGCAAATGGCAAAGGCCAACCGAAACTGTTTTTCTGAACAAATAATAATGGACATATGAATGGGGCCATCAAATGGAGGAAAAATCACGAAAAATATGGAAATGAAGTTGAAAATAAAAATTGTATATTTAAAGCAAAGGGCCAATTAATTACATCGTCACCAGTAACCCAAATTGGGCTTATGCATTTTGTCATTAATTTATGACCAATTTATTCGGATTCTTACCTAAATAAAGAGAAATTGAATTAAAAATTGTCAAAATGTGGATGGTGCAATTCAATTACAAAAGAATGGGAGGATGAAGAGCCGTTCATCATCATATCAGAAACCAACACTAAATGTGGAGGAAAAATTTATTCGTCCAATTTTATAAAGCTAATGCCTTTTGTTAAATATTTGTTTGGTTTTTTTATCCGACTGAAGCGGCTCCCAAAATCAGCTTTTTGGCCAGCAGTTCCAAATCCAGTCCAGTTTCAAATTCGACGATGGCGCAAAATCCCTTTTTGGGCTGGAAAGCATCAGCCATATATATTGCATGATAGGCTTTTCATTCCAATCCGGTTCATTTTTAAACACAGAAGAGGGCAAAATGTTCGTTCACAAAGGAATTTATGGCATTGCTTTGTGTTGAATGGATTTTGAGAGAAAAAAATTGAATAAAAGGGACCATTTGATTATGGTCTTTGATGAACCAAATATTCTTAATTTTTTTATTAATTTGAATGATGTCTGAAAATTTTATTCATTATCAAAAATTCGGCTACAACGAAATGAATGGTCATTTTAAATCCCAAATAATTTATTTAGATTAAAAATATATGTAATATTATTTATATCATTAGATTGAGAATTTTCTGTTCTACAAAACCATATCAAGATCATTAAAATTGGTTAGGAATGAAGGGAATTATGAGGGTTCAAATTGGGTGGGGCTTTCTCCTTTTATCAAATTTTAAATACAGTATTAATAGAAGGGAAAGTGAGTAAAGAGGGAATGATATAGATGATTAGCCCTCAAGGCATATTCCTCTGCTGCTGATTACAAAGAGGAAGGGGACCGCTCTGCTGCTACCGTACTTTCTCCCTTCCTTTAACAATTTGATAGCGGATCCCAAATCTGGGGCAATAAAATGGACCAATCTGTGTAATATATTTTAAATGAAGGCGAATTTGCTTTCTGTTTTATAAATATGCTAGAATGATTAATTGTCCTTAAAAAGAAAAAATAATAATAGTTGATGTCTTTGTCTTGTCAGTTTTGGTTTTCTGTTGTTGTTGTTGAAATTTTTTTCTTACAAAACCAATTAATATTTTTTTAGATTTTATTGAATAAATCAATGATGCTTTTGAATGTTTTGAGTTCACTTTCCAAGTTTGTTTTTTTCGATTTAAAAGAAATTTATTTTTAATTATAGACAAATTATTCGATTTGCCGCGGTTGCCGTCCCAATTAAAATCTCAGCCGACTATGGAGTCTGGTAATAATTTTGATTGATAAAAAATGAATAAAAATAATAAATTATAGGTCAACAAATACGGCGGAGGGTGCTTTGCTCTTTTCCCAATTAAAATCGCATGTTTTGCCTGGCACAATTGTATACAAAGATGAGGTTTCCCATTAAAACATTTAATCAATTTACTTTTTATACTCGATTTTTAATAGTTGCCTTCCCCGAATGAGGCTAAACAATCGATGGTCGTCGGCTGGAACAAATTTGTGAATTGTGCATTCAATTTTGGCGGAATGGCCACCGAAAGAATCGAAAGTGAATGTCGCAAATTGGTAAGAATTTATGAACTATTTATTTAAATTAATTTATTTCATTTTTTTTAAGAATGATCAAATTGATAAATTGGGAGCAAATGCTGGAGGAGAATGATCGAAACAATAATAATAAATCCTATTTTCTTTCAATTGATTTCATTTTTATGTTAGGATTTTTGTTTTATGAAATTTATATTCTTTGAATATTTTATTTTTCGGCACCGGATGATAAATATATCTATTAAGAATTTCACAAAATACTAAGCAAAATTAATTTCCTTCCCATAAAAATTCGAATTTTCATTTGACAATTACAATTTTATGAGTGGCTATTAATTTAGGAAAAAATGAATATATTTTTTTGCCCTTCATATTATTATCATTATCAGACCATAATGGTTTGAGATGCCTAGTCAAATCAAATATTGCGCTAACATTGATAAAAAGATTATGAAAAAGGCACACACAATTACATCTAATTAATCGGCCGAGAGTCCATGGTCCATTAAAAATCATTTTCATATTTGTTATCATAATCAACTCACTTCGATGAAGATTCACCAAAGTGCCATGTTTGATTTGATCTCAAAAATGTCTCCCTTTTAAAATATTTTTTCCAATGATATTTTCCACATATTTAAATTTAAAGTGCAATTAAATTTTTGGATTTTCAAAAATCAAAAACACCATTCTAATATTTTTTGCTCTTTCTTTGTTGACTCCCCCTTTCACAGTCACCTCCATTCATTAAATCCCTTGTTGGGTTATTAAATTTTAATTTTATTCAAAATTGCCATGGGCAATAGTCGAGACTCGAGAATAACAGACAGACTGGCACCGGCGGGGCATAAATGGGGCGACGATTATCCTGCTGGCTGGCTGTTGTGGACTGGAAATGGACGAGGTAAATGCCCGAATATCTTTATGGCCTCTAGCTGACTTTTTCTCATAAACCACCAATGACGATGCTAACAATATGCCTTGAGGTCTCAATTGTGATTTGTTTGTTATTTGGTACATGAATTGTCCTTTTTTCTAATTAATCTCCATTATTTCCCTATAATTTTTCGTATCATTCACTACCATTCATTCGATTGTTGGTCTAGTTGATAAAAATTCCATCCCATATTAGGGTCCATATATGGCAATTGGGCACGAAAATGGCCACATGTAATTATTGTATATTGCCTACCACCCACAAAATCAATACCATCCTTCTCTGAACCGGTTGATTGGCTCCTCCAACGTCCAACCCAAATTCGCCTTCACAACATAAATTATTTTTGGGGCAACAAATTTTCCCAGCAACAATTTTCTTCCCCCACGGACATTCTCCGCAAAATGTTCCTCCTTCTAATCGTCGCCGTCTCCACAATGCTTCGCCCCTGCAACAATTCCCAATCAATTCGCCACCCACCCCCATTTTCTCCACATTTTCCCTCCTCAAATTCCTCAAATTTCCAACCATTCTCCCGCAAAATCTGCTAAAAATCCGTCTAGTGGAAATTATTTGTCCTTTCAATCCAAAATGATGGGACAAATTGAACTTTTTTCAATTGAATTTACACGTAAAACTTTCTTCATTTTGTTGCATCGAAAAAACAAAATTTAGGATTTCATCTTTCCTGACGAACATTTTTATGAAACTGATTTTTCATTCCGGAAAATTCTAACCGGAAAGAATTCTGATTTTCATTCCGGAAAGAATTCTGATTTTCATTCCGGAAAGAATTCTGATTTTCATTCCGGAAACAATTCTGATTTTCATTCCGGAAAGAATTCTGATTTTCATTCCGGAAAGAATTCTGATTTTCATTCCGGAAACAATTCTGATTTTCATTCCGGAAAGAATTCTGATTTTCATTCCGGAAAGAATTCTGATTTTCATTCCGGAAACAATTCTGATTTTCATTCCGGAAACAATTCTGATTTTCATTCCGAAAACTAATTCATCTTTTTTTACATCAAATTCTCCCATTTGTGTCGAACCTGCGCTCAATTTTGCCTCTGGATCATTCACTTACCCTATACAGTATATCCTTCACATTGATTAATCTTTATTATTAAATTTACATAACAATTCATGACAAATAATAAAAATATATATTCCTTCTCCCACCATTCGCCTCTCCTTTTCACCTTCGCTTGTCTAGACAATTTTTGATAGGCCACACAAAAAGGATTGAGGCTTAAATCTCCTAAATCCCTTCAACAATTACCACTTGAGTGGATTTATAAAAGGGGATTTGGGTTGGGTGAATGGGCTTCGAGAATCCAATCAAAATGATGTTTTGCCTGAAAATGAATTGATTGATGCAATCGAATTCGTTTATTTCCTATTCGAATTGGCCATACAATTTTCTTTTAATCGCAGCGTAAATTATAGCCACCCTCCCCCCTTTAGTCACCGATTTGATAAATTGATTGGAAGCAATTTTCCCCTAATGGTTTGGTCTCGAGAAACAGCCCCCAATAGGGTCCAGTGATTGATTGATTGTGATCAATGCTATGCAATAAAAAGGAGGAATTGGACTTTCCAATGAGAATATTATTTAATGGCCAAATCTCTCAAATCGAAGCCCACTTTATGGTAAACCTATTTTACTTCACCAATATTTCTTCCGGCAAATCTCCTTTAGGAATTACGTTTTATGCCATAATGATTTAAATGAATTTTCCTGGCAGTTTTCCCTCCTTCCCTTTCCATTTAAATCGGTTCAAATTTTCAAAAGACATTCCTCACAAAATTTGAGAATTCCCAAATTTGCTTCAATCTTTTGCCCCTTTGTTTCCTATTTTGGTTTTTCCTCTCATCCTTTGAATTCCCGAAAATGCGTGTTGGGGCGTCCCATTCCCCATCTCGAAAATGTCCACAATGGCCCAATGAATGAATGAATGAAGAGGGATTGAGAGCTGGCTTTGGCCTAATGATGGTTTAGCAGCTTACCAAAAAAAAAAAGATTCAGTTGAGAGGAAATTATGAGAAAAAGGCGACGAAAGGGACAATGTTGAGAGAGGGGAAATGCGGGCATAGAACATTGTGGCCATAACGGCTTGAAGAACCAGCCGATGTGAAAATGTGGATTGAGTGGAGGTCGAAAAGATGAAAAGCGAGAATGGAAAAAGGGAAGAAACATTGTGGCACATTAGCAATTGGAAGCTTTCGCCTACGGCAGCAAATTTTTTCATTTCCTCTGGCCACAAAATAACTATTACTTCAAAAAAGCCATTAATGGAATATTTAAACCATTCGTTTTTTTACCACCTTAATTAGTTTTAGGCTGCTATTTTTGAATTAAATTATAAATAGCTTGAGGAGTTTATTTTAAGTCATTTTAGGGATTTTTAATGTAGCTCTTTTGACCACTTTTTCCCGATTTTTCAATTCGGCTTTCTCCTAATAAATGCGATGCACGCGAATACTGCCACCCACTGCCCCCATTGAAAAGCGGGGAGTCAGCGAAAAAAAGACCACACCAACCAGCCAGCCGCCCCATTCCGCAACCACACCGTCGACCGAATCCTTCATTTGCGTCCATTTTCAATGTCGGGAAAGGAAGAAGCGGCTGACCATAAAAGGAAGAAGAGCATATGACTTTTCTTCTATGGCCAAATTCATCAATGCAGGAATGGCCTAATGTTTTAAGAGGATCAAAAACTTCACTTACAAATTTACGCAAAATGTTTATGAGGAAGTCTGGTAAAAAAACAATAAAATTTCCTCTGTCTCAATCAATTTCCTGCTGTACATTCGTATTCGTAGACATCTTTTTTATTAAATCCAATCAAGGCCCAATTCATTTTTTGGCCATCCCAACCTTTTCACCTGTCAAAAAATTGACCCAAATTGCTCCCAATGGCCACATTTTTTATTCCTTTCTTTGTCCCTTCCCAATCCCATTTCATTCAAAGCCTTCCAATTCGCCCAAAATTGTTTGGCCTAGGAATGAACAACAAAAAAAGGTTGTGAATTCAAATTTCAATGGCCATCCCATTTTGGCCCGTTCTTTTCTCGGCAATAGACTAAAAGAAGGTCCTTGGCCCAAATTTCCGCATCCTTGCACTTCCTTGAAAAGTTGAGAGGAAATTCAACAAAAAAAAGTGAATTATTCCCCGCCGAGAACAAACAAATAAATGCTGACTGAATGAGGAACCTCTGCTGAAGGGGACTCCTTCAGAAAAGAACGGGCAAATTCAGAGTGTATTGTCCTTTTTAAGGCATTTTGGGAAGAATGCAAATTTCACCTTTTCAGTTTTCATCCTTGAAATTTTCCCAAAAATGGTCTCGAGAATAGCACATTTCTTATTGGGAATATTTTTTGAAGTGAGGTCAATTGGGGACCTTTTTAAAAGGCAACTTAAGGGATTAAATGGATTCAATATGGAATAGCTCCGCTACTAAATATATTGTTTGGGATGCATTATTCCAATGGAAATTCGCGTTCCTATTTTGCAAAAAGATTGGCTACAGGAATATTTTATTTCAAGCCAAATTTCCATCCCCATCAATTAACTCCAAAATTGCCTTCGAAATAAATGAATTTTCTAACAATTTTCTCGAATAATTTATAGCAATTTCCATTACATTTTGGTGCATCCCATCCCAATTTGCCGAAGGCCAAATCAATTAGAACGCATTCAATTTTTCACAATGGAATAATTTCACTCATTGGCTCCAACCAATTTTCGTCCAATTTCGTCGGCAATTCAGAAATTCACTTTTCCTCAATTTTTCATCAAAATAACTCGAATTGCATTAATTGACCCTTTTGACCGGCTGATTCATCCATCGAAGGGCTGGCAACAATTTCCCAATCCTGCTCCAATTCACATTCACCAATATATTTTCAATTTCCTTTCATTGGCCATCAAATAAATAAATAAATAAATCCATTTTCTTATTAAACAACATTTTCTCCTTTAACCATTTTCAGCTTTAAATAGGTAAAAAAATAAATTACTAAAAATCATTCCGAAATTTTTTATAAAATTTTATTAAAATAGCAAAAACTGAAAAATATTCCGATTTTTCCCCAAGGGCAAATTCATTGTGGATTGGATTGGAAGGAATGAATCGGCAAAATGAAGTGGAAAATTTGTTGGAAAATGGAACGGTGGATTCGAATCTAAATGAAATTGATGGTGAAAAGAATGAAAACAATTATGGGCAACAGGTTTGGCATTCGGATTGGGAAAATGAATGGTGAAAATGGTCAAAATTGCAGCCTAAATTGGAGGAAATGGAGCCAACCGAAGAAGAGGAGAATGGGCCAATTTGTTCAATTTCATTTTCAAATTCGCCAAAAGACAAAAAATTGATGGAAATGGAAAAGAATAATGATAATGAGGATGATAATAGGGTGGAAATGGGGAGGCAAAGTTATTGTTCAAATTCGCTATCACCGCCACCAATCCCAATTAAAAATGGGCCATCACGAAGTTTTGGCACCGATTCAAATGGAGACAGAGGTAAGTCAACATTAAAAATATATCCTAAAATTCATCGCAGGTCCAAAGTTGGCCAAATTCTTCAATTTTTGGGAGCAATTCAATTTGGGCAACGGTTTTCGGATTCTTGGCCGTTTCATTGGCACTTATCCACTCGCTTTCCTCATTTCCTCCCTCATTTTGGCCTCACTTTCATTTGGAATGTACAAATTGGAGGTAAAGGACCGAGTCCGGGATGGATACACACCGGCCACATCTTTGGCCCGTTATGAGACTGACGTGCTCAAAGAATTCCTTGGATCCACTGGTAAAAAACATTTGGATATTCTCCATTAAAACATTCTTTAATCATTTAAGCGGATCCATTGTTGACCACGGTGATGTTACGTGCCAGGGATGGTGGCAGCATTCATCGACTTCGTTGGTTGGATGAATGCGTTCAACTTCATAATTTCCTGCGGCGCAATATTTCCGCCGTTTTGGAAGGGGAACAGGTCAAATATTCGGACATTTGTGGACCATTTTGTGATGCCAACGTGGCCATTAATTATTTTCGGGTAAATTCAATTACGATGAATGTTGTACATGGATTTGTCCCATTTTGTTTGAAGGATTCATTGAATTCCCAATTGATGCGCCAAAAGGATGGCAAAAAGTTGAGCACTTCCCTCAATTTGACATATCCAATTGCGCGGGTCAATGGATTTGAACTGCATTTGGAGAGGAATTTTTATGGTCAGCATAATCAAATATATTTTTGCATCGACTGAGCATTAAAATATTTACATATTTACGAAAATTTTAGAATTGAATTTGGTCAATTCTTAATTAGAATATTTGCAACTTAAATAGAATTTTTGTCACTTTTTCTTCAAATTTAAATAATATGAATGATTTAAAATTAATAATTAATTTAAAAATTGAACATTTAAAATATTGTCAATTCATTTATTTCATTCCATTTCCCTCCTCCCAAGGTGTCCGTCTTCGAAATGGCCAAATCGGCGAAAGTAATACAACAAAAATGGAAGAATTGGACCCAGAATTGGCTGAACTAATTCCCTCAACCAACATTGCTCACATTGAGGCGACAATGATGAGCTTTAGGGCGGACATTTCCCATCCAAGGGATGAGGCCAAAATGGCCGCATGGGAAATGCGAGTTTACGAATTCAGCCGGCAATTCAATAGGGAAACGGCGAATGAATCTTTGGTGGAAATGTTGGTTTTGGGCTCCGAAATTGTTGACCACGAAATGGGCGCCGAAGCAGAAAAGACTGTGCCCTATTTTGTGATGGGTTCGTCAAATGAATTTAGGGGAAATGGGGAATATTTAAAAGGATATTCTTTCCATTTCACGGCACCCCTCTACCCTTTATAGGTTTCTTGTTCATGTTTGGCTTTGTAATTTACACTCTTCTCATTGGGGCATTCTTCTACGGTGTCATGGACCGGGCGAAACCATTGCTGGCACTTGGCGTTTCCCTCTGTCCGGTGCTGGCCATCACATCCACATTTGGAGTTTGCACCATTGCCGGGCACCGGACCAATTCCGTCATGTTGATTATGCCTTTTTTGTAAGCCCATTATTTATCCAAACAAATATCGAAAAAAATACCCGAAAATTTTATTAGACTTTTCCTTTTTGAATTCAGACGTTTTTACTTTCCCCTGAAATTCCCATTTCCCACGCCTCAGAATATGTGGCATCGGTGTGAACGACGCATTTCTGATGGCCCATGCCTGGAATAGATGTTCCCGTCAACAATTGGCCGTTCCCAAAAGATTGGGCCTTGTTTTCGAGGAAATTGGGCCCTCAATCACAATAACCACCCTCACAAATGTGGTCACATTCTCCATTGGGGCATTGACGCCAACACCCGAAATTTCACTCTTTTGTATGGCCACCGCTGTTGCCCTTGGATTTGCCTACATTTATACTTTGATGCTTTTCGCCCCAATGATATATTTTGCCTCCGTCGTTGAGGACAATGAATTGAAAAGACATCGTTCACCGGAATGGATTCGAAAGATGAGGCAAAAGGTAAACAATTAATTTATTAGGCAAAATGGGTCTAAAACCAACATATATTTACTAATTTCATAGTTGAATTCATTCTTTGCAAAATTGGCCCATTTTTATTGTGATATTTTGACCAATCGTCTTTTTGGCTCAATTCTTTTGGTCGGTGTCCTCGTTTATTGGTATTTTGCATTGGCCGGAACACTCAACATTCATGCTAAATTGGACACGTAAACAAACCCCCAATAGAATAGAAAATATTGGCCAAATTTAAAGTGAGAAGATTTTGCCCCGTTCAAGTCCAATTTTGGAACCACATCGCCTCATTTCCCACATGGTTTGGACCGAATATTATCCGCTCACAATTTTGGTCAACAATCCGGTGGATATTCGATCCGCCGCACAATTGGGCCGATTCAATGCGATGGTGGATGAATTTGAAGGATTGAAATTGTGCAAAGGTATTTTTGGGCATAATTTAGGGTGGAATTAATTTCCATTTAAAAAGGTAAACAATTCACCATCCTTTGGCTTCGTGACTACCAAGAATATTGCCAAATGGCAGCACTCTACGATTTTGACTACTTTGATGAGGGCGCCGCCAGCAATGAAAGCCATGTGGACACAACGGCAATCAGTCGGAGTGAAACTGGATTGGATGTAAAATTAATTAGAGGAGCCAAAAATAATTAAAATATTTTTGCAGTACACTCGATTGGAACAATTCCTCTCCTCTCCATTCTACAAACATTATATTCCATTCCTGAAATTCGCCACCGATGTGAAAAGGCCAATCACCGGTCAAGAGGCCAAAGTGCCGGTGGCCAAATTCTGGCTTTCCGTCACATTCCACAACACTTCGAGTTGGCAGGATCGAATTGATTTGATGCAGGAATGGAGGGCAGTGGCCGACCGGTACCCGGATTTGAATGTTACCGTTTGGGAGGTGGAAAATGGAAATACAAAACAAAATGGATTATTGTTCTGTTATTTTTATAGGTGAATGGAATGTTCGTCGACCAAATGCTTTCATTGAAGTCATTGACTCTTAAGGTAAAACAATGCCATCAATTTTGATGACCGTATCCCTTTTATAGACCACTTTTTTGACACTGGCTTGTATGGCATTGGTCTGTGCGATTTTCATCCAAAATCCTCTGTCAGTGGCCACCGCCTCCGGTGCCATTGGTTCCATTTCCATTGGTGTGATTGGATATTTGAGTTGGTGGCATTTGAATTTGGATCCGGTACATTCACCCCTAATTTTCCATTATTTTCAATATTCATTTTAGGTAAGTCTTTGTGCCGTTTTGATGTCCATTGGAATGAGCGTCGATTTCACCGCCCATGTTTCCTATCATTTTCAGGTAATTTTAGAATAAATTAATTCTAATTTGATTTAAATTTGCAGCTTTCTCATAAACGTGAAATTCGAAATGGCCAAATTGTTGAAATTCCACTGAAATTGCCTCGGGAAAAATTGTACAACGCAGTGAGGGCAATCGCCTGGCCAATGTCCCAGGCTGGATTGAGCACCGTAATTTGCGTTTTACCGCTCATTTTCCTTCAGGCAATTTCCTTCATTTTTCAATTATTTTTCCATTCTTTAGAATTATATTCCATTGGTTTTTGTTAAAACAATTTCATTGGTTGCAATTTGGGGCCTTTTTCATGGATTGGTAAATTTCATTCCATTTACATATTTATTATTCCTCGAATTCCCCCCATTTAGGTCCTTTTGCCTGCTTTTCTTGCCGCATTGCCCCCTCGTTGGCTTGAATTGAATTGTTATCGAATGGCCGTACAAAAACTTCAACAAATGGGCGGAGAACAACAAAAAACATTGCCAAAAGCAGAAGAAGAATTTGAAGGAAAAGGAAGGGCGAAGGATGCAGAAAATGATTTGGGCGGTGAAAAGGAAACGAATGAAGGAAAAAGGGAGAAAAGACATCCAAGGTGATTACTGTAGGCTACAGTAATATCATTGGGTAGAACAGAATTCTGGGCAAAAATAAGCCATTTTAATTATCCAAAATTTAATAATGGTCTTAAATTGGGTCAATGGCCAATATATAATTTTTGAAAATTCATTTTTGACCCTAAATTCACGAAGGCCTTCAAGCTCGTGCGACTAAAAAGTTCCCTTAAATTAGGACCAATAGCATGGCAGCTAATAATGCCTGGGCAATTTCAGTCCTTTTGGAGTTGGAGAAATAATTCTTCATAATTTTTCCATATTTTTCAGTGTTTTATACCCTCCATTCCGATTGGGAAGGAAAAAGCCATTGGAGGCCACCTCAACATCATTGAATCCGGTCGTCGAATCATCATTTCGAGGATTTTTGGCCGCCCAAAACAATCAGCAAATGCAGGAAAATGTTTGAGCCGATAATTTTTGAGTCTTTCAATCAGAGAGATATACTCCCAAAATTGAATATTTTTGTAATCCAAAGTCAAATGCATTTTTTCACCGAAAATTCAAAAATGAAACGGGGCAATTTTGTTTTGTATTTTCAATATTAATTCATTTAATTAATTAATTTACCAGTCACAAAAAATTGTTGTAATAAATCCAAATATTTAGTCTTGCCTTTCTTCGCGCGTGCACCAAAAATATTCATTTAAAACAGATTTTTTTGTACAATTTCCCTTCCCTAAATATTATATTAATTCAGCCAATAAATTATTTTCCAATTATTTTTTGTTTGAAATTTGAATCTTGTTCTCAATTTTATCCATTTTAAAATTTACATTATTGAAGAAATTGAAAAGGTCGAATGGGAAAATTTTTGGCCATCAAAATTGCCCCTAAGTAAGCTATGTACTGGGAATTTGAGGCTTTCGATACTTTAAGACTCTGGATTTTGGCCTCTTTTGGTTTGTGGCTAAAAAGTGATTTGCCCCCAAGGGCATGGGAAAGTTTATGGCCAAAAAATCAAATTGAGTTTAAATTTTAATCATTTATAATTATTTATGCAATTTGCATCCAATCGGTGCCTCTCTGAGTCCAAGGCAATATTCCAAAATGGAAATAAATCGAATTGCGGCCTGCAACATTTCCAATTTACTCATTTTCTTCTCCACTGGATAGCAAGGCACAAAATGACGAAGCTGAATTATTTGGATTAAATGCCATATCCACGAATATTCCATTTATTTTGCCGAACTATTTTGGAATTGTCAGTTGGGAAAAAATTCAAAGAAAATTATGTTTAATAGCCAAGAAAAGCTATATTGGGAATTTGGAGATTATGTATTTTGTGGCCAGTTCTAATAATAAGTCTCTTCATGTTTTGGCCAAGACTACTGACAATATTTATTTTGTCATATTGCCTTCTTTCTATTTTTCTCACCTGAATGAATGCATGTTTCAATGCAATTGTCTCGTCCGATTTGTTGGCTCTTTTCGCCTTCACAAATTTACTTTTATTCATTATATTATTCGATTTTCGCATTATAAAAGGCAATTAAATGGACCGGGTGGGAAAAACAATGCAATGAGAAAATCCAATGGCATTTTGTGGCCAATGGTAGATTAAAAAATAAGATAATGAAGGCAAAGAGGATTCACTGAATTTAATTGGATTTTTTTTTGTTTGCCTCATTCGAATTCTTTGAAAAGTAGGTCCGAATAAATCCGCTCAGCATTTTAGGCATAAAAGGGCCAATTCTAAAAGGAAATGGTGGTCTTTTGAATAATAAAAATAATTATTATTTATGAATTTGCCTTTTGGCTATTTTCTCATCATTATTTGATTTTACTACTAATTTGTTCTCTCAAATTTCTTTGGTGAATTCGACACAATATATATAATATGTTAATACTGTATAAAAAGATTTATCGAAAATGTTGGAAAAGTGCATGCACAAAATTTAATAATAAAATTGGGTTGCACAGCAACCAATTTGTTTTTGATTAAATAATAATCATCATTTTCCCATTGCTTCTTCTCAATTCTCATTCAATGCTGTTCAATTGTGGTTGAGTCCTCCATTTCGCTGTCCTTGATGCGGATGCCCAATTCCATTGCCGCTGGCGGCATTCACTTCCAACCAATAAAGCCGCTCTTCCAATTCACGAACACGCTGAATCAGCCAAACATTTTGTGAGATTAGAGTGTCCGCCAGTTCCTGTGGGAAAATGGAATCATGAGGGTGATCATTCATTGAGATATTGTAAATGGAAAGTAATGATGAACTAACATTGATGTTATCCAAATATTCGGATAAAGCCGCAATGCGGCGAAGGGCCTCATCGAATGGAGTTGTTGGATGCAAAGATTGGAATTCAATGTTGGACATGTTATCAGTTTTATATGAATCTAGAAATAACAAATTAGTTCAGGGTTTTTAATTGTGATATTTTATTTCCAATAAAAGTGAGTGAGAGAGACATAAACCTATTTGAATGAAACTTCTTCACACTTTCCAATCTTTTGGGCATAAGCCAAGATTCTAATCACCTTAAATCGGTAGCATTTACTATTTAATCTCAGACCAAAATAAACATTCAGAAGGTTTTTGGAATATTCGTTCGTTTTACAGGTTTATTCATAAAAACGGTACTAATTGACTTTGTAAACTCCCAAGGGAAAAGGGCAATGGGATAACAGCAGGCGACTCTTAATCAAATTGTCAATAAAACCCTGTTAGGCTAATTTCGATAAGGAAACGGCCAGTGAGCAAAAAAGTCAGGAACTATGGCCAATTTATGAAGGGTATACGGTATACAGAAAATTGGACATATAAATAAAGTATACTGTAGCTTAAAAATTGTCTATCCATGTAGGGGGTTTCTAGCATTAAAAATAGGTTTATTCCATTGCCTGTGGGCGATTTAACCTTGGAAAATTCATTTTCAAATTACAATGATCAAATGGAAAAAAGATAAAGCAATTTGAAGTGGGGGATGTTTGTGCCATGACATTTTGTTTGTATGGCCGGTGACATGGATATATTCTTAGCACATTTTAAAGCACTTTTCAAGAGGAATCCAATGATGTATAAATCATTGCTGTTCGAGAATATATTGGCCAGATATGGCCATTAGAATATATAGAATTCCTGCTAAGAATGGATATATTAAAGTTTTGATGATCCAAACACATGATTGGATGGCGCAAGCGGTTAAGCTTTTGGTTTTTGGTACGGACTATGGGGGTTCAATTCCCAGTGGCAAAGAATAATTTTTTTCAAGCTTTTATTCTTAACAAATTAATTTTCTGAGCCTAAAAGAGGCGAAGACGACGCAAATAAATATTTGGGTGAACTAATAGACAATAAACACCCAAAACTGAGCCCCGAACAGGTGAGGAAGGCATAACAGCCAACTTTCCTCAAACTAGTAAACTATTAAGTATAAATTCTTTGTTATGTACATCAAAAATATAAAAGTAAATATTCATTATCATCAGAGTTTATAAGTATTTAAATAAAAAGCAGGTTTGTGTTGATTTATAGAGAAAAGCATGTTGTCTTGTTTTTGTGGGATTTTAGAGAGAAACGTATCCAAAAATAATAAAGAGATGGTTCATGGATTTTCAACATTTTTATTTAATTTGTCCAAAATAAATTAGGGTCATCTCCTTCTTCCCATTCTTGGCTTATGCCCTTCTTTCATTCTTCGCTTCATTTGTTGGTGGCAAAGTCGACCTTCAGAGCGCGTCCGTTGAAGTCGACACCATTCAGCTTCGATACGGCCTCCTGTGCTCCCTGCGCATCCTTGAACTCGCAAAAGCCGAAGCCCTTGGCACGGTTGGTCTCACGGTCGTAAACCAAGCTGAAGAAATAATTTTGAATTTGAAATAAGTGGTTTAAATGCTTACCGAACTTTCATGACCTCACCGCATTGAGAAAAATGGTCGCCAACGTCATTCTCGGTGGCATTGAATGGAAGATTGCCAACTGAAATTAAAGCTAATTGTTTTTAATGTAATCAAAAATTACCATAAACATTGTTTCCTGACATTTTGTTGTTATTTGAGAAGAAGATGTCGTTGATTGATAAAAAATAAAGCTTGAAATTCAATGAAAGCTGATATTTCTAAATTTTTTATAATTTTAAATAATTAATTGATTTTATTATTATTCAAAAAAAAAGCTGTGGTTTAATTTTTAATTAAACATCACAATTACATCCAAACATAAACTAAACTCCTACTCATCTCTTGAAAAAGTTTTAAGCAAAATGAAAATCCTAATACGGATTGGAAAAATATTTAATAATCATGCATGAATAATGCAGAGATTATCAAGTTTTTTTTCAACGGGAAAAAATATCTAAGGTACAGTAATACTGTCTGTCTAGATTGTGTAGTAAAAAAGTGGGCAGAGAGCGAAAAATAGAAAGAGAGCATGCAGAAAGGAAATAACTTATGAGAAATCGCTAAATTATAGCTATGTATGGTGTATGGTCAATCATTTGTGGGTTTGGGTTTGCTTTTTGGCACCGGCAAAACAATTTGTGGAATTTTTGGATTAATTTATTATGCAAATGCATCTAATATGTTGCAGTGAAACTATTTCCGTTCATAATGCTTTTTGTTTGATATTCATTTTATAATAAAACCAACTTAAAAATGATAAAGAAATGTATAAAATAATGATGAAAAATAGAAGTCTATCATCATCATCATATGCTCGTCAAATATTATTGTATTATATTTTACATTGAAAAACAAAAATTGGAAACCCAATTAAATTTATTGGAAAAAATAATTTAAAAAAAGGTACAAAGAATGAAGATAGAAACCAAATAAAAAAAAGGGAAAAGTCATCATTTTAACGAACGAACATTCAGCAATAAATCACTAAGAATAAATGAGGAAGCCATGCTTTTTGTATAAAAAAATAGAGAAATGAATGAGTATGGAGGGGAACAAAAACAAAAATAACGAATGGGGAATTAAATGGATGGGTGGAAAGAATATATTTGGATTGGACGCATCCTTCATTCATTTTCTTGCATAAATGGAGAAGGTGGAGCAATAAGAGACCTTTGGTGCACGCAGGCAGGAATATTTGAATTGAATGATTAACTGAAATGGAGTGCATTTTTTTAATTGACCGAACTGAATTTCCACTCACTGTCATTTTAAGGTCATTCATTCATTTTTTTCCACCGGCCGCCTTCATCTGCTGTTGCATATACATTTGCATAACTTGTCGGAATTGAGGATGTGAACTAAGCTGGGAGAGAATTTGCGGGTTTTGACTGCTCAACTGGCTCAATTGAACGAGGGGATTTGACGCGGCCGTTGGGTTCATCATGTACGCAGCCATCGCCGCCTATTTTGAAAATTTAATTTTTGAGATAATATAGAAAAAGAAAAACCGCGAGTTGTTGCGACTGATTATTGGCATTGCTGCTGTTGGAATTCGAAGTAGTGTAGGCATTCGTGCTGGATGAATGTTGGGTGGTATTTGATGCGACCGTTGAAGTTTGATGATGCATTGAAGAGGTGGCGCTGAAAAAAAAGGAAAATCAATTATTGATTGAAATAACTTTATTCAATTATTATAAAATTAGTGGTATTGTTCAATCAAAATTCCAACCTGGATCTATGCTGTTGTTGGGCTTGATTTGATTTTTGTGCAAATTGGACCAATGCAGCAGCAGCTCCGGCTCCCATCGACGATGCATTGTTGGTATTTGATGAGGAAGTGGTGGTTGTTGTGGTCGTGTTTTGTTGTTGACTTCGTTGATTTTGGGCGGCCATGGCCGATTGTAAAAGTTGTTGGAAAATCATCGGATTTTGTGCCATTGCGGCCAACATCATTGGATTTGAGGCAATTTGGCTAAGTTGACGCAGCATTGGTGAATTGGAAATGGCAGCCATTGTAGCGAATTGCTTGATTTAACAAAATATGAAAAGAATTGACGATTATAAGTAAAACCTGTTGGATAAGTGGATTTTGTTGAAATAATGCGGCCAGTGGATTGCCACCTCCAGCGGATGAATTCGTTTGGTTGTTGATGGCCGTCGAATTGTTGGCATTGCCCGCTGTGGCGTTGGTTGAACGTCTCGACCCCCCGGTTGTTGCTGAACCGGCCGTCTTTTGCTGCTGACCAGAGGCAGTTGAAGCATTCTTTAATTATATTTTAGCATTTTTTTGATCCCCAATTCCAAAAAACCAACCTTGATTGCAGCATTGGCCATTGCTGTGGCTGCAGCCGCACCGCCACTTGTCGTTCCGGATTTGCTCAAATTGAGTGCTGCGGTTGCCGCATTTTGCTGGCTGAATTGTTGGAGTGCAGCGGCGGCATTGCCTTTCAATGCTGATTGGCTCAAAGTGGCGACATTTGTTGCAGAATTTGAAACTGTAAAATTTGATAGAATTGTGGATTTATTTTTCCATTTGCTTACTAATATTTTGCTGTTGCGAAACTTTGTTGGTTTGGGCGGGTGCCACCTGTGGAGTTGGCAAAATTGGTTCCTCATTGAATTTGCCGGCGGCCACTTGCCGTTCAAATTCCTAAAATTATTAATTTTAATTCATTTTTTTTAAAATTTTTCGGACCTTCTCTCTTTCTTTAATTTGTTGGAATGCACGCGTCAGCAGATTTTTATTGTCCTGACAAATTTTACGCTTTTGTGCTTGTCGCACACAACGCTCACAATAAAGATGATAATCCTTTTGGGAGGATTTAGAAATATTCACAAAAAATATGAAAATTACCTCATTTTCGCCACAAATTGCCTTCCACGAAGTGGTAAAGTCGGTCTCACATTCTTCGCATTGATATGGTGGAAAATCGGGTTTTCTGATAATATTAACATTATATTCGGCTCAAAAAAGAAAAAAAACCTGAACATTTGTTTGTCCTTAAGCACACGTTGAACAGTCAAATCGAGGCCAAGCAAATAGGCAAATTCCGGTTGATTTCCATTTGGGATGAATTGCAAATCGGGCGGTGGTCCTTTCGGCAAAGGCAATTTGCTGGTGACCATTTGTTCCAATTCACGCCGTAATTGTTGACGGGCCTTGGCAATCTTTTGTTGCGTCAATTCCCTCGCATGTTTGTTGGCTGCATCAATTTGTGCCTGACTTAATGGCTGAATCGATTGTTGGGAATGTGCTGCCGTGGATGAGGCCATTGATTTGGTGCCAGTGTTTTGTTGACCAGCAGTGCCAGCGCCAGCCGAAGCCTGAGCCACGGCATATTGTCGCAATAATTCGGTCAATGCTTGGCCGGTTGGAGGTGGAAGAGTTTTGATGAGATTCGCCATTTGTTGAGGATTTTGCGAAAGTCGTTCATATAATTGTTGAATTACCTACAATTATAGTTGGCAATTTTAAAAATTTTAATTTCAAATTTACTTGAAGATGTTGTGGCGGCAAAGTTGACAATTGAATTCCACCGCTGGCGGCAGCACCAGCCAAACCTTGCAAACCAAAGCTGGCATCTGAACCAGTCGATTTGGCTGCAACTCCTCCTAAAAATATGCTCAAAAATATTTTTAAAAAATCCACCGTAATTACCTTTTCCCTTCTTTCCACCCGTATGGGTGGTTCCATTCATTTTGGCTGCAAATGCTGCATTTTGTTGTTGCATTTGCTGGTTGATCACGGCCACTTTTGGTTTATATGCTTGTCCGGAGGGATTTTGCCCAACGCCTGGAGCCAATTTGAGAATTCCATCTTGCTGTAAAATTAATTTTTATTCTTAATTTTTGATTGTTTTTGCCGCCTGTTTCTTTCCATCCTGCAATTGTTGACTTTGCCTCAATTTTTTCATCATCAACAATTTTGCTTCTTCAAGTCGGAGAGCGGCTTCAAGTTCGGCAATTTGCAATTCCCTTTGTGTTTGAATGTCATCGGAAACATCTTGTTTTTGTGCCTAAAAAAATATTTTGAAATATTATTCACATTATTTAGATTAAACTTACATTTTCGAATCGTTCCTTAAGATCGGCTACTTGTTCCTCATTTAATGAGGATATTTCACTGTCATCCGACATCATCACCACATCACCCTGGGCATCTAGCCGAATGCCGAATTTGCAATCATATTGGTCTAATTCAATTCCATCATCCAATTTTCTTTTCAATTTCTTCTTCAATGCCGAAACCCGTACATGTTGAGAATTTTCTTCATTTGGGAGTGAGGCTGCAACCGGCAAATTCGATACCAATTCAGTCCCCGTCCCGTGAATTTGATGTTCTTGGACCTGGAAATTGTAAATTATACTAAATAAATATAAATGATTTTATATTTCCTAATTGTAAACAATCAATAATGTTAATCCTGCTAGAGGCCCCACACCCCATTAATTTTCACTTCAAAAATTATTTTGAAAATCAAAATTCTTACCATTTCTGGGGTTGACGTCTTCTTTTCTGTCGCCGATTGTGCAGGTGTTTGAGATTCGATTTTCACTTCGGTTTTGGCTGGTTGTAAAATTGTCAGCAACGTTCCTGATGATTGTTGTTGTTCCTTCTCTTTATTGCTACCAATTTGACTTTGGCTACTTTGTTGAAGCTTCTTTTTAGCGTTTAGTGCCGAAACGCGAGATGAACGACGAAGTGATAAGGAATTTGGTGAAAGCTGCTCTTCGCTATTGATTGTTCCCGTAGAATTGTTGGCGGAGTGCTGCTGATCCTCCTAACAAAATTAATTAATTATTCAATAGAATTTGTTGTAAATTGAAAAAAAATGAATTTCTTAATTTATTAGAAAATCGTCTTAAAAAATAATTTTTATTTTTGGCGTAAATTTAAATTTCAAATTTTCGTTACAGTATCCAAAACACATTTGCCTTTTTCGTATTAAAATTCTTGGTTTTTTATGTTTTTGATTAAATTTCTTCTAAAAATTATTTATAGGATTGTTTTATTAAGCAATTATGAGATTCTGGAAATTGACTTTGAACTGATTTAAGCTTATTTTGAGTCTATTTCTTGTTAAACTATAAAGCTGGGTTTCTTTTCTTTTTCGCATTTTTTCTTCACCTGCTGATCAAAAGCGGTTCCTGAGATCTGATTTTTAGTTTCTATAGCTGCTTCAAGTGCAGCCGTGTTGAAACTCTGTTTTGCTCCAGCCGAATTTGGTTCTTCTTTTTTGGTCCCAGAATTTGGTTCAATGGCGGTTGATGAAGGACTATTATTATTGTTTGTATTGCCGCTGGGGGAATAGCCGTTGGGCAAAGAATGCTGTTGTTGAATTATTTGGCCAAAGTTTCGTGAGTCGGCTGTCGATTTTTGTTGAGGCTAAAATTGAAGGTAGGGTAAAAGCTAAACAGTAAAAAATGGGCGAATATGAATGAGGGAGGGGAGGATTAATTGGGGAAATAAAATGGAAGAATGTTGGATGGAAATGCAATAGCCCGTTATTAAAATCGTTATGTATATGAGAGTGTGTGTGTTCGGATTGAATTGGTGAGGGGCCTTTGGGTGACGCAAAAATATCAAAGAATGCACATTTAAGGTTCGCCCCCTTCCTCTTATCGGCTGCTATGACAACACCGAAAAGAGCAGAAGATGGTTTGATAATCGCAAAATTAGATTTAAAAAACATCGAAAAGGAAATTTGATAATTGATTTTTGTTGATCAAAGCGATCGAATCCAAATTAAAAATGATGAAATGTCAGCTGCCTCCAAAGAAAGAACTGGCCGATCTCAGAATTGAAATTTGATTGGAGGTTATGGAGGAAAAAGGATCGTCGGGAATTTTTTTTTGATGGAGGAAGGAGATTAGGAGTGTGAAATGGGAGCGTAAATTTGGGAATTCACTCTCAAAATCATTCATAAGAGTAACAAGAATAATGGGCAGTGGTTGAATTGTTGGATTGGGCAGCAGCATAACCACCAGCCGAACAAGCACTATATTATACCGCCTAGGAGGAACGGATGAGGAAGGTGGATTGAATTGGTCGCCAACACCACCCCAACAACAACAGCAAACAGCACAAGTCAGCCGAGCCGGCCGGGATGTGGCTAGTTGGATTGGGTTGGTAAAAATGTTGATGATCGATTTCGCATTCAGCAATGCTCTGCTGTTTCGGTCGGTGACGGAAGGTGGGCAAAATGCGAAATGAATGAAGAATCAAAACGGGCGATAAATGAATGAGAATGAATTTGAGGAGAAGATGGGATGGGGGAGAGGGGGGGGGGGATGAGTCGGATTGGATGGAAATTTGGAATGGTGGAGGATGGAATGAGTGGTTGTTTTGTTTGGGATTTGGGGAATATTTATTTTGTTTTAAAAAGTTAAAGACCGTGGTGATCTCTCTTTGTTTTTGATTCATTTTAAAAACATAGAGGGAAGGAGAGGGAAGCATGGCAGCTCAGATGCCAGATTCAGAATCAATCAGGATTCTGAATCGTAAAAAGCCAGAATCCACAATTTGAAAAATGACAAATTATCCAAAATAAAATAGAAAGGTTGAATATTGAATTTGAATTGAATAAGCCCTCGGGCAAATTTATGTGACGGACGATTTGGTTTTGGTTGTCAAGGACGCTGTTTTGCGCTATTAGGATGGGAATTGAATGAATGTGCTCTTCAGGGCTAACTAATGTCCATTTTTCCATCCCACATTTATGGGGAGATGTGCTTCTTCATCATATTCGTGTTGGAATTTATTAAAAAAGGAAGAAGAAATGGGACAAACGGCCAACAACAGCGAACTTGACAGATGAGCTTGCTTGGGGGCACTATTGCTGGTGGTTATGGCCCGAGGACCTGGGATTAGTCAACCAAACACACAAGTTGGCCCAGTTGAATATAAAGAGGGCGAATAATAAAGTCTGTGAGGAGGAAGGGGTATTTGTAAATTGAGAGTGGAAAATGGAATGGAAAGGGCTACTATGACCCACTTTGCCTTTTACTGCACATTTGGCTACACATTATGGCCTCTGCTAAATTTATGTATGTGAGGATTGGCAAAGGCAAAAAAGGTTAGTTTTCAAGAATGAATGTTCTGGTGAAAGGAATGGAAAAAAAGGATGGATGGGTAAGGACTAAGGAGGTCGGGGAATGAAGCGGCCATTGGCTGGGTTTGGGGCCGGGGGTAACTGCTGAAATGCTGTTTAGAATCGATATAATAATGACGGCGAAGGAGGTAGCCGCCGCCGGCGACGGGCCCTCCTCTGAACCCTCAATTTCCCTATAACAAATTCATTCACCTTCCACTTAAGGCCCCAAAGGGCAAAATCCCGGCGAAGATCCCCTTCTGCTTTTGGGGCCCAAAAATGGCTGGAGGGGTTTTGTTTTGGTTTTGTTGATCCATTCATATTACCCTCTGGCTGTTGCTGGAAAACCATAAATCATATGAATCAAAAAATACATAAAGACTGAATCAAACAGAGGGAGGAATTGATTAGTTTGGGCCAATTCGAAGAGTCAATAAATACTCAAAATATCGAAGATCATTTTGAGTTGGCAATTTTTGAGTGTGCATTAAAATCGATGAGTCTTTCTTTCATAGAATGTGGGAAAATAATATTAATATTAGGCCTAGGAATGGTATTTTGGCTGCTAGTGAAAATGAGGAATTTCCTTGGCCAAAATGTAAACAATTATCCTCACAAGCCCCGAGGCAAAATTCTATACCTTCAATGTCAATGAATACTCCCTTTTAAATTCAATCACTTTCTATGGGTCTTTCCTTTTAAAATTTACGTCAAAATTCATTATGCCGAAATGAAAGCCCAAAAGAGATATATGAAATGGTCGCGTGATCTACCAATGAGAAGGATCTAGCTGCCTAACTTTCTTGATAGCACCTTTGCTTGGAACTGGATTTAAAAGTCTTGAAGAGAATTCCAATTTTGGCCGTAACCCTACATTGCCTGGATTGTGATGAGGCATAAACGGAGGCGGGAGGAGTTGGCATTTTGGCGATGGTCGGAAGAAATGCGACCGACGATGTTTGGGATGGATGAAAAGCACACACAAAAGGAAGGCTTTTGAGGGTTGGTTGGGGGCTGTTTGCGAATAATGCGAATGGCGGAATTGGGAATTGAGGAGAAAGAAGATGAAGAAAAGTGAAGTGAAGAGGGGGCCGGACTCTGGGTAAAATGGCTAATGGGTACACAGGAGAAAATTGAATGGAAAGGGCAAAACGCAAAAATGGCACTGTTTGGATTGGATGGCACGGACACGGATATAGCCAAAAGATGGCTGGACGGGTATAAATCGAAGTCAAGGCAAATCTCTAGCACAACCTTGCGCGATCTTTGGATTGGCCCTCAATGGTATTTGGGCCTATTAAACAATACTAATATGGATGGATTGTTTGCTGGGTGCGTCCTTGTCAATTTGATGCCCCCTCAGGCGGATGACCCACTGTGCTTTCTTCCTCATTCTATTTTCTTTTATCGAAGTGGCAAATGGCATATGAGGGGAGGGAAGGCGGATTGATGTTGACTAGTTTTGGGTTGGCCATTTTGGAGCATTGATGGTTTTGGTGGAATTATTTTGGCTGAGAAAAGATTTGCATTTCCATTTCCCTTCATTCTCTAGACTCTATTCGACGCATTTATTTGTGCTTATTCGCCGTCTTCGCTCACAATGGCAATGGCTTCAAATTTTAGGCAATTTGGTCGAGAATGGAAATGGATTTGATCGGATTGTGCTCATTGTTTTTCTATTATTAGGACAGGAAAATGGCCCATTCTCCGAATTCAATCCCTGAAAAATTTCGCGCATAAATTTGTTGCCAGAGATGATTTTGGCCCAATAACGAATTAATGCCCTAATAAAATGAGTGGCAGATGGAGGAAGAGGAGGTCCTATGAATGCGAGATTCTCGCCTTCTAAAATATCAACAAAAATGGCGGATTTTCATCATCACAAAATGGATTGAGGCGAATGTTGGAAGCAGGGATTGAGAGGACACCGGGGAAAATATTATTATTTAGTGGGTGAATGAAGAAAAGGAGCACAAATAAATGGGCGGATTTGAGGGAGGAGGGGAAATGCTTGTGCTATAAAAATGAATCTCCCAAATGCTGCTCTAATGGGGTTAAAAGATTGGGTTGGAATTGTTGGGAATGGTTGGGGGGAAAATGGAAATGAGCGGAGATTGTGAAGAATTGGGTGAATGAATGAATGTGAATGATGGTGTATGTTTGAAATATGAGGATGGGTCCCATATTCGACCCTGCAAGGGCTGTTTATTGTGCTTACCGCCAAAATTTGTATGGATATATTTGAAAGGGCAAGAAAAAGGTTGTGTTTTGAACCAAATCTTCTCAAAGGGCATATTTGAGAGGTCATTCGGCAGGTGGTTTATTGCAAGGGATTAAGCCTTTCAAAGAGGAACCGTATAAGATATTTTTTTATTGGTAGGACATAAGAGGAGAATTTGAACCAGTTCGGACCTCAATTTGGTAGAAAATATGGAATGAATAGATATTTGTTTGAATGAACCAAATTCCCTCCATTATTGAAAAATGCCCGAGGCATAACTCAACCATTTTTTCTCAAATGTTTAAAAATGATGGAAGTATTGAAAATGCGCATGAATGGACATTGACCATCCATCATTGTAAGTAAGGAACAAAATCCGAATGGCCCTTTCCCAGTTGAAAGCCTCCATTGGCCACATTTTGAGTTCGGCACTGAAAAGTGATTCAATTCTCGAGAAGCCCTGGCTGAAGGGCAAATTTGGAGTCAGCCAAAATTGAGGTGCGGAATTTGAGTACATTGAATTGTAGTCAAAGATGGGATGAGTGGGGGCCATTGGGGGCACACGGGCCCCGTCGCCGATGGCGGCCATCATTTGCTTCCCCCCGTCATTTCTCTGACACTTTTTCCGCACTCCACAAATGAACAGTCCATTTCCAGCCACACTCACACAATTGAGGCACAGCCCAAAGCAGTCCTTCTTCCATTCCAACCAGCCGCCATTGCTGCTAAGGTTTTGAATGGAAAAAATTGGGAGAGGACCAATGGAACCCCACCAATCTCAACCCTTCCACCAACCACCACCTCATCCCGTCATCATGGATGGATTGTCCCGTGTGTGTGTGTGTGCAAAAAACAAAACAAACACAATTTATATTATTCCTCTAATGTTGTCAATATATGCACTTTGGGAGTATTGGCAGATTGGACTATGGGCCCTTGGAAAAAATCGGACATAAAATCTTTGAGGAGACCTCAATTTGGTGGTTGCTTCCCGTAAAGACTCTGATTCTAATAAAGACTTTCAATCTATGCTAATCATTGGGACTCTTATTTAAGTGTATTCGGATTCTGAATCTACGCTGACCTTCTGAATCCTCGATTCATGATAAACTCTACCAAAAGAGAGAGTCAAAAAGGAAACAAATATTGTAATGTTGAACAAATCCCTGATTGAGATCAATTTGCTTTTTAATATATCCGGCGACTGTGCAATGGCTGAGCTGTTGTGGCCATGAATTGGCATCGCTTCTTCCTCATCTTTGGTTTTGAATTCCGCGCCAACATCACATCATATTTTATATATTTTCATTCATCCAGCCATCACTGCCAGCAGTTGGCTAAATCCCCCAAATTGTATCTCTTGTGGACCCGTTGTTGTTGTTAAAGGTGGTTGGTTTTGGTTGGCGGTGGCGATGCTCGACTCCTTTATTTTATTTCTTCCAATTCGCACACAATCCCCCAATTTCCATCCATCCATCCCCAAATTTTTCGCCCATTTCCTAGCTCTCCGGTTCCTCGCCAACCAACCAGCCCCCCCCCCTCCCCCAACCTCTTCGCATACACAAAATGTGAATGTGCAATGATTATAATTGAGAGCGGTTGGTAAGACATTGAAATAAAGAAGAATGGGCAAAAAGGGTATATGTATGGAGGGGGGGTGGAATTAGTTGGAGGAAGTGATGAGGAAATCGGCTGATGAAATGGCCAAAGGATTTGTGAATGGTGGGATATGAATTCGCAAAAGTTGAATTGGCCAATAAATTCATGACAAATGAACAGCCTTATGGAATATTATTTTGGCGATTGTATTGAATTGTTGGGGAAATTTTGGCTGATTTTGATTTGTTCAGGCGCAAAAATAAAATTAACTGAACAAAAGACAGAAGAACAAATGAGAGGAAAGAATGCATTTGTGCGCGATTATCGGAGGCTGACTTCCTTCTCCTGGAAAAATGTGATGGCGGAAGGTAAATTCAAAAGGGGAGAGTCCTTTTTATACTAAAATTGATCCAAGACAATTGATTAATTTTATGGCCAATGTATTGGATGAAAATGAGTGGCTTTGATTCATTAGAAACACTGAATCCAGCGGCCAGCCGTCCTCTCTTGTTACGGTATCCCTACCGTATCCCTACTATGCGGATTTAATCAGAATTCGGCTAAATGCTCTTTAGTATGATTTATGAATCTTTGTGAATGGATGTTAATTTTCCTATATGACTTTCCCTATAATTTTATTTTAGATAATTCACAAAACTTGAAAAAAAATTTTTTTGTAATTCATTTGATTTTTATCCATCGCAAATGAAGCATTCATCCGAATGAATGTAATTGTATCAATTCCCAAGGAATAAATATTATTTCTTACTCATAAGAATAACATTGCAGAATCTATCTCAATTCCAATCATTAATGGATATTATGCGGTAAAAATGGAAGGATGCTTCTTGGATACAGTATTTTCTTACTGCGGTACTATCGGAAATAAAATAATTATTGTTGCTGAATATGAACAATTAATAAAACATGTGAATTAGCAATTCCTTTTGGATATTTTTTTAGAAAAAATTATAAATAATACAACAAGGTTATACTTAGGCAATCCTGGTAGAGTGATTTATATACAGTACTTGATAATTACATGAGATAGGTAGACACCGATTTAAAGAGGCCAAACCAATGAATATATTCAAATTTCCCATTAACTCACTCTTTCCTCTCGATCGGCCAAAGCATTGTCCATTTCGAGGTTTAGGCATTCCTGAAAATTGCCACGAAGCCCTTTTGTCTCGGATGCAGCTGATCCACGACTGGATTCGTCCATTTCGATCATTGAAAGCGGCAAAAATGAACAAAGTAAATGCAAACAAAATGGCTCTACAAAACAAATTTTTCTATCAAAATATGATTGGATTGCTTTAATTTAATGTTCCATTAATTTGATAACGAATTTAAAAATAATAGTTCACTTCTTTTTATATAATTCTATCCAAATTGTTTTTTCTCTTTTCTTTTTTCCTCGTATGACTTTATATATTTCATTTTGATCATTCCACGTGGACTTGCCTTTTCAAAAATGCCAAAATTGTTGGACAATCCGTTTATATTTGGAAATGTTGCCAATGTTCTCTATTTGGAGAGAATTATTATCGAGTTGATTTGATTTTTGAATTGTCTGAAAATGCAATTGAGACTAAAAAATGCAGAAATTGGTCAAAATCAAAATTGCACGTCACAAAAAATTTCATCAAAGTGGGGGGCAACAAATTGATCCACCCTCCCCATGATGAAATGAATAGATGGATTGGTGATTAAGAATAGTGGAATGAATAAAAATATATTTATTTATTCATTGTAGTGTTTTGTGTTTCACATCCTTTTCCCCTCTCTTAAAATGATGATAGCTGCTGGGCTGAAAATTAGGTGGAATGGAATTTTTGCTCATTGAAATGTGAAAAGGGCAATTGTCTTAATAAGGAATACTTTTCCCAAAGGAAAGAAATCTGGGTCTGTGATCTAAAGGCAAAAATCTAAAGCTAAAAGCAAAAGGTATTACTTATTTCAGTGGATTTATCTTTGTCACCAATTCTGCTCAACCAATCTGCGATACTTTTCATAGGATTCTGTTTCACTACTCACAATCAGCAGATCCTTCAAATTGTTGATTTGCCTCCGGGCAAGATAGATAATAAAGTCATCCTTTCAAGGGGCCAATTTTTATATCCATTTATATAATTTTGTTTTTAAATATTTAATTCTCTCTGATTTATTCTGATTCTTAACTCGGTTTTCTGATTTCTAAGTTCATTCTGGAAAAGATTCTCGAGAAAGTTCTAACCGGAAACTAATTCTGATTTCCATTCCGGAAAGGATTCTGATTTTCATTCCGGAAAGAATTCTGATTTCCGGAAAGGATTCTGATTTTCATTCCGGATTGAATTCTGATTTTCATTCCGGAAACAATTCTGATTTTCATTCCGGAAACAATTCTGATTTTCATTCCGGAAACAATTCTGATTTTCATTCCGGAAAGGATTCTGATTTTCATTCCGGAAAGGATTCTGATTTTCATTCCGGAAAGAATTCTGATTTTCATTCCGGAAAGAATTCTGATTTTCATTCCGGAAACAATTCTGATTTTTATTCCGGAAACAATTCTGATTTTAATTCCGGAAAGAATTCTGATTTTCATTCCGGAAAGAATTCTGATTTTCATTCCGGTAAGAATTCTGATTTTCATTCCGGAAACAATTCTGATTTTCATTCCAGAAAGAATTCTGATTTTCATTCCGGAAAGAATTCTGATTTTCATTCCGGAAAGAATTCTGATTTTCATTCCGGAAAGAATTCTGATTTTCATTCCGGAAACAATTCTGATTTTCATTCCGGAAAGGATTCTGATTTTCTAAGTTCATTCCTGAAACTGATTTATTTCGCCTTCTGACTTCTGGCAATGATCCCAATATGTCCTTAGGGGTCGAAAAAGAGGGATCGAAAAAGAAAAGTTTGTATGCCAGCGGCGCAACTCATTCAAAAAGTGGATGGAATAGAGTTGGATTGAAATTGGACATGGGGGCCCTTGTGGCAGAGAAAATGAAGGAAATTATTCGGAATTGGGATTGGCGGAATTGAGGGATTGGCTTGTTGGAAGGTTTGAGGGGCTGCTGGTTTTGGTTGGTGATGTTTGGGGGGTTCGGGCAAAAAAGGAGGGGGCAATGAGGAACGCAAAGCGGAAAAGGACGACACAGGAGGATTGGGGGAGGTGAAAAGGCCGCCGGGGACGTCCCGACAAAAATTATCGATCGTCAAATTGCGAAGTCCTTTCCTCTCCTAATTTGTGCTGAGCCACCCCCAAATGAGGTGAAGGGAAAAGGCTAGGCCAATGGCAAGGGCCAAATGGCCATAGGAATGTGCCGGTTGGATAATATGGAGAAGGCCTTACTGGGGGATGGATGGGTATGAGGGTTTCCTTTGTAGGGGATGGAAATGAATGGCACGGTCCAGATCAGGATCCGCAAATCACCTGTCGGAGTAGAAAGAGGGCCAAAATGCCTGCATGAAATGATAACTCTTCCAAAGCGCAACCATAAGAAGAATGTCATGGCCCAAAATGAGGTTTGGCAAAAACAAAAATGTCGAATGCCATTGGGAATGGGGGTTTTAGAAGCCTAATGTGGGGGGATTGGGGGCAATAATGGTGGGGGAATTGGTGGTGGGAATGGATGAGGGACAAACACTGCCTGGGTCGAGAGAAGCTGCTCTGCTGGAAAGGCGAGACCTAAAAAGCCGTGTGGAGGAGGAAGAGGCGGAATGGTCTCAATGGTGAGGTTTGAAAGGGCCGAATGGGAATAATTGGACTTTGTGACTCCAGAGCCAAGGGAATTGAAGGGTTTTATTGGAGATGTAAGCAAAGCATTTTGTCCTTTTCGATTGAAAACTAAAGGAGATTAGAGGGATTTGGCCACAAATTGAATGATCGCCATTGCCTTCAAATGGGTTGGCATGGCACATTCATTTTAGTCCACTCTTTCATAATTCGAAATGATCTGCAGCTATTTTTCAAATTAGCCTGGCTTTTTCCATAAAATTTACTAGGCTTGTATTTAAAAATTTTCATATTTTCTCCTTCCATTGGGAGTGCGGTAAAAAGCAACCATGCCAGGGGTTTTGCCATCCAAATTGATAGCCCTTCGAAAAAAGTATGGCAAGTGACGGCTCATTCCAACGCTGGCATTCTGGCCAATTCAAAAAAGACAAAGGCGAAACGATCGCTGAATCCATTCCCTAAGGGTTTATCAAAGGGGGACCAAAATAAGAAAAGAGGCAACCCAGAGAAGAAAGAATCAGATTTTTGGAAAAAAGAAGGTCCATTCCATACTTTTGAATCATACCATTTTGCTCTGAACTGACCATTCGGTCTCCATTTTGTCCTAATCAACCCTACAGAATCCCGGGATTTCACCTGCGCCAAAGCCATCCCAAAATCGACCACCTACTAAAAGCATCCAAGAGGCTAATAAATTCCAAGTAAATAGAAAATTGAAGGGAAGGTGGATTGGATTATGGGGATTGGCTTGTGCTGATGATGATGAGGACTCTCTTCTCAAAAGTCATTTTCATTCGGCTCACCATCACCATCAGAGCGGACCTTTGTGAGAATAATGTTTGGGGGATGAATTGGGGAAAATGAATGTTTGGGGGGCTGGGGGCCGGAGGAGGAGGTGTGTTGGTTATTTCAGCTATCGATTTTCGCAGTTATATTCACATTCCACTTTTTTCCATATAACAGCCACCCCCTCCTTCCACCCATTGCCCCCCAAGAGCCGCCAATGTGCCTTCTCCCCTTCCTCCAATCCCGCGGTCCACTCTAAAAATGGACTGCATTTGAATGACTGGAATGCTTATTGGTGGGCATTGGCCCAATTTTGGCAGGGGCTTGGACATATTCTTAGGCAGCTTCATCTGGATCTGGAGGAAGGAATCCTACCGATGATTCCTCTCTTCCTAGGTGGAAGCCCTTTCCATATGATAAGCCTCCAGGGGGAATGAATTCGGTGATCGTTTCGCCTTTGTCTTTTTTAAATTGGCCAGAATACCAGCGTTGGAATGAGCCATCACTTGCCATATTTTCAGCCAATGTCCGTTCATTTGGAGGGCAAAACCCGTGGCATGGTCAAGTCCCCATCGGAGAGGGAAATTCTCTTGAATATTGAACCAAAATCCAAAACCAAATCAGGATTTCAAAACCAATTCCCCCCCAATTCATTCATTCAATTCATCCCCCCTCTCTCGAAGATTCCTCCATTTGTCATTTGTGCTTTGGCCGTGCCATGCGTTTGTTTAGTATTTGTTTGGTTGAGGACTAATGTAAAAAGAGAAAAAGTCCGCATTCCCATCCGCCTATTTCCCCCTTGGCTAGGCCCAAAGAAGAAGGCCCACATTTCCCCTCGAGAATGAATAATCAATATCGATTTTCGTCACATCTCAATTGGGGGCCCAAGCACAAATTGTGGCCACAAGTCCATCCGACGAAAGGCACACACGGGAATTGGAGAGGGGGGTGCCGGATTTTGCTTATACCCAAAGGGGCCAAATAGGGAATGAATGACCACTTTTGGGGCAAAATAAAGAGGCAGTTAAGGGTTGATCGAAACCGTTTGCTAAATTCAGAAATGCCCTCAGTCAGGGCATTATCATTTATGGAGAGGATCCCATCGGAATGGCTCTAGTGTATTTGCCCGGAGAAGATCAAACAAAGGCAGTTGGATTTTATGGGTAGCCTTTTTAAGCAAAAATGTTACTAATTTTGGCGATTGTCAATATCATTGGAAAGAGTGAAAAATGGGGAAATTAATACAACAATTTGGACTATAATTTTGATGGCATTTTAGCCCTGGAATGGAACTAGGCTTAAAGAGAGGAAATGAATGACTTGGTTTGGGCTAAATGGATTATTGGAGGATGAAAACTTGCCAAAATAAAAGAGCCATATTCATTTTAAGGAGGACATCCCGAACCCTTCAAAGGGATCTTCTTTTGATGGACTGAATGAAGTATTAAATGGATTCTGATTTCAGATTCTGATTATTCATTTTGTGAAATATTAAATGGCAGAAAGATTTGGACATTTAGAGGCAAAAAATGACAATTCAACTGAAAAATTTTGACTCGGGCCATATAAGGTTAAATGTAAGGCATGCTCTCTCTGGCCATCACCTTTGGCAAAAACATTGTAAAGAGCCAAATTAAATTCATTTGGCAAAGAAAATATTGGAAAATTGTTGATGAATGTGAAAATAAAAAATTAATTGAAGGGGATTATATTTTTCCAACGAAATGTTATGGGCCACATTGTTGTGCTTTTTTCGTCCATTTTACGTGTTTTGGTGAATTCACCGGAAAATTGGATCGATTGAGTGGGAAAAAATGAATGAATGAGAAATTTGAGGGAAGACGTCCCACATGTTGATTGACTTGTAAAAAGCATTTTTTGGATGGGAAAATTCTGGAATTTAGGCTAATTTTGTTGAACCCTCCTCTCATTAAACTATTCCAGCAGAGAATGAAAAAGGGTCAATTTTGTCACTTTTCTTTCTAAATAAGGAATATATTTTATTTGATTTTTGCCTGAGCCAAATTTGCATATTTTTGTGTGCTTCTTTATGGCCCTGCATCCATTTTATGGCCAATTAAATTCATTTTAGATAAATGCCATCAAAATTGGTTTCTGCCCAAGAATTTGGGTTGGGAATGCGCGGAATGGATGGAATTGTAAAAAGGCGAAGAAATGTAAAGAAAATTAGTTGGGGGACAGGTGGAGGATTATTTGGGGCGATTTTTTGTTATGTTGGTTGATGTTGGAGTGGATCGATTGCTCCCTTGCCCCATTCACCCATTTTCCCATCCAAATTGCAGCATTTCCTTAAAATGATGATGACTGGATTTGGGCCAATCCCCTCCACCCCCACAGCCATTTTGTGCCCATCTTTACCATCCAATGAATTTAGTTTTGGCTGATTTTGAGCCTTTCAAAGACGAACAATCGGTCAAGTGCCGAAATTGGCCATATCAAATCCCTCTGTGGTCCATACCGGGTGCCCTATAAGAGGGTTTTATTGGTTCTTTTAGGATAAAGGAATCCGAAAATAGCCATCCAACGGACCCATAATCTAATCCCAAAAGTCCATCTATAGTGGAATTTTCTTAAAGAGTTCTATTCCTCCATTTTTAAGTGAAAGATTTTTAGATTGTAATCTATTGCAAAATGCGGCAATTTAAGCTGAATGGAGGCAAATAATTGAGTTCGAAATTGAATTACCCCTGGCCTAATTTCTGGCCTCATCCAAAGTTTTAATTTATAGTATCCAAATAAATTGAGCATTTTTTAATCCGGCCACTTTCCCAAATAAGGTCCAATAAATCCACAATGCCGATGGTTCATCTCATCATTCCATTTCATCCACCCCAACATCCATCCATCCATTCTTCTCTCAATTCCATTCATTCATCACGCATAAATTCATCGACCAACACAAATCCAGCCCAGGGCTTGCCGAGCATTTTCAACGCCGAAGGCCCTTTTTTGTTGCCTTCTCCTCATTTTTGACTATTTGCGAGAGAATTGCTGTGAGGCAAAATGTGGAAAGGGTGTGTGGGATTGGGGATTGACGAAAGCGATGAAGGAGGAAGTCGTTCCCCCACGAACCAATGGAAAATGGACACACAAAAGCGGGATGGATGAAAATGTCGGGGGCTGGTTGAGGTGGTCGAGGGACCATCTCAAAAAAATTAATTATAAATAATGCGGGAATTAGCAGTAGAGTGAAAATCATTTTATTGGGCAGGAAATGGCAAATATTCAATGAAAAAATAATGAAATATAAATTGGATTTGGATGAATTCCCTCCCAATTATTGTATAAAATAATTTATAAAAATTCAACAATTAATGTCAAACTAATTTAATTGCTAAACAACAAATTAATATTTCACTTGATTTTTTAATACCGTACTCTCTTCCTCTCCCCTCGATTTAAAAGAACGGAAATAAACTTAGCTGCAGGCAATATCAGATTTGTTTTCCCCCAATTTCAAACAAGGGAAATTTATATATTTGTTTCGGCAGGTTAATACTTTCTCACTGGAAAAATTTATTTCATTCCGTTTATAGATTGTGTTCAGAGGAAGGATTTGTATTTTATCCAGTTAGATAGATGATTGAATTACAGAAATATTTGCTACCATATTCTCCCTTTCATTTATATTTTGCTAGGGGCGATGAGAGATTGAACGAGCAAAGATGAGCGAGGGGAATTGGAGTTATTTAAAAAATTTTTCTTTGGCTTAACGTTCATTAGCGACATCATATCTTTCATGCCAAAAGCCCAAAGGCAAAAAAATTCAGATTCCCGTCCCGTTCAATACATACGTCACGTAGTCAAATCATTCTTAACCTTCACTTGCGGTAGATTATGATTAGAATCATCAAATTTTTTTTATGAAAAGGACAAATGTCGCTTTTTCTAGCACTCAAAAAAATAAAAAATACGAATAACCTGTTAAGGAACTATTTTAAAAACATGAGTGATTATTTTAGGAAACATTCTTTTTTTCACCACAATCCTACTTTATAACATTTTATTTTCAATTTTTTTCACAGATGCTCACGGATGATTTTTCTTGGATTGGCAAAAACCATTCACTTGAATAATTCTTTATTTGTGCCTATTCTTTTGCTCACCATAATTCATTTTATTGGCTATGGATCATCAACATCTTCCAATATTTATATTCGACGCATCAATCGCCGTTCAATCAGCACATTTGTGAAGGAAAATGACGACGGGACGAAACAAAATATCATTCTTGTTAAGACCAATGACAAGAACGATGAATTTATTCAAGGTTTTTACATTAAATTGCCATCAAAATTACATTTAATTTTTTAGAATCCAAACATTTGAACAACAAAACCAACAAATTGGGCAGCAGTTCCGAATCTTCATCCGCCCTACACGATGATCACATAGAAGAGGAGGAAGAAGGGGATTTGTTGGGTGACAGCGATGTCAGTGAAGAAAGGTTGGACTTTTCTTTTCAAATATTTTACAAAATTGTCCAATGAAGAAATCCGGAGGATTTGATCAATTCCGAATTGTTGCCAGTCAAACTGGACGATGCAGAGCAACAAAGGCCACTCGAAGAAGTGGTTTCAATGATCGATAATGCTTTCAACAACAGACAATCATTTTCGTGCCAAAAGGCAAAAGCCGATTTTGTGACCGGAACTTCAACAGCGGATTTAAGTCCGGAGGATATTGGAATCATTGGGGCAATGGGCGACGCATTGGCAACTGGGACCGGTCTTTGGCCAAAGTAAGTTGACGAAACATTTTTATTAGGTTTATAAAGAAGATTTAACCAATAAACTAAAAACGACATTTTTAGCTTAATGGGTTGATGCTTTTTTGCAAAATTTAGGGCCCGGGTTCGAACCCGCTCACAGTCAGATAATTTTTTCGGGGCTTGGATGTCACTTTTAATCATTTTTTTACACTTTACTTTGAATATCTTATCCAAAAACATTATTAAACATAAAAAGCGATACCTGAAGGGACAATTTTGAATATTACAAAATGCTCATTTTTATAGAACGGACATTGAATTCCGCGGTGCTGCCTTTCCAATAGGAGGCGATGCCACCATCGACGGGCTGGTCACCGTGCCGAACATTCTCCGAGAATTCATTCCATCCAATCATCTTTTTGGCGTCTCCCACGGAATGGGCCAAAGGGACCAACTTTCGGAGATGCAATTGAATGTGGCAATGAGCGGGGCAAAATCAGCATCGATGCCGGATCAAGCCAGGGAATTGGTTCGACGAGTGAAGCAGTTGAAAGAAATTGACACCTGGAATACATGGGCCATGATAATCATCACAATTGGCACTGAAGAGGTTAAAAAATTTGTATAAATTTTAAGAAAAAATTGGATAAAATTTGATTAATTAATTTAATATCAAATGGATGGTATTTCTATATTGAATACCAAAAAAATGATCAATAAAAAATGATCAATAAAAAATCTCAAAATAAATTAACCTATTTAAATTGCTTCATTTTAGATTTGCAAATATTGCACTGGGCCCAATATTGAGGCATTGATCGATGCATTGGACATTTTGAATCGAGGATTCCACAAAGCCCTTGTCATCCTGGTTGGCCCAATCCACGTTTCCTACTCTTTCGATCAACGGGCAAATTTACTCAAAAATCGATGTAAATGTTCCAAAAATGAATCAGCCGAATTTATGGAGGATTTAAGCTTAAAATGGGCCAAAGGATTTGAACAAATTCGAGAACATATGGAAACGAACAAAAGGAGGACATTCAATGCACTGGTTGGTTATATACAATTATAAATTAAATTATTTATTTTTTCAGGCCATTCCAATGCTCACCGTCCATTCTCGATACCCTTATTCATTGTTCATCCCAGACAAGGTTAATTCAATTTATTTTTCCATTTTAATTTGATTTAATTTTTCAGCCGCTTTTGAATCGTCGCGGCCACAATTATGCAGCAAAATGGCTTTGGAATCGGCTGATTGGTGGCCCAAAATACAATTTATCCAGTGCAATACTCTCTCGCGACAATTATTTTTGTCCAGCTTCAGTTAGTGAATTTAAAATATTAATTTAAAAATATAAATTATTCCACTAAAAATAAAATTTCATTTTCCACTTCAGGGTTGTCCCTATTTTCGAACACCGGACAATTTCAATTTATGCCAAATTTTGACTCATTCCGAGGCGGATTGGCGCAAATCGAAATGGGGCGATGAAGGCAAGGCCGCATATTCCCGTCAAATGGATTTATATTTGACCAGTTTGGTGGTTGTGGGCATTGCCCTCGTGATGGTACTCTCATTGGGCACATTCTTCTATCGACGAAGCAAAAAGGTATTCCAATGAATAAATTTTAAGTTTTAATTATAAACAAAATATTCGAAAAAATCAATTCCACTAACCAAAATACATTTAAGGGTAACAAAGGACGATTCGACATTTCGCATGGCCCGCCGGCAAGTTATCGCAAAACAACCGTACGGAATGCGGCAACGGCAACGAATTATTCATTGGTGAATCAATCGAATGGCGCCGGAGGCAACATTTTATCGGACCAATCCCAGCAAATGGCTTCAACAGCAGAGGATGCTCTGTTGGATGCGGATGGATTGGAAAGTAGCAATGCGCCAATTACCACGGATGATAGCAGTTGACAAAATTATTAATTCATCATTTCTACCCTTTTTTCACTTGTTCACCCCATTTTTGCCTTCTTCATTCAAATTCCATATCCCCTTCTCCTTTATTCCATCCAATTTAATTTAAAGCCATAATCATCCCTCTTCCAACATCAATTTATTGTGCCTTTTCCATCATTTTGTTTTTGTTATATTCATTTTTACCCAAATACTTGTGAATAAATTTAAATTTTTTTTTGTAAAATTTTAGACAATAAAAATCAATTTATTTTTTTTATTTCTAAAAGCTGCTCCAATTTCAGCAGTTGAAGTTCTTAAGTGGACAATTCCCTTACCCAATATTCATAAATTACCCAAATTCAAGAGTCAAAATACAAAAATTTTTATTCAATTAAATAAAATATTTATGTGCAAAATAAATTCAAAAAAGAATTTTTCCCATATATGTATTTAATCCTCTTCTCCAAATGAAAGTAGCCGTCGATTCGTTGGTTCCATTTGTTGTTTTGGTGGTTGCTTTTCCTCATCTTCCTTCTCCCCCATTTTTCCTCTTTTTTCCTTTCCTCCTTCCACATCCTTCTTCACCGTTTTTGATCCCGTGGCTTCTCCTTCTTCAGCATTAGGCTGGATTGGCCGTTTTTCTGGTTTTCGGAATGTGATTCTGCCCTCCAAAATCATTCGCTCTGAAAATTGCGCAAATTTATTTATCAAAAAATATTTAATTTAGTTTGAAATTTTTATGGAATTTGAAAATAAATATTAGTGCCATAAATATGGTTCAAACATTCATTTTTAATTTTATACGATTTAACTCAATTTTTATTTGTAAACTCACTTTCATCCTCTTCTCGTTTTTTGTCGATTTCTTTTTTCAATTCGGCCGTTGTGAGGTCCCTTTCCGGGTCGATGACCACAATTTGGGGCCGATCTTCTTCTCGCATATTCCGAATGTCATCTCTGTCCTGGGATGGGTCCTCGTCGACTTCTTCTTCCTTTTCATCATTGAACTTAAAATATTGAATATTAAAATTTTAAAGGATTAAACGTATAAGCCTATTTCTTAACTAAAACAATAATAAATGCAAATGCAAACCTTGTCCTCGATTGTATATTCTCGATAGCCCAGTTGCTTTTTCATTTGTGCCAAAAATGGAGGGTCCGCCCCTTGTTGATAATTGATCGACTGCCTCTCGCGGTAATTCATCTTCCTCGGTGCCTTCTTTTTTCCATCGCCACTCATTTTATCGGCAGCAGGAAATTATAAATTATTTACTATTAATTTATTTAATTAAATATTGAAAAAGGAATTCATCCATTTAAAGTAGATATTTTTAAGAAAATTGAATCAAATTTATTGAATAGAATATACATAAAATGACGTATTAAATCCTATTATCAAATTTCTTCCATTAATACATCTTTCATCTTCATTAATCAGGCAGGCAATATTCTCATAATTAAATTATATTCATTGCTAACGCCTGGCCCGTCCAATAAAGACCTTCACGACCATCATGAATGTTGTCGAAAAATATTTCGAATTAAAATATTTAATTTATCCTTTCCTTTAATTCCCATTATTATTCAATTATTAGTCATATTATTTCATAATTTCCTTTCCTATTTTAGTCTCAATTTAGCATATCCATGTGCACCTGTCCACGTGCACTTTTCCCTTCCTTCTTTTGTGCCCCTCTTCCTCCCTCATCTATCCACGTGCTAATCCATTAGCATGTCTCTTCTTCCCTTCAATTGTTCCCTTCTTTCCTTATGTCCACATGCTTATTCTCGCATTCCATTCTCGCGCGGCGCCCTATATAAAGCCGCCTTGATCCCTCTGGCATTAGTCCCATTCATTCCCAATTCCCAATTATTCCTTTGACCCAACTTTCCATTCATCCAATATTTATTCTACATGTATTTTAATTAAAAATAAATAAATATATTTTATTTCTTTTCCAAACATTTCCCAACACAAGGTCTTAGGATTTCACTGGGGAAATCCTCTGACATTTTGGTGCAACGGCCAACTACCGGATTTGGGCCATCTCAACAACAAAATTTGAGGGTTTTCGAGTAAAACCAAAACAACATTTTTTCAACAATTTCAACATTTGAATTTTGGGGGTTTTCAGAGGAAAACCAAACGCAACATTTTCAACCAATTCTTCAACAACAAAATTTTGGGCGGCCTTGTTAAATTTTGGCCAGAATTGCAACAACAATTTCTCAACAAACAATACTTTCAATAACAAAAATTTGAGCAGCAGAAAGTGTGACTGAGGCAGGCGGTCATCATTTTGCTGTACCATAAAGCTTTAAGACTTTTATTTGGCTTGTTTGCCTAACATTCATTGGACTTTTGTTCCTCTTCAACCTTTTGGCCTGAGTGCCAAAGCACATTCATTTTTTTGGCCTGAGTGCCTAAACATTCATTGGATTGATTTCCATTCAATTTGTAGCCTGAGTGCCTAATCATCGGACTGAGTTCCATTCATTTTTTGGCCTGAGTGCCTAAACAACATTTATTGGACTGTGTTCCATTCAACTTTTTGCGCCTAAACATTCATTATACTGGGTTTTTTTTCATTCTTTGGCCGAGTGCCTCATAATTCCTTGGATTTTGCTTCTATTCACTTTGTGGCCGAGAGCCGCCTAATCAATAAATATTTATTGAACTTGTTCCTATTCACCTTTGTGGCCTGAGAGCCAAAACGCCCTTTGCAGAGAGCTAAACCCTTGTTTTTAGTCAAGCAAACGAACAAAAAAAAAAATTTTTGGCCTGAGTGCTATATCATCCTTTCTAGAAAGCGTTTGTATTTATCCGGTGAAACCCATCAAACATTTGGCCAGTGCGCGAATCATTTTTGAATTTACTTTTTGCTGTCAGATTTTAATCTGAGTGACCTTCATCAGAATTGTTCTGAATCGAGAGGATAATCATTTGATTCTAATAAGCCTAATATTTTTATAACTGCACAGAAAATAATTTTTGTTTGAAAAATTTCTTTTCATTTTTTTCTCGTGCTGGCAGAGTCCTTCCGGAATTGGATTTTTTGTGATCCTTCTTCATATTTAGACAGTTATTAAGATGTCTGGACCAATTAGAACCTCTATTGGTCTCACCCGAACACGATTGGCGAATTACATAGCACAAGCGAATAATCTTCTAGGGGAACAAGGACAACAAACCGAGCAATCGGTAAAGGAAATACTTCTTAAGATAAAAAACGCAATAAATACATTGGATGGAAAAATTAGTGATTGGTCAGAATTAATGATTATGGCAGATGCTGTGAATCGAGTTAGAGAAGAACAGGAATTTACTAATTATTTGAATAATCATGGAAATTTTATCGAGCTTATAGATCAGGGAAGAGAAATGATTGATAATCTAGAAAATTGGCTGCAGCAGAAACATCAAACATTAGCTATACAAATTCATGATAATAAAAAACAGAGAGTGCATCTTCCGAAACTTACCCTACCTCAATTTGATGGTCAATTTAAAAACTGGATGCAATTTTGGAGTATTTTCGAAGCCTCAATAGACTCAGATAAAACAATACCCGAAGTTCAAAAGTTAGCTTACTTGTTATCGTGTATGAAAGATGATGCTGAAATAGACCTCAAAGGATATACAGTGACAGTTGGGAATTATAAAATTGTTAAGGACCATCTTATCAAAAGATTTGGTGACATGGAAACATTTAAATCGAACTTATATAAGGAATTGGGAGAAATTCATTCTAAGAGTCCAAAGACAATTGATGTTAGAAAAATGACTAGCGAATGCACGCGAATTTTGAATCAATTGGAACAAGCAGGTGAAAATGTGAATGTAACGGTAATTCAAGAAATAATTATGGAAAAATTCCCAAAATGGTTATTACTAGAAATAATACAGGAAAAAAGAAACATTGCTGACTTCAACACAACAAAATTGATTGAATTAGCTGACAAATTTTTGAAGCAAAGAGAAATGGTTTGGCAGATGAGAAACGACAAAAGAGAATTAAGCGGATTTGATGAATAATATGGAAAAAATATCTTCTCGGGGCGGAATGTCGAAAAATATTTCGAATTAAAATATTTAATTTATCCTTTCCTTTAATTCCCATTATTATTCAATTATTAGTCATATTATTTCATAATTTCCTTTCCTATTTTAGTCTCAATTTAGCATATCCATGTGCACCTGTCCACGTGCACTTTTCCCTTCCTTCTTTTGTGCCCCTCTTCCTCCCTCATCTATCCACGTGCTAATCCATTAGCATGTCTCTTCTTCCCTTCAATTGTTCCCTTCTTTCCTTATGTCCACATGCTTATTCTCGCATTCCATTCTCGCGCGGCGCCCTATATAAAGCCGCCTTGATCCCTCTGGCATTAGTCCCATTCATTCCCAATTCCCAATTATTCCTTTGACCCAACTTTCCATTCATCCAATATTTATTCTACATGTATTTTAATTAAAAATAAATAAATATATTTTATTTCTTTTCCAAACATTTCCCAACACAAGGTCTTAGGATTTCACTGGGGAAATCCTCTGACAAATGTGGTGAATGCCAACATTTGTTCCATTGAGAAATTGGCAGGAACTATTTTGGCCAGGAATTGGTCCAATTTATGTGGTTCATATGGCTAAAAAGATTGATGAAAATATATATGATTGGATGAAGAAACCTTTAGTCTGTGAGAGGACAAGTCTAAGTGCTCATCTGACATTTTTATTTCAAGAAATTTCAATTAATTCTCTGCTCGGCGAAAAAGTCGTTTTAGACAAATATCTGAAAAATAAAAAATATAGAAGAATATTTCTTCAAATTTCATTCGCAAATGAACCAATATTTGATTAATGAATAAAAACTGGAAAAATGAACGGTGAATGATTTTAAGCCTTCCCCGAATTTCGTCCCCTGTGGCAAAATTTCTCCGTTTTTTTCTTCTTCAAAAAATGACATTACATCCAAAATAAATATAAATAAATTAAAATCTCATATACAGTAATGTTGTGACCGTATTTTAAAGGAGATTTACTGACTGGAGATTTCAATTTTGTTTTTAATTCTGAATAAAAAAATTAAAATATTTTTTAAACTCAATATTCAATTAATATATCAAAATATTTGATGTTTTTGACGGCAATTTGTGAATCATACCCCGAGGCAATTAACCCAATTTGTTGGAAATGAAAACCATCTTCATTATCCTGGAATGAAATTCCTTCAATCCCACCGAATCTTCCATTTGTGCCGCCCACCATGTGATGTTACATTTTCCGGATCGTTTATTTCCGTCGCGGATTGGCGCGCGACCGATCAATTCCCTCATCTCGTCTTCCATTCTTGCGGAATTAAAATTGATGCTCGGGGGTTTCATTTCATTGTCGAATCATCTCGAAGAAATATGGAAGGTGATGTGTCCTTGAAACCCTTCGCGCCAATCGCCCATTCCCCCTCCAACTTCCCTCCTAAAACAGAGCGGATTCCCTTCAAAATTGTTCGGAGAGGAGGAATTGATGCGTAGGATTTTGAAATATATCCTTCCCGTTTATCGCCAAATTCCACCTCAATTCCCCGGGAATGCTTCTTCAATTCCTCCACTAAATCCTCATATCCATTTTGTGAGCTCAAAATTGCGAACCATTCAAATTCAGCAGAGTCCATCCCCCAGAGGTGCGCCACTGAGAGGGGTCCAACATCATTTAAAAGAAGGGGGTCAAACCTACCTGCCGCCATTTGAATGAATCCACCAAAGACCAAACCCAATTCAAAACAATTTGTATAGCGATGAAAAAACTTGGATGGGATGCGCAAATATATCCATTTACAGAAAAAAACGTGAATGAAGAATATTTTTGTTACATTGTCAATGTTAGTCACACATTAATTCCCTCAAAATTCCATATGAATTTCCGTGATCTCATAATATTTTCCCGTGATTAAAAATGCCTTCAATTTATTAGCATCATCAAATCCAACAGCAGAATGCCTCTTAAAGGATTTCAAAATTCGCAACAATCTTCGCTGATTGATGAATGAATCTCAAAAATGTCATCCATTTCTTCTCCTCATTTTACCAATTTTCTTCCATTTTCGCTTTATCTCCCCGACGGCATCTCATATTTGTGATGCCCATCAAAATGTACATCATTCCACCATCCATTTTCCTCTATTTTAAACCCGATCCAATTCCTTTCTCTTTCATCCGGCACAATTTTCCGTTTTCAATGCTTCTTCTTTTCTTTTTTTGGTATCTTCTCCCAAAACACCTTTCACTCTATCTAAATAAACTTGTTCCAATTCATCCCCCTTTCCCTGTTATTTTCTTATCAATTTGTTCCAATCTTTTGCTCCAATCGCCTCATTTCCCCCAAAGGAATAAGTAATAATTATTTTATGAATGCGTGAAAAACAATGTTTCTGTGTTTTGCATTCATTTTCTTTATCAGAAAAGATTTAAAATATTTTCCACACCTCTGAGAGTTTTCTTTTGATTTCATGCCAATATGTATCCAATATTCCCCTCAAGGCCATTCTCACGTCAATGACTTTTTGTGGAAAGTGGCAATTGTTGGATTAGTGGACCAAATGTTGAGTGGTCTGTCTGCAGGATGGAGCCCCACAAAAATAACATAAATTGGCGCAAAATCTCATTGACCTTAACATTATTGTCCATTCCCATTCTATTGCGATTTGTGACTCAGTTCTGATGAGTGGTCTCCGTGCGAATGAAAATGGGACCTCAGATTTGAATGGAATTGGGGATTAGATCAAATCTAGGATTGGCCAATCAATTTGGTCCACATTTCCGATTAATTTGTCAAAAATATCCCCCAAATTCTCTCATTCATATTTTCCTTATTTTAGATTTATTTTGATTCATCCCTGAGGCTGAGGTATATTGTCCATCTCAATTCTCTTTTAAACGCATCCGCCTTTTCCCAAATATTTAATTCCGCCAGTTTTGCCCCAAACATTTAATCAATCATCCATCCATTCTCACTGAATGAATAAATACAACAAAATCATTTGCCTTTTTCACTCGGTCAATCCCCTCCTTTATTTTTATGGCCAATTGTTGACCCCTTCGGCTTTTATTCAAAAAAATATATGGCCCAATTCAAATCCGTTTCCCATTCATTCTATGGCCATTCCTCCGCCATTTACTATTCGTTCACATCCATATCCATCCACTGTATAATATGCAGGTGTGCCTCTAAAATGTGTCCTTTTCCCTCTGTCCATTCCATTCCGCACAAATGGGTCATTGGCCGGGCACTCTTCTCTCAATTTGCATATTCCACCCATTCCCCTTTATATAGAACATTTTCGCCCCATACACCTTCCCAACACCATTTTCCCCATCCATCTCTCTACCTTCTTTTTGCCATTTTCTTTCCCTTGGCCGCCATTTGCTTTAAGCTTTGGCTCCAATCCAATAATTTTCCATCCCTTCAATTTATGCCAGCCTCCAATCGGAAAAGGCCATTTTTGCCCTTCGGATTGAATAAATTGATTTTAGTTTAACAATGAAATATAGTTTGGATTCAAATGCTTGGGGGTAAATCCTTGCTATCAAGGCCAAATTGTCCCTCCAATCTTTCCTCACAGAATTCATTCATTCCTTCAAATCCATTTGAATTATTCCCCCAGCCATTTGGACCAATTTTGATGCCCTCCAATTGTGATGATCTCCATTCAACCGGTTCCGCACTTTTAAAATTGGCCCCAAAATAAGTTGGGAAGAGGGGATGCTCGCTTTAATTCCCACCGTCAATTTTCCTGCCAAATAGTCTACAATTCAAAATCATCATCCATTTCCCCCAAATCCAAATGTGCACACATTTTCCCCATTTCTGGCTGATTTTTGAGTACATTCTTTAATTGCTTTTCCCCTTACAGATTCCGCCTCACTTTTCCCATCCATTTCCTCCTTCCAATTCCACTCATTTTGCGGTTCTTTCTTTTCCATTTATTTTTGACTTTCCCAATAGACGGTCAATTTTTGGGTAATCAAAACATAATTCATTTTTGCAAAAGTCTCGGGCCTTGGCACATGCGCGAAGGGATAAAGAATAATTAACATTTACCAAATTCTAAAAAAGCCTAATCATTCATCCAAAGCAATCTCATTTCCTCCTCCCCCATTTTTCATCATTTCCCCTCACTTCTCAAATCAGGATCATTTTCCAATTCCAATCGGCTTCATCTCCAACAGTGAGCCATAAAATTGACAGCCGATTGCGCCCTAAAATGCGGCTTTTTTCTCTTAAAGCAACCCGAGTCGTTCCCAAGGAATTGCGCGAAGAAATTTAAAAGCAAAGGGAAATGAGGAGCTGAATGGAATGGAAGGATATGGATGTAGACGAGGACGAGGAGGATCAATCTCCACAGAAAGCCCTCAACAAAAAATCAAGTTGGCAATGGAAGAAGATTGGGCGCAATTTTGCGATATTTAAATGAATGCAAGGGAATGTTGTTTTTAGGAGAGAAGTTGCTGATTTTAAGAAGCTAATCAATGGCAAATTTTTCCTTCAATCGGAACATTTTGTTAGCCAAAACAATCCACTAAATAAAGGAACAATTTGATTCTTTGGACCCTCAGGCCATTAAAGTTTCATCCCATTTCCCCTTTTGAATAATTCCCTCACAAATCCAATTGACCCTCCGGCAATTTCACATTCTTTCGAATTGTTCGCCACCCACAAAACTATGTCAACAACATTTTTGTATTCTCATCAATGTTTTCAAGATGATCACATTCCCTCCACCACCCCATTCGGCCATTTCGATGGGACATTTTGATTTTGTTGGGGCCACTCTTTTATATAATTTGTGGCTTGTCGCCGATGAATGAATGGAATTTATAAAGTTGGCTGCTTGGACATTGTCCAATGTTCAACTAACCCCCTAAAATCACCAATTGCGAAAGGAAAAGCACCAGCCTCCCCCGCCGATTGTTTGCTTTTGTGTATGTGTTGGGTTGGTTGGATACACTAGCCGATTTGGTCAATTTCCTCACATTGACTTCACAATCTTCCATTCCTTTGCTTTCCCCCTCCGAGGCCAGTCCCATACAATTCTTTACCCTTCTTCCCAACAATCCGCACAATTTTCCCCATCGGTCCCCCCTAAATTTCATACCTTCCATTTACATTCCATTCCTTCGACCATTTCCACTCGTTGTCCGAAAATTCCATCCACCAAAATCTTCTTGAAAGTTGCCCCTTTTGGCTCATTCTTCCAGCAAAGCACCTTCTTCCTTTTGCCCTTCATTATTCTTTTCAAGCAGTTTAATGGGTGGCGCGCAGACCGGGGCAAAATATATTTGTATTTCCTTTCGATGAATCACACACCGTCCAAACAATTTTGCCCAAGCTGCCAATCGGGGGACCGAATGTGACCTTCCCAGCCAAATTTCCATTTCCCCGTAGGCCGTGGCTCCTCGCCCTTCCATTCCATCTGTCCAGTGTCCAGTCAAAACACCACCACCGGTTATTTCCCCGCGAATCTCCCTCAATTACCCTCATTCCCATAGAATTTGTGATTCTCGTTTAAAAGTGAACTCATCAATCGACAAACCAATTTTCCTTTCATAATCTTGGCACACGTGTTATTCCAACTAATACAGTCCAGTCAGCATTCCATTCTATCAGCAAAATTCCATTACAAGAAGGATGACTCACTTTCTCCACTTTTCTACCTTTTTTAACCTTTGTTTTTCTTTTTCCACTGTGGCTTCTTCTCAGGGAGGCCAGGGGCCAATCCAAATTGTGGGAGACAAAAGACAAAAGATAAGACAAACACCAAATAGACGGAAAATACGTCTTTTGTCTTTTATCCCAATCCAAATTAATTTGCCGTTCAAAAGACAAAAGACAAATTTTTACAAGAGAGATTTGTCTTTTGTCTTCGGATTTTGAGACAAAGATAAAAGACAAATTTTAAGACAAATTGACTACCTTTTTTCAAAAATTCATTAAAAATCAGTGGAACGCCCAAAAAATCCGAAAAAATTAGGGGAGGCTAAAAACACTCTAAATTTTCATATAATCTTTTTTAAAAAATTTTTTGACTTCATTTTGACCCTAAAGACAAATTTGAGGGGCGTTCGCGAACACCCCCCCAAATTTTGCAGACAAAAGACAAATTTTGAGTGAAATTGTCTTTTATCTTTTTTAATTTGGATTAGATATGAGACAAAAGATATTTTTAGGAAGACAAAAGACAAATTTATTTTATCTTTTGTCTTTATCTTTTGTCTCCCACAATTTGGATTGGCCCCAGGTCCCCCAGTGAAAAATATGGCAAAAGCCAAAAAAAATATGGCAAAATATGGCAATTTATATAAAAAATATGGCATTTTTCATGGCATCAATTTTTATCATTAAAATAATGTAAATATGCTTTATTTTTCAATTCCAAGCTAATTAATTAGTAATTATTATTCGATTTTGCATTGTTCAAAAGACCATTTTCGGACAGGAAATGAAGATAAATGCCTTGTTATCAAATTGAACCATAAATAGCCGCGCAGCAAAAGATTTTAGTCCAAAATGGCCGCGCAGCGAAAAATTTGAGTCAAAAATGGCCGCGCAGCGAAAGATTTTAGTCAAAAATGGCCGCGCAGCGAAAGATTTTAGTCAAAAATGGCCGCGCAGCGAAAGATTTTAGTCCAAAATGGCCGCGCAGCGAAAGATTTTAGTCCAAAATGGCCGCGCAGCGAAAGATTTTAGTCCAAAATGGCCGCGCAGCGAAAGATTTTAGTCCAAAATGGCCGCGCAGCGAAAGATTTTAGTCCAAAATGGCCGCGCAGCGAAAGATTTTAGTCCAAAATGGCCGCGCAGCGAAAGATTTTGACAAAAAATCATCAATTTAATGAAATTTTTAAAAATATGGCATGTTATAAGGCAAAACAAAAATATGGCAAAAAATATGGCAAATCTTCAAAAATATGGCAAATGCCTATAAATAAGGTATTCCGGCCTCCCTGCTTCTTCTCGTTACATCCATTTCTTTCAATTTTTATTATCAAAAACTCAAAAACAAATAAAAATGATGATTAAACGGAATTAAACCGATATTTAACAACAATAACAATCAATAAGTAAAGGAAAAAATACGGTACCATTAATTTAATTTCTTGCAGTTTTTCTTGCATGAAATTCTATTTATTATCGAATATCGATTCGATTTCGATTCTATTTAGAATTAAAAGGCAGTTTTCTTCTCTAATTAAAGCCATAAATTTATTAGCAAAAAGCAAATCCATAAATTATTCCATATTTTTAAACGAATGACTACAACCATCCAAATTGGCGTCAATGATGACGAGGAAAATGCTCAAAAACAACAACGAAGGCGGCATTTGATCAACAATCGGCGATCAGCATTCATTCCGGAGGAGAATGACGGCAAACAATTCATTTCCAAAGACGAAAGTGAATTCCTTCGTGATTCGGTGAGAATAAAATAAAATTTCCATTAATTTGTATAAATTTTTCAGATTCTTCGTGTCAATCGGCCCCGAATCAGTCGGCCTTGGTTTGATCAACCTTCAGCCCCTCAAAATGGCACCATCAAGGGTTCAATCCGGTCCAATTCATCCAGCGGATGTTCTTCGAATCCACAATCCTCTGGTCCATCCTCACCGACCAGTTCGAAGTGTTCATCAGAAAATGGGACTGCCGAACAACAGCAGAGGAAAACAACGACAATGGAAAATGGAACTGGCGGGAACAGAACACCGGCGGAATTGAAATTGGAAAAGTCACCGCCAAAAATGGTCAGCGGAGAAAAATAAAAAAATTCAAGTTTAAAAGGATACTTTTATCACAATTTTAATAAAATTAAATTTATTTAATTAAGCTTTCCGCCTCCCTTGTTCAAAAAGTCGCAGCCAATTCAAATTCTTTGACAATTCGCTCAATGCCAGTGACCGCTACCGCCGCCAGCAATTTGCCATCATCTTCTCCGTCGAATGCAAAAATTCCATCCAATTCCAAACAAATTCCAAATTTGCCATTGCTCAAACGCAAAGAATTTCCATCCCATCAACGGCGTGTGCCAATGCCACCGCCACAAAAGAATTTGTTATTGCCAAACCAACAAAAATGTCAATATGTTCATGAAAATCGTTTTGTGACTGGTGGTGGACGACGAATTATGGATCCGGCCGAAGAAGTGGAGGAATTGAGTCGAGCTGCCCGAAAGCAGATGGCCATATTGGGTGGGCAAAATTATTTTTTTTTTATTTTTTAAAGTCATTTTGGACTAATTTAATTGTAAATAAATATAAATGAATGAAAATGAAATTTCGAAATAAATAACAAAATCTTATATTGTTTATTTTTTTAGAAGAACTCGAAGTGGAAGATCGTGAACGCAAAACCCGAATTGTTGGCAACAATAACAACAATCGTACAGAAAGCAGAGAATGCGTTCAAATGGACAGCACATCAGTCGACAGTCCCACCTCATCCAGGGAATCCACCACAACTCGTCTCTCATCCACCTCATCATCGGCATTTTCCTCCACATCGACGACAGCCAGTCCATTTGTGCCGAACAATGGTCATAGACCTTCATGTTCTCCATCCACCTCAAGTGCCTCTTCTTCATTGGTTTGTCCAATTTGAAGGAAAATTATAGAGAGAAATAAATTTTAAATGTTAAATTCACTTTAAATAATTTTTTTTTAAATTTTTTAGACAAACAATGAATGGTCGCCGGGCATTGTCCATTCCAAATATGGCGAAAACAAAATTGGAGGATTGCCACAATTGCTGGTCGAGGATATCACCCGCCGTCGGCAAAAATTGGCCAAAAATGGAGAAAACGAAATGCAAAAAGGAGAAAGAGACGAAAAACAAATTCCCAAATTTGAAATGAACAAAAATGGCAATGATGGGAATAATCCACGAAAATTGCTGGAATGTGCCGGATGCGGTGGAATGATTCAGGATGTGGTGAGGAATTAGGGAAAAAAATTCAAATTAAATAATTAATTTGATCATAAATTGGAGTAAAATTCACAGTTAATCTTTCAAAGGGAAAAATTAAAATAATTTAAATTTAATTTCAGATTTTGCAAGCACTTGGCTCCTCATTCCACCCGGCCTGTTTTCGCTGCTCAAAATGTGGCAAATGTTTGGATGGAATTCCATTTGCTGTTGAACAGGGCGGCACAGTCATTTGCATGGAAGACTATGAGCAACATTTTGTGCCGCATTGTCACGGATGCCATCAACCGATCAATGCTGTCAATGTTGGTGTAAAATTTAATGAACATTAAAACAAATTTATCCCAGGAATTTGGTCAAGTTGTTCGCGTTGTCATCAAAGACCGAGAATTTCATATCCACTCTTATTCATGCGAGGTTGAACTTATAAAAAATTAATTCAAAGTAAAATTCTCTCCTTATTAGGGCTGTGGAATGCAATTGAGCAATGAGGAGCCAGGCAGATGTTTTCCCCTCCAAGACCATTTGCTCTGTCGACGTTGCAATACATTGTGGAGGCGAATGGGCGCATTGGATTTATCAGAGGCGGCCATTAGCGATTTATGATTGGAATAAAAGAATGTTGAAATTATGCCATTTTTTATACAATTTTATGTGAATGAACTTCACCCATTTTTCACTGATTTACTCGGATAAAATAGACAATTTTATTCATATTTTTATTTTTTATAAAAAATTGTAAAATAAATTGCAAATAAAATACATTTTGGTTGATAATAAGCCGAATAATAGATTTTAAATTATTTCTTCTATCACTAATTTGTAATTGTTTAATCGGTTAAATAAATTGATAATTTTCACATTTTTTGTTTTTTTTTTGTTGGGGTCAGTTATTTTGTGAAAATTTCCTATCTTTCCGGAAAATGGAATGCAAAATAGAATATTCCAATCCTCTCTCCGAATTATACTAAGACTCATTTCACTTCAAATAAATTTAACAAAAGTAAAAATTAATGTAAATAAAACGTTCCTAATTTTGCAGCAATAAAATGTTTACAAGAAAATTAGATCCGGATGAGTTGATACCAATATTGAATAAACCGGCAGCAGCTCCTCAGCCTTCAGCTGCAAATGAGGCCATGCTCGGAATGGAACGAAATTTGGAGGAAAACAAAAATAAACGACGATTACGAAGAAATGTTGAGCCGGGCCATAAATGCGATTTGGAATCGAAAGTGCCATTCAAAGCGTTAATTTATTAAATTTAATTAAAAATGAATTTAATTTTAATATTTTACAGGTTTGAACATTTCATCATCTCCAAAAAATCGATTCGAGAGTTGTGCGACGTTCATATTGTCTTTTTGGTAAGAATTTCTGCTAGCAAGCCACCAAAAAATATAAACAATTTAGGAAGATTTCAAAAAACTACCTCCATTCGGCATTTCCTGTTTATCTCATTTGGATTTATGGAAGGACCAAACGGAGGCGAATATTCAAGAATTCAAGCAACATGATAATCCCAAACAACAAGCTGACCCAAAGCTCAAAATCAAGCAAAAAGACAACGAGCTCAATTTCTTCAAAATTATCCCATATCAGCACAAAGTATCGGACATTCCACAGCCTGAATACGATCGAATTGTTCCCCGAAAAAATGAAACATTAAGCATCACATTTCAGCAAAATATCATCGACGAGAATGATGCTTCGAATAATGAAAACCAAAAGATTGTCAACGCATTAAAGGTTGAAATAACTAAATAAATTAAAATGAGCCAAAATAATTTCAGATATATTTTCAATTCTCCAAACAACCTCGAACAAATTGGTTTTTTGTCCACTATCCGCCATTTGTCAACGATTTTTCAATTGTGATTAAAATTGAAAAAGAGAAATTTGAGGTCAGTTTTATTTTTTTTTTGTTATTTCACAAATAATATCAATTTAATTGAGTCATTTTTAAACCTCACTCAATCGAAATAAAAAGCAAAAAAGATTTTAATATCCTTATATTTTAGAGTGGCGCGCTGAAAATATTCACAACTCTTGGCTACTTAAAATGGCAAGGACAAAAAGGGAAAGGGAATATGTTACACGTTGAAGAAAACCCAATTAATCCAGTCCAATCCGTGCCAAATGCTATTGTGGAGGAGCGGATGGTGGACGGGGTGAAGGAATGTCATATTTGCATGGAAGAAACTGGCCATTTCGTTTTGCTTCATCCATGTAAGTGAATAGTGATTAATTAAATTTATTCGGATTTAATTTTAGGCGGTCATTACAATGCTCATGAAAAGTGCATTTTACAAAAGGAAAAAAAGGACTATCTCGATGAATTGGTTGGCAATTACAATTGCACAATGTGCAATAACAATAAACCAGGTTGATTTTTTAAGATACAAAAAACCAAACCCAAATCCTTTTTTAGTCACAAAATTCATTCATTTGCGCTTTGCCGGCAAAATATGCAATTTTTGTCCCAAAGAGGAAAATTGCACAAAATTTGATTCTTATTATTATCCTTGCGGTAAACATTAAATTAATTTTAACAATAAATTAAAAAAATTATTTAGGGTGTTCACTTGGATGTTATGAAGGTTTAATGAAAAAACTCGCACGAAAAGAGTTAAAACTGCACTGCACAAAATGTAAGTTGAAAGAGTAAAAATTGAGTAAATTGAAGAGAATTTTATTTTTAAAAACAGGTAACAAAATAATGGAATATTTTTACAAAATCTACACATCTTAATTATGAATGAATGAAGGAAGGAAGAAAGATTTTAAGCCATAATTAAAATACGCGTAATTTTTAATTTGTTGACTTTTTCTAATTTATTTTCAATGTTTTTTATTTGGATTCTATGCAATAAAACTAATAATTTATTATATTTTTATTTTGCATTTGAATATTGATTTTATTTCATTCATATATTTTTGATTATTAAAAAAACATTCAAAATATTTTATTGATTATTTAAGTAAATCAAAATGGAATTCGGCGGCAGCAGCCATAGCAATGCAATTGGCAGTGAAGAGAATGAGTTTGAAACAGACGATTCAGGCGAAGAATGCTATCAATTGGATGAGAATAGCAGCAGGTTTTTGCCATGAAATTGTATATTGATAATAATTTGAGGAATTTAGGCAAAACCTCAAATCAAGAAGCCCCCCAACTGAATTTGAAGAGCATTTTCGGCTGATTAATGACCGCGCTGTCAATGTAAGAAATTTATTTTGGATTTTTTAAATAATTATTATTTTCTAGGACATCACATTGGATTTAATGTATAAACCGCATACTTTAACCGGTAAATTTTGACTGTGAATTTGTTAATGTTTTTATTGTATCAGTTCTTTGCCTTCTTTCAATTTATTTGGTTTATGCTGCCTTCACAACGTAAAATATTCAAATTAAAATAATTTTATTGAATTAATTTTTACAGAGAAACGGATTCAACCGATAGGAATATTTTCCAAGGGTTGAAAGCACTTTTCATTTTATTTCTTTTAATCAGGTTTAATATTAAAAAAATAAATCAATTAATTTTAAAATTTCAGTGCTATGGTTTTTCCAAATGGCCCATTCATTCGACCGCATCCAATTTTTTGGCGAGTGGTTTTTGGAGTCAGTGTCCTTTATGCTCTTTTGCTGCAATTTGCACTCTACCAAAAATATGATGACATCAAAGTTGTTTTGGGATGGATTGACCCGGTTGGGCTAAGCCATCGAAATTTGACTGAAAAGGTTTTTTAATTAATATTTTCATCAATTTCGCATAATCAAATTTGCAGGAATATGCAGTAAATTGTTCAGATGTGACTTTGGAACGCATCTGGGACCATGTGGACATTTTCGCTGTTGGTCATTTCCTGGGTTGGGCCATGAAAGCATTGTTGATTAGGCACACAATTATTTGCTGGTACATCAGTATTTCATGGGAATTAACCGAAGTAAGTGAATTAATTTTATTATGAGAAATGTTTCTATAGAAAAAATTAATTTTACAATAAAAATTTTCAGCTTGTTTTTGCTCATTTACTGCCCAATTTCCAAGAATGTTGGTGGGATGCCATCATTTTGGATGTGCTCCTCTGCAATGGATTTGGCATTTTATTCGGCCAATTCCTTTGCCGTTTCCTGGAAATGCGCCAATTCCATTGGGAAAGTATCAAGTTGGTTTACAAAAAAAAATACAATTTATTTCGCTATTTAAGAAATATTCGCACAATTCGAGGCAAATTGAAGAGGGTTGTGATGCAATTTACACCGGAAAGTTGGATGTCCGTAAATTGGCTCCAAGGCAGCGATGTGGATGTTCACCACTCGAATTGGGCCAGCACTTGGGTGGGATTAAAACGATGCTTTGCCATTTACGCATTCATCATGGTTTGGCTGGTCAGTTCATTTAATAAATTGAGTTTTAATTGAATAAAATGTTGGAAGAATTTTTAATGAAGAAAATAATATTTATTTACTAATAAAAATTTATTTTTTAGACGACTGAATTGAACATTTTCTTCCTTAAACATGTTTTCGCCATTGATACTTCCCATCCTGTCGTATTTTGGCATATCATTCTCATTGGGCTCATTTCGGCACCAACAATTCGGTAAAAATGTTTTTTTTTTAAATTTATTAAATTTAAGCGAGAATTTGCAGTCAATATTACGCCTATATAACCGATCCAAAAATAAAACGAATGGGAATGCAATGTTGGTAAGAAAATTTGATATTTTCATTAAGAAATAATCCGCTTTTATCAAAGGTTGTATTTGGCCATTTGCGCTTTGGAGGCGTCAATTTGTGTTAAATTCGGCAAAGAACAATTGCCGGCAATCAAAATTTCCTTAATCGCTTTATGGATCTCTTTTTTGGTTATTTTTAATTTAATATTTTTAAATTTAATTTTATTTAGGCTTTTGGTACAATTTTCTGTGTTTGGATTAGTGTTTGGTGGGCCAAATTTACAATGGTATTTTTATTGTTTGAATTTTATTATAATTTATTCTCATTAAATAAATCAGAAAACGATGCCAATCGAAGTTCGCGGTGGTGGAATGCGCGAATGCTATTTGGACTCATCTTGCGAAAATCTCAACACATTATCCGAATCCACTGAACAATTTGTGCCATTGAGGCGGAAGAAATTGAAATAAAAATTGAAAATCTTCATATCAATTTAAAATAATCATTTTTTGCTCAAATATTGCTTTTTTCCATTGAAAACGCTATTTTTGATATCTCAAAATTTTTATGAAAATAATAAATTGTATAAATTGTTAATTTCACAAAAATTGTTTAAAATACAATACAATTATTTATTATTATTATGATTACAAGATTATTTATTAAAAATATATTAGGCATTAATTTCGATGAGCGATTCGACGCAAATTGGCCAATCACTTCAAGTCCAGTGAGTTTTTTTTTTATTGTTTTTATCTTTAACATCAAACAAAATATATTCATCAGGAATTTATGCCTTTATGACAAATTGAATTTGCAATTTGGCGGGCGTGATGAACGAACAACAACCCTTTTTGCTTGCTGTCCATATGCCGGTTCAATAGGTAATTAAAAAAAAAAACATTAATAATTTGACTTATTTTCAAGCGACTGCCACGCCAACAAAATCAGCACCAAATTCATGGGATGTGGCAATTTACATCCAAAATGGTTCCAAAATTGCTTCATTGACGGCCAGCGCTGTGTTTCGCCTTTTCTGGTCCAAATGCCAAAAACTTATCCTGGTTCAAACCAATGGACGAATTCTGTTCTACGATGCGCTTGGCAGGCTGTTGAACACATTCAGCATGGGCGATGTTCGTTTTTTATTGGGAGATAATTAAAAGATTTATTAAAATTTTATAAATTATTTTTTATTTAGGAAACATTGGCCGTTGGCCTGCTGGATGCCAAACCATTTTCTTACGCAAATGAGACAGGATTGGCCGTCCTGAACAATGCTGGCCATTGTTTTGCCTTCAATTCAGTGAACACCACTATTCTATGGCGAATTCAGGACTTGAACAGTAAGGCATAGGGAGGAATAAATTTTGTGATTTATCATAAAATAAATATATTTTAGGAGAATTGCCTTCATCCGCCCTCAACGCATCATGTTGTTGGACTGTTCTGGCCAATCCACCTAAACCAACCCAATTTTTAATTTGTGCAAAAACAAAATTTGTTCGTGGCATTCAAGAGAATTCAGCCGGCTTCCAACAATGTGTTCGTTCAAAATTAAATTTATTTTTAATAAAAATTTTTGCAGAATTTTCAATGGGCTCATCGTGATGGCCAATATTTGGCGATGGAGCCAAATCAGAAAAATACCCATTTTTTATTATTGCATGATGCAAAATTGATCCAATTGGTTGGAATTGATGGCGACGATGATTTATATTTGTTACTCCGACAAATTTGGATCATAGAATTGGCCGGAATTGGCAAATTATTTTGGTAATTTTAAAAGGAATTTGTTCTGTAAAATATTTTAATTAAGGTGCACTGAATCTGCTTTTGCCCTCCAAAATGAGTCGGAATCAGGAAAATTAATTTTATATTCATTGGATGAAAATGAAAATGGCAAATTATCTGAAAATGCTAATGGCCAGCAAAGGGATGAAACTTCGGCTGATAATTTTACGTAATTATTTTTTTATATTGAAGGGCAAAAATGTTTAAAAAATGAGGAAAAAATATTTGAATTTCACGTAATTAATTGTTTAATTATTTTTTTTTTTGAAAAATGAGAGTGGAAAAATATTTGCAGGAAGTGGGATTCGAACCCACGCGGGAATACTCCCACTAGAAAACCCGTGCTTGGGCAAGCCGTTGCTTGAGTCTAGCGCCTTAGACCACTCGGCCATCCCTGCAACTGGAGAAGGGACATTAAATATTTCTTTTATAAATTCTCCTTGAATTAAATGGGAAAATTAATTCCAAATTCCACTAAAATAATTCACTATGAAATTAATTAAATAATTTAATATTTTTATTTCAGTTTTTCATTCTCCTCACCGGCACATTGTTTTGCGGAAATTGATGGAATTCGAATATTTACCCAACATTCGGCCCATTTGATTTTGCCCTTATCCACCGCCACAAAAGCCGTTTTTGATGTTTGTTCCGATGAACCAAGTGCAAATTTATATAAGGCCGCCAAAAAACTGGAAGAACATAGCCATGTGGCATATGAGTAAGTGAAAACAAGCAAATATTTTAATTATATATTATCAATATTTTAAAGGTTTATTCGCTCAATAAATGCGGAAATAATGCAAAATGCGATTGATGATTGTTTGACTGCGGCGGCCAATCATTTTGATCCAAAAGAGCAAAAATTACTACTTAAGGTGGGCAATTCAATTAAAATTAAAAATATTTAAAAAATATTTCACAAAAGGGATTCATTTAAATATTAATTTTAAAGGCCGCCTCAATGGGAATGCGTCGCACCGTTCGACCATATGATTCGGACAAATTCATTCGAATTATTTCTCTTCTCCGAACATTAAATGCTCTTCGACTTCTTGGCATTCCATTAACATTTGGGCAACTTCAAGAACTCAGCACCGGATCCCTAATCGATCGGCTGGTCGCATTAGGCCATTGGCCGTTGGCCATTCGACTTTGTGAATTTTTGCGATTGGACACGAAAGGAGGAATATTCAAAATTTTGGCCCATTGGTGTATGGCAATGATTCGAGAATACAAAGCTGAGGCTGGTGGTCGAATTGAAGAATTGGCCCAAAGAATTATTGCACAAATGAGGCAATATTCTGGCATTGGATATGCAGGTCAAATTATTCTAATTATTTATAAATTAATTAATTTTAATTAAATAATAAATAAATTAATTTTAGACATTGCTGAGATGGCAGCACGACAAGATTTGCCCGAATTGGCCACAATCCTTTTGGAACATGAAACGGATGTTGGCCGTCAAGTGACCGTAATGCTCAAACTTAAACGATTGGAAAAAGCATTACAACGGGCGGCACAAAGTCAACAGCCGGATTTGAGTTAGTTTTAAAAATATTTTAAAATAAATTAATTCTTTTTTCCAGTGGGCCTTGTACTTCGACATTTGCGGAATTCCCTGAATGGACGAGATATGGAATTATTGTTGCGAAAAGTGCCGCAAGCATTGAGCATTTATCAGGTAGAGAGAATAAATTTGCTTTAAATAATCCAATTTTCAGAATGAAATACGCGATGAAGCGCCCGAACGATTGTTGGCCTTGTATGAACAAAACGACGATTTCATTCGGCAGGGAATTCTCTATTTGCAGTAATAATGATTTTAAATAAATTTGTAAAATATTTAATATTTTAAAGGCGTGCCGACCAATGCCAAGACATTTTTGATGCTTCAAAACGAATAGAACAATTGGCAAAAGGGGAAAAGGCATTGAGGAGCATGAAGGACACGGCCAATGCCCAATTAATTGGCGAAAATTTGCAATTAATTTCGGAGAATGTTAAAAGAGAAGAAAAGGTAATAATCAAATAATAAACACAAAATAACTTATTAATCGAAAATGATGGGAAAATATTCACTCGAATTAAAAAATTATTAAATTAATGAATTTCGACAAAAAAAAAATAAATTTTTTTTAGTTTGCTGCCTCATTATCGCATATGTCTGTGCGCGAAACATTTCAATGGGCCGCCTCCCATGATGAATTGGCATTGATGGAACAACTCAAAAAACAGCATCGATTAATGGATAAACAGTTTTCTTTAAAAAGATTTTTAAATTAGTAATATTTATTCTTTTTAAAGGGTCTTCCTTTGGACGGTAGAGGGTTTTGCCCACGGCAAAAAATGGCAACAATTGGAGCATTATTTACTGTCGAGGAAAAGTCCAGTTGGATATTTGGTAAAAATTAAATTTTATATTAAGCAGAAAAATTTTAAATATAAATATATAAATTTAAAAATGCACTTTTAATGATTCTCAAAAATTTAGCCAATTTTCGAAATCTGCGCTTCGATGGGCAATAAGAATTTACCGCTTCGATTAATGGATCGACTGAATGATTACGAGGAGAAAGTGGCCGCCTATTTGACAATCGGGTATGCTGCATAAATATGTGTAAAAAAAAGTATTTTATTTTTAAGAGAGCCAAGTAAAGCTGCCAAATTGGCTGCCGAAAAAGCCGACCTTCAAATGCTTCAACAAATCCGGCGAAAATATCCGACCACATCCACACAATGGGAAGAAGTCACAAAAATTATAGAAAGCATTGTTCAACCCAGATAAAAATAATAATTTTATTTGTTTTAAATTTAATTTATTTTGCATAAATTCTATATTATATTACTGGGAAAAAGAAAATAGGCCAAAGATTGGTAAAAATGGAAGGAATTAATGGTAAAATCCCAGGCAAAACAATTTTGTTTTCCCTCAAAATAATGGAGCCAATTGTTCATCTGGACTGGGGAGGATTATTGTGACAATCATTAAGAATTCCAACTGTGATACTTGATCGATCAATGGTAGATAATTGAACCTTACTAATTCACTTTGACAATTAAAAATTACTCAACACTTCTTCTAAACCCCATGAAAAACACGGGGATGTGAGAATGGACGACGAAATGATCATCCTTTAAACTGCAAAATGAATGAAAAATTGTGGCCATGAAGAGATGAGAGTTGTGGGCGGAATGTCCCCCTCTAGCCTCACTTTGCTTATTAGTTATTTTATTATTATTAGTTCCATACTTTTATGTGTCTTGGTTCAGGTTCAGCAAGTAAGAAGAAGCAGATGAATGAGGTAAATGCACTTGAAAAATGGAGATATTCCACCCACCCCCAATACTCATCCAACTCAGTTTCCATCCTCAGCTGCATTAGAAGAAAAAAGTTGTTTGGTCGAGAAGATTGGATTGGAGAAGGCCGATGGATGGTTCAATTCCCTTCATCATTCATTCATCCCCACAACCACCCAAACTTCTTTTTTCTGATCCTCCTCTTCGACGGACTGCTGATATTTGTCTGATTCGAAGGAGAACGGAGGAGCGGCTGTCACTTTGAATTGCCGGCTACTAAAGAAAATAGGCCAAACTGCTTAAGTAACGGGCACGAATTGATTTGAGCCAATGGGGGGGATTTGAAAGCAGTGATTTGCCTCTAAGGAAGTAAATCTATAGGAGGGCGAGTTGGCCAATCGAAAAAGAAGACAGATGGCTTCGACTTTCCCAACATTGAGAATATCGCCTCTGGCAGAAAATATTGGTCGACTGATGGGACATGGGATACAAACGACGGGGTTAAAGTTGAAAGTTTGGGCCTAGAGCTTTTTATTTCCTTCACCGCCAATATGTCTGGTCAAAATTTTAGATGCCAGACTAAAGGACAGCCGGCTGGTTTGCTTTTTCAAGAGCAAAAGTCCAAATTCATTTTTAGTTCAAATTTTAATGAAAAATGAGGCCAACATTCATATAAGCCATATTCAATATTCGGTGTTCCATTCCGTGTTCCGTCCCTTATCATTAAGGCCCGGATAGTTATGCAAATGCATATTTTTTTCCTGGCATTGTAACGTGTTTATATGAATAAAAAAATAGTTTTTAACTTTGTCTGGTGCCGAAAACGTGTATTTTAAGATGCATATTTTTGCATATTTTCGACTTTTTATGCATATTTGCATATTTTGCATTTTTTCCGCATATTATGCATATTTTGTCATTTTTAGGGAAATTTTCAATCAAAAATGCAATAAAAATGAAAATTTTAGAATTGAGATTTAATAAATTGCATTAAATTTGTCAAAAAAATCTTGAAAAGATAAAAAAAATTTGCATTTTTGGTTTTCAATTGATAAAAATAGCCAATCTTGGCAGCTGAAAATTTTTGGCTGAATAGCGGAGAGAGTAGTCTTTCGAATGCAAACTTACGTGGGGTCTAGAGTTCGAATCCTGTCACATATAAATATTTTTTTGGACGAAAAAACCTATTTAAAGCTATTTTAAGCATTTTTCTCTGAAAATGTAGTAAAATTGGTTTTGAAAAATTCAAAAAAATTGCTATAAAGGCAGAAAAATTCAATTTTATTTGCATATTTTTGTGCATATTTTTCATTTTTTGTGCATATTTTATGCGCATATTTTGCTGTTTTTAAATGCATAACTATCCGGGCCTTACTTATCATATTCCATTTTTTCTATTTAAGTTTTATTCTTTCTAAAATACATGAATTTTGTCTCATTCATAATCATCATTTTAACATTCCAGAATAAAACCTATTCGACTATTCTATCAATTTTCCATCTTCTAAAATATATCCCCCGTCCTCTAAGAGAGACCAGAAGTTTTAGTTTAATTTTTATAAGGAAAAAAAGCCTAATTTTTGCTTGTTATCAAACTTTAAATTTATTTGTTTCCGTTTTAAGCACTTAGCTAGTCGTTTTTAAGCCTAAAATACGGTATAAGAATTACAGTATGATAAATTATCGATTAATTTCATTTTTCACATTTTCATTTTTCATTCATTAATTACATCTCATCTACAACAATCGATATTATACACATATCATTCCATCACATCGATTAAAAAATTCCATTAATACCAAATATAATTCGAACAGCAATTTTTTTTTTTATTTTGCGCGTGAATAATCTAAAACCAAAAATTGGTTAATATTAAATTAATATTTTTAAACTTAAGCCCTTTAAACAAATTCACAATCTCAATCAGCCTTATAGTTTGATAAGAAATAGGCTTAACATAAGCCTAAATCAGTTTTAAGTTAATTTTCAGTCTCATAATCCTCTAGTGGCTGCTGGTTTGGCTAGGGGTCAATTTGCCCACCCTGCTATTTTATTTCAATTTGCCCACCTTTCAATTTGCCCACTTTCAAAAAGCCCACCACCTATTTTATTTCAATTTGCCCACCCCCCTATTTTCTTTCAATTTGCCCACAATTTTTGCCCACCTTAATTTTTATTATTCCCAGCGTCATCCTAAGCTTATTAGGTGCCAAGTTTAGTCTACCCTAGGGTTTTCGACCATTCCGGATCCGATTCTGGTATCGGTTTTTCGAAATTTTTTAATCGGAGCAAGTTATTGCCATTAATTATCAATTAAAAATTTAAAATTAGTTGTTCAAAATTAGCAATTACCAATTATCAAATATCAATTAACAATTAACAAATTCATACGTGGCTTTTTATTTGGCAATTTTTCCATGCAAATATTCCAGCAAATTAAATCTAATATCGTCATAATCGAAGTCAGCATGTTCGAAAAACTAAGTGACTACGAAATTGCCCGAAAATTCACCCCCGAATGTCGAAATAAATGAAAAGTAGATGGGTGGGCTTTTTGAAAAAAATAGGAGGGTGGGCATTTTGAAAGGGGGCAAATAGAAATAAAATACGGGGGTGGGCAAATTGAAATAAAATACGGGGGTGGGCTTTTTGAAATGTGGGCATTTTGAAAGTGGGCAAATTGAAAAGTGGGCAAATTGAAATAAAATAGCAGGGTGGGCAAATTGAAAGGTGGGCAAATTGACAAGACGCCGCTGGTTTATAAAATTTTGGTTATAAAACTGCTCAATAGGGAAACTACTCTCGCAACGATGCCTTCTTTGGGCAATAAACCAACAAAGTTGAGTTTATTTTTATTTAGTCTCAAGTGTCCTTATCCTATCCATTTTTAGTAAACGTAGACGTAGCAAAAATGAATGATGAAAATGGGTGATGAAGGTGAAGGGCACACCAACACTAAATTTTGCTAATCAATTACTGGCGATACCCACTTTAGTTTAAAATTTTTAATCTTTATCAATTTTTAAATCCACTACTATCCACACCATCCACACATCAATTCAACTGAATTTGACATCATCGAATAAAAATCGATACATTTTTTATAAATTTGCTATAATTTTCAGAGAAATTTGCCAATTAAAATCAGGCAAATATATGGAGAACGCTCATGCGAAAACATCTGAAGAGTTGTCACGGTTTTTTGGGACAGGGCCGGAAGGATTGGAAGAACATCAGGTGGAAGAGTTGCGCGACAAATATGGCTTAAATGGTTTGTTTTAGAAAACACAAATTAATTCCAATAAAATTGTTTTTTATTCAGAAATGCCAGTGGAAGAGGGCAAAAAGTTATGGGAACTCATTCTTGAGCAGTTCGATGATCTCCTTGTAAAAATTCTACTTCTCGCCGCAATCATTTCCTTTGTGAGTTATTCTCTTTGACTGATTCAGTTTTAAAAATAATTCTTCAGGTTCTTGCACTTTTTGAAGAGCACGATGATCAAACGAGTGCAGTCACCGCCTTTGTCGAACCATTTGTTATTTTGCTCATTCTGATTGCGAACGCCACTGTTGGAGTTTGGCAGGTTTGAAATATATTTATGTACATGATATTCCCTACTTTATTTGAATTAATATAACTAAGGATAATTGTCAAAATTGTTCAATCATTCAATTAAATTCGTAATTTTTAGGAAAGGAATGCGGAGAGCGCCATTGAAGCATTGAAGGAATATGAACCGGAAATGGCCAAAGTGATTCGAGCGGGCAAACATGGCATCCAAATGATTCGGGCAAAAGAGCTTGTTCCCGGCGATTTAGTCGAAGTTTCAGGTTTATAGAAAAAAACCTGAAGTTTTTAAACCATAAAAATTTAGTTGGCGATAAAATTCCGGCCGATTTGCGACTTGTCAAAATCTATTCCACAACAATTCGAATTGATCAATCCATTTTGACTGGCGAATCCGTTTCCGTGATCAAAAATCTCGATGTTGTTCCGGACCCAAGGGCTGTGAATCAGGACAAGAAGAATTGCTTATTTTCGGTTAGTTTTGTATTTATGGATAAAAATATACAAAAAAGTCGAAAAACAATCCATCAATTTGACCCGTTTGAAATTGTGGATTTGTTTAGGCTATACTCTTCGAATGTTTTAATCAAAAAGTCAAAATTGACTATTTGGCATATCAGCAGCCATAAAAAATCACTAAAAATATTTCTAATTAATTAAATTGAATTTAGGGTACAAATGTGGCATCGGGAAAGGCGCGTGGCATTGTTTTTGGGACTGGACTGAACACTGAGATTGGCAAAATTCGAACAGAAATCACCGAAACTGAATCGGACAAAACTCCGCTGCAACAAAAATTGGATGAATTCGGCGAACAATTGTCAAAAGTGATTACCATCATTTGCATTGCCGTTTGGGCAATCAACATTGGCCATTTCAATGATCCGGCACACGGCGGCTCATGGCTCAAAGGTGCCATCTACTACTTCAAAATTGCCGTTGCCCTGGCTGTGGCCGCAATTCCCGAAGGATTGCCCGCAGTTATTACCACTTGTTTGGCATTGGGCACGCGCAGGTTATTAAGCTTTTTTGGACATAAAATTACTTAGAATAAAAATTAAATAAGCTTTTTAATGTAGGAAAATATCCAGTTTTCCCATATTCTTTTCAATTTAATCTAATTTTATTTTTAATTTTACAGAATGGCCAAAAAGAATGCAATTGTCCGTTCACTGCCATCGGTGGAAACCCTGGGATGCACTTCCGTGATTTGTTCGGACAAAACCGGTACTCTAACTACCAATCAAATGTCCGTCTCCAAAATGTTCATTGTTGAGAATGCTTACGGCGATCAAATTAATTTCAGGTAATTTTTTAAAATAAGTTAAAATAATGCTAAATTTTATTCAATTCAAGGTCTAAAAATATCAGAACATTTTTCTTATAATTCAAAATTAATTCTTTGTTTTCAGTGAATATTCGATCACCGGATCCACCTATGAACCAACGGGTCAAATTCTCCACAATGGAATTCAAATAAATTGCGCATCGGATGACCACAAAGCCCTGACCGAAATTGCCACAATTTGTTCAATGTGCAATGATTCATCCGTTGATTACAATGAGGTGGGCACAAAAATATTAGAAATGATCAAAAAATGATATTAAATTCAAAGCATTTTAATAAATAAATTCGAGGAAAAATAAAATAAAAATTAATTTAAAAATGTCCATAGGTCAAACATGCCTATGAAAAAGTGGGCGAGGCCACCGAAACAGCATTGGTTGTGCTCGCAGAGAAGATGAATGTGTACAATACACCAAAACAAGGATTGGCCCCTCGCGATTTGGGCAATGTTTGCAATCGAGTGATCCAACAAAAATGGCAAAAAGAATTCACGCTGGAATTTTCTCGTGACCGAAAAGCAATGTCCGTCTTTTGTGTGCCGGCAGTGTCCAATTCGGGTGCTCGAATGTTTGTGAAGGTAACAAAAATGCAATTATTTGAAATTATTTACTATTAAATTTATTTTTTAGGGTGCGCCCGAGGGGGTACTCAGCCGTTGTTCACATGTTCGAATTGGCGACCAAAAAGTCCCATTAACGCCGGCGATGACCCAACGAATTGTGGAACAATGCGTCAAATATGGCACCGGACGAGACACATTGCGCTGCTTGGCACTCGGCACAATTGATGAACCACCAAGTCCAAATAAGTTAGTACAAATAATTTATTTAATAGGTCAAAAAATAATTTAAAAATAATACAATTTTTATATTGAATTTAATAAATACATAATATTTGCAGAATGAACCTGGAAGATTCGACCAAATTTGTGGAATACGAAAGGAACATCACATTTGTGGGCGTTGTTGGAATGTTGGACCCGCCTCGCCAAGAAGTGGCCGCCTCCATTCGAGAATGCCATCATGCCGGCATTCGGGTGATTATGATCACCGGCGACAACAAAAACACGGCAGAGGCAATTGGACGTCGAATTGGTCTGTTCACCGAGAGTGAGGACACAACAGGGCTATCATTCACGGGACGCGAATTCGACGACCTCTCACCGGAACAACAAAGTCAGGCATGCCGACGGGCAAAATTGTTTGCACGGGTTGAGCCGGCACATAAATCCAAGGTAAAATTACGCATTAAAAATATTATTAATATATTTTATCCGTAGATTGTTGAATATCTTCAATCGCAAGGCGAAATTACGGCAATGACCGGTGACGGAGTGAATGATGCGCCTGCGCTGAAAAAGGCCGAAATTGGAATTGCAATGGGCTCTGGGACAGCGGTGGCAAAAAGTGCGGCGGAAATGGTTTTGGCCGATGACAATTTTGCCACAATTGTTGCCGCCGTCGAGGAGGGCCGGGCAATTTACAACAATATGAAACAATTCATTCGATATTTGATTTCCTCAAACATTGGCGAAGTCGTCTCCATCTTTTTGGTCGCCGCACTTGGTTAGTTTGACCAATGACCAATAAAATGGGATTGAACGAAAATAAATAATTCCAATACATATGTTTGAACTTCAATCTTTTAAAATTAATTTTCTGAATTTTTTACAATAAATTACTGAATTAATTAACAAATAAATACAAACAGGAATTCCGGAAGCTCTAATCCCTGTCCAATTGCTTTGGGTCAATTTGGTCACCGATGGATTGCCGGCCACTGCCCTTGGCTTCAACCCACCCGATTTGGTAAGTAATGATCAGCACTAGACCAGTTGATCATTTTGCTTAAGGACATTATGGATCGACCGCCTCGTTCTGCTTCCGATTCACTGATTTCAAAATGGCTCTTTTTCCGCTATATGGCAATTGGAAGTTAGTTTATTTTTTGACAAAAATTAAAATAATTTTAAATTTAGCATATGTTGGCTGTGCCACAGTGGCCGCTTCCGTTTGGTGGTTTTGTAAGTTATTATTTCAATGAATTAATTTAATTCTAATTTAGTGATATATGAGGATGGACCACAAGTCAGCTATTATCAATTGACTCATTGGATGCGATGCGAAATTGAACCGGAGAATTTCGAGGATTTGGACTGTTCCGTCTTCATGGACAATCATCCAAATGCAATGGCCCTTTCCGTTCTAGTCACCATTGAAATGTTGAATGCGGTTAACAGGTTTGCTTTAGTGTAATAAGTCAAAAATAAAATCAATATTTATGAAGAAATTAATTATTATTAGAAAATGAGTAACCGAAAAGTAAATTAATTATCTTTTAATAATGAGCTTATCAAAGTAATACCTTCAAAAATTTTTAGAATAAGTTTCCTTAAATCATTTAATTTTCCCTCCATTTTCAGCCTCTCCGAGAACCAATCAATCCTGAAAATGCCGCCATGGACGAACATTTGGCTCTGTGCTGCCATTGCCCTTTCCATGTCATTGCACTTCCTCATCCTCTACGTCGACATTATGGCCACCATTTTCCAAATTACGCCATTGAATTTCATCGAATGGATGGCCGTACTCAAATTCTCAGCACCAGTCATATTCCTGGACGAAATACTCAAATTTGTTGCGCGCCGAATGGAAATGCACAGCGGTAAATGGGGCAATAAGAAGAGGATTTCAATTGGTGATGGGAAAATTGACACGGAAGGAAAGCCCACCACCACCGCCGGCAATACTAACAAAAAGGCCAATGCTGTTCCCACCGTGCCAACTGCTTCGGGAAAAACAAAGAAACGAGCCAAACGGGAATAATCCAAGACCAACCACATATTGAATTGACGTGCACTAAATTACCCTCATATTCCCTAAAATGTTGGCTATTAAATTCCTTTCCCATTTATATTATTTAATTGTTTGTTGAATCCACCGCTAATTTATGTGCTTTTTTGTTTGCTTCTTATAAAATAATTGATGATGAATTCATCAAAAAATCCAAATCCCATTCCCTTCTTTATGTGTTTTTCCCTTCGTCATAATTATTTTCATTCATGTTTAATCTGTTTTATTTGATAAAATAAAATTAAAACAACAAATTTAATCATTTTTCGTGCTTTTGCCAATGGGTGGTGGGGGTGCTTTCTATAATCGTTAATTAATTAACTATATCCCCTCGATTGCTTTAAAAAAAATAATATCATTACAAATATCAACGGGGGAAACTATTATTCAAAAATTTTAATCATTATCCTATTTTTCAAAGTTTTACATCCAAAACTTTTCCACAGATGTTGACTACAAAAAGAAAACTTGATGGACCATCGTACGAGGAATTAGTGAACAAATTTTGGTTGAAAAATGTTATTTTACCCTTTTTTTTATTGTGAATTTAGTGCCTAAAATTCTTTTCACAAATTGACTCTTCACCAATTTATTATTAGCCAAAGTCATCATTTTTTCCTGATAAAAATTTAAAATTTTATTCTACATTTTATTCATAATTCTTTTCAATTTGTTTATCACAAATCGGGGGGTGGTCGCCGATTTCAAATTTTATCGAATAAAAATAAATAATTGCCAAATTTATATTGGAAAGAAATTAGCCGTATAAATTGGCATTAAATGTGGACTACAATTTTGGGTGTGCATAAATAATGTTTAACTATCGAAAATATGGGTCAATTCCATTCATCTTCTTCTTCAATTTATTTGCCAGCCTGCTTCTTGAAGTAATCCTTTGGAGATTTGGTGTTGATTGTTTCGCCGCCTTCTTCCCAATCGGCTGGGCAAACTTGAAATTTGAATATAATTAATTAGACAATAAGTATTCAATCAATTTCTACATTCCTTAAAATCCTTTCCCAAATTTATTTCATACCTTCTCCATGTTTCTCGAAATATTGGAAAGCCTTGAGAATGCGCAATGCCTCATCCACGCTTCGACCGACCGGAAGATCATTGACCAGCGTATGGCGGATTACACCTTTTGGATCGATAAGGAAAAGTCCGCTGAAAAGAACATTATTGTAATTTATTTTAATCAGAAAAAACCGATATGAAAGTCCGGTTTCCGGGTCGAGCACACCAAATTCGGAGGCAATTTTCTTTGAAAAATCGCTGACCACTGGGATGTTCCTGAATAAAAAATTAATTAGAAAATGGTTTTGCTTTGATGAATAAAATTTCAAACATATATGTATATGGCCCATAACTCAATTAATTTCCTCAAAATAACATTTCCCGGGCCTTACCCAATTAAGTGACCTTTTCATAGATATTTTTTACTAATTGGTTATCTTTTCTAATATTTTTATTTGATTTTTTGCTTGAACTTACATTTTTCCAAGGCCTCCATCTTCTCGTTGAGTGTTTATCCATGCCTTAAAATCAGATAATTGTTAAAATTTAATTTTAAATTTTGGTTGCTCATTTTCGAATAAATTTTAATGTAAAATCAACTCACCAGATGCGAAAATTGTGAATCACATGAGCAGGCAATCACTTCGGCTCCCAATTTACGGAATTCTTCGACCCGATCACTGAATGCAATTCTGAAAAAATATAAATGCTTTTTCTGATCAGTAGACAATATTTTCCTCACATTTCTGTTGGGCAGACAAATGTAAAGTCCAACTTTAAAAAAATAGAATTCGATTCAATTGTTTAATAAATATAATTAAACCGGATAAAAGAAGAAAATCAGCCATTTGCCCTTGTATTCCTTGGATGAAACTGTCTGAATTTCTCCATTCACAACGGCTTGACTCTGGAAAATTTGAAAACAATTAACGATAAGTAATTCTAATTTATGGACTCCTTAATGCTCATTTATTTTATCTCGATTCTAAATTAGAATGGAAAAACCAAAAGAACCTTGAATTCCGGCGCAACATTTTTTGGTCCAAGTGGTCGAAGTCCTTTTTGCACTTCATGATGGCAATATTGAGCTTGATGAATTGCAAATGCTGGCGCACGTTTTGCCACCGCCATCAATTGTGGAGCAATTAATGAAGATCGGATGACACGACTCAACATTATTGTTTAGATTTAGGAGGCAAAAATAGATTGTATTATATAGCTAAAAATAAAATATTAAAGTATATATTTTATCGAAAAGAATAATATTGCAATGAAAAAACCGGTTTGTGGGTTTTGCTAAAAAAGTTGTTTAAAACAGTTCAATTAAACCATATTTTTACATAAGTTTAACTTTCAAATGATGTTTCGAAACTGTTTTTTAAGACACATCAACGTGAGTCTAATTAAATTTAAATATAATCCAAAAATAATTTATATATAGGATTTTTAGGAATGATGGTGAATCGGCCTATCATTTTACACTTCCACCACAAGAAGGCGAATGTGTTGAGGCGGCACAACAGCAAATGGACCAAGAAAAGGCCACATATTTTGCCCGAATCTCGCAAGAATTGAAACCGATTTTCCCAGGGAGTAAATTCTGGGCATGAATTCAACAAAATTCAACAAATCATAAATTCCACCAAATAAAACACAACCCATACCCATCTAATTTTCTTTTAAATTACAATCTCCCATTTCAATTATTGAATATTTTATTGTCTCCAGCTACTACTCTCAATTATTATATTACCGATATTTGATCTCTTATTACTCCAAAATTGTTTCCAATTTTATTATTTCAACAAACCACGGTGACTTTTCAATCTGCCTATCTTTCGTTTTGCCTATCCTCCTATTTTATTTCGTTTTGCCTATTTTTCGTTTTGCCTATTTTCGATTCGCCTATTTTCGTTTCGCCTATCCCCCTATTTTATTTCGTTTTGCCTATCCTGCTATTTTCCGTTTTTTTGCCTATTTTCAAAAAGCCTATCCCCCTATTTTATTTCATTTTGCCTATTTGCCTTATTTTCATTTGTTTCGACATTCCGGGCCGAATTTTGCGGGCATTTTCCTGTCATATAGGTTTTTGAACATGCTGAGTTCAATTCTAACAATATCAAAATTCAATTGGTGGCACATTTTCATGAAAAAATTGCCAAATAAAGCCAAATAAACTTATTAGTTCTGGATAGACATTGCAAAAACTTGATCAAAATTGGACTTAATTTGGAAAAAATTTTCAAAATTTACTTAAGCTAAACTAGAGTGGCATTGATATTGATAAATTCGGAGGGCCATTTGGAAATATGGAACGCCATTTGGAAATTGGAATATGGAATGCCATCGAGGGAAGGGGGGGGGTGTACCATTGAAAGAATGGGGGTGCCATTGACGAATATGGAATGCCTTTCGATTACAATTTACAAAGATTTTGGCGATCATCCTGGAGGTGGAGGCGAACATCGGAGGAGCCGAGGAATGGTTCTGAGGGTGAAGAAAAACATCGGGAAGACGGGGCCAAGATTCTGATGGTCCCTTTGATCTATGCTTTCACCTCCAGAATCCCGCCTTCGCCTCCCGAATCCCGCCTTCGCCTCCCGAATCCCGCCTTCACCTCCAGGATGTTCGCCTCAACACCCGGATGTTCGCCTCCACCTCACTCAGAATGTTAGCTTCAATCAAGAAATTTGTCACAATCCATTGGCATTCCCCTTTCTCGAATGGCACTTTCCTTCCCCAATAGCACATCTCTATCGCCGATGGCACAGCTCTCTCGCCGAAGGCACATCTCTATCGCCGATGGCACAGCTCTCTCGCGAAGGCACAGCTCTATCGTCGAAGGCGTGGCTTTTTTCAGCTTTGGCACTGTTTTGTATCGATGGCACATCTTTTATATTGATGGCACAATAATGTATGGCATTGTATACATCCTTTTTGCCGATAGCACAGCATAAAATGGCGATGGCACAACTTTTACATCGATGGCACGGTTAAATACATCGATGGCATAACATTTTGCATTCTTGGCACGGCTAATTTCAACCTAGATAAACCACCCTACCCTTGTATGGCCCAATTTTTCCCTTTATTCATTTATATGGCAACAACTTGCTCAGATTATAAAATTTCGAAAAGCCGATGGCAGATTTGGATTTAGCATGGTCGAAAACCCCAGGGTGGACTAAATTTGGCACTAAATTAGCTTAGTACAATGTTGGAATTAATAAAAAACCAAATAGGCAAAAATTATAGGCAAAAAGACGGAAAATAGCAGGATAGGCAAAACGAAATAAAATAGGGGGATAGGCAAAACGAAAATAGGCGAAACGAAAATAGGCAAAACAAAAGCAAATAGCAGGATAGGCAGATTGACATAGTACCCAAACCACAATTAAACCAACTCACATTTATAATTTTTTGGAATTGTAAATTATTTTTTCCTCTACAAATAAATTTGATTTGAATAAAAAGACAAAACTTATTGACACATTGGACAATTTTTGTATGCTCCAAAATTGGATTCATTTATTTTTGGCCTTAATTTCCATATCAATATCAATTCATTTACTTCTATTGATTAGCAGAATCCAAGATGAGCCGAATAATTGGGACAAAATCAGTGTTTTTGATGAATATGAAGAGGCCAGGTAAATCGATAATGTTCAATTCAATTTCTCACATTCTTTTTGCAGAAATTCCTCGAATATTAATGATGAATCAGAGAACGAATGTTCAATGGCAAATTGTTTTAATTTTACCAAATGTATGGACACTGAACGGCTAAAAGTCTACGTTTATCCGGATTTGCCTGGCATTTTACAATCAAAAATATATGCAAATATATTAAATGTGATTAGGCAAAGTCAATTTTATACAAATAATCCGGATGAAGCATGCATTTTTGTTCCAAGCATTGATACCACTGATCGAGACAGAATAAGGTTTACATTTTTTGATATCAAAAAATACTCTACATTTCAGTGCTAATTACATTAAGAATATTGATTCCTATTTTACTGCATTGTCAAAGCATATCTGGAATGGAGGGCTCAATCATTTGATCTTCAACATTTATTTTGGCACATTTCCCAATTATGCGGATAATGAATTGGGATTTGATCCTGGAAAAGCAATGCTGGCTTGGTCCAGCTCCAATTTTCAGGTTTTCATTTTTTTAATTTAATAAATTCGTGGGATTATTGCTTACAAATTATTATTATTAATTTAATTATTATTTAAAACAAAAAAATTAAGAATAAGTCATAAAAATTAATCGTAAATTATCTCAACCAAATATACATAATTTTATAATATTAAAAATTGCAGAATTTTCGCCGCCATTTTGACATTTCATTTCCTCTTTTCCATCAAGAATATCCATTGAAACCAAGGAAGGCGGCTGCCAATTTACAATTCAACTTTTCCGGACATGATCAATTTTTGGCCACATTCAAAGGGAAAAGATACGTTTATGGGATTGGCTCGGAGGCCAGGGATATTTTGCATCATTTGCACAATAATCGGACAATATTGATTGCAACAACGTGCAGACACAATTCGGATTGGAAGAAATTTGAGGATGAACGGTGCGAAATGGACAATGCCAAATATGATAGGTAAAAAGAATTTGAAAATTAAATAAATTAATTAAAATATTTTCAGTTTGGATTATAATTCATTAATGGAAAATTCAACATTTTGTTTAATACCCAGAGGGCGGCGGCTTGGCTCATTTCGGTAAATTTTATGCAAATTTAACATAAAATAAAATTGTATTTTAGTTTTATTGAATCACTTCGATCAATTTGCATTCCAGTAATTCTCTCCGATGATTGGGTCCTCCCATTTGAAGAGGTCGTTGATTGGGCAGAATTGGCCATATTCGGCAGCGAACGGAACGCACTTTTTGTTGGTTTAATTAATTAATTGATTAAATTTATCCTTTTAAAGGTTTCCGATTATCTTTCCCGAATACCCGAAAATACAATTCACAAAATGCGTATTTTGGCCCAATTGGTCTATAAGAATCATTTTGCCAGCATTGAACAAATTGTCCGGACGACGTTTGAGATAATATTCGAGAGGATTAAAACAAATTTGGGCATTGAATCAAACGAAAATTGGATGTGCAATTTTAATGATCAATTTAATTTGTGATCTCAATAAATTATTAAAACATTCCTGCCATATTAAATTGATAAATTATTTTTATTTTTCATTCAAATATTTACATTTTGTTTTTAACAAAAAATTATCTCTATTTTATAAAATGAATTCAAAGTTAATTTTTTTAAATTTAGGCGAAAATAATGTCTGCTGATGAACAACCAAAAGTTGGGGACGAGAATCCAAAGGAATATGCGGAAAAGGATGGAAATGAACGACCACAAGAAGAGGAAGAAGACGGGACCGATGAAATGCAAAAGGTTTATTATTTCAAAAATTAAATTGGAATATTCAAAATGGTTTGAAAATAATTGTTAAATATAATAGAATTTCATTAATATTAAATAATATTTATAAAACCGATTTTAATTCACCAAAAATTAAGGGACCGTCGGGAATGGTCGTAATGCGCAGTGGACTGAAATTGAAGAAAGGCAATTTGTTCAAGCAAAAACGACGAATCGATCCTCGCACCATTGATTTGACCATCAAAAAGGAGGAAAGTGGGCCCAGGAAAACGAAAGCAGAATTGGCTTTTCTGAAGCGGCAGGAGGCGACCACATTCGAAAGACTTTCAAAGAGGGCCGCAATTAGCCATCGCGAAAAAGTGGAACGATTGAACAAACAATTGGAGGAATTGAGTGAATTCAACGACATTCCAAAGGTTAGTTCGGCTAATAATAATAGGATGGAAACAATATTACTTATTAGATCCTTCTTAAAACCAATTAATTTTATTCATTATTCAGGTTTCATGGACTAAATGAGGAATTATGCTACTGATGAGTTCGATTGCATCCAAACAATTTTGGAAGAAGAAGAAGACAATTTCACATAACATACATTTTAAAAAATCATCACAAATATTTTGCATAAAAATATTATTTTTCATATAAATATAATCAATTAAATTGTGCATTTTTTCATTTATTATTTTTACTCAATTTTATATTAAATTACATTCATTTTTTAATATTTTATAGTAAAAGATGCCAGCAATTCCACGTGTTGATCGCCTCAAGAATATTTATTCTTCGGCAAAAGCACTGAATTTTGCTTTTCGTCTCACTGCCACCAATCCGCAGGCCGTCCTCTTCAATGGAGTGTCCGCCTATCAACCACAAGTTCATCGAATCACAATCAAATTTTGCAAAAGCAGGTTGCATTAATTTATTCTTACTAATATTTCCATACCTGCTGGTTTTTTGCTCTTGATTTACTTATAAAGAAGATTTAATTGGCAAATCAAAAGCGACATTTTTAGCTTAGTGGGTTGATGCTTTTTTTGGAAGAATTGAGGTCGCGGGTTCGAACCCGCTCATAGTCCGATAATTTTTTTTCGAGCTTGGTTGTCATTTTTATACACTCTCGTGAAAATATCTAGTCCAAAAAGCAGTTTTAGACAGAAAAAGTGGTACTGAAAGCGCTATTCTAGCCAAAATATTAAATAAAAATACACAATAAATGATTGATTCTTCCAGTTTAGTAATTCATTCAATATTTTTAGTGAGAACAGCGGAGGAATGCGCAATTTCATTGAACATTCTTTGACCAAATTTGCAACCGAAAATCCCTATTGTGCATTCTATGTGGTGCCCGGCCGCCATTGTATACCAATTTTGAGTGCCGAATATTCGAATGGAAGGAGAGTGGAAATAAATGCCAACAATTTTAGGTTTTTTTTATTCCATTTACATAATTTAATTCCCCAATATAAAAAATAGTATGGAAGAAGTTTGCCTTCACATCAACAATTTGAGGACTCGCAGTGGCCTTCCACAATACAAATGTTAAATTTAGATTATTTTTAATTTTAATTATTTTAATTTTTTAGTTGAAAATCCGCATTCTTCCCATCAAAAATCGGTCCAAGGAATGTGGATGCCCACAATTTGGCATGAAACCCGACAAAATGTGCACCGATGCGAATCACTGCCAAAATCCGAATTTTCAACCAGTTTGAGAAAATCAATCAGTGCAACCGAATATTTACAAAATAATGTTGACCCAACAAATATTATTGAATCATAAATATATTTTATTTTTTTGAGAGAATAAATTGAATTGTTCCTATTTTAATGAACTTTAATATTAAATAGTAATTGGGCGATTTAAGAAAATAATTTTATCAAAGTTTATTGAATAAAAATTGGACAAATTGTTAAAATATTTCTATAAATACAAACAATATGAAGAAAATGATAAAAAATGGGAAGTGATTAATAATCGAATCAAACAATTCATTTGCATAAGAATGATGTGAAAATTTTGAAAATTGATAGGAAAATTGGCCTTGTAAGAGGGGAATAATTGTATTAAAATAAGTTTGGACAAAATATAAATAAATTTGGCTGGCTAAGAAGACTAATAAATTGAGAGATTGGGGGAAATTGTTGGGGAAAATGTGCATAAAAATCACAAGCATTCACACTATTTGTTCCTCGTCAACCTGAAAATTGCCCAAATATAATAATTTTGATTCTAATACCTTTTTCTCCCACTCCCACCCATCCTCCACTTTCGCTCATTTGTTTTGTTTTTGGTGCAAATATTGCAAAGAAAGAGGTTGAATGCGGAAATGGGCACAAAGTTGACGAATCTGGATGATTAAAATTTATTTATTTTTGGAATTAATTATTACCACACAAATTCCATAATGCAAATGGACGGCGGTGAAAATGATGGAAGCAAATCGAAGTGCCCACAATTCAAAGAAGGATGATAGCAATCCACTCAAGGAAATGGCAACCAATGCCAAATAGGCGGTCAGTAGGGCGTTGAGAGCGGGTACTTTTGTACAAGACATTTGAGCAATTATCAAATGAACCTTAAAACAATGGAAATGAATTGAATTAAAATCCAAAACTGACCGCAATATTGGAAAAGACAACGCCCATTGCCCAAAAAAATGCACGCGGATCAATTGTGAGCACATTTCCGGGTGAGAGGCGGCCCCAAACAAATGCGGAACAAAATAACAGGGTTGGGGAGAGAAGGGGGAGGAGGGCATCGGTAATGGAATTCTGAAAATACTCCAAAATTTTAATTTAATTTTAATTAATTTATTTGAACCTGTTTGCCAGTCTTAGAAATTGCATATGAATGATAAATGTTGAAGAGGGACATTGCAAGGGAAAATGAACAAGAAACTGCAAAAAATTGGAATTGAATTGAATAAATAATTTTGGAAAAAAAACTCACTGAAAAATGTGGCACTGCAAATGTGCGCAAAATTGATGCCATCAAAAATGTAAAATTGGAATGCCCGATGGCCAATGAAGTAGGTGAGCATGTAAAAAATGAAAAGTCCCTGGAAATTTATGCAAAGAAATTAATTAGTGGAGATTAAAAAACCAACATATTGACTGGCATCATAGCCTGAAAATGGAATTGAAATTTGTTTAAATAAATTAATTTATTTACCCCATGAGAGGAAGAGCACACCGGTGTTGTATTTTTCCCAATGGCTGACGATGAACACGAATTGGACGGCAATAAGGACGGAGAGGAGGGCCAATGGTGGAATGCTTGAAAAATATTGTTTTTTAAATTAATTAATTAAATTGGAAATTAAACCTGTACTCGCCTCGGCCAAAAATGGAAAAAATTGTGATTGTGAATGGGACAGTTGACCAGGAATCTATTTATTAGATTGAAACAATGAGGGAAAAACATAAATTACCAACCAAAGCCATGGTCGACTAAATAAAAATAATCATTGATTTGGCAAATCCATAAAAATAACTCACATAATTCGCCGGTTGGCCCACTCGATCCAGTCCTTCGTGCCTGTTTTCCGTCTGTCCCATCCAATAAATGGGCCAAAAATGTGCCAATTGAACAGAGAAGCCACACCCATTCGGGAATATTTTTGTCGGGAGAAGTAATGGATGAATTTGCGCTCAAATCATAATCGAGAACGGAGACAATTGCATAGCATCCCATCACAATTAATGCACCGCTTAAGGTTAACACATTTGGGGCAATCCACCGAGGGTAGAACTGTTTATAATGATTTTTTAAATATTTTCCACATTAACAAACCTCAACAATCCAATTCCAGAACGGATGAGAAATATAAACGGAGATTGGTGAATTGTCAATGCAGCTGTATTTATAATTGGAAAAGCCGGCCAAATGTTGCTTATCCAAATATTTTGTGCCAAATAAGGCTGCCATCTAATAAGATAAATTTTTAATATATGATGATGAGATGAGACTACAAATTTTATATTAAAAAATTGTAATAAAGCTTTTCAATTCTTTAAAATCCATCTCCCCCCTTTTTCCTTCCATTCTATATTTTTCAATTGCCGTCTCTTCTTATCTTATTCAAGGAAAGGAATGATGTAATGATTCATGATCATTTATTAAATGTTGTGAGAATTTTGGTGGACTTTGATCTCAAATCTCAATGCATTTTGTTTTTTGCTGCTGCTTTTTTGTATTTTTATAAAATTTATTTCGCCAATCGCCATAAATTTAATTAAATTAATATTACAGTAATAAAGTTACAGTAATATAGGGTGCCGGAAAATGTTTTTGTTCTGATTTTCTTTCCGGAAAATGTTTTTGTTCTGATTTCTTTCCGGAAAATGTTTTTGTTCTGATTTTCTTTCCGGAAAATGTTTTTGTTCTGATTTTCTTTCCGGAAAATGTTTTTGTTCTGATTTTCTTTCCGGAAAATGTTTTTGTTCTGATTTCTTTCCGGAAAATGTTTCTGTTCTGATTTCTTTCCGGAAAATGTTTTTGTTCTGATTTCTTTCCGGAAAATGTTTCTGTTCTGATTTCTTTCCGGAAAATGTTTCTGTTCTGATTTCTTTCCGGAAAATGTTTTGTTTTTGTTCCTTTTAATTCTGCTCCCAAACAAATAATTTGGAATTTTTAAGAAAAAATGCCAACTTAAATTGTTTCGAATTAATTTTCTAGGCAAATTAGATGAAATTTTTCTTCAAATATTTGATGTTAATTCCCTCACATTCAAATCTTGCTCTAATTCTAATTCAATCATTATCCTCCTTTTTAATCGAATCCAATGATGAAAGCAGAAAAAAATCCATTTGAATTCATCCCAAACTTCATTCTTTACTTTGCATTTTTCATTCATTTTTGGTTACCGGATTTCTGGGTGGGTGGACGGTTTGATGATGGAAGGTTGGGTTGTTGATGAGTGAGGGAGTAGAGGGAGATATTTGGACGGAGATAATATGGGGAACACTTTTTGTTGGAGCAACTGCTTAACTCGTTTCAAAAAAGCCTCGTCATTCAACATTAATACATTTTGGGCAAAACTAAGTTGATTGGGGAAACATGGAAGCTGAGATGTCGAAAATGCTAGCGAAATCCAGCTATGGTGGAAAATTGGAGGGAAATGGTCCCATATCGGCATGCATTCTAGGCCAACCATTATGACCGGCCGTAAATCATTCAAACAACATAAATCAAAATGGAAACTGACAGAGACCACTCCTAATCAGGGCCGCAAATCATGCTTAAACGATATGCTGGGATGGGGGATTAGGGTGAAAGTCCACAGCACAAAACAAATATCATTGTCATATTGGTGTACGATACATTTGATGAGGCTTGAGGGATAATTCTCCATATTTTTCTCCTATTTTGCTAGGATTTTTACTCATCACCTATTTGGCAAATATTCATGAATCCATCAGAGGCATCTCTTCCAAATCTAATCAAAAATTCATAAATCCATCCCAAATTTATTCCAACCGCAGGCAGCAGATTGGCTCGATGGAATGCCACATTTTCGATAAAGTCCAAATATGTCGTGTCTGATCCAATTAAACACAACAATCTTTCCTAAATTATGATGGTCATTGAGCCGATTGAAGAACGCTAAATTTACATAGATGTGGGAGAATGAGAGGAACAAGAAATCGAATTTACTTTTCCCTTTTCTTTACTCGTTCTCGCGCATTTCAATTAGTTGGAATTTTTCCTCCCGCCTCATGCCATCCTCAAAATTAGAGGAGATGAAGGTCAAAATTAAGCTGGAATGAAGGCGGCAACATTTTTTATTAAGGAAGGAACACATTTCTAGCTTGAAATTTATTCCCTCGTCGATTCATTTGAAAGAAAAAGATTGCATATTTAAAATTGCAATTCTAACTTTCTATCCAACATTCTCAAATATTTGCCTTAGGCAGAATATGATGCGGAGATATTCACCGTTTAGACTGGATTTCCCAGCTTAATTAGGATTTAAATGAGACTTAAAAATGAATTTTCTAAATTCTCAACGAATTACTTTGTCCCCCAAATTTGCAACATTTCTTCCATCATCAAATTCTCTGCTTTGGACAAACAAAAAAAGAGGCGTCCACAACCTCTGACAAAAGTGTTCGGCGCGAATATGGCTAATAAGAAGGAAAGAAGGAGGCAAAACAAACACAACATTTGCATAGGCCCTCACTCAATCAACATTCGCCAAATTTGAGGAATGCGGGCTTTTTGCGCACCCACAGTCGTTTTTTTCATTCCACCCAAACTCGCACCTTTTTTGTTTGTTGCCGGCAGCCTTCTTTCCTCTTCCAGAAGGCCGGCATCGACGCCTCCAGATTCTAATCGTACCGGCTTTTCCTCAGCTTAATTCCTTCCTTCCTTCATCATTTACTCATCAATCCTTCTTCCATATTTCCCTTAAAAGTTATTTCCCCCCCCCCCCTAACATTTTGGAAGCAAAATCCCTTGGGAAAGTCATTCCATGGGCGGTGCTCAAGCAGCAAAATGCGCGACTGAATGGATGGACGAAAATGTGGCGCTCTATAAAGCTGGAAAGCAAAAGGGGGCCGGCCGGGCAGAACGACACCCAAAAAGCGCATATTAGCCTTCCATTCCATTCCATCCGTTCATCCATTTTTGTCAATTAAATTAGCGCACAGTCGAGATAATTCTCAAATTCCGCCCAATGAATGGAAATGACCAAAAATGCTCAGCAAATACACTAATCCGATAATATTTTCCATCATTACGCCATTCTCCAATTATGCCTAATAGCCAAAACATATAAAATTAGTTTTTAGACCAATATTGAGGCCCTAAAAAGCATTTTTCGTTGCAACTTTTCCCCTTTCCATCCAAATCCAAACCATAATATTCCATCCGAAATTGATCGCCCACAATATATTATTAGGGCTGGCAAAAATAGTTGCCAAAAATCGCAAAATAGTTAACTAGAATAGTTGCCAAAAATCGCAAAATAGTTACATAAATAGTTGCAAAAACCCAAAATAGTGACAAAAATTTCAAAAAAAGTTACAATTTTTTATCGAAATAAAAGGTTAAAAATAGAAAAGAGATTTAAAAAATTCATTGATCAGATCGTTCTTGGTTATAATTGCAAATCAGATACATTTCGAGATTATTAATTTGAAACTCATTCGATTATCAGCCAAAATAGACTTATACATAGAGAAAGAACGCTCAACATCACAAGATGTGAGTGGTGAATATTTGTAAAATGGAATTAGATTTGGCGAAACATCACAATTATTGTTTTGGCCAGAAAGAATATTGCAGATTTGGGACATGATTTCGATTCCGGGATTATTGGAAACAATAAACTTGAATTTCTCTTGAATTTGTCTGCACTTTCTCCGATTGCCATTTCCATTTCATCTTGTACTTCGCCAAAGATTTGCAATTGTTCATAAATGGATAGGCCTTGTTTTTCCAATTTTGTGATCGATTCGGCCAATTTGGCAAAATTAGATTGGATATAGGCGAGGTCCTGCCAAACAGCATTTGTATAACAGGCCAAACTTTCCTCAATTGCGACGGCATCGTTCGGGTCTAAAGTATTCAAAACCTAAATTGATATTTTACAAAAAATCATTTTTAAGTTGTTTTTGTCGTTTTTCCTTTTCTGAAACTCGAAGAAGGGCACGTCTATGCTTCAATGTTTCATTGTGTTGTTTTAAATGACCAAATATTATTGTAGAACAATTTTGTTGAATAACCTTTTGTTGAACAAATTCCCGTTGTCTATTGGTCGTTGTAAATTTTATATAAACCTGTTGTTGACACGCTTCACAATAAATCCCTTTACCCTCTTTGGTAGTATTGATTGTATAAACTGAATTTCCATTTAATCGATCAATCCACTGGCGAAACAATGCATATTTTGTATTATTTGGTGGCATTTTTAAGAAATTTCCAAAAAAAGTTATATAAAATAGTTGTTTTGGGCTGAAATAGTGATCAAATAGTTAAATAGTTGCAAAGGTAGCAAAATAGTTAAAAATAGTGAAAAAAGTTGAAAAAAAGTTCAATATTTTGGGCTCAAACCAAGTTAGATATGTTTTTTATTGCGTTTTTATGCATAAATAATGCTCCGCATAAAATAGTTAAATAACTATATTTGCCAGCCCTATATATTATATATAATCTTTGCGTCCAAATATCCTCCCTTTTTGTACCTCCTCCTCCCATCTCCATTCCAGGCATTATCCTCCAAAGAAACTGAATGAATTGAGTGAGTGAGAGGGCCCTTTCTCCACTACTGATCGGGCCCATGATGGCTGCGCAATAGGCCCCGCTCCTCATTTCCTCCTTCCCCATCGGCTAATTAGCATCCCTTTCCCCCCTCCTCCTCCCAACATTCCGTCTCCAATAAGTTCTTCTGTAAAAGACTCCCCACCCATATACATTTTTTTTGTGAGCTCTCTCAAAGCGTGTGCTGCGCCATTTTGTGCCTCCGGCGGCTTTCCTTCCCTCATGCTTACTTTTTCGAGTTGAGGGCGGCTTCTTTGCCCCCATTCCACCTTCCCAAAACTAATCCAATCCACCCACATTCTTCCTCCTCATCCATTCGATCAATCCGCATTCCCTCTCCCCACAATCACCCCCATTTCCCCTTCCAATTAATTTGTGCTTTTCCTCAATTCTCAGAAAGAGAAAGGTGTGCCACCAAACGCAAAATGACGTCTTCTACAGAGAAGGCGCAAATGGTGGGCGAATTCAGCGAGCAGGACCTCAGGCAAGCTCAAGAAGGGGATGAAAGGGAGAAAAGGAAAGGGAAGTGGAAAATGATGGGTGATTGGCATTATTTTTGAGGCAATAAGATTACCGTAATTTTAAGTGGAAAAAGCCAGAAAACAATGGCGCATTTTGGTACCTTTTTAGGCAGCAAGATTAAATTGGTAAATTAAATTATTCATGTAGACAAATTTGATTATATTTTGTCCATTTTTAACCAATAAATCTCAAGTCTCAACCCCTCCCCTCCATTACAGGCATTTTCGCCGTATCGCATTCGTCGCTGTGGCCCTGTCAACGTGCACAATGCTCGCATGCGTTCTTTTGATGCCAGTCGGCTATCAATACATCCAACGGGTCCAATCCTCCATTGCCAACGACATTGAATTTTGCCGTAGCCGGAATCGAGACCTCTGGTCCGAAGTGGTCCAAGCCCAACAGGGAAAAGGCCAACACGAACATGCGGAAAGATTGCGTCGAAATGCGGGCACATCGGCTAGCGGAAATGGCCGTTGGCTTTTTGGGCATTTCATCCAGGAGGGCGTTGGTCGTTTCCCACTTCAAGGCCGTGAAATTCGTCGACAACAGGCCTACGGCGGTGGGCCAGCCGAGGGAGGATCAGGCCCATCTGCTGGGGGACAGGCCAGTCCAACTGCGGGAGGGGCAGGCGGCGAAGAATGTTCGTTTTTGGGAATGGGGGAAAATACATATGTGAATTTGACAGGTTGCGGATGCCAATTGGGACCTCCTGGTCCACCTGGAGAGCCAGGAACCGATGGACAACCGGGAAAAGGTGAAAATTTTCGGAATAAACAAATTGAATGAATATTTTGTGCAGATGGAAGTGCCGGACAAAATGGCCAACCTGGACAAGGTCCATCATCATTCACCCAATTTCTGATCAAATTCCTTTTCAGACTCTCCACCAGCTGCCCCAGCCGCTCCTTGCGTTCGGGAATGCCCGCAGGGTCCACCGGGACCGCCGGGTTCGCCGGGCGACAAAGGACCAAAAGGATATCCGGGCGAACAAGGCGAACCGGGGGCGGCAGGCAAACCGGGACCACGGGGACCACCAGGCAAACAAGGCCCACCGGGACCACCCGGATTGCCAGGACGACCCGGCGACAGAGTCTGAATTGGGAAAATGTCGAATTTGCATAAATTTGAATCCATTTTTGTAGGGCGAAGCTGGAAAACATGTTCCTGGTGTTGCACCGCCCGGACCACCAGGAAGGCCTGGTGAAATGGGCCCTCAAGGGCCACCGGGACCAGCAGGAGAAAAAGGTGGGCTCAACTTTGAGAGACAAAATTGATTGATAAATTGTAGGCAAACCGGGCGAACCGGGAATTCAAGGACCACAGGGAGATCAAGGTGAGAATCGAGGAAAGGGGAAATGGATAAATATTTTAACTATTTGAAGGCAATCCGGGTCCATACGGCAAACCAGGGCAACCCGGTCCCCAAGGACAACCAGGACCAAATGGCGCCGTTGGCTCATGCGGTTGGCTTTTGAATATATTTTGCACAATTTCAATTTATTCTCTTTTAGATCATTGCCCCAAACCAAGAACACCTCCCGGATATTAATCCTGTTTTGGGGATTGTCGCAATTTTGGTTGCCTTTCCTTTCCATTTTTTAGTTGATCAAATTCCACTTTTTTTCTGTGATTTTTCATTTTCCAATTCAAAATATGCCAACAAATTTTTTACCTTTTTATTCAAGCCACCCTCCAAAAAAATAAAGAAAATATTATTTTACATATTTAGGCACATTCAATTATTCATTTATTCATAAATTCCCCAAATTTATTCAAGCATAAAGTGCACATAATTTGTTTTAATATTTAATTAATATTAAATAAATGAATTGGGGAATGAGCATTCAATTCCGAATGGATGGACGAACATCATTTTCATTTTAGAACATTTCAAATTATGAAGTCTTCTCCAAATCCGGATTAAGGAATTCAACTGGAATTGGATATTGGGAATCGTCGATGGCCTTGGCAATGTATTGCTTGAATTCTATAAATGTCAAAATAATAGTATTAAAATGGAGATTTTAGCATATTTCCCAAAAAATGATCATTAGAATATTCTCCTATTTTTTGCCGACTATTTACCCTGAAAGTTGATTTTTGTGTCCCCATTTGCGTCCGCATTCTTCAGCACGCTAATCAGGAATCGAAGATGCGTTTTGAACACTGGATCGAGTCGATCTTGCTGTGCAATTAATGAATAGGAAATTAATGAATATGGGAATTGTGAATTGAATGTTAACCTTGCTTGCATTCAACAACATGCAAATTACATCCTCCCGGCCAATGTAGCCACTCATATCTTTGTCCTTTTTCCATTAAATTGTGTAAATTTATTTGAAGAAGTAGGGATAGGGAGAGAGGAGAATACGGTCTTAAAAACTCAAAGGAAAGAAGATGCCTATGGCAATCGTCAATCAGAGAATAAATGAGCTAAAGGAATTGGTACCGTATCTATAGGGAATGACTTTTCGCATTTATCAAATAAATAAATTATTGAACAATTTCCTCCATTTTTGAGTTACCTGTTCCGCGAACATTTCCCTCAATTGATGCTCCCAATTGGCCATTTTTTAGTAAAAGAATTATAATATTTTGGTGATTTTTTGAACGAAAGGCAAATGACGAAAATTTGTGGATTCTCCTTCAAAGTATTTTAGGCCACAGGATCGACTAACAAACCGCCGGCTTTTCCGCACATTAACCGCCCCTCGCGCCACCTTTTCTTTGTTGCCAGAATCAAGGGAGAAAGAATATCGCATTTCATTCATTTCATCCTTCCATTCCTCTATTTTACTCAAAAATTCTTTGAAAAAAAAATTCAATGATTCAACCAATAAAACTGGTTAGAAAAATGAATATGAAAAGTTGGCTGGGGTGAATCGAATGAGGGGCTAAGTTTTGTGGCAAAAATGTGGAAAAATTTAGTGAAATAATTAGGGACAATTTCAACGATTCATCGGGAATTTCAACTTGAATGGATTGCGTTACTGGCATATACAAGTTTTCTTTTCGATCCCTAAGCACCATATATTTTTAGGGAACATTGCCAGAAGAAAGGAACATATGATAAATTACGGAATAAAATTAATTCGGAATGAAAATTAGAATACTTTCCGGTTAGCTTTTTCCGGAATGAAAATCAGAATTGTTTCCGGAATGAAAATCAGAATTGTTTCCGGAATGAAAATCAGAATTGTTTCCGGAATGAAAATCAGAATTGTTTCCGGAATGAAAATCAGAATTGTTTCCGGAATGAAAATCAGAATTGTTTCCGGAATGAAAATCAGAATTGTTTCCGGAATGAAAATCAGAATTGTTTCCGGAATGAAAATCAGAATTCTTTCCGGAATGAAAATCAGAATTGTTTCCGGAATGAAAATCAGAATTCTTTCCGGAATGAAAATCAGAATTGTTTCCGGAATGAAAATCAGAATTCTTTCCGGAATGAAAATCAGAATTCTTTCCGGAATGAAAATCAGAATTGTTTCCGGAATGAAAATCAGAATTCTTTCCGGAATAAAAATCAGAATTCTTTCCGGAATGAAAATCAGAATTGTTCCCGGAATGAAAATCAGAATTGTTTCCGGAATGAAAATCAGAATTCTTTCCGGAATGAAAATCAGAATTCTTTCCGGAAGGAAAATCAGAATTCTTTCCGGAATGAAAATCAGAATTCTTTCCGGTTAGCTTTTTTCCGGAATGAAAATCAGATAAATCATAAAGAATTAAATATCAAAAAAATCATATAAATGGACATAAAGATTAGCCCCTCGAAAGGATGACTTTACATTAGCCACAAATAATTAACTGAAAAACAGTTGGAATTAAAATGTTTTGGGGAAATAAATCTAATAATTTCATTGAATAATTTTACATGGTTATTTTTTGAAAAATATTATCCTATAAATTTTTCAAATTTCTCTGTACTAAATTCATCATTTCCTCCTCAATTGCTCTATTATTCTTATCAAATTTTGAGCCAATTAGAATGTTTTTCTTATGGCCGCCGCCACCTTTGCCGACAAATTTAATTACCTCTCGATATTTCCCACTCTTTTTTTAATTCAAATCAATTATTATATTCCATTTCTGCCTGAAGATGGCCATCAAGAGGATTTTGGCCACCATTTTTTGCCAATTCTTCATTACTTTTGGCCAACTGCAGGGTGTGACCCTAAAACCAATTGCAAATTTCCTTCAAGTCGAGCGAAAAAGTCATCATGAGAAGAATATGATCGAATCAGTTTATGCAAATGTTGTGGAAATAATTATTTTTTGGCTAAAGTTTAATTCAATTTTCACAGCTCATTGACCACACCATGATCGGGATGGAATCGGTGGCCGGTCGATTTGGCCATCATGGAATTCGGGCAACATTTGAACGGTGGAATGAAAGAATCTTTCGGCCATTATTACTGAAAAAAGAGGTGGCATTTTTGGAGGAATATCTCAAGGGAAGGGAGGGGAATTGGAATGGTTTTTTTAAGTGTAAATTAAGAAATAAAGGGACAGAAATGCGAGCCAATTCATTTGATTAAGTTTAGAAGGGGCATGATTTGAACCGATAAATTTAATGAATAGGGAAATAGTTTGGAATATTCAAGAGAAATGGGGAATTGGGGGAATAAAATGGCCATAAAACATGCAAAATATAGGTATTGGCCAAACTTGACCGCAGCAATTTGTTACGAACGGTGAATCGGCTAGAGGCCAGAGAGGCTCAAAAATTCGCAGAATCGATGGAAAAATGGTTTGAAGAAAGACGCAAAATGTCGGAACTTCGAAAGGATTTCGATGCGCAACAAATTGGGGATGGCGGCATTTTTGCCGAAGAAAAAGCAATTCAGCCTGAATCATTGTCAACTGAAAATTTGGATGCCATCGACAAAATAACAAATGTACTTCGATTTGAGCAATTTGAACCAAATAATGTGGAGGAATTGGATGAAAGTGGAATTAATGGGGTGGCAACAAAGATTATGGTGGACAGAGGAAGAAAATCGGATTCGGATTCAACAATGATCACACGAATTTGATCTTTAGGCGAATAATATTATACAGAGTGTTCAATAAATAATAAATTCGATTTTTATCATATTTCCTTTCCATTTAAGCCTTACAATTTGCATATATCATTGAATTTTAATTATTTTTCTATAATTTGACTACTGTAAAGAAAAGGAATATTCATTCATTATTTGAAAATAAAATTGGATAAAATGTCATTTTTAATAATAAAAAGAAAAAAAGAAAAAACAAGTCAATATCAATGTCAAAGTCTCGATCTCGATCTCCGCTCGCCTCGCTATCGCTCTCGCTCTCACTCGCTTCTCGCTCTCGAAGCTTCGATCGAAGCGAAAGAAATGAAAATCGGCGCCAAAAATATAAAATAAACGACTCTCGATCTCGAGTCGAGGGAAAAGCTCTTGAAGGAATGCAGGCCCGTAGCCAGAAATTGCTGATGGGGGTGGCCCGCGAAAAATTTTGTTCAAAAATTGCCGCGCAGCGAAAAATTTTAGTCAAAGATTGCCGCGCAGCGAAAAATTTTACTGAATTTTTATGAAAATCGTAAAACAAAAGGGTCCCCCTTTTACTTTTTTTTGATGCTTCGCGCGGCTTGGGGTCGGCCCGGGCCGACCCCCTGGCTACGGGCCTGAAGGAATGGATAAATTTAATCTACTTAATTAAGATTATTATAAATTATTCCAAATTTATTTCTGATGCAATGCACCAACAAAATGAACAGCCACATTCTTCTCCCTTCTCCCCAAAATCATCACAACCTGAGATGTCAATGAGGTTTGTAATTTTTAAATTGCCAAACTAATTCTCCAATTTAAGTTTGGAAAGCCCAATAAAACGCCGACCAACACCAACAAATTCACCATTTGATGAGGATTCCATTGAACATTCAACAAGATCCGAATTTGACTCCACTTCAATCTATTCCACAATTGAATTGCCGAGCATCAGCGACGATGGCCGATTGGATTGGTCTGGGAGAGGGTTGAACAAATTGCCACGACAAAAAAGCACAACACAAATTGGACCAGCAATTCAGAAACCAATTCGCACTTTGAATATTTCCAAGAATTCACTACGTTCAATTGATTTGGCAAATTTACCTCTGGAAGAATGCACAACGGTTTGTTAGATTTGATTTGGGAAAATTACAAAACTGAATATTATGGAAAATTATTAAACTTAGAGCGAACAAATTTCTCTATCAAAAATAAATTTGTTTATTTTTCACAGATTGACGCTTCTCAAAACGAATTTTCCCAACTTCGTTCATTCCATCCAATTGCCCACACACTTTTACATTTGGATTTGTCGGATGTAAGCTTTAGTTTTTTTATAATTAACTCAAAATTTTATTAAGAACCGAATAAATACAATTGGCGCCCTCAACAGTTTTGCCAATCTCCAATCGTTGGATTTGTCGCATAATCGAATTGAGGTAAATTTTATATTTTAATATTTTAATTCTCTCCTATCCAATTCAGGTTTTTCCACAATTGGACCAATTGACCAAACTTGTTTCGCTCAATTTGAATTCAAATCATTTGAAGGCAATTCCGAATTTATCCCAACTGAAAATGTTAACCGAATTGAGCATCCATGGAAATTCGGTGGGCAAATTCATTCATTTAATTGATTTAAAAAAAATTTCCAGTTGCGCACATTGGACGGTATCCAGGCCCTTTTGCCAAGTCAATGCCTCCGATTCCTCGATTTGGGCGCAAATTTAATTGATGATTTAACGGAAATGGTCAATTTGCAGGGATTCAAAGCATTGGTAAGTCCTCATTAAATTGCAATTAATATTCCCTAAAAAATCCTCCATTCATTACTTTCATTGGCCATTTTTTTGAAGGAATCATTGACCATTTTGGGCAATAATTGCACCGAATCCGGGCATCCAAAATTCTCCTATCGTCCATTCATCTATTCCTGTGTGCTCGGTGAACTCAAAATTTTGGATGGAAGTTGTTTGAGTGAGCCGGAAATAATCAAAGGTTAAATTTTTATTTTAATTCGCTTTTTATAGTGAATTTATTTGTAGGAGAGTGGTTGCATGCCCAAGGCGATGCCCGCTCATTTCGATCCCAATCGAATAGACATGAAAAATTGTGCGAATATTTGAGTCGACAATGTCCGTTTGTGTCGGCCGAAACTCAATTTGCAAATGATGAGAAGCTGAAAAAGGTTTTTAAGGGGAAAATATTCTTTAATTTAACCAAAAATTGCATTAAAAAGGTTATCCAAAAACGAAGAGAATACAATCGAAGAGGCAACCAACAACAAATATTGGAACCATCGTCGGAGGTCGTCAATCAACCCGAAAATGATGAAAATGGGAAAGAAAATAAAATCGAAACTGGGAAGGAGAATGGAATCAATGAGAAGTCGAACAAATTAAATGGGAAAATGCCAACAATTCCACCAAAAATGACCTCCGCCTCATTGAGTCCAATTGTCACAACGCCAAAAAGCCGGCAAAGTCCAATGAGCCGATTCAACACTGCCGCCGTATTGAGTCCATCGCAGCAGAATCGGGGCAGTCCTTTGTTGGTGGGAATGGGTAATAGGATTGTGCGAACACCAATTTCGGCCGTAGTGAATGCAAAAAATCGACAACAAACAATGCAACTGCAACAGGAAAAAAGGTTTATTTTTGGTATTAATAATATATGAATGTGAATTTTAAATAAAATACTTTGTGTGGAAATTTTCAATAAAATAATTAAAATTATTTTTAAGTAAAATTGAGAATCAATGCCCACCACAAAAGGAATGCCAAAAACCGAAAGAAGGCAGAAAGGAAGAAGAAGAAAAGCAACCGGCGGACTTTTCATTCACAATTTCCTCCAATTCAACAAAATTGGCTCCAACTTCTTCATCATCCGGCACATCCTCCTCTTCCTCTTCAAAATTATCATCCACCACTGTGATCATTTCCAAAAGGGAAGAGGAGAAGATTGAGGCACCATCAAAAGACAATCCAAATGAGTAAGCTTTATTTTATTTTAAATTAAATTGAGGATGTTTGTTCAGATTTAAATCGACGGAACAAAAAACCACAGCAATGGCAGAGGGAAGAGGAAAACTCACCGGCGGAATCGTCCCTCATTGGCCACCATCGACCACCACCCAAACTTCAATCAACAATTCGCGTCTCCCAATTCGAACCAAAAATGCGGCGGCTATCATTGCCAATCAATCCTCTTCGACAACAATGGATTTTGACAATGCCAGCACATGCGGTCTATTCAATGCATCTTCGTTCAACAAAAATGCGCAAAAGAAAAAGGTTAATTCTGAATTACTTTGAGAATGTTTTAAAATTATTGATTATTAGGCATATTTTTATGATATGAAATTGTTTGAAAATAAATAATCTGAAGAAAAACACTAATCGGTTTTTTGTTATTAAATGCAAAATTCCCTTATGGGACTATTCCAATTATATAAAAATTCGAGTCCTTTATTTACGTAAGATTAAATATTAATTTTTAATTAATAATATAATTTTATATCCCTTTTATTTATTTTAGAATGGAGTCGGTGGTCTTCGATCGGTATTGGCCAGGAAATTGCGTCGTTCCTCGGGCAAACAATTCCCTCCACCAAATTTGTCCGCCTCTTCAACATCCCACTCAACTTTTACCGATGCGACGGCCACTCGCCTCCAACAAATGCAAAAAAGGGTCGACCATTTGGCAAAACAAAATTCCATGTTGATTTCCGTGAATGAAGGGAATGTGGCAACATTCCAACAATTGACTCAAAAAATTCAGGTTTGATATTAAAAACCAAAACCATAGAAATAGGATTAAATTAAATTCTTTATTTGGGGAAACAAAATTAAATTGTCAAGATTTTTCATTACCCAAAAAAGAGGACAAAAAGCCAAAATCTATTTAAACTCATTTAATATAAATAATTCAAAATTGACCAAAATATATTTATTTTACTCCTTCATCCATCCAATTTTTGCAGCATTTGGAGGCAGTCATTGCGCATCAAACAAAGCAAATGGGCAAAATCTGTGAATTGTTGACCCCAACTCCATTCAAATTGAAATATGAACGGCTGGAGGAAGAGGAAAAGGACAAATTATTGGTCTCCTGGGAGAATGGAATTCCACTTTTGATGAAACCGGCGCCAGTTGATTGTAAGGGAATATTTGATTAATATTTGCTCAAATTGGATTAATTTTAGATTATGAACTCTTCCTGAACGATCAATCGGCTGGCCAAGTTTTGGTTGGTTATTTTTTAGTAATAAAAACATTTTAAATAAAATTGGATGAATATAATGACTAAAAAATAATAAATTGCTCAATTTCAGGCACGAAGCAGACGGCTTTTAATAACGGACATAAATCCGGAGGAAGGAATAAAGTATGTTGGGCTGAATGGAATATTAAAATAAATAAATTTTCCCATCAAAGGGTTTCTGTTCAAGCGGTCGGTGAATATGGACATTCGGCCAAGGGCGAAATATTCGTGCCACCCTTCCCTCCTTCTGTGGCTATCACGGCGATGATGGTGGACAATGCGGATGATGAAGGGGAAGAAGGAAAGGAGAATCAACGTGAAAAGTAGAAAAGCAGAACAGGAATAGGAACACACATTCCATTCAATTTTAATTATTTTATTTTGTTCATTTCCATTTCCCCACGGGCATTATTTTATACTCTTGCCTTGTTTCATTTTATTAACATTTAATTTTGCATTCAATTTTGATTAATTTATTCTTTTATGTGAAATAATAAAAAATTTAAATAAAATTTGATTGGACAGGAAATATTTTAAGAAAATGAATAAGTGAAAATAAAATACATTTTTGAAGGGAATGGAGAAAATCTGGTGAAAGATTTTGGAAGAAGAAGGGGCAAACAAGGGCAGAAGATTTAATAAATACTGGCAAAAAAGATTTGTGAATGGACTGGACATTGGGGTGGCAGTAGAAATACAAATAAAAGTGTAGGATGGATATTAGGGAAAAATTTTGAATATTAAAATTGGATGAGTGAAAAATATTTGCTGGGAATTATTTTTGCTTATTTTTGTATAAAATAAATCGATTTGAACAAAATTATTTTGGTCCACGCCTCATTCCTCGACCGCCTCCGACCTCATCATCCCCTTCCATTGTTTGCACCTCAAAACTGCATCCATCAATGGAAGGCGGCACATAATTTGGTTGGCTGGTCACGTAAAACTGAAAAAAAATGTTTGAATTTATATTTTAAATTTCCCTCAAATCAAACATCATCAAAGAAGGCGAATAAATATTCGAATGTTGGCCTTTTGTCCGGATTTCTATCCCAACATTTTAACATTTCCATATAAATTGCTTCTGGGCATTCTTTTGGGCAGTTCATTCGATAGCCTCTTTCTAGGTGCTCTATAACTTCGCGATTTTGCATTCCTATGGAATATAAATTATTTGAATTTTAAAAAAAAATAAAAACCTGGATATGGCGTATGCCCAAATGTGAATATTTCATAAAGCAAAATTCCATAAGACCAAACATCGGATTTGACCGTGAAATTTCCAAATTGGGCCGCTTCCGGTGCAGTCCCTAAAGAAATAAAAATATTAAATTTAGGTTATAGTGAATAAACTAACATTTTATTGGGAATTTTGCGCCGGTCTGTGCCTCGTACATATCCTCTTCCATCAATTTTCGGGCCAGCCCAAAATCAGCAACCTTCACTTCTGGCACGCCAGAAATTTTATCGCCAACAAGAACATTGCGGGCGGCCAAATCACGATGTACCAATTTTCTACTCTCCAAGTACATCATTCCGCTGGCAATCTAAATCAAGAGACGTTTTAAATGGATAAATCTATATTAATTTAGATTGCCAAACACTATACTATGGATTAAATCTCATCAATTTCCTTTTCATTTATAAATAATTTAATTAAGATCAAATTATTTTTTAACCTGAGCACACATATCGACGAGGACATGTTTGGAAAGATGTCGATTACTTTCATTTCGCAAAAACTGCAATAAACTGCTATTACGCATGAATTCCGTCACAATGTAGTACTAAAAATATTTATATTCATTCAATTAATATTTTTGTTTAAATTTTTACTGGTTCTCCAACGGTGCAAACTGCATACAATCGAACCTATTTTGGGAAAAAAACATTTACTTTTGATCAATCTAAATATTCTATTACCAATTTTGGATGGTTGCATTGCTTCATAATTTGGGCTTCGCTGAAAATAAATATTCAAATGATTTTTCACTGTAAAATACTCACGCGAGGAATGCATCCACTGACATTGTCGCCGGTTTCATCATTTTAATGGCGACTGAAAAATAATAAAAATTATATGAATTAAAATATTTTTGGTTTAATTTTCTAATAGCAAAAAGTCTGTCTCATTGAGAGAGTTAAATTTTTTCAACATGGGGAATTCAAGCCTGTTGAGCTTTTTTGGTAATCATCGACAGACTTTAATCACATTATGCGATGAGGAATCGAACCCTCGTAACATTTATTCATAAATAATCGCTTAACCAACTGAGCCAATCATTAATTTTGGTTACCTTCGATTACTCCTCGCCATCTAAAAAAAGACGCGTAAAAATCAAATTAAATGTCAAAAAATGAGCTCACCGGCCGAGCCAAACTTCGCCAAAATTGCCATCGCCCAATTTGCGAACCAATTGCAATTCTTCTCGAGGAATTTCCCAATTTTTGGCTGAATAAAGAACAAATTAATTCCGAAAAATATAAATTTACCAGTATCATAGGACAAATCTGGACGGACTGGAGCAATTTTCGGGGCCGGGTAGGTGAGACGGCAACAGAGTCCGCCTGGTTCCTCTAAATTTGGATGCGATTAATTAGACAAAATAATTATTTAATTTGGCTCACTCATATAATATGAAATTAATTCTCGGACGGAAGAGAACACTTTTCTGGTCGTGATGAAGAATCCGGAAGAATTATCCAGTGGGCGGATTTTGTAATGTTTAACCTGATGAAAGAAAAAAATTATAAAATTTTATTTTCCAATTTTACCTCCAATGAATCTTCCTTTGAATCATTTATGGTCAACGCAAATTCGCCGCCCTCTCGTTTTCGAACCAAAAATGTGCCTCGGGGCATTTTTCCAGCCAAAACCAATTTCTCAGCCATTGAGCGTTGAATTTTTCCGGCAAACCATTCTTCGGACTTAATGAAAATGATTAAATTTGAAAATAATTTTCAACAAACCTCCAAAGATTCGATTCGAGCAAGAAAATTCCGCGGCGCATAGCCAACACCATTTTTCGGGTGCTTCACATACCACCAATCAAAATTGCTGAAATTTGTTCAGAATTATTAGTTGGATGAATATTTTTAAAGGTTTCTTAACTTAGAGGAAATTAAACTAAACTTTGAAGGAATTCTATTGAATTCAATTTATAATAATTAATCATTGTTAACCTGTCATCAAGCAAAACCATCACATCGCCCTTGTCAAAGCAAATGTCGCCTTCCACATGGTTTTGATACTCATAGATTGCCACAACTTTTGGTACTATTTGGGAAAAATTTAATCACAAATTTGCAATTAAAATTTAAAACCTTGTTCATTTTGTTGTTTTCTTCCCGAGCCTCCAATAAGTTGATTGCTACCTCCCCCACTGCTGCCAAGTGATGTAATTGTCGCAGATTTGTTATTGTTCCCGCCGCCTTGCTGCTGCATTGGATAATGCATTGGGTAATTACTATGATATGGATGATGTTGATGAGAATGGTGCTGCTCCACTGGGGATGGCTGATAAACATAACGGTTGCCTGCACCTGGTGATGGTAATGATAAAATTATTATATCCATATTTATATAAATTTAGGATCCATAAAAGATTATTTTTATGATTTAATCAGTTAATTATTTGGTGCATAAAATTGATAGAAATAATAAACCATGTCCGATGCCAACCGCCCGATAATAGCCCAATTGGGATCCAGAAAGTTTGTGCTGCTGTCCTGGCGCACCATATCGTTGTTGTTGGCGATGGCGTGGGTCTAATTCATGGCTATCAACCGATTGACTGTCGTAGGAATGCCGTCTGTGATCACTTGTTCCCGCTGATGCCGAAGACCGATCCGAGCCATGGGCACTTTTCTCCTCAGGGCGGGAAAAACATCGTCCCATTTTTGGATTAAATACAATAATTAGAGGAATTTGGCAGTGGAATTTTAAGAATTTTCTAAAAAAATATAATCTCATTAATTAACAAAATAAATGAAGAAAAATTTCTTAAAAAAATGATGACATTTTCAAGAATTTCACAAAAAAAAACTCAAGCCTTTAATAATCTACATTAAAATTTCGATAAAAAACATCTACATCGCAATAAAATAGGATTTCGATTTCCAAATTCTATCAAGTTCTTTGTATTTTCTAGTTTGATGTGAATGTTATGACTTATGAGTTCAATTATTTATTTTCACCCAACTTTTTTTATAATAATCGAAGTCAATTTTTATTCTTCAGAGGAATGGGGAATTGCCTAAGCACAACCAAGAATAAGAATAGGACCCTAAATTCCCATTTGGATGATGAATCAACCACAAATAACACTAATGAGCTTCATGAATTGCGGAACCATTTAATTCCACAGCAGCAAAGGTTTGTTATTTATTAGCTATCCATTATGAATTTTGTTCACTTTAGGTCGGAACAAAAATTCACATCCGAAGTTTTCACAAATTTTAAAAATTCATCGGAAGCTGTAGCCAACATTCTTCAATCAGGAAAACATCGTCAGCATCATAAATTGCTAAGTGAATCAGTTCTTAATGGAAGCTTTGATGGATCAAATTGTTCGCCGCGAAATGAACAAAAAGGTTTTCCAAATTCCCATTCATTATTGATTTTGCAATACTAAATTTAAGGAAACACAACCGAAAAGTTGATTGCTGTTTTTTCGTATGAATCTCGATCGGAAGGCGATCTTGGATTTGAAAAAGACGATATAATGTATTTGCTCGACAATTCGTATGTTCACTGATATATTTAATTATATATTTTTGACAAATTTTGCAGCAATCCGGACTGGTGGTATGTCAAAAATGCAAAGGGCATGACCGGTTATATCCCACGAAATTTTGTGGCTTTCCATCGTGCACCCGAATCGCATCCATGTTAGTTAATAGCATTTTTAATATTAAATTTGGATTAATAGTGGAAATTTACGAGAAAACATTTACCCATTTAAATATTAGGAAATTTTTCTTAGGTCAATTAGCTACTAAACCAAAACTAAAAAATTTTATTAATATCGAAGTGATATTTTCACAGGGTTTGCCGGTCGAATTCCACGGAGTGTGGCTGAAAGGCTAGTTGCGGATCGTCATTTACAACCGGGTACATATCTTGTCCGGGAACGGGAATCGGACCAGCTGGAATATGCGCTCACAATTCGCGATATGGACCAAGGGCATGGACCTTGTGTGAAACACTACAAAATCAAGAAGATGGACAATGAAGCCGGCTTCTTCATCACAACTCGGATGATATTTCCAACATTGGACGCATTGGTCACCTACTATTCCGGTAGAGTTCACTTACTTTTTTGAATGATGAATAGCCATATTATTCGTTTTATCTTCATTTTTAATTCAGAACGTGCCGATGGTCTCTGCCACAATTTGACGATGCCCGCCCCTCGGATGGCACCAATTCGCCCGGATTTATCATATGAAACGAGCACCCAACAAAATTGGGAAATTCCTCGCCACGAATTGAATTTAATAAGGAAATTGGGCGACGGCAATTTTGGCGAAGTTTATTACGGCAAATGGCGAGGAAAAGTTGAAGGTAAGAATCACAAAATTTGATAATTTAAAATTAATACTTTATTCACAGTTGCCGTGAAAAGTATGAAAACTGGGACAATGAGTTCGGATGCTTTCCTTGCCGAGGTATATTCCCCTCATTAAAATTATACAAATAATTTAATTTTGCAGGCCAATATTATGAAACAATGCCAACATTCAAATTTGGTTCGTCTCTTCGCCGTTTGCACCAAAGAGGAACCATTCTACATTATTACGGAATATATGCCTAATGGATCATTGTTGGATTATCTGCGTGCCGAAATCAAAGACAGCAAAGGCCAAACACAGCAAAAGAATGTTCTTAGCATGCAGGCATTGGTGGCAATGTGCGCACAGGTTAAAAATATTTTAATTAAATTAAAACTAATAGTAAATAAATTATATTTAATTTTGACATTTTATTAGAAAAATTAAAAATATTCAGTGTTCTTGAGAACATAATAAATCATCAATAATTTTAGGTTGCTAGTGGAATGAAATATTTGGAAGAACGCAAACTTGTCCACCGTGATTTGGCCGCCCTGTCGCCGACAAAAGTCGGCAACAATTTTTTCTTTTTGAGCAAAATAAAAAGAAAAGGGATTAATTTCAAAAGAAAAGATCAACGATTAAAATATGGGCAAAATGGATAATTTTCTAATTTCCATTATAGGATGTAGGCAAAATTCCCATGGTTCTTATTCTTTTTGGTGATCATTGGTATTTAGTTAACCGGCTTTAGAGGTGATCTTCCCTTGATCCCTCCCTCTCCCCTGTTCCTCACTGCCAATTCACTAGTTGGTCTGCGCTTAGCAATAGATCAATTGGGGATTTGGCGAGGCTATATAAATAAGAAAATAAACTAAACTCTAATCGGAGAAATCTAAAATCAAGAAGCCAAAGGCCCTCCGTGCCTTCCGTCCCACGCCCAGTGGTCCTCCCCAAGCTCGGCTTGTCCAACAGCCATGAGCAGACCACCAATTTCCTTCATATGGGCTGGACAACTGGCATACTTTCTTCTCCACTATGTGGGACAAAACAATAAGACTAGGACAGGGGGGAGGTTAACCTTATTCAATGGTTTTCCTCCTTCCCTTTGTAGGGCACAACTTTCAAAAGCTCGACTCCCAGAGCTAAAACTTTTAAACTAATTTATCCTCCCCCCCCCCCCCCCCCCCCATTTTGTTCTGTTGTGGGTGTTCTGGATTTAGGCTCTCAATTCTCTGGTAGAGCGACCAGAACTCCCGCAACACGCCCGCAATGTTCTTGTTGGCGACAAAATTTCCGGTGTTCCAATTGTGAAAGTTGCCGATTTTGGGCTGGCCCGAAAATTGATGGAAGAGGATATGTACGAGGCACAGACCGGCGCAAAATTCCCAATAAAATGGACAGCGCCGGAGGCGGCAATTCACGGAAGTTTCACAGTCAAATCCGATGTTTGGTAAGAAAATGGGTTAATTTGGAAGAAAAATTTGAGCTTTTTTTACAGGTCTTTTGGAATTTTACTGTACGAAATATTCACCCGAGGCGCAAATCCATATCCCGGAATGCATAATAGGTTATTTTTAATATGTTTTTGATAGTAAAATGTCGATTTTCAGAGAAGTAATCGAGCAAGTGGAAGCCGGAATGCGAATGAACTGTCCACGCGTTGACGGTAAAAAATTAATTTAAAAATATAAAATTAGATTTTATTTTGAAAACTGTAGAATAAAACTAAAAGCCAAAATCAATTATATTAATTCGCAACATTGAATTTGGTTTAAAACTCATAAAAAGACAGAAAAAATAAAAAGATTTTAATTTCTTTAAATCATCAATCAAATTAATTTCATCTCATTTTAAACAGATCCTGACGAGCAGAAATTGATCGAAGGAATTTACGAGCAAGTGATGCTGAAAACCTGGGAGAAGAATCCGGAAAATAGGCCAACATTTGAAACACTTTACCATTATTTTGATGATTTTTTCGTCTCTCAACAGCCAAATTACATCCCAAATTTATGAGCCCACCCAAAATGAAATTTGCAATCTTTTAATTTTTACACCAAAAAACTACTTTTTAAATTAATTTAACTTTCACTCCTCTCTTTTGGTCTCGTCTGAATTGTTCCTTTCAATTTTCCAATTTGCAAATATAAATTACTAATAATATGCCTCAGTTAAATTTATTCTTTTGTACTTATGCTTTAAATTTATAAATAAATGTGAAATCTTCCTTTAGTATATGTAAAATAATAAATTTTTAATTTTAAATAAATATTTTATGATTGATTAAATATTTGAATTGGAATTTATAGTCTTTTCAGGTGAAAAAGGTTCGCCTTTTTCCAAAATGTACAGCACAAAATTACTTCAAATTCTCGCCGTTTATCAACATACGTTAGTTTTGGGTTTATTCCATTTTATTTGGTAATTAATTAATTCCATTCAATTTTAGCTTCCTTTGGGTTATTTCGCCGCTCATCGCAATTTGGCTCCCGTTTTATGTGCTTTTATTCACTCGATTTTGGTGGGCAATTTGCATTTATGCCGTGTGGTTTGTATACGATTTGGATTCGCCCAGAATGGGCTCAAGGAATTGGGTAAAAATTCGAATAAATTTTGAGTAAAATATTTTTAGACTTGGTTCAAAACTGCTTTCATTTGGAAATATTTTGCTGATTATTTTCCAATTCGGCTGATCAAAACGATGGAACTTCAACCAAATAGGAATTATATCATGGGGTATTTTTTTCTTATTTTGAATGTTTTATTACAATTTTATTAGATGCCATCCGCATGGAATCTATAGTGTCGGTGCATTCACCCATCTGTGCACGACGGCCACAGGATTTCATGAAACGTTCCCCGGACTTACTGCCAACATTTTGACATTGAATGGACAATTTTGGTTTCCCTTCCGACGCGAAATCGGCATTGGCCTTGGTAGGCACTTTTTATTTCAATTTTTAATTTGTTAATTTTAAGGTGGCGTGGAAAGCTCTTCAAAAAGTTTGAAATTTCTACTACGAAACCCAGGGAAGGGCAGATTGGTTGGCATTGTAATTGGCGGTGCTGAGGTTTTTAATAAAAAATAATTAAATATTTATCCCTAAAAAAGCATATAAAAAATAGCAATAATAATTTTTTGTATTATATTTTTATTTCGATCCTAATTCAAAATAAATTAACGAAATTTTAAAGGTCCAAAACTTTCATTTTTTTATTATTTTTCATTTATTTATTTTAGTATTATTTTAAGGAAGTTCTCGATGCTCATCCGGGTCAACATCGTTTGAATGTTCTGGGAAGGCGTGGATTTTGCCGAATTGCTTTGGAAACTGGGTTTATATTATTTAATAATCAAATATTTTGAACCCTTTTAAGAACACATCTTGTGCCATCATATAGTTTCGGGGAGAATGAACTCTTTGATCAATATCCAAATCCTAGAGGCTCCAGATTGAGGACAATTCAGGTATTTGCTTTAATTTATTCCGTCGGTCGCTTACAAATAATTTTTAAAGACACTCATCAAAAAACGATTTGGCTTTTGCCCTCCACTAATAATGGGCTGCGGCTTCTTCTCCGCACATTTTGGACTACTTCCACGCCGTAGACCAATTCACACAATTGTTGGCACCCCAATCGAAGTGAAGAAGATCCATAATCCAAATCGGGCCCAAATTGAGGCAATCCATCACCGATATTGTGCGGCATTGTGCGAACTCTTTGAAACTTATAAACATCAATATGGTATTCCAAAGGATGTGCATCTTCAACTCCATTGACTCATTCAATAGACAATTTTATTGTGACCAAATATACATTTTACCTATATTTCACTTCATTCCATATTCTCATTTTTGACATAATCACAGATTGATTTACAAAAGATCTTATAATTATTTATTCATATTATAATTTAATTTAATTAATCGACTAAATAAATAAATTTATGTACTCTTGATTATTTATTAGAAGTTATTTGGTATGTAATTAAGACAATAATAGAAATTGAACTGTGAATATCCATTTTCCACTTTAATTAGTTAAGGAATAGGTATTTTAATTGCTAATTGTAATAAATGGAATTATTATTCCTCAAAAATTGTAACAATAACAATACATACATCGCAACACAACTAATATAACAGTTTGGTCTTAATAGTAAAAACCTTATACCTTTGTAAATTCTAAATTTGTTTTTTCGATAAATTCGTTTTATCAACAATTTTCAATTAAATGATCAAAGGAAAAAGTTAACAATTTTTATATTGACCCATATGCGGTCATCTTTCCTTGTTTACGGTCATCTTTCCTTCTCTTCTTGTTCATCCACGGATTGCCGGCACTCCTCCAGCTCCGCCCGGACCTTTTAATTTCAATGTTAAAAAATATAATTTGGGAATATGAAACCTCCAGTGGGAGCTCCTGGACGTGGTGGTCGGTCACTTGTGGTTGTGCGCTGCCCAAATCGCGGCGGTGGGTTTCGATCCTTGCGAGCCTCACGTGAACGATTGCGAACCACTTTGCTGTGGATGGCACAAGAAACACAATAATGCAACTTGTGGTACAATTTCGGCAGTGCATATTCTGAATATTCAATTTAATGATCAAAGTTGGAATAAAATTACGATCATAGACGGATGCGTCGGTGATATCACGAACGGCTGCCGCCTCCACAATGTTGCGCACAACAAATTTTTTGATGGCCTTATCCTTTGGGCACGATCGACCACAATTGGTGCAGCGAATTGGCTTGACATGTCCACGGCCATTCTTGTTCCTTCCGTTATTGCGTCGCTTCTTCGTCATTTTTCAATTTAAGATGATTTAATTTTCTTTCTAAAAATTTTAATTTAATAACGTAATAAAAAATTGGTAGTTGGATTTTAATTGGGAATTCACGCTACGCTTGTCATTGTCAGGGTTCATAAAATTTTCTATTTATTCAAGCCAGAACCTGCTGCATCGCATCCGAAAAATTTCTATTGATATGGATGGGAGAAGGGAGACTAGACAGGAGAAGAAGAGGGCGGGGGCGGACACGGAGCTATGACGGAGGCGGAAGAATTTTTGTGTCGAGATTTTACATTTTATTTCATTCATGAAAATAAAATATCTATACGATCATATCATAAATAATCAATCGACTCTGCTACCTACCTATACCTATTATATGTACTTTTATTAATTAGCTTTTAGCTAGCTAGTAGCTAGTTTTTCTTTAGACTTCATACTTTAGGAGACGAGGTATTCTTAAAAATTTCAAAATAATTACATGAAATAATATTTATTCAAATGAATTGGAAAAAACATTAGAAAAATACATATACAATACAATACAATAAGATAATGGAAAAATATTACAATAACGACAAGGTGAATATGTGGGAAAACAACAAACACAATGGATGGATGGTATTCAGGACAAAATAATACAATGTGAATGGGAGAGGGGGAATATCACGATTCGTTGGCATCGCATCTTCATTTCTGGGATTTGGCGCTGGCTCCGCTCCTGTTTGTCCTGCTGCTCCAATCGTAGGGTTGTTCCAGCGTGCAGTTGCATCTCTTCGCCACTCTTTTGACCATATTGCGCATCCAGTCGTAGTCCAAATTGTCCACGTAGTGTTGTTTTTGAAGATATTCGCAGATCCGCTGGAGCTCCACTTCCTGAAAAAATTAAAATTGAAAAATAAATTAAATCCAAAAATTTCACCAACCTTTTCATTGAAAAGCCGGGTCGGATCCTCCATCGCTCTCTTCTTCATCTTCTCCACTTCTTTCCTGTCGTCCAATTCGTGCCAGGGGAGCCGCTCCGCCTTGATCATGTCCGCGATCTGATTGAAAACAATTAAAAGTAAACTGACCCTGTTAGTCTGTGTCCTGTTTCATACTCGTTCCTTTGTGACGTTGTTGACATTGGGTTGAGTTGATTTGTCGTCGTTGTTATTATGGGTTGGTGTGCTGCTGGTTCGTTGTCGTGGTTTAGCAGAAAAATTTGCCTGCTTTTATATGAATTTTTCACGGGGCATCTCAAAATAGTAGGTGTACTGTTGCAAGTACAGTAAAATAATCAATAATGTATATCGTAGTATCAATCAATAATTAAGAATAGTTTTTTTCTTTGGCCAATTTAGAACTATAAAAGCGAGCATTTCACCCAACTTCAGCAACGCAACTCAACGACACCGTGCACCACATCAACTCAACACACGCAGCAGACTACTCAGCAACAGAGGCAAGCAAATCGACCAACAACGAAGACGACAATGGCGAATCCAGCACCAAAGGAAGACACATGGGCGTTCCAGCAAATCGGCGATCCCTTCCCAGACAACCCAGTCAAAGTCACCGGACAGCAGGTTGGTCGTTTTTTTTCTTCCTTTATTAAACAAATATTAATTCGTCCCTTTTTTTCACAGAACATGTACGTTTCCCTGTGGTACAAGAACGGCAAGCCGCTTCACGGATATGGATGGAACGACGGAGGCGTTGTGCAGGCATCTTTCCCCTACAATTCGGCTGAGCTCACCGGCAAGCAGGATCTCGGCGGCCAGATCCAGGTAAACTGCTTTTTTATTTTTTATTTTACCAGATCTAAACCTCCCATATTTCCAGGTTTTGCAATACAAAGGAGACCACAACACGCTTGGCTACTGGTACGAATGGATCAAGTACAAGGACCGATTCCAGAAGGCAGACACTCGTCAACTGGTTCGCTGCGGGAACTCCATGCCAATCTTGTGGGCGGATCGTGCTGGCGGACCATTGCTCGGCTACTTGGACATGAAGACGGAGGAAGCATTCTTCTCGCAGGCCGGAAAAGCGGAGAAAATCACTGGAACACCATTGGCTGAGATGCTGATCATCGTTCGGTGAGTCAAAAATTTTTATCAAATTGATTTTTAACTAATTTTCCCCCATTTTTTAAAGGAACACCAAAGGAGGACCACCCGGATGCGTCTGCGACAAATGCCCGAAGGAACCGGCACCAGTGCGAATCATGCTAAATGAATGGGTCGACATGAAAATGGGCGATCCCTGGCCGCAATTCAAACCAATCAAGGCTGGCGACAGGACACTCAAGGCTGCACCCGGCGATCCTGCTGATCAATTCGTCGCCCTGTGGTACGTGCATGGAGAACCAGTGATGGGCCGCATCTGGAACAACAATGGCAAGGTAAAAATTTACTTTTTTTAATCTCTAGCTCAATTTTAATGTTTCCCCTCAATTTTAAGGTCGCTGCTGCGTTCGGCTGGGGAGGCAAGGCATTCACCGACCAGATTGGATCAATTCAAGTGCTGTGCGAGCTGCCGGACCATGTTCGCGGATTCGACTACCATTGGTGTTCGTTCAAGGAGGCCGCCATCTTCGACAAGAACCAGAAGCAATTCTTCCCAGTCCACGTGGATAGTGTCAAAGGTGGGTGACTTATTTTTTAACATTAACTTTTAATCAAAATTATTCCCAAAATTCCAGGAAACATCTCGCCATGCCTGCTGACGCTGCCGAACGGGACACAAGCGCTGGGCAAAGTGGACATCCGCAACGAGAAGGCATCGGCCGTGATCAATGGCAAGGAGGAGCAGTTCGTCGGCCCAACTGTGCAGCAATTCCTGGTGCTATGTCGCAAGGCCAAACCCGGGCAGAAGTTCGATGAATAGAAGACAACTTGGCAACGATCTTGCGGACATCTCCTCTCTTCTCCCCCATTCCCATCCATTCATATTGTTCCCATAATTGTTGTTACCCCCCTCCCATTGCGTGTATCCACTCATCATAATTGTATGTAAATATTGTTGTATGATTGTTGTATTGCTCATATTGTATCACATCACAATTGAATAAAGAATTTTAAAAATAAAACTTGTGTACTATTTGTATATTTCTTAGGTCAAAACCTACTCTTTATTCAAAAACCTTTGGTTTTTGCAAATTTCCACTGAATCCAATTTCATTATGGCTTTTTAGCCATTTTCAATTCAATGGTGTCTAGTGTAATAAATGTAGATGTAGATTAGAATTAGATTGTAAAATCGGGTCAATTTTCAGTTTTGTTTTTTTTGCAATTGCAAATTTTCCTTATCCCTCACTTCAATTCAGCGCTCCGCTTCATATAGAAGCATTACAAAATTACAATTCCCTTCCTCTTCATTCAAAAAAACCTTGAGTTTTTCTTGAGGTCAAAATTTCCGCTTCATTCCTAAAATCTTGAATTTGTTTCCTTGTTTATTTGTATATTTCTTAAGGTCGGAATTTTCATTTCTTTTATTCGAAATTCTTGAGTTTTTTATTTCCTTTTATGGTTAATTCCAAATTTCCACCAAATCCTCAATTTCATTATGGCTTTATCTAAAACTTCAAATGATCAAGACCCACCAAAGATCGATGATAATGAGCCAAATTTAATCCGTAATCCGCACGAAAATTTAAAAGGTACAACTACTTAACTTTTAATTTAAAATTATTAAATTTAAGTACAACCGAAGCATAAATCAGCTATAGTGAAGGGACAATATGCCTATTACCATTATGGAATTGGAATGGATGATTCTGGCTGGGGTTGTGCTTATAGATCGTTCCAAACGATCTGTTCTTGGCTGAAAATGCAAGGATATTTGCCTGACCCATCGATAGCGATTCCAAGTCATCAAAAAATTCAACAGGTTTTTACTAATTATGCTAATTTAACAAGCATATTTTCTCAGTCATTGGTTGATGTGGGCGATAAACCACCAAAATTTGTTGGCAGTAAGCAATGGATTGGATCGCTTGAGCTCTCTTATTGCCTGCAAAATCTCTTTTCAATTACTTCAAAAATACTCTCTTCAAAAAGTGGACAGGATTTATCGGAACATGCGCGAGCACTTATTTTCCATTTTGAGAATGGTGGAGCACCAGTGATGATCGGTAAAGATTAGCTAATTTTTTTCCTGATTAATTACAAACCACTAATTAGTATAATCTAATAAAGAAAAATTTAAAAATGACTAAAATTTGTAAAGAATTATTCATCAAAACTATTTTTAAAGGTGGCGGTCAATTGGCACATACAATTCTCGGCGTCGATTATAATCCCAGATTGGGTGAATGCCAATATTTGGTCCTTGATCCGCACTACAACAATGGAGGGAATGGACGCGACAATATTGAAGAAATATTAACTGGTGGATGGTGTGGATGGAAGACGTCGAAATTTTGGAATAAAAATGATTTTTACAATTTACTACTTGTTCAAACACCTTCATCGACATCAGAAAAAACATCAAATGAAGGAGAAAAAGGCTAATTTTTTAATTATACATTTATTTGTTATTTAATTAAATAAATTTTGTTGAATACATTTAATAAATTCATCGACGATCACATATTTCTTTAATATTTTTCCGAATTGTTGTGAATTTTATTTTAATGTTTTTTAAATAGAAAAATGGATAAAACTTTTGTTGAGTGGATCAATCAGCGGGAAATTGAACCGGAATGTTCAATTGGTTTGCAACGGGCCCAAATTGTTACTCACGATCAATTAAATACAATGCGGCACACATTCACCCTTAAAGTATTTAAAATAATTATCAAATTTATTTGGAAATAATATTATTATTCAGGGCCATGATGGATGCGTTAACAGCATTTGTTGGAATCACTCTGGAAGGTAAGCAGAAAACATTTTAATGAGCAAAAAGTTCAAATATTGCTGGGAGAATTTCCATTTAAATATACCATAAATAAAAATCATCTAACCAATTTAAAATATCCGATAACACAAAATATTTGTTAAATTTTCCAATTTTTGGCAGTTTGCTTGCGAGTGGCTCCGATGATCAGCAAATTATAATTTGGCATCAAAATGGGAAATTGTTTCGTCGATTGTACGTAAATTTCCAATATTTCCGTTTAATTTGTAATTTTTAGGCCAACCGTCCATAGCAATAATATCTTCTCTGTTCTCTTTGTCCCCCATTCACGAGATCATTGGATTTTGTCCGCCGCTGGCGATTCTCAAATTTTGCTTCATGAAATTGACCAATTGAACACATCCAATGATCAGACAACGCACATTCAAAAATGGGTTTATAATTTAATTTTTTTTTTATCCAAAATTGTAATTGAATTATTCAAGGAATGCGGTGGACGAGTCAAAAAGTTGGTCACTTGCCATACTGAACCTAAATTATTTTTCTCTGCCTCCGAGGATGGAATGCTCAAGTTGGTGAATTAAAAATTTATTTAAAAATATTTTTTACTGGAAATTCATTTTTATTTATTTATTAATAATTGTTATCATCTTTTACATCCATTTTAATCCTCTCTTTAAAATTCACAAAAAATCAGAATTATTGTAAATAATTTTACAAATTTCCCAGACAATATGATCTCCGTGAGAACAATGCACCTCTGGAATTTGACTTCTCTGATCAATATGGACCTCTAAAAACATTGGCACTGAACCAAATTCGACCCGAACAATTGGCTTTGGGCATTAGTAACCCGATGGTCCCAATTTACGATCGAAGGAATATGAAAAATGAACCAATGTTGCGATTATTGCCCGGTAATATTCCACTCAATTTAATTTACTAAAGAATATCCAATATTCAGCTCATTGGTCTGTGGGCGCCGAAGGACGTCTTCTTTCAACAAGTTTGGCATTTAATCAACGTGGCGATGAATTATTGGTGAACATTGGGTCGGATAATATTTACATTTTTGATTTGAAATCGACAAACGAAATTGATGCCCTTTGCTCACTTAAAAGGTAAAATTAAATGGAAAACCAAAAAATGGATGATTTGAAGTAAAAAACAATTCCAATAAAAACCAAGCTATCAAAAAATTAATTAATCACCCTTTCAGCCATCTGACTGAAGAATGCGAATTCGCCTTAATGTCGCCGGGGCCAAATGCCAATGGAAAAATTCAGGAAAAAACAGAGCCATTTGATTTTGGTGCCGGCGCCAGCGATGATATGGAATGGATCAGTCGGACTATTGATGGATATTCGGATGCTTTGGCTGAATGTTTGGAGAAAAATCGGTAAATAAAACTGCAATATAAATTAATGAATTGGAATTAGATTAAAATGAAATTTAATTATGAAAATTTTAATTTTGGCCTTTTAATTTAATATACTAATTTATATTAAAAAGTTGGTCTTTTCAGATTGCCCAGACACATTTACGCCATCCAACCTACCAACATTGATGAGAGGATTCAAACTGTCCTTGCAAATAACTCAAAATTTTTGCGTGAATGTTTGTTAAAACGTGCTCGATGCTATATGGACCGGAATTGGGAAGGCGATCAATTGGAAGCAATGCGCGATTCGCTGTCCGCACTTCGATTACCCTACTGGAAAGGGGACGGGGAATGTGGGAAAATGGCCGCACATCTCAGCTTGATCAAAAGTTTATATGGATTGAATCAATACAAGGTAAAAATTTAGTAATGATTATTTAATTTAATTTTAATAAATTAAATTCAGTATGCACGACAATCGTACGAAATTTATCAAAAATTGTATGGAGAAGATGTAAATGCTGAACAAATGGTCAAAAAATTGGAGGATGACAAACCGAAAGAAGGTATTTAATTGTGGATAATTAACTAATTTGGACACTTAATAAAAAATAAAATAGAATTTTATTTTTGGTTTACACGATTTAATGAAATTAATGAGCAAATATTATTTATTTGAACCAAATTTAAATTTTAAAATATTCCATTATACCACATTTATTACAGAAGAATTCCCGGAGTGGTCATTCGGAAGTGATTATAGAGATTATTTGGACCGATTCATTGGGCATCAAAATATGAATACGGACATCAAAGAGGCGGAATGGTTCGGCGGTGATGACCAATTTATTGTTGCAGGAAGCGGTAAATTCAAAAAAATAATAAATTTGCATGTTTATTTGATAGATTGTGGTTCCATTTTCATTTGGGAGCGAAAGACGCAAAAAGTCTTGCGAGTTTTCAAGGTATTCAACAATTAAAATTGCCAAATATTATTTAATTCCAATTTAAGGGCGATAATTACACTGTGAATTGCGTCCAACCCCATCCAACTCGATGCTTATTGGCCAGCTCAGGAATTGATAATGTAATACGCTATTGGGAACCATCTACGGTGAGCATTTGAACATATTTTAATAGATAATTAAATTAATCATTTAGACTGCTTTGAAAGCCTTTACCGAGTGTAATCAACCAGAGGAAATGGAGGACCGGGACTTAACGCCAACCCGATACGAACTGATGAAGAAGAATAGAAGACGGCGAACACCAGAATTAGTTTGGGAACAATTATTGAATACCGTTGGATTGGGCCTTTACCGCGTAGGTTCAACACGTGAAGCAAGCGACACAAATGATGATGATGATGAGGATAATGGGCAAAGAGGAGATCAAGTGATCAGATGTAGACAAATGTGATTAATGAAACACCAATAAGGAAATGTATATTACCCTCTTCCAAAATTTTACAAATTTTTATTTTCTAACTTAATTCCCCATTTCTTACTGAAACGGGTACTCATCCAAAATAAAGATGATTTTAAACACATGCATGAATAAATTTATTCCATTTAATTCGTCAATAAATTTAAAGTTTGATAACAAAACATGAGGGATCGATCAGCATTTAATCTTCCATTCCAAATTCTTCACTTGAAATCTGGATCGAAAATGTCCCCAAAGTCGCGATAGAAATCCTGAAAAATTATATTCCTTTTTAAAACAAAAATTAGTAGTTTAACCTTGTCTGCCAGCTTTTCCACAGCAATTTCATTCTTCTCGAATTTATTAGCCATCGATGATGAGCGCATTTCCATTAAACTGTCCTCTGCATCCATCAATTCTGGACCGGCATGATGATGAATTTGAAACGGCTGTTGCGTTGAACCATCCCTGTGATTTTCCTCCTTTTCACGTCGATTCAAATTTATTTGATTTTCATTGCTGCTGCTACTATTGCTAGCCATTTTTATTTTTTGTGCTGTTTAATCTAAAAAGAATTAAAAATTAATAAAGAACTTGTTTTCATTTCATAATGCGCGAGTTTTCACATTCACCAAATATATTCGTGATCGTGAGTCGTGCGATTAAAATTTTTGTAATGATGAAAATGGTACTTAGTTTGAAGTGTTTGTGAAATTACTATTAAAGCGAAATGTAACATTATCGATTTGTATAGTAAGATTTTTGCGTAATAGATAATGGTGATGTGGACATAGCGATTGAGAGATAATGATGAGAATAAGAAAATCAGAGAATTAGACATTCTTCTTATTCTTAACCATTTTTTGCATCCCGCATCCCTATCCTCATTATTCATTCCATTCCCCCTCCCCATTCATTGTTCATTCATACTATTCATATTTCACAATCAAATCATCGCATCGTTCCCAATCATTTTTTTATCATCCTCATTACCATTATCATTTTTTCCCGACTTAGTTTTCGAAATCAATCTCTTTCAAATCAAATCATTGTTCACTGATTTTAGGGTCGCATCTGTCGATTGCCCAGCATACATATTCTATAAAAATTACAAAAAAATTTTAAAAATCAACAAAAACACCAAAAAAATCAACAAAACAACAAAAGACTCGTAAAAAAGACATCTTTCACGTTTCACCACAGACCACAGTTTGTGAAGGTCGAAATTGATCCATATTCTTTTAATTTAAAAAGATTTTCTGTATTTGATGAAGAAATCATTTTTTGTAATCTAATTTTAGGTATTGGAAGATAAAAAAATAATAAAATGTCGACCGCCATTGCTCCTGCTCAGCCTCAAGCTGCTGCAACTGCCCAAAATGCTCAAGCTCAGGTCATGCCAACACCATCTTATCCGATGGCTTCGCTCTATGTTGGGGATCTTCATCCGGATGTGAGATCATTCACACTATATTTTTAATAATTAAAAATGTTTAGGTCACCGAGGCAATGCTCTTCGAGAAGTTCAGCTCATCCGGGCCGGTCCTCTCAATTCGTGTCTGCCGCGACGCAATCACTCGTCGTTCACTTGGCTATGCCTACGTCAATTTCCAGCAGCCAGCTGATGGTATTACTTATATTTATGAAAAATATTGTAACCAAATTTGTTGTCATTTATAGCCGAACGTGCACTCGACACCATGAACTTCGACCTTCTGATGAACAAGCCAATTCGCATCATGTGGTCTCAGGTTTTCATTTTGATAAAAAATGATACAATTTTCGAATACAAATCGCTTTTAGCGCGATCCAAGTATTCGTCGTTCTGGCGCCGGAAACATCTTCATCAACAATCTGGACAAGCAAATCGACACCAAGGCAATCTACGACACTTTTTCCATGTTCGGGAACATTCTTAGCTGCAAAGTTGCCTGCGACTTGGATGGAAACAACAAAGGCTATGGCTTCATCCACTTCGAAACCGAAGATGCCGCAAATAATGCAATTGAGAAAGTCAATGGAATGCTTTTGGACGGCAAGAAAGTGTAGGCTTTTTAGAATGTTGTTGATGATTAGGGAAGATTAGATTTTAGAGCACTTGAATTTGAGTTCTATTACATATTATATTCGGGAAATATTTTCCAATTTCTAATACTTTTATTTTATTTAGGTTCGTCGGAAAATTCATTCCACGTAATCAACGTGAAAAGCAAATCGGCGATGCTGCAAGCCGTTTCACCAACGTCTATGTGAAGAATTTTGGCGACAATCTTGATTCGGATAAGCTGAATGAAATCTTTTCTCAATTCGGCGAAATCATCAGCGCCCGTGTGATGGAAGATGGAAGCAAGTCCAAGGGTTTCGGCTTCGTCGCCTACAAGGACCATGAAAGCGCTGAACGCGCCGTGAATGAAATGAACGAGAAAGAAGTGCCTGGAAAGCCGGATATGAAATTCACGGTTTGTCGTGCCCAAAAGAAAAGTGAACGCCAGAATGAGCTGAAGCGTCGCTATGAACAATACAAGGCCGAGCGCATTCAACGCTACCAGGGCGTGAATTTATATGTGAAGAATTTGGACGATTCGGTCACCGATGAAGGATTGCGCAAGCATTTCGAAAACTATGGGGTCATCACAAGCGCTAAGGTAATCCATAGGGGAATAAATCTAATATATGAATTTTTCCAGGTCATGTGCGATGAAGGAGGTCGCTCAAAAGGTTTTGGCTTTGTCTGCTTCGAAAAACCGGATGATGCAACCAAAGCCGTGGTCGAAATGAACAACAAGGTTGGGAGAGAAAAAGAAAAAATTATTTTTTTATCTATTTTAGATCATCGGAAACAAGCCGTTGTATGTTGCCCTGGCTCAGCGTAAAGAGGATCGCAAAGCTCAGCTTGCCAGTCAATATATGCAACGCTTGGTATTCAAAATATGAATAAATTATGAGTGAATTTAATTTTAGGCTCAAATGCGAATGCAAAATCCAGGAGGAATGTTGGGAACAATGTATGCACCGGCAACTGGCGGCTTCTTCCTTCCTCAAGCACTCCAAAATCAACGCACTGCTCCATTCATGCCGACCGCAACCAACTTGAACAATCCAGCTCAAATGCGCAATATGGCTCCTCGTTGGAACAATATGGGAGGATTCAGTGAGTTTTATTCAATTTGAATCTCCAATTTTTGATTTTTTGCAGATCCGATGCAAGGTTACATGATGGGCGGACCAGCTAGTGGCCAATATGCGAACCAAGTTGCACGTGGACCACGCGGCGGTGGAATGGGAGGACCTGGTGGCGGAATCCGCTCTTCCTATGGTGGTCAACAACGCCAACCGCAAGGCGGAGGAGGAGGAGGAAATATGCCTGGAATTCGTGGAGGTCAACAAACCGGCGGAATGCGTTATCAGGTATTTTTATATTTTAGTTAAAAAAAATTATTTTTTTTATTAGGGAGGACCAGCAAAGGGAATTCAGCAGCAACAAGGAGGTGGCGTCGCCTATGCCTCATATCCATCGCAAGTTCAACAACAACAAGGAGGACGTCCATCACAAATGGCCGGCCATGTGCAGGTCCATCAAGAGCCGTTGACCAGCCAAATGTTGACTGCGGCTACTCCTCAAGTCAGAAAATATCACTAAAAATTGAATTAGATTTTTACAAATTTAGGAGCAAAAACAAATGCTTGGTGAACGTCTCTATCCATTGGTCACTCGCTATTGCTTCGGTGAAGATCCGGGAAAGATCACAGGTTTACTAAATTAGTAAGTAAAATTTTTAAATACATTTCTAAGGAATGCTCCTCGAAATGGAAAACCCTGAAATCTTGGTGAGCTATAATTTACCGCATTGCAAATAAAATTAAAATTTTAGGTCGTCCTGGAGAGCGAGGAACTTCTCAAAGTGAAGGTCAGCGAAGCCGTGGCCGTCTTGAAGACCGCTGCACACTAAGATGCTGAAGCAAGGAGCTATGGGGAACAAAAAAAGAAATGATAAAAAATATAAAAGAAGGAAGAAAAGAAGTTAAAGACCAATTATTTTTTCGGAAAAATTTAAACAAAAAATATTGACTCTATATTTGTTGGTCTTTTAATCTTCCATCCCCAGTTATCGGATAAATTTGTTGATTAATTACAAGTCTATTGTTCTAATAATGTTTTATCATTAACATTTATACATATTATATTTTTTAAATTTTTAATTTATGAGGAAAAGAAGACACTTAAAAGGCTTTTCACTAAAAATGGATTTTTTTCAATTTGAAGATAAAAAAACAAAAACCATTAGATAATGCTTTTTTATTTTTAGTGAAACCCCAAATTCCATAAATAAATTCAAAACGTGATTTAGGCATTAGAACCGGCAAATACATAGTTTAATTAAAAATTCAATGAGAATGGGAAAAGAATATAAAACTAAACATAGCAAAAATTAAACCTATGTTATTATCACCTATCAATTTTAAATTATTTCAGCAAAGAAATCTTTAAATTATTCTACTCTCATTTGCTTATTGAATAAAATGCCTTTCTATTGGACCAGTGACGACACCAAATACGCATCCATCTGTGCAGCTGTGCCAGCCAGTGCTGCAATCTTCGGAACATTATACGCCGCCAACGATGCAAAAGTGGTCAACTTTCTCAAGGCATTTATTTAAAATAAATAAATTATAAATTAATTGAAAAAATTCAGGGGCAACAATATCCCAAAAAATTGGCTCCTTCCTGCCAATTCTTTTACCTTGGGATGAATGTGGCAACGGTGGCACCTTTCGGTTATGCTTCATATTTGGTTTACAAAATCGGCGGAGGTTTCGATTACATGGACACCACCGTTGCTCTTGGATTTTACGGTGGAACAATTGCTGCTAGTTTGGCAATGGTTTCTATTTTTAATTGTATTTTAATACAAAATTTAAATTTCAGGGTCTGCCTCTTTTCTATCGAAATGTCAAATCGGTAAGTTTCTTTAATTATATGATGGCAATATTTGTTTTATTCAGTTGGCCGTTACCAATGGTATTCTTGCGGCTCTGGCCATGGCCACTGCGGTTGCTTTCTACAAAATTGACCACATTTCGGGATATTGGGCGTAAGATAAAATAAAAACAATTCCATTCTCAAAATAAATTTTAAGAATTCCATTCACCCTCTGGACTCTATATTGTGCTTCCGTGAATGGCAAAGTGTCTGGCTGCTGCAACAAGAAAGTGGCCATCGAATGAATAATGCCGTTTCAACAATAGAAGAATAAAGAATGACGCGAATATTCGACAAAATTCATATAATTATTTCTGCTGGACACAATTAAAAATCGTAATTATGACAAACCTAGTGTCATCTTTTCTGCTATTTATTTAATTTTTTTCAACTTAGAATAAATTTGGCAGACAATTTAATTGGAAATATTTCGCTCGATATTGATAAATATTAAAAATCATTCACATTTTTATTCTACATTTTGATCAAACTGGTTACTTTTAATTGTAATTTTCTTTAGATTTGATTTTGAACCTTGCACCGAACAATATTTTAATTATGAATTCATCGACCACTGAAAAAGTTTTGTTCAAAAAGGTTTAATCTTTTTATATCAAATTAAAATTATAAACTACAGAAAAAGGGTGGCGGTATGGCCGACAATGACAACGACAATGCATGGGATGACACGGAATTGATCAAGATGTACGAGAAGTCAACATCTCAGGCCTATGTAATTCGAAACAAGAAAGATTAACAATTCATTTCTAATTTAGGAAAAAGCACAAAATGCGGTGATTGAAGCTGAAGCAGGTGGTGCATCTTCATCAATTCCAATCGATCAACAAACAAAGGTTTTTAATGAAAATGAATTTAAACATATAAAATTAAAATACAAAAATATTAACGTGCATATATATTCATTTTTTAGTGGAAAGTTGGTGACAAATGCATGGCTCCATACGATGAGGATGGCAAATGGTATGCAGCAACAATTGAGTTAATTGATGCGGAAAAGGGCACTTGTCTGGTAAATTTCACCGGTTATGATGGATGCAAAGAGAGTGTTCCATTGAAGGAGCTTGTTGTGTGAGTTATTTTTATTGCTATTCAAATCTTTGTTTAAAATTCATATTTCAGTGAGGATGAAGTCGAATGGGTCAGCGGTGATGATGATGGTATGGTCGGCGACACAGAACAACCGGATAAGGCTAAGGCAGCAGTAAATGGCTTTCTTCACTCAAATAATATGGGCAATATCAAAGTTTGTTTTTTAAAATAGAGAATTAAATCGAATTGAATCTCTTTAGTCTAATAATAAAGTTTTACATAGATAAGCTTATTATTGTTGAGATTAATTCATCCTCCATTATTTAGCCTATCAACAATAACATTGATGCCATCTTGACGCCAACAACCATCACAAGCAAAGTTGATGATGGTTCCCGCCAATTCCCGGTAAATAAATCTTTTCCCAATTAAAAAATAAAATTTCATTCAGCTCACCCAACATTGTCCTCCGCCCCCGCCTTCTCTGTTCGAGAATGCCATCGCAGCTGGTTCGGAAAAGGAAGCCATGACAAATGCACTCATGAGTTGGTATATGGCTGGCTATCATACCGGTACTAGGATTCTCAATATTATTGTAATTAACTCCATCATTTTAAAGGTTACTACCAGGGAATGTTGCATCATCAGCAGGAGGAAAAATCAGGAAAATGAATATAATTTGGATGACACTGATGCCATTTGAGAAAAGCAAATAAAATGACGGCTAACACAAATCAATTCCTTTGACCACTTTATATATTCTCGATTTTGTTTTGACTTATATTTTCGGATAAATATCATAAATATAATCCTTAAAATTTGAAACACAATTTTATAGTTTTCATTTATTCTTTATACAAAAGGCGGAAAATATATTATGTAATGAATGAAAGAGGTGGGGTACAAGCTTGTTGAAATAAATGCACCATAACCCGAAACAATACTAATAGTTATTGATAAAATCCCCATATCATTGAATTTTCATTTTTTGTTCTCGTCAAATTTTCAATGGGTCAACTTTGACAACTTTCGGATTCTCAGCGGCTGCCTTTTCATCCGCGGCTTTCTTCTCGGCTGCCTTTTGTTGCTTTTGACGCATGATATCTGAAAAATCCAAGAGTTACTTTGTGGATATTTGGATTGTTTAAGGCTTATTTATAAATATAATGCCTCGTTTTTTTGTCACAGACCTGCATCTCTAAAAAATTAGGGTTAGTTAAAGAAAGCACTCATTTAATTCCAAACCTATCTTGACGTTTTTCTGTCGAAATACCAGAATTTCCTGCCTTTTCTGCTGCCGATTGGGATTTCTTTTGTTGTGCCTGCTTTTTTTGGTTCTTCTCTCGAGCTAAATCGCGTTGGTTCCCACCTAAAAAAGAAATATTTTCGAACAATTGATTAATTTAAATAAACTTACGTGCCATTGTCGTTTTATGTTTAAGCAATTAGAATAGAATTACGAAGTTATTATTTAATTAGGTATTTATTATTTAATCTAAAAATTTTAATTGAATTTAATTCGATATCGAATTGCAATTACACAAACCGCAACAAAGCGAGAAAGGAAAACAAAAATCAATAATTTCTTTATACCACTACGTTTCGCTAGAATGAACAGAGAACAATTATACTCCCTTTATTATTTAACCTGTGCTTTATATCGAAATTGAAACTAATAATTACAGATTGTAAAGCATAGAAAGGAAAAAAATGATGCGCAATTTATTTGATTATTCTTCTTCTTCTAATCAATCTGATATTACCGATGAAATTAATTTATCTGAGAATATGGACGACGGGGATTCGCTTATGGAAATTCTGGAAGGCAAAGAGAAAGCAGCAAATAAAAAGGTGAATAATAAATTTAATAATGAATAAAGAATAACTGCTTTTTCAGTGGTCTTTCACGAATGAATTTCCATTTCCCAAAACTAATTGTTTTTCATCAAGTGCACCTCTTCCCAATTTGGTCCTTCAAAATTTATTAAACACGCCAACGAAATCGCGTTCTTCGAAACGAACTTTTGGTGCTGCATTTGCTCCCGATCCTACACCGAAACCTTATCCAGGCACTTCCCGATTACTTGGAGGATTGAATGAATGGTAAATAAATGTTAAATTAAATCAATGGGGGAAGAATAATCGAATTATTAATATTTAATTTGCAGGGATGACAATGATGTTAATAAACGACGCAAAATGATGGAAAATGTTAAGGACGACGTGCCTCATCGATACGGGATGGAATTTCACCCGTTTACCTACCAGAAATCATCTCATCTACAGCCCGAGAATAACAGTAATAACCATTTCTATTTCATCAATTTTTATAGTTTTTCAGCTCATTTCTTTGGAAACATGCAACGGAATTCACTGATGACGATTTTGGAAGGCAGAGACGAAGATGAAACACCAACTAAACATCAGGTAAAAACATTCATTCCAAATCCATTCAATATTGCAATTTTAATTAGTCTTTCACCAACGAATTTCCATTCCCGTATGAACGCCGCTTTCCGCTGAATGCTTTTCGTCAAGATTTGAACCTTAAGAATTTGATGAAAACTCCGACCAAGTCAAATTCGAAACGCAACGGTGGATTTGATCTGAGCCCCTACCCAACTTCTAATTCTGGAATCACTCGATTGTTTGGAGGACCGGATCGAAGGTTGGAAAATATTAATAATAAAATTTATTTTTAAATTAATTTAGATCTACCCGACCAGCGCCTCGTTATTTCTAGATCACGATCATTAATTGTTTTATTGCTTTACTGATCTAATTTTGTTATCGGAATAAATTTAGCATTCCTATTTAATTTGTTTAGTCTCTCAAATGTCAAATCGGAAAATTTCCTAAATAGATTCAATGAAAAATAATTTCTAAAATATTCAAAACTCCCTTGGCTAACGCCCAGCCCCTCATGTTCTCATAAATTCTGGGAAGCATGTAATTTTGGATGCATCCTGCCGTGGCCCATTCCCATAGTTGGTGGTGGGTCATCGCACCCCACCACAGCTGGAAGAACAAACCACCTAGGTGAGCAATATAACAAAAAGGGCTATTTTCTTTCCGCATGCCCCGTTCTCTTCAAACAACAGCCCATTTGGTTCAACAAGCTTTTCGGGCTTTCACTCTTTGCTTCCTTCCATTATTATCCATTCAAACAAAAATGGGAAGGAGTTGGGGCCACTAGCTTCCTCTACGAGAATGAGGACTTTCAAATTTGAGTAACTATTTCAAGGAAAGTAGTTATCTAAAATTTCTCACTAGTTAAACTTTTCAAATTTAGTTTAAAACAATGAAAATAAAACAGGAAAAAAGAAATGATAAGAATATCACTGTTAATCCTCTTATTATTCCCCTTTGATTGTTCTTTTGTGAATGGTGCAACGGAAAATGATGTTGATGAATCTTTATTTACGGAGGAGAATAAATTGCCCAATAGCAAACGTACACTTTGGAATCCACCAACCTTGCCCATCAGCAACCTTTTTTACTCACCTTGCAATTTTCCACTCTTTTCATTTTCTCAATCCTCGCAAAAAAGGAATCATCATCACAGAAAAGTTTTAAAATATTTAAATGAAATAAAATCATTATTATTTTAGAGGCAACACTTCACTCCCAATGCTGCTACAATTTGTCATGGCAATAAAAGGACCCAATTCCTTTGCGATTTGCACAGGTACACGTTCAAATTAATTTATTTTCCAACCCATAAATTTAGGACCATGAATAATGATGCAATTCAATCAATTGTTCGGGTATATGACAAACATTCACCTGTTTTGCGCAATGAAGAAGTTCCATCCCTTTTGATTCTTGTTGGTATGTTATTTGATTAAAACATTTAAATAAACAAAATTCTAGTCAAGCAACTCATGCAACCAACATCAACTTCCGTGGTCACACGGAATAGTTCTGAATTTGGATGCCTATTTAAAATTCCTTGTGATCCAATGACACCGGAAACAATTCAAAATTTCATTCGAAGCACGAGAACATTCACAAAGGTGAATTAAATTAATCAACAAATATAATTTTTTTATTTTATAGATTTATGCATCTGCACTTTACAATCGATGGTTTCCACCGCCGGCGGTTGACAGCAAAAGATGCAATCCAAGAATATTGGCATTGGTTGTTTTGGAAGGTGTTTTACCAAACCAAAGAAAAGCAATATCAGTGAGCTTACATACAGGTTAAAATGATATTTTTGCATCCAAATTAAAGTCATTATAGGGAATCATGCCTTCGCCAATTATATATCAAATATTCAAGCTGAAGCGACGAATCTGCTTTTACAAGGCGTCCAACTTGCTGATGTTTTGAAGGAATTGATCGACCAAATTGGCTATCAATTAAAGGAATTTCACAATACAAAAGGAAATTTTCGACGATATAAAGTTCCTTCCTGGGCATGGAAATTGGCATTATCTTCAATTTTTCTTGTGATATTATCATTGATTTTTGAATGGATGGTCGTAAGAAGAGCAGGAAGTCGAAAAATGCGAGGATATGAACTTGGAAAAATTAAAGCAGTTATCAAGAGCAAAACTCATATGATTTTTTAATATTATTTTGATAAATATTAAATTTATATTTCATTTATTAATGAATGAATGAGGATTTTTCCACAAAAGGATTTACTTTTTAACATTTGGATTTACATCATTTTGTTTATCATTCTAATATTTTCATCAAAGTTGGGTTTCTTTCTTTTCCATCTACATCAATAAATTTATATTTGACCGAATTAGGGATAGGAACGCACCTTATTATTCGGTCAACTTAAATGTTATCGTCCTTCGCCCATATCCATTTATGCAAATTCCTCCAGCTTTTAAAAGGAGAAAATGATGGATCCTACGCCTATGGCGGATGGTTACGAATAAACAAACCTATCTCATCCATTTAATTCACTAAAACTCAATTATAATTTCTTTGGAAAAATTTTATTTTTACCAATCATTAAATTGATAAAAACAAATTCCTGTTGCACCCAGCAGAACCACCAATTAAAGGTGCGAGTAAAGCACATTAAACTTTTCCCGCAGAGAAAAAAAAAGTTTATTGTTATTACTTATTTGTTCAAAAGTTTTACTTCATTTTTATTATTCGTAAATGAATAATATTTTTCCATTTAAATTTTAATAATTTTTAGAAAATAATAAAATGGCTTCATCCAAGCAAAAAGTTCCTTCATTTTTTCGATGCTGCATTAATAAAACAGACAAATCAAAGAAGGATGCCTATTACATACGAAATTCATTGGATGATGATTTTAAAAATGGAATTATGGACAAAAGGAAACAGGTTAATTTAAATTAATTTGTTTATTATTAACAAAAATAATTTTTATAGAACATTCGTTTAGAAAGGACCGATCGCGCACCGGAAATGACGGCTTTGGAATTTGAGGATGATGATGAGGGATTTTGCATTGGATATGCCCGAATCTTGAAAACGCCACAAAAGGAAAGACGTATCAAATTGAAGCCAATGAAAATAAAATCCGATGAAGAGGAAGAAGAGAACGAAGACAAAAATGGAGCAGAACGGAAAACCGTGGCTGATGCTGAAACAATGCAACAACAAAAGGTGGGTAATTCTTTTAGCAAATCTTTATCCAAATTCATTTGGTATCCAATTACTTTCATCACAACTCTATAACTAATATTTTTACAAAATTGTATCAATTTTTTCTACGTCATCATCGATTAAATATATCTGTTAATTAACGGAAAATCAACGCACTATTTCATTCACCAAAAATAGCTGACCCCTTTATTAGAGCAATTATATTTCATTACCCAATACCCACCCCAAAAACATTGAGGTTGAGGTCAATTCTCAATTGTCAAGCGCAATAACATTCACGCTTCCAGCGGAACACCGCCGCTTCCTTCCTTTCAATAAATTCTCTCCCACAAAAATCTTATGAAGACAGAAACACCATCAATTTTCTCGTCTTATCTATCATTCTCCAATCCTAACTTACCAATCATCATTCTGAATTTGTAAGAATTAAATTCGTGCAATTTGCGTAACCACAAACAGACCCATAGTTCTCTACTATCATCGCGCAAATACCAGTTTTGCCTCAACAAAAGGGGGAATAAGTATTGGTGGTTTCAATTCCAGAGAGAAAAGGGAACAATGCGCGACAATATTCCTTCCTTTTAAATCTTAACCAATATTTTCTCTAGTCATTCTGATTCTGACTAACAAAAATAGGAATCAATCATTTCCTTTCACTGCCTTTTCAATTTTGCACCTTGTTTTCTAATTTATTTAATCATTTATTTAATTTTAATTCATCTTTTCCTTGTTCAATCTATTTCATTTTCTGCAATTAAATTTTAATCGATCCCTTTTCTTTTTCACCCATTAAAATAGCCTTTTTTTTTTATTAAATCTTATCATTTTTAAATTCATTTCATTTTATATAAATGGAGGTCATTTTCGCGCTGTTTATTCGCCGAATATGGTGATGAATGCCCAAAAAACGCAAATAAATGGGATTGCACCCGAATTAGTCTCATCTTTTTTATGCTCTAAGGCCATTGCGCAAAAATGAATGTATAGAATTAAATTACCTTTTCGATTTTGATTTAACCTAATCATTTTAATTCGCTACATTTTGAATCAAAACAAATTAAAAATAACTTTTAAATTTTAGAAATTTCATTATGGTTTTCATTCAGTTTTTTATTGATTATCATTTGAACAGCAACTTTCTGTAATCTTTCATCTAATTTTAATTTCCTTCTCATCAAATTTTAATTGCCTTGACTCATCAGTCAATGAGTCAGCAACTCATATATTATATCAATACCAATCAACATTTCTTTACCGTATTGTCCATATCCAATACCCACTTAAATATGTTAATTCTTCCATAATTTCAGCAGCAACAGAATCATATTTCAATTGGTGATCTTCCTTCTGCAATTCCACAAGTGCATCAAAAAATGGCAATGATCGCCACAGTTCAACCATTCAAGCAGCAACAACACAATGGAAATGGCCCGAAGAATAGAATGAAAGAGGAGGAACAATTTAATTGCCGAGATTCAACGGACGGTTTTCGAATTGAAGATGTGACTGATGACCCAAAGGTAAGTGATGGGACGAAATCATGAAATAAATTTAATCCAAGCCAAATTCTTTAAATAAGTAATATACTGACTTATATTCAACATTTAACCAAAACCAAATAATTTAAAAATTAACTTTGTCAAAAATCTATGATCATATATATTATTTCTTTTTCCCCCTCAAACAGTACAAGGATTACGATAATGACGGCGATGATGCTGAGTTTGAAGAGGGCGCATTGGTTGAATATTGCCGCTCCAAAGTGGTGAAACCATCGGCCGTTCTTAAGGTAAACATTTTTCGAAACCAATTTCATTTTTTAACATATTTTCTAATTTTAAGCAACCTCCTCTGGTCGTCCGGCGTCCATCTTCTGCAGTTCGAACACAAAATACGGTGCCAATAGCCCCAAAACCACGGACAAAAGCCACCACCGAAATGCGATCGCCGCTCAAAACCACATCGACACAATTGAAAGGAGCAAATGGGAATTTGACAGCGAAAAATGGGATTGGAGGGACAACAAGGGAAAGCAAAAATACATCTTCATCATTACTGTCGTCCATATTGCCGATGCACAGTAGTCGAAGGAACACAACATTGGCTACGACAAATCCCACAAAACAAACTAAGGTGGGTCGAAAAATTCATCTTTATTCAAATTTGGCAAAAACTGCAATTATTGTTAGGAAATTCTTACCCTTATTATCTATCAAAATGTCAAAATTCCTTCTAATCTCTATTATTATTATTATTATAAATTGCCGGCGCCCGGCGGCTAAATTCTTCATTATCCTTCCATAAATTCTCTCTAGTCTCGACCTTTCTTTAGCCATTATTATTGAGGGATAGAATAAGCCACTTTCATATTTTTAAACATACACGTCAAAATTTTGAGACGGCCAAAATTATTGTCTCCCAGGGGGACGAACTGCTGACGAAAATTGGCAAGATTGGAAAAAGGCGGCATACACTCTTGGCTATAGCTACGGGAATTAAAGAGTAGCAAAATTATAGAGAAAAGGGCACACACAATTTAGGCAATTTTGGCAAAAAATATTCCAAAAGGTTCGTAAGAAAGAGCGGGGCCCCTCACTCACCCCAATTCACTTGAATTCAATTGGGCAAAATGAGGAGGGAAAAAGTGGAGGGGAGATTTAATGACCAATTTAGTGGAGAAAGGAAATAACAAATAATGTAAAATGAAAATAAAAGAAAATAGCCAATTGAATTAGAACCATGCCTGTGGGAAGATATAAAAACCTCAAGAAAAGGAGATGAACCCCCTTTTTTCCGTCTTCATTTCTCTTCTTAAATTCTATCTTCTTTTCTCTATTCTCCAAAATTCCAGCCTCATTTCGAATTTCGATTCGAGTGCCAAAACCCTGTCATCGCCACCACATTCCCTATAAAAGGCTTGTCTTTCCCTCTGGGCCAACACGATTCTTTACACATAAATATTGGTTTAGTGAGGGAAGATTTAGAATGATATACTCCTTCAGGGGAAGGCGTTGGAAAGGGCACGTGAAGGGTGGCAAAAGTGCCTATTCTTTCACTTTATATGCTCTCAGGCTCGCCAAGATTTTATAGATGTAATGTGTGTCTAGCGCATTTTTTAGAGCTTGAATATGAAAATGCTAGGATTTTTGGATGGAAAAAAGAACTCCAAAAGGGGTTAGAAAGGGAAAGAAGCCATAGAAAATGGATTGACTGGGCCAAACACATATGTTTCCTCCAACAAAAAACCATAAATTGCCCAGCTGAGAGTGCGGCAAATATGTGCCCATCGGAGGCGACATGGATTTCCGCATACAAAAAGACACACAAACCAAAACTAAATGTCAAATCCCAAAACATTTGATTAAGAGATTGGCACACTTTCCTGATTTGCATTTAATTCCTCTCTAGGATTCGAAATCTCATTTAATAGGGGAAAATTTTGCATTTCTTTCAAATATTCCATTTACGAATGGTTGGTTATATTCTGGGAATATAAAAGAAGAACACCACAATTAAAAAGGGATAGGGAGATGATGGTAATTTGATAAAGGGAAATGGACATGATGTCAAACTTTCTCACAGTCCAAATGGAGTTTCAAAAATTTCTTTTAGAATTGAAAAATATCAGCAGAATTTCTTCCAATAAAATGTTAAAATTCCTATCCAATTTGAGAAAGTACCAAATGGAATAATTGGGAGAAGAGAATTGTGAATGGCTCGATATTTTTCCATCTCCTCTCCAGGGAATTTCCTCATCATCCAAACAATATCCCCCTCCACATTTTGGAGGCAAATGTGACCATTTGCCACAGCAGATCCCACTCCAACAATGAAAATGCCGGCGCGAGCTAATTTAGCGTAAAGGCGCTAGGCCAATAAAATTTTTTATTCTCTCCATCCCCCATTGACCCATCCATATAGTGCATTGCGCCCACACCCAAATTTTGCATCCAATACGCTTAAAAAGTGGCATTAAAACGGAAAATAGCCAAAAAAAATTAGTCAGTACAAAAAAAGTAAAAAATCGGCATAGGCCAAAAAAAAAGTTGCATTTCTAAAAATATTTTGATGATTTGGCGACGTCGATTCCACCAGGTCCTTCTTCCTATACTATCTTAAGTGATTTAACAACTTAATCTCAAATAAATTCCTTTTTATATTTATCGTTAAATTATTTTTTCAGTTGGTATCCAGCGGCTCCTCCTCCTCTTCAACAGGCGGCAATTCAACAAACAACACAGCAAACAATAGCCGTTTACTATCGAATAGCTACATTGGACAAAGCGAAGGGCGCGCAGCAGAAGCAAAAACATTTTTGGCCGTTGACCCTACCTCAAAGCCCCAAATGGCTCATGTCATCGATGTGGAGGTAAGGAGGAGAAAATTTAATGAATAAAATATGGAATAGCAAAATAAAATATAAGTTAATTTGTTAATACTAACAAAAATAACAATTTCACATTTTTATTTCAAAAATTATAACAAAAAAATATACATAATTATTTATTATTCTTGTCATTATTTTTTCCAATTTATTCTACAGGTTGGTCAACCATGTTCCAAAATGGCGATTTGCAATTGCTATGGCTTTCGACCACATTCTTGGAGGTAAGCAGCCAATAAATTTACCCCAAAATATCCTCTCTTGCCCTTTTATTTCACTCCCATTTAGCCATTTTTGGGCAATTTTATTTGAACATTTTTACGCTCCATTTATTTCCTTTTAAAAAACCAAAAATAATCCTTTATTATCAAATTCATTACAGTAATTATGACCCGGGAAAATATTTCTAATTCATCATTTTCCTTACTGATTATATCTCCAATCTTTTTCCAATATTCTTATTTATATATTCATCTTCATATTTCAATTTTTCTTCCAATTCCCTCATTTTTGGCCAATTTGCGGTTTTCTGCCACCACCCAAGGGGATGGAAACCAAAAAAGAAGGGACTATGGAATAAGGAAGGGTATTTTGGTCCCTTGCAAGATTTATGGGAAAAATGGAGAAAATGGCATTAGCCGTGAGGAAAGGCGCACCAACGGCCACTCGACCAACCAGCGAGCCCCCTCTAACAACAGCAACCCCTATTGGCCGTCAAAAAATTGCAAGGAAAGGAAAAAGAGGAAGGAAAGGACGAAAAAAGAGCCGAAGGGCATTTACACGACACCAACAGAAGCAACAGCCAGCAGCCCCCCTTTTTGCCCCCTCCAAATGCCACCGAATGGGTCCCCCAAAAAACGCAAACAGTAACAGACCACGTTTTCCCATACACCTCAACCATTTTCAACGATGGAATCCAGAAGCACGAAGCTAAAGTTGCACACCGATGATAGCTGATGAACTATTTAATAATGAATTGACTGCTGGGTGCTGGGACTAAAAAAGAAACTGAGAAACAACAAATCATTACAAAGGAAATGCCAAAAAAAAGAATTTTTCTCAATCCTGGAATAATTAAATTTCAACTTCAACAACAAATGAAAGTTGTTTAATAAAACAACTACTTTTAAACATATTCCCTTTCCTCAAATCCCTTTCTTTGTGACTTTGGCCAAGGCCAATTCACTATATCTATCCAATCAATAAAAATAACAGCTAACATTGTCCCAACTTCCTCCTCATCAAATCAATCCATCATCGTCCAACCTCATCCCTTCCCAAAATGTTCCGTCAAATCCATGCAGCTGCTGATCACTCATCAATTGTTCTTCGCTTTCATCTCCTTTTTATTTTACAAATAACAATTCGCCATATAAAAATAAAAAACACGCAATGAACAGCCGAAAAAGGAACACATAAGAGAAAAATCCAACAACAATAAAAATTTCTGAAACAGAAAAGTGGGATTTCAAAATTAATTGGAAACCTTCATCAGAACTGTTGTGATACAAATCCATTATTAAATCATTGCTTCACCTACTTTAAATGTTGCAGACTGACAGAGCAGTGTAAGTGAATACGAGATGGCAAGAGGAAATTTAGGAGAATTAAAAAAGGCCAAAGAGCGGCAAATGCTCCCGGCGAACAAAGCAAAAAAATTGAGGGAAGTCAGGCCAAGATAAATGAGACCGATTTATAAAACTAGCAGAAAGAAATAAAAATAAAATAGGCAATTAATTGAATTCATTCATCCCGCCAAAATCCTCTTCCGACCATTTTCGGCATCCAACAAACTCAATGCATAAATAATCAGCCCGAAAATAAATTCGACCGGGACAATGAGAGAAAATTTCTCTGAAGAAAAAGCTAGAGACTTTTGGTAAAAAAAACATAACGCACGCAATTCATGAAATTCCACTGACGAATATTCCAAAAAGCCAACTTATTCATTTGCAGTCTTATCCGCTTTTACTCCAATTTTGGATTAGAAAATTTCCCCAAGAGGCCAATTTTATTTTGGCCATGTTCTCCATTTCTACTTTTGATTTATTATGCCATCCAAGGCAATGGCCAACCACTCCACCATTCCCTAAGGACTTCTCCTTATTCCACCCCCATTTTTCGTTACCACCATTCAAATTTACCCTCAGCGGTTTTGGCCACCACAATCTTCCCATTCATTCATTCATTTCTCTAAACCAAAAAAAATTCTCATCTCCTTTTCTAAAAGTTTTTCACGTTTCGCCTGATTCATTCAATGCATTATTATTCATTCATTTGTCCTAAGATTCCTCCTGGTTTCCTTATTCCTTTTTTCTTGAATCTTCTCGATAAAATTTTTCACCCGCCGATGAATGCCTCATTTTATATTTTCCATTTCATCACATTTTCAATTCATCGAATTTATAAGAATATAGTTATATGCTATCTTCACTAAAATTTCTTCATACTTTTGGCTCGGCGCATCGCTCAAATTCAAATCAAAAAAAATTGGCTGGAGTATTCCTCAAATTTTCAATGCAATTTCATTCCCCAATGGGAAAACCAATCCCTCTTTCTTCCAAAAATTGATTTCATTATACTCTTCTCCCTTTTATTTTCATTTTCGAGAATTCCATACACTTTTTGGGAATTCCCTTTCGGTGGGAGGTCACATGCTTTCCTTGCTTACATATTTTAATCCTTGTCTACCCCACATATTCTCATAATTTATTCAAATTTCCATTCATCAATTCAATCGAAACTACTAAAAAATTAAACGCATTGGGTTGGGAAAACAGAAAAAATTTCCTTTTGGCAATTATTTAAATTAAGTAAATATTCTATTGGAATCGTCCATAAAATGAAAAAATGAGAATGAAACAAAATCGAAAATCAAAAAGGAAAAGATGGTGTGTTAAAATGAAAACGATATTTTCTTCCATCATTTTAAGCATTTTCATCGAAGAAGAAAATATAAGGGGTAAATTTATGAATAACCGCGCCATTTAAAATCAAAACATATTCAAAAAATAATCTATTTCATGTCCTAAAATTGATAAAATTTCAGGAAAGTATGCATCCATTGTAAATGCGAACGAAGTGATCACGAATTGGGTCCAAATCAGTCATTGAACGTTTACGAAAGACTTGGCATAAAACCGTCCGGAGAAATGGCCAAAGTTTTACAGCAACGCAAACAATCCCAACAACAAGGTGGTGGAAAAGGAAATCATTCAACAAATAACAATGCCGCAATGGCAAACAATAACAATGAACTCAATGCCATTGGATCGGTTCAGCATGGCTATGCCTGGGTACCACCCGGAATCAGTCGGATTAAGGTGCGTTGTTTAAATATTGGATTCATAAAATTGCCTTAAAAATATTGTAAAACAGTTTTAAAAAATAATATAAAATATTAGTATCTCTTTGAACCTTTTCATTTCTAAAGTATACCCTTTTTTCATATACGTTTTAGATTTATTATGATTTAACAAATTTAAAAAGTTTATTCGTAAAAAATTGTGCCAACTTTATCTGAAAATACAATCTTTATTAAACAAACAGGTGGAAGATTATATGTCTCAACTTCCAAACCATATGATTCCTCGGCTGAACAGCATTGGCGAAAAGAATCGTGAACGCCAATTGATGGTCCAGTTGCCTCGGCAAGATCTTTCCAATGCCTATTGCAAGCATTTGAAAACGCCTCAAGAACGACGACTTTATGAGGAATTTGTGAATGCCCGGAATGAGGTAGTAGATGGACGGGATATTTAGTAATGATGGACATTGAAAAAATTTTTGACCTATTCATTAGGCCAAACATTGATTTGGACTTTATAATTTAAATTTATAGGTGGCATTGGATATTGGCTATGTGAATGGGAACATCCAAAAGGCATTGGTCAATATTAAATATTTTCATCTTTCTTATATAAAATTTTGACTAGGAATGCCGAAAATGCCGGGGTATTGTCGAACGCAATGAAATGGCTATTGTTGCGCCAAAATTGGGCGAATCGACAGGCTGGCATCCAGCATGTTTTGCTTGTCAAACTTGTGATCAGGCACTTTTGAATTCGAATAATTAAAAAATTTCTTTTTTTTTAGTTGCTTGTTGATTTGACCTATTGCGTCCGGGACGAGAAGGTCTATTGTGAGCGACATTTTGCCGAATTGCATAAACCAAGATGTTCAGCTTGTGATGAGGTGGGTGCGCATATTTTTTTAAAATTTATTTTCAAAGGAAAATATTAGGGGTTTTTATAGGCCATCTCTCTTTAGGATCCCTTATTCCCCACCTAGCTAGTACTAGTACCTATCGGAGTGGAATCTTCGCCTTCCTTATTTTCTTCCCTTCATTTTTCTCCTCACATGGTCTTCCAAATGTGATATTATTCATCACTTCCGTTTCCTTCCAATAAAAAAGTGTCAATTTTCTAAAATCATTTTGTATCTATGCATTGTTCAACAATATTTTCTAAAAATTAATGTTAAATATTTTCTTCATTTTTTTTCATGAATATTTCCGCTCTTTCCGAAATAAAACACAAATCTTACCGGAAAAAACTAATCATTCCAAATGAATTATATAAAAAATAATTTACCCATTCAAATCAATCTTATAACATATTTTTATTATTTTCTCGTGTCCATTCATTCCATCACAATCATCTTTTTTTTTCAACACGCCTTCTAATTCAACGTTTAGCCGTTGTCGACCAAGCTAATCCCCTCCCGCCTACCCCTTTCTTTCCCATCTTCTCTTTCGCCTTTGTCTAGGCTTGGAAGTTGGAACAAAGCAAGGAAAAGTGATGAAGAAAAGAACAACTGACGAACAAAGTGCCGTCTCTTCTTCTACTTTGGTTTCCCCTCTAGCAAATTCCCCTCACATTGGCCACCGTTAGCCAAGAAAAAATCCACAATCCCTTTGCACAGCCAAATGTGCTCAATTCCCAATTGGCCAACCCTTCTTCACCTTGGGCCCTCTGTGGCCATCAACCAACAACTTCCTCCGACTGCAATTCCTCTCTCCTTCTTTTCTCCTTCTCTTTTTCATTTTTTCTTGTTTTGGCAGTTCATTTTCCGTTTCCCAACTTTTTTGCCAATCGTCCCATTTATCCCATTTTTCCAACTATTCATGCATAGAATGAACGTTCATTTTATTTTCAAAAATTGGCCACATGAAAGCTAGTTCATGCAGCTAACTCGAGCACATTTTTAAGCACATTTTTATATGTCTAAAGAATCCATTCCCATTTTCTGTGGTCATCCACCCAATCAATTATATCGAAAGCCTTTTCCAAACATTGTACTTGGCCATCTGGCGCTTCCTCCCCAATCTCCACCCTCAATCCGAACTTGTCCAAACCCACCCGCCATCGATTGTTCCTCTGCCTTCATCTATCCCAATTCCATCAACCATAATTCCCTCTTTCCGGTTTCCATTCTCCTCATTTCACCATCTCTCAAAATTTAATTTTCCTCAAGCGTGCCCCTATCACCGTTTGCATTTTCAAACATATATTCTTATTCCACCTCTCTTACCAGCCTGACTGAACCTATATTTCATTTTCAACTTGTTTTTTTCCCCAAGCTTGTATTGAACTAATGAAGGGGGATTATTTACCGCAATCATCCCTATCAAACATCCCCTCCCCTTCCTTCCGTCATATCCGCTCACTCAATTCATCCGTTTTTGTTTTAATCGATTTGACGCAAACTATAACTATTTGAACCCAAACAAACGAGGGATAGAAGTTTGTTGTGAGGATGATTGATCGGTAGAAATTAAGGAATTGAAAGAAATTGAAGTTTCGCGGATTCCGCAAATCATTTCCCCCACAGACACAAAAGTTCGAATGTCTCTACTTTCTAAAAAAAGTCCACTTTTTAATTAATAATGAAGAATGTGGATTAAGTAAAAATGTTATCAAATTTTTATTTCCTCTCGACTCAATTCTTTCAATCATAATGCAAACTCTACCATCCATTGCCGTATCACCCCCTCCCTTTTCCACCATTTTTAACTCTTGGATTTTGGAATCTACTCAATGGCCAATAAATTAGCTTTCTTTGACTCTAAATATTTTGTTTTCCAATATCCTCCAGCCACAATTAGCCTCTTTCTTTCCTATTTAGATCATCATTTTTTTTGCCTAAAGACCATTTCCAAATTGAATTTTGGCAGAGGATGGGGGTTCTTCCGCTTTTTAGGGTCAATAAATTCGTCAATTTTTATTGAATTTTTAACCCATGAAAAATTCTGCCTTTTATTCATTTTAGAATTTTTTCTAACTAAATCAAATCATAAAAAATTTACAAATTTATTCATCCCAAAAATTGGACAAAATCAATTATCCAGAAGAAAATTGCCAAGGACTCACTTTTAAATTGGCATCCAGCTTTAAAAGGCGGTCCCCATTTATTTTGGGGCAGACCCATTGGAGAATGAGCAATTTGTCTCAAGGGAATTAAGCGGGAGCCTAAAAGACAAAAACTTTTTTCATGAAAAACAAAAAGCACAATAGAATTTACGTGTCACTCTCGCCGATGACTTTTTTATTTTAATCAAAACATCCAATAAAAATGACAATCTAACATTTTTAAAATAAAATTTCAGTTGATTTTTTCGGGCGAATACACCAAGGCAATGAACAAAGACTGGCATTCGGATCATTTTTGCTGTTGGCAATGTGATGGGCAGCTGACTGGTCAACGCTACATTCTCCGTGACGACCATCCATATTGCATCAAATGCTACGAGGAAATATTCGCCAATGTTTGCGATGAATGTCAAAAGCACATTGGCATTGACTCCAAGGACTTATCTTATAAAGAAAAACATTGTAAGTTATATTTTTAATTTACGGTTAATTTTAATCATTCTTCAGTGAAAATCAGAATTAGTTTTCCTGTTAGCTTTTTCCGGAATGAAAAAATCAGAATTCTATCCGTTTAGCTTTTTCCGGAATCAAAATTAGAATTAGTTTCCAGGGGAAAAGGACTTGAAAATTCATAACATAATCAATATTTTGCAACTTTTCCACATCATTCTTATTCATTTCATTTCCAAAGGGCACGAGGAGTGCTTCCTCTGCAGTCTCTGTAAGATCTCATTGGTGGACAAACCATTTGGGAGCAAAACCGATCGGATATATTGCTCAAATTGCTATGATCAAGCATTCGCCACCAGATGCGATGGATGCGGCGAAATTTTTAAAGCAGGTCAGTCAAAAGAAGCTCTCTCATTCTTTCCTTAACCTAATGAGACACTTTTACCACATTTTATCGAATAAGGAGTGTTTCATTTTGCCACATAAATATTTCCAAATTAATCTTTAACTCACGATTAAGGGATGAAAAAGATGGAATACAAAGGAAAACAATGGCACGATAAGTGCTTCGTTTGTGCCCATTGCAAATCGCCGATTGGCACTCGATCATTCATACCCAAGAATGAGGAAGTGTTTTGTGCCAATTGTTATGAGGAGAAATTTGCCACCAGATGCTGCAAATGCAAAAAGGTGAAAGATACTTTAATATTTATTGAGGAAAGGAAAGAAATAGTGTCATGGAATAATCCCGAAATAATCATAAGATATATAAAGATAAAAGTCAAAATGGGATTAAAATTTATGTAACTCTCATCCTTTAGTGATATGCATTTAGGCTAATATTTTATTTAATTGAAAAACATCTCCATTCGAATTTCCTCTAATTCAGGTGATCAGTACGGGTGGCGTCACATACAAAAATGAGCCTTGGCACAGGTTTGAGTGATGAGAGTGATAAAAAGAATATAAATTTTGTTACTTTCAGAGAATGCTTTTGTTGTACGAATTGCAACAGTTCATTGGCTGGCCAGCGGTTTACTTCCAAGGACGAGAAGCCTTACTGTGCAGATTGTTACGGGGAACTCTTCGCAAAAAGATGCAGCGCTTGTGTGAAACCGATCACCGGTATTTCACTATTCATTGCCCGACTAAAAATATTCCTTTTAGGTATTGGCGGTGCCAAATTCATTTCATTTGAGGATCGACATTGGTAAGGATTAAAAAATATAGACATTATTATTTTATTTTCATTTTCAGGCACAATGACTGCTTTGTAAGGAGGAAAATTCGAAAATATGAAAGTATCCATATTTTTTCAGGTTTGTAGTCAATGCAGTCTTAGCCTCGTCGGCAAAGGATTTATCACGGATGGAGCCGACATATTATGCGCAGAATGTGCAAAAGCAAGACTGATGGCCGCAAACAGCTGATTCGAATTTAATAACACCAATAATAATTCCATCCATCATTTCTTCACCAATTTTTATGCTTTTGCCATTTTTCATTATATTTTCCCCTCCTCTACCCTCTTCAAAATGTTCATCCTCCCTCCTCCTTTGTCCCACCAATAATAATTAATATTTTCCCTGCCAATTTAGCCAAATTTACATTTTATTTTAGGGTTCGTTTAATAATTTTGATTATCATTATTAGTCCAATTTTAGTGAAATGAAAATTGTATTTTAATAAAAAATTTTAAATCAAATTTTATTAAAAATGTTCAATTTGGTTTTCTTGAAATTAAAGGGTGGATGTTATCAAGCTGGGGGAATACTAGTATGCTCCTCCTGGGGGAATACTTTTACTTTGCTTATGTACTTTGCTTATTTAGTATGCTCCTCTGGGGGAATACTTTGCTTATTTAGTATGCTCCTCTGCTGGAGGAATACTTCTCAAATTGAATTATTTATTGGTGAAAAGGGTGATTATTGTTTATTAAAGGTGGAGGAGAATGGATTCAAACTTTGTAAAACTGATGAAAAGAAACCAACGATAAATTTCACAATATTTTATCAAAACTTAATTTAATTAAAATTATTAAAAGAGAGATATCAAAAATAATTATCCAAAGCTTCAGGCTGTCTTCATTCCATGTTTTCCTCTTCATCATCATTGGCCGGCATTCCCATCACGATCACGCCTACGTCGTTCAGCCCGTTGATCTGCCTGGCGGCGTGCCTTTTCACGCCACTCCGCACGCTGCATCTCTCTTTGCCGATCCAGGAACCGCGGCCTTTCATCCGCGCGGATGCGCTCCTCACTAATCTGGCGTTGCAGATGTTCCATCTGGCGTTGCAATTCGTGGTTGCGTTCCTCGGCTGCTCTGATGGCTTCTTGACGTTCCCTTTCCGAATCGGACATGTTGGAATGTTTTGATTATGTCTAAAGGGAAATTGGAATATTAAATGATTTTAAAAGGAAAGAAATAGGATGGAGAATTGAAATGAAATGGGCAATTGGTTAAAGTAAATTAGTTGTATTTTTTTTTATTTTAGCCCAAAAAATATTTTTCTAAAAAATGGGGCTTCGGGAGAGGAGCTTTTATATGGGTGGTTTTGTGTCCCAATGAATATGGCCAACCATTGGAAGCAAAAAAAAGGGGGCATTCTCCCTTTGAATCATCCACAACATTTTGAAAAACCCTTGCCCACATTCCCAATCCAACAATTTTTTTTGGCGTCGATTATCAACGAAACGGCAAAATGACTGGGCGATTACATTTTGCCCATTTCAATGTCCAATCATTTGGGAACGTTTTAAACCAAATGATGTTTCAAAAATGAAAATGAGGGAGGAAATTGGTATTGAATAAATTGATGAATCAGCATTGAAAATCCCTAGGCGAAAATACCCTTTTGGGGGTAAGATATTTTCAGTGGCTAAAGATAATGGTGATGATGGTGGCAAAAACAGTAAACAAAAATATTTAGAAGAGTGGTAGGAGGAAAATTTGATTGTCTTTTTAAGTTCACCGATGACCGATGTCATTCTTGCCCAGGGAGTTTGTCTCAGCCTTTCCTGCGCTTATTAGCTAGCCCTAGCCAAAAAGGGACATTGCCAATTTTTCAAAATGACAATTCATCCAAAATTATTTTTTTTTTGATTATTTTTGTTTTGTTTTGTTGGTTGGGTTAGTTCTTAGTTGATTGTTTTGTTGCTTGCTGGATGTGAATACTAACGCTTAGTGCATCAATTTCAGTTTTTAATCAGAGAATTTGAATAAATTTATGAAAAAATTAAAATTATTTAGATCAATATAAAACATTGATTAATCGCCTAAAATGACCGAGGAGCCAATGGACACATCCACAAGCATTCTGCAACCGCCAAATGAAGTGATTGAAGACGACTATTTGAAATTAAAAAGGCTGGAGAACAAATTGGCACATTTGGATGTTATGGAGGAGGTTTTCAAACTCATAATTTGAATTATATTCATCCAATATTTTATTTTTTAGTATCTTAAATCGGATATGCGCAATCTCGAGAAGGAACTCGTTCATGCACAGGAAGAGGTTCCTATTTCCTAAATATTGTGTTCATTTATAAATTTGACATTTTGCAGGTTAAACGAATCCAATCTGTTCCATTGATCATTGGCCAATTCCTTGAAGCGGTGGATTATGATCACGCAATTGTTGGTTCCACCACAGGTTTAGTCTTTTCGAATGAATAAATTTTCTTCATTTTTCATCATTCAAGGATCAAATTATTTCGTGAAGGTTCTTTCCATTCTTGACCGAGAATTGCTGAAGCCCGGCTGCAGTGTTTCTCTGCATAAATATTCCAATGCCCTGGTCGATGTTCTTCCACCGGAATCGGATTCGTCAATTCAAATGCTTCGTCCCGATGAGAAACCGGACATTTCCTATGCCGATGTTGGCGGATTGGACACACAGAAACAAGAAGTTCGCGAGGCTGTCGAACTTCCGCTCACCAATGGGGAGCTCTATGAACAGGTTTTTGGCAAAAATAATTTAATTGAATTGCAAAAATGCAGATTGGAATTGATCCGCCTCGAGGAGTGCTTTTATATGGTCCACCGGGTTGCGGAAAAACAATGCTGGCCAAAGCGGTTGCTCATCACACAAAGGCATCGTTCATTCGTGTGGTTGGCAGTGAATTCGTGCAAAAATATTTGGGAGAAGGTTTATCCGATTTTTATTGTTGATGAATATTTTTGTAATATTAAGGACCACGGATGGTTCGTGATGTGTTTCGACTGGCCAAGGAAAATAGCCCATGCATAATTTTCATTGACGAAATCGACGCAATTGCCACAAAACGTTTTGATGCCCAAACTGGAGCCGACCGAGAAGTGCAACGAATTTTGCTGGAATTGCTCAACCAAATGGACGGATTTGATCAAAGCACAAATGTCAAAGTAAATTATTATTTGAATTAATCTAATCTAAAATGAAATTTAAGGTGATTATGGCCACTAATCGACAGGACACGCTCGATCCCGCTTTGCTCCGTCCCGGCCGCCTGGACCGCAAAATTGAATTCCCAATGCCGGATCGACGACAAAAACGGCTGGTTTTCTCGACAGTGACGGCCAAAATGAATTTGAGCGATGAAATCGACCTCGAGGATTATGTCTCACGTCCGGATAAAATCTCATGTGCCGAAATATCCTCAATTTGTCAAGAGGTTATTTATCTACTATTAAATTAATACTTTTAATCCAAATATTTTCTAGGCTGGAATGTTCGCCGTCCGTGAGAACCGTTACATGGTCTTAAACAAGGATTTCAACAAAGCCTATAAACAAGTCGTCAAAAAGGACAATGATGAATTTGATTTCTACAAATGATTTGATACAATGATGAGATGAGATTTGGGTAATATTGGTTCATAGCGCCCAGACTCGAAATCATGCAAATCATATACCATTCGACGCGTCTTACTGTGCCAAGTTCGAATCTGCAAAAATTTTTACCCGGCAACGACTTTTGGCCAAGTTATGGCCAATTGAAAGTCGTTTGCCCCTAAAAGAGAAGGGTCACCCCTATGGGTTGAAAAATTTCGAAATTTTTCTTAGTCATGTTATATATCAATCGACGCGTCTCGATGAGCAGAACACGAATCTGCCATCCTTTTTGCATAAAACTCAAAAATAAAAAAGTTATGGCCATTTGTGTCTCGCTGGAATGTGTTGGAACTGCGGAGGTAATGTAAGAAGGGACTCCGGAGTGGCGTAGCCGAAGCGCGGGAACTGGACGAGCTTGTGGCGAGCGAAGCGAGCCACAAGCTCGTCTGGTCGCGCGGAGGCGGAGCACACGTAGGAGTCCCTTCTGAAATGCCCACCGGAGCAGTTCCAATCCGTATTTCCTTTGCGCGACTGTAACTTTTTTCTTTTTCAACTTTGTACCAAGCCGATAGCAGATTCATTTTCTTCTCGTCAAGATGCGTCGATTGAGGTATCATATGTCCAAAAAATTTTTTCCAAAATTTTCGACCCATAGGGGGGACCCTTCTCTTTTTCGATTTTCATATGGCCATAACTTGGCCATATGTGATTGCCGGGTAAAAATTTTTGCAGATCCGAACTTGGCACGGTAAGACGCGTCGAATGGTATATCATTTGCATGATTTCGAGTCTGGGCGCTATGAACCAATTTTTCCGAGATTTGTTGCATTATTGGATTGTATTATTTGATATATTTTGAGGAATAAAAATTACCTAATTGATTGATTTTTAATTGATTTCAATGTTTCCCATTCATATTATTTATTTATTTTTTTGAGAATTAAAAAAACAATTAAAATTAAATTCAATTCTCGCCTTCCGGACACAATCACATTCCAACATGTCCGAATCAGAACGTGAACGCAGAGCTGCTGCCGATCGCCAAAGGCTTGAAGAACTTGAACGCGAGCGCCGATGGATGGAACGTGAAATTCGGCGCTTAACTGAATTGCGAGCTCACCTGGAACGTCTAATTCGTGCTGATGAAAATCAACGTTTGTGGGAGGAGCAGAGAGAACGTAGACGTGAACAATGGCGCAATCGGAAGGCAAATTGGCGAAATCGCCGTCGTGATGGTGAAAATGGTGGCAATGCTGGCCAATGAGGAGATTGAGACAAAAGTGAAGTGATAAAAGAATGTGAAGACAAAAATTGGATATATTTACTTATTTGAAAATTTTCTTTTACATAAATTCAATTTGGATAAATGAAAATGTGAATTATATTATTATTCAGATTTTACTGTTGGAGATAACAAAATCAAAGAAATAGACATTGTTAATAGTGTAAATTTGGTGATTTGACTTGATTAAATAGGCAAAGCATTCCCCGGGACAAGCATATCAAATAGGCAAAGCATTAGTGCAATCGTGCGCAGTATTTGGAAGGGCTGGACCCAAACCCAAACAAAGATTTATTCAATAATTTAATAGAGAATAAGCTTTTATTTATTTTATTTATTTAATTAAGTATGAAAAGTTATGAATGAATTGGGGAAATTCTCAACTTGGGATTTTGGGTGACATTAGATCCAACATATAAATAAAATGATAACAAATATTTAAATTAAAGTCTAATGGTCCTTCTTCATTTATTACATTCCCCCGTCCTCTGAAAGCGCTTCCATGCGCGGACATTCTCTTTGACCAGGCTGGATGAAGATTCAATCATTTTAATTGTTGCAAAGGCTGGTAAGGCAAAGCGCAAAGGACCGTTCCCAAACATTCTCATGAAATTATGACAAATTTTCCGCATTTCCAATTTTTTGCCATTTCCGCGATTCCAATTTATTGGGCTTTTTGCAATCATTGACCAATCGTGTTTGGCAAAATCGGCGAAAATTCGAAAAGAAATGGGAGGATGCCAAACCAGGCATCTTTTATTATTGCGCTTCGGCTTAACCGAAGGGAAGAAATTCCAATTTAATTGCAAACAGCCAATGCCAATCCAAGCGGTGTTCATTTTTGGAATTATTTTAAGTGGAAATTTTTGTAATTGACGGACGATCCTTCCCCGCCCAATCGGAAAACGTGTGCCTTCCACTGGCACTGAGCGATTTATTGGCACAATCCGAATTTTCAATTGATGGATTTGTTCTTCTTGGCTGGTTGCCATTCGAATTTGTTGTTCCCGTTGCTTTTCTTTGCTGACGGAAGGAAATTTTTTGTTGGCGAAATTTTTGCCCAGCAATTCCGGTGTTTTGCAATCGAATTTATGCAGCAAATAAACCTGGTTTGAGTTTTTACGATTCTCATCGATTGGATCGAATTGCGCATGTAAAATATCGCTGCTCAATCCAGAATGTCCAATTTCAGCGATGTTCTCATCTTTTGCTCGAATTTTACAAATTGGCTGCTGATTTGGCGGTGACTTGGATGATTTCTTAATAGTTGGAATAATTTTGTCGATTTTCGGCAATGATTGCCCAATTTTCGGTTGTTCTTTTGCATTTTTGCTGCAATTTTTGTTGTTGATATTTTGTTGTTTTGCGGTTGTTCCCAAATTTCTTCTCAAAATAATTTCCATGTCTGCAATTATTTGCTGCGTTTCTTTGCTCAATTCATTTCCATTTTTTATTGAATTCGAAAATTTAATGCCGTTATTGCCATCCTCGTCTCTTCCATTTGCTACATGAATTGTTCCCGCTGAACGGGCTTTTCCAATTTCCTGTTTTTCTTCGGTCTTGTCATCCAATCTTGTTCTCAACATTTTCATTTTCTGCACTTTTTCACAAACCTCGAACCGATTCTGCCACCATTTCGCCTGTTCAATTTGTTTCTGTTCAAACCTTGCAAAAAGAGTTCTCATCTCATCCAATAAATTATTTGCATTTTCGTTTCCGAAAGCACTTTGGGAAACTTTATTTGCTGCTGCATTTTTCTCCGGATTGTTTTGATCGGCATTTGAATTATCATTTTTGCCATTCTCGACTTCCAGATTATTTCCGCTGCTCACAAACTTCCTTTTGTTGTCTCGGGGAACGGCCATGGCAAAAGATTTTTTGAAGTGTTGATAGAGCTTTACTCTATTGAAGAAAAACAGCCAAGTTGAGGGCGATCTTGATTCGGTGCTACCAAGTGCAATCGTGCGCAGTATTTGGAAGGGCTGGACCCAAACCCAAACAAAGATTTATTCAATAATTTAATAGAGAATAAGCTTTTATTTATTTTATTTATTTAATTAAGTATGAAAAGTTATGAATGAATTGGGGAAATTCTCAACTTGGGATTTTGGGTGACATTAGATCCAACATATAAATAAAATGATAACAAATATTTAAATTAAAGTCTAATGGTCCTTCTTCATTTATTACACATTCTTAGTATGCTCCTCTGAAGATGTCATGAATTGACTTTAAAACCTATAAATCAGTTACTCAAAAATTATTCATAATTCAACTCAAAATAAATAAGAATTAAATTTATTTTCAATATTTTATTCAATGAAAAATTGCACAAAAAATTGATAGCATTTCTTCTCCAATTAAGCATACATGCTTTGAGCGAGATCGGACATTTTTGGGGCACATATAGAAACAAAATGTTGGAAATAGTCGGAGAGTTCATTCAGGCCAAGATCCTGGCCATTCTTTTGTTGATCCGAATCATCTTCATCCAATCTTGAGTTCAATTCTTGTCCATCTTCTTCCAATGTTGTCCATTTCCCTGCAATTCGATAACCGCCAGCACACCGTTGTTGATGTTGAAGCCAACAGGGTTTGGGCCGCGCTAATGAATTCAAAGTCGAAATTTTTGATTTCCCATGAAATTCGCATCCTTCTAAAGAAATGAATTGTTTGTGGAAATATTAACCAAGACACAAAACCTAATTTGATCCCCATCAAATTGCGTGATGGTGGTGATGACGAACTTGTCGTTGGGCTGCACATTTTGGCCAAAAGTAGTTTCTCTTGTTTGAATTGCAGATTTGCATTGAGAATATTCGCCGGAATTTCATAGGGCCTGAAGCGTATTCGCTGTGTGGAATATCTGAAAAATCACTATATTATGAAAGTCCTTAATAATTTTTTAACAATGTTTTTGGGACAGAAACATAAATGCTATTATTTATAATTCTAGCTAAACCAATTATTTGCTCCTTAGTTAGTAATATTCACAAATGTCCGTAACTCCTTTGAAATTTTCCCTTAAGTAATTTTCTTAAACCTTGTAAATCCATGTAACTTACGGTCTTTGTAAAATTCAATCATATCATTCAAATTAATAAATTATTTGTTTATTCATTGCTTACATTTTGAATGATCTCTCTTCCCTTCTCGAAGTTTGCTTGTCCAATTGTGATTTGTCGCAATCAATTGAGAGTTTCATAAAGTCTTCCAGCGCATTTTCCAAATTTTTGGCTGTTGTACTGCAATCAACGCCTTGATCTGCTTTATTAATCCTTGTCGTGAAGGGCTCGTCCTCTTTTGCAATTGTTTGTTTCATCAAAATATGATTTGTAATAAGTTTTGTCTGAAATTAATGTTTATTTAATGTTGTATAGAATAAATTATGTATTCTTTAAAAAATGATGATTTATCGATGATATACTTATGATGGCTGGATAAATGAAATATAAACAACCCTGTACTGGAAAGGTCAATTAAAACATTTTAACATGTTTTGCTGGTTTAACTTTACTTTTTAACTGGAATTGGTTTTAAAAATGGTTTTCCAAAAGACATAGCAATAGTATAAAAACAATGCAATGACGCGACGCGTGTTTGGTTTGCGCTTTTTACTTAAAAAGTCATTTATAATAACATTTCAATTAAACCATGTTTTTTGCTGGTTTATGATTCATTAAAGATTTTTTTGAAACTACTTTTAAAGGTTTTCCAACATGCTGAATCATAAAGCATCCTTGGTTTTTAGGTTTAATTAATCCCCCCCCCCCGCCCCCACCCGCCACCCCTCTAAAAAAACAGGTTTGGATAAAATGTCGCCTGTGGCAAAAAAAATAAAAATGTAATAAATAATCGCGCAGGGCGTACCGCCTACCGCGTACGGCGCAGGGGCGCAGCACAGCTTTGCAGCATCCGGCATGGATGGCATAAAAAATAAAATAGCAAAGAAATAAGATAATGGGTTCCCGAGATTCCTACTAATACATATTCTTCGATTAAAAATCCTTAATATGTTCAAATGCATTAGAATTGACCTAATTTTATTACAATTAATCATTAGATTAGTCATTCCCTAATTGAACTCAAAATTCAACACAAACAAATTGCACAATCGATTTAATTTGACTTTACCCACTTCTCTAATCTTTTTTAATGATTCGCTGATAAACAAATAATAGTATTTTTATCTGATTACTCCAATAACTTTTATATTATGTTCAAACAAATAATACAAATATTTTTAGCATGCCAAATGAAGAAATGCTACCTCTGGATCCTAACCAAATAATGGAGAATAATAGCAGTGGAACTGCGGATGCTCAACAACATAAACGAAGCGCAATTATACGCGATGTAAGTTAAAAATGATTATTAAAAATAAAATTTAAAAATTAAAGAATGATGGCAAGTTGCATCGAATAATATTGGATTCAAGTTTTGTTGAAATAATTCTGCTCAAGTGAGTTTGGGATTTGGTTTGATTTGATATAACTAATTAAAATTCACATAGTCGAAAATCGCAACCAACCCGGCATTCCACAAAAATTCCCTACGAATTTATTATTTGCGTTCGTTCCAATCGAGTCAGTTTGCGATGCGGTGTTCCAAAAAGAAGTCAGGAAATTTGTTCTGATGAACTTGTGACGGAAACGCCGCAAAATTGTTGCTGTTTTTGCACAAAAAGACCGGCTCCAAATGTGCTCTACTTTTATTATGCATATCGGTCAAATGTTTATGCTTGGCGATTACGGGAAGCTGCGTAAGTGAATGAGGGTAAAATATTTCATTTTGACAATATTTTTTTAGTTTACACTTCACCACCACAGTTGAAAAGAAAGAATGGCAACAACTTTTGAGCAGTGCCGTCGAAGGTTTCGTCTTTCATCCAATCTACAAAAAAAATAAAAACCATTTCTAGGCAAAAATCATCGGCCGAAACAACTTTTGGTGTTCATCAATCCATTTGGAGGAAAAGGGAAGGCGAATGGGATTTGGACGAAAGAAGTAAAATTAATTTTTTAAAAAAATTTAAATAAAAATGTTTAGGTGGAACCTTTTTTCAAACTTGCATCCATCAGTTATGAAGTGATCAGAACAGCAAGGGCCGACCATGCACTGGATTGTGTGAAGGAATTGACGCCCCAACGATGGCTTGAGCTGGATGGGATCATCTCGGTTGGGGGCGATGGTCTTTTCAATGAAGTGCTTTCGTCCGCAGTTATTCGGTTTGTTTGAAAAAATAAATATTTTGCTTAACCATTGATTATTGTTATTGATCCAAAAACATTTGTTTTTTTATAGTGTTGAATTTTTAAAATTCCTTAAAGAATCGAGAATTATAATCATTAAACCTAAATTTATGCAGAACACAAGTTGAAAATGGCAAGGATTACGATGACGAGTGGATCGATGCCTTCACTACACCCAGGTTAGAAAATGTTTTTTCCATGTAAAAATGGTTATTGTTTAGAGTACGTTTCGGCATTATTGGTGCTGGCAGTGCAAATTCCATTGTTTCCTCTGTTTTTGGTATCAACGATTGTCCGACGGCCGCATTGCACATTTCAATTGGTATACAAAAATATTTTAATATTGATTTAATTTACACTATTTTAGGAAGTAAATGCTCCATCGATGTTTGCGCCGTTTATCAAGATGAAAAATTGTCAAGATTTTCGGCTGATGCAATTTCTTATGGATGGTCAGTTCATTTTTCAAGATTATTTACGAATTTTAGAATAAATACAAGCGCTCGGTCGCCGCTTCGCGGCTCCCGAGCGCTTGTAAACGACATTAGAAAGAAAATTTGTAAAATATTTAAACATTCCCTTTGAATTAAAATAGAAGATTGCAATAATAATAGTCCTAATTGAAGATTGAAACACGCTGTGTATGGAATCAATTTATCTAGCTAATTTTACACTTTCTTACATACTCCCTTGATCATATCCTCTCTTCATCTTTTTCATATCACTCAAAACTTTTTTTCATATACCTTATCACACACTCTTTCATTTTCCCCATTCATATTTCTCACTAAATTCATTCATCCTTATTATCTATCATCTGTTTTGTTTATCTATCATTCTGGATTATTACTGGCTTTTTACATTCCATTCTCGACTTTTCCCGGCTTTTTACATTTCATTCTCGACTATTCCTGGCTTTTTACACAGGGTTCCGATCGGTAAAAAGCAAATTCTAAGTACAAAAAAGCCAATTTATAAGTACATAAGGGGAATTTTTATTCATTTATAAGTACAATTAAAATTCATCGTTTTTCAATAAAAAAATCAATTTATTTTTCTCCAAATTTTTTTATTTTTCACCCAAATGTTTCTTGTTTTCCATCAACATTTTATAACAAAAATTTGGTCCAAATTTTCCATCAAGATTTTATAAAAAAAATTTGGTCCAAAATGGCCGCGCAGCGAAAAAATTTGGTCCAAAATGGCCGCGCAGCGAAAAAATTTGGAAAATTAGACCAATTTCTTTAAAAATTTTTTGTTTTTTTTTGAAATTTTAGAAATAATTTCCATTTATAAGTACATAAGTAAGGGATGTGGATTTATAAGTACATTCTTATAAAATAAGTACATTTTCATTTTCATAAGTACGGGAGTCGAAATGTAAGTACAAATCTTACAAAATAAGTACGAATCGGAACCCTGTTTTTACATTCCATTCTCGACTTTTCTCGGCTTTTTACATTTCATTCTCGACTATTCCTGGCTTTTTACATTTCATTCTCGACTATTCCTGGCTTTTTACATTTCATTCTCGACTATTCCTGGCTTTTTACATTTCATTCTCGACTATTCCTGATTTTTACATTCCATTCTCGACTATTCTCGGCTTTTTACATTTCATTCTCGACTATTCCTGGCTTTTTACATTTCATTCTCGACTATTCCTGGTTTTTACATTCCATTCTCGACTATTCTCGGCTTTTTACATTTCATTCTCGACTATTCCTGGCTTTTTACATTTCATTCTCGACTATTCCTGGTTTTTACATTCCATTCTCGACTATTCCTGGCTTTTTACATTTCATTCTCGACTATTCCTGGTTTTTACATTCCATTCTCGACTATTCTCGGCTTTTTACATTTCATTCTCGACTATTCCTGGCTTTTTACATTTCATTCTCGACTATTCCTGGTTTTTACATTCCATTCTCGACTATTCCTGGCTTTTTACATTTCATTCTCGACTATTCCTGGCTTTTTACATTTCATTCTCGACTATTCCTGGCTTTTTACATTTCATTCTCGACTATTCCTGGCTTTTTACATTTCATTCTCGACTATTCCTGGTTTTTACATTCCATTCTCGACTATTCTCGGCTTTTTACATTTCATTCTCGACTATTCCTGGCTTTTTACATTTCATTCTCGACTATTCCTGGTTTTTACATTCCATTCTCGACTATTCCCGGCTTTTTACATTTCATTCTCGACTATTCTCGGCTTTTTATCGTTCACTCTCGATCATTCCCAGCTTTCTACCGATCATTCTCAACTATTCCCTACTTTTTACCTTTCATTTCCGACTATTCTCAGCTTTATTCCATCCATTCTCGGCTATTCTCGACTTTATAATCCATTCTCGACTATTCTCGGCTTTTTTCCATCGATTCCAGATAATTCTCGGCTTTATTCCATCCATTCTCGGCTATTCTCGACTTTATACGTTGCATTATCGACTTTATTCCATCCATTCTCGACTATTCTCGGCTATTCTTGACTTTATACCTTCCATTCTCGATTTTATACCATCTATACTCGACTATTCTCGGGTTTATTCCACCATTCTCGGTTATTCTCGACTTTATACGTTCCATTCTCGATTTTATACCATCCATTCTCACTATTCTCAGCTCTAACTTCCATTTTTGTCCAATCCCAGCTTTTTACCCTTCATTCTCGAACATTCCCAGGTTTTAAGCCTTCATTCTCGATCTTTCCCGGCTTTTAGCCTTCATTCTCGACCATTCACGGCTTTTTAGCCTTCATTCTCGACATTCCCCACTTTTACCCTTCATCCTCGACCATTCTCGACTTTTTACCCTCCATTTTAGACTATTCCCGGCTTTTTTCTTTTATTCTTGACCCCAGCTTTTTAACCTTCATTTTAGACTATTCCCGACTTTTTTCTTATTCTTTACAATTCCCGGCATATTATCGACAAATCTTTATATTTTTCATTCTTTTTCGACTATTCTCGGTCATTTATACCATTCTCGACTTTTCCGTGCTTTGCCATTGATTTCTAAACTCATTCCTGGCTTTTCATTCAAAACATATCTTTCTTAATATTGCTTTCATTCCCGCCATTTATGACAAATTATAATATAAACTCCCGATAATTTTTATTCATTATTATCTTTTTTAACTCATTCCCGGCTTTCCTTTACGATTCTTATCTAAATTAGAATGAAAAGTTTTAAGAGAGCGCCAGGTCGCCGTTGCGGGGCTCCCAGCCGTTCCCATTTGTCTAATAAATACTTATATTAGTAATTAAATAATTTTAATAGCATTGTAATTCTTCTTCACTCTAATAAATACTTATATTAGTAATTAAATAATTTTAATAGCATTGTAATTATTCTTCACTCAATATATATAAACTTTTTCAACTCATTCCAAATTTCAACTCTTTTCTTTAATTCATTACTGGTAAAATTTATTTTTAATTTACTTTATTTCTTTATTCATATGTCTAAAAACTCTTTTTCTTTATTCCTTAACTATATCATTTATTTTTATATATTTTATTTAATAATACATAACGCCAAAAACTTAAATTTAAATAATAATTTTTGTTTACTAACTAACTAACAGAAAATGTCGTTTAGTATATTAGGATTTTTAAAAAATAGTCGCTTGGTTCGATTGAAAATTTTAGTCAATTCGGTTAATCCATAGGTTTTCAATTACTTCTCGGGTTCGATTCCAGTCCGATCCAAAAAAAATTTTGTAATTTTAGCCGAATTTTCGACTAAAAAATAAATTATTAAATATTAATTCTTTTTAGGCTGGGCGATGTACTTCACCATTCGGAACAATACCGTTGCCTTGGCCCAATCCGATATCAATATTCCGCCTTGCGCACTTCCATCAAACATCCCACCTATTTTGGCCGTGTATCTTTTGCCCTAAGCCATGCTCATCCACTTGCCCCTGTTGGAAATGATGCCGAAAATGCAGAGGACAAGGGCCCGGACCCGTCAAATCCGTTGAACATTCCATCGTGCACCGGGCCATGCGAAATTTGTTCCGGCCAAATTCCCGTCGACCCGCACTATCCGTACCATTGGCAGTCGGATTTTACACACGTGATTTGCTGCGTCATTCCCTGCGTTTCACCCTTCACCCCGTATGGATTGGCCCCCTACACCGGCTTGAATGATGGCACAATGGATTTATGTTTCAGTGGGTTTTTTTAATAAAAAACTAATAATTTTAATTATTTTCAGTTCCAATGGTTTCGCGCTTCAAAAATCTACAAATTATGCGAAAAGTTGCCATGTATGGTTCCCGTTTCATTCGAAGTGAATATCCGGATGTGAAAGTGTTCCGAGTGAGCCGATGGAAATTCAGTCCAAAAAATGTGGTCATCCACTCTGCCGAAAATGGTCAATCAAATCAGGAAGAGGAGGAGGCATCGGGTGCATGGAATTTGGATGGGGAAATATTGCCGCAACCGCCGAACAAATCATTGCATTTTAGGTAAACTTACTCTAATTCATCTTTAAATTCATTTTAATTCCATTTTAGACTGCATCCCCGGCTAATCGAATATTATGGCCGCGATGGCGTCGATTTGGACGATCCCCGCTATTCTCGGTGCTGTTCTTGCATTCAATGCGGTGAGCACAAAATTTCCCAGCTGGTCATTGAAGCAAGCTGACTATCAATGAAAATGGACAAATTGCCGCCGCCATCCTCCAATCTGCCAGAAAGAAGAAGCAAAAAACGAATAATTGTGGCCATCGCCTTTACTCTCTTCAAAATATTCCTTCATTTATTCAACACAATTTAATTGATATTTTCAAAATACCAAAAAATGCCACCCCCTTTCCTCATTTCCAAAAAAAGCATTTATTCTAACCAAAGAGTTTCCCTCTTTTCATTTTGTTTGTTTCAAATTTCCCCAATTTTTCACATTCTGATTTGATATTATTCTCTCTACCCTACTAATGCCTTTTTATTTTATTGTATTTTCATTCATTTTAGTTTAGAAAATGGTTTTGGGATTTTTTTTGTTCATTTTGCCTTTTATTCCCCTTCCTTTTTATTTAATTTTGGTTAAAAATATGATTTTTTATTGATATTTTTATAATTTATTGGATTTCCATTACCTATATACTTTTCACTTTTAAATTTTAATAATTAAAATTTACGTTTCGAATGAATTAAAAAATAATGTTCAGCGAAGAATTGCCGTCAATGGATGTTTGGGACATTTACAAAGAAATCAAAAATGTCCAATCACTTTATGGTTTGTATTTTTTTAAATATATTTAAAAACAATTCAAAATATAATTCGATGTTAATCTGGAGATTAATCTAAACATTTTCAGCATGGCAACGTGAACTGCTAGAACAAGAGGATTTAATTGACCGACGCAAAAATTATATTTTATGGATTCCAACTGGGGCCGGAAAAACATTGGTTGCCGAATTGTTGCTAATTAGGGAAGCAATTATGCGAAAGCGGAATTGCCTCTTCATTCTTCCCTATGTGGCCATTGTGCAAGAAAAGGTTTGCGAACAAAAAAATATTTATATGGTTTTTGAATTCGATAATATCAATAATTTCTTTTATCATTTAAAAAATAAATACATTTTAAAATTTATAAACCGAAATTTTTATAAGATTTCTTCTCTGGCTCAATTGGAAGACAAAATGGACATAATAATCGAAGAATATGCGGCATCAAAAGGCCGATTTCCACCCATTAAAAGACGAAATGGCCAATCAATTTATGTTTGCACAATTGAAAAGGCAAATCATTTGGTCAATTCCCTGATTGAAAATGGACGATTGAATGAGTTGGGATTGACCATTGTGGATGAGGTTAACATAAAAATTATTTAATGTGGTAATTTAATACATGAAAATAAATAGAATTTAAACACATTATTTAATTTATTGCAAAAATCAATATGCAAAATAAAAGCATATATTTGAGAGAAAAACCACTAAATTTTTCACAAATCTAAATTTGTACTGCCAACCAGCATGACCGGTACAACCAGTAATGCCACCATGTACCGGTATAAATTGACTATAAAAGAATTCACTAGAAAATATTATCAGACCAATCTTATCAAGAGCTGCACTCTTTTTTAGAGTAGATTTCTAATTATACTTCAAAAAATAAACATTTTATTATAATTTTGATTCCATTATTAATTATTTTCCATTTTTCAGTTGCACATGATCGGTGAAAGCGGTGGACGTGGCGCAATTTTGGAGCAATGTCTTTGCAAATTGATGCATTCCCTGCAAAATGGAATACAAATTGTGGGAATGTCGGCCACTTTGGGAAATCCAACGGAGCTGTGCAAATTCCTTTCGGCCAACAAATTTTGCACCTCATTTCGGCCAGTCAAATTGATTGAACGCATCAAAATGGACGGAACATTGTTTCAAGTGAATGAGGAGGGCACTTGGATTATGGAAAAACAATTGCCAAAAATTAAAAATGTAAACAAAAATTAAATTATTATATTTTATGATTTAAAGGGATTGGAAAAACGTGACCCGGATGGACTGTCAATGTTGTTGGGCAATTTGATGAAAGGACAAGTGCTCATTTTTTGTCCGACCAAAGAAAATTGCGAGAATTTGTGCAAATTGCTGGCCACTTTATCACCAATGTTTGATTTAATTTTAATAATTTAAAATATTTTTATTCGATAAATTAATAAAAATAATTCAATTAATTCCCTTAAATTTGAATTAATTTAAAAATAAATTTTATAGAGAATTTCGCGACCATCGTGCCGAAGAACGATTGAATGTGGTCAGCCAACTCCAAGATGAGCACGAGGGAAGAGTGTGCCCAATTTTGTGCAATGGAATAATGCACGGAGTGGCCTACCATCATTCGGGGCTGACACAGGATGAACGAATATTGGTCGAAACCGCATATCGGGTTAATAATTAAATTAATTAATAATTAAATATATTCAATTTAGAATGGGACAATCTCAATAATTTGCTGTACATCCACATTGGCCGCCGGTGTAAATTTGCCCGCCCGTCGAGTGATAATTCGAAGTCCATACGTTGGCAGAAGTTCATTGCGAAAAACACAATATTTGCAAATGATTGGAAGGGCCGGACGGTCGGGGCTAGACGAAAAGGGCGACAGCATTATTATTTTGCATCAGGGCCCCGAAATAACCGAAGTAATCATTCATACATAAATATGTAATTTGGGGACTATTTTTAATGGATTTTGGATTTAATCCAATAAATTTTGTTATTTTTGGTACAAAATTTCTCCAAAAATATTTTTAAAATTAATTTCAAATTAATATTTTCCATTTAATTTTAGTTTAAAAAAATGCATTCTTCTCCATTGGACCCCTCAATCAGTGGTCTTTGCGATGAACAACAAAGGGAGGCCTTTTTCCTGGATTTGATTGTATTAAAGGTTTTTACAAAAGTGATTCACAAAATTAATAATTAATTAGATTAGTTCATCAATCGATGATTTGCATGAAATGTTACGAAAATCATTGTTTGGTATTCAATTCGATGGCAACGATGCCCAGCTTCGCGAATTGACCGAAAAAACCGTTCAATCACTTTTGGCCAAAAATATGCTCAAAGCTGAAATTGTATCAATTTTATAAAAAATAATTTTAATTATATTTCCAAACTAAAAAAGGACCACTTTTCGGCCACTCAAATTGGCAATGCCACATTCAATGCACATTTAAATCCGCAAATGGCGTTGATGATGAGCAAAGATTTGGCAGAGAATTTGGCCCAGGGCATTATTCTTTCTTCCCATTTTCATTTGCTTTATAATTGCATTCCACTGGACATTGAATTACAACAATTGGATTGGAACATTTTTCATAATGAGGTTTGCTACTCAAAATATATTATATTTTTGAATAATTAAAAAATTTTTTTGATTCAAAAATAAACAAAACAATTTTAAAAATTTATTAATATATTCATCATTTAAATATCTTAATCTCAGTATTTGACCCTTTCTCGAGAAGAGCAGCACCTTGTCAATTTGATGGGCCTTCACGAATCCACAATTTTGCATTCAATTCTCTCTTCCAAGGGCGCAAGAGTAAGCAGCATAAAATTGACCATTTTTAAACAATTAAATTTCACAGAAATCCTCACTCAAGGCCCAACGCCTTTATGCTGGTTTTTTTTAATTACTCAATAAAATTTTACAATTTTTAGCCTTGATGTTACGTAAAATTTGGAACCAACAACCACTCTGGGAGGTGGCCCAACATTATCATGTTCCCCGTGGATGGCTTCAATCGCTGCTTCAATCCGTGATCAGCCAATCCACTTCAATTGTTCGTTTTGCCGAACGGATGCCCCCTCTATGGTCTCTCAAATCACTTTTACCCGAAATGGTCAAGGTAAAAATAGCGAGAAGGAGCTAAATTTCCCATTTTGTTTTAAAGCATCTTTCGGAATGTTCCCATCAAGAATTAATCCCATTGTTAGGCATTGAATGCATCAAAATGGGCCGGGCACGCCAACTCTATGAACAAGGATATCGATGTGTTGGCTCAATAGCCAGGGCAAGGGCGGCCGAATTAATTGCATCATTGGGAGGTGGATTTGGAGGAGAAATTTAATTCAAAAAATAAAATAAAATTAAAGGTAAATTGAGTCGAATCCAAGCAAATCGAATGATCAACAGTGCAAAAGTTTGTGAAAATTAGTCAAAATAAATTTTTTTATTTTTTAAGACAATAATTCGCGACCAAATAGCCGAAAAGACTGAAGAATTGGAACAACTGGTCAGTGGCGGCAACACTGGCGACGAACTTTTGATGTCCTTTTCAATGTCTCTTCACGACAAATCATTGCCACCACCGCAACCTCAACCAATTTATTCATCAAATCCATCGACCACAATGCTGCATTTGGGCCTAGAGCCGGAGGCGGAAGAGGACGACGAATATGAAGAGGACAGCACCCAAATGTCAAATAGTCCGAGCAGCGGCAGCAATTGATGATTGTGCCAATGTTATTTTCCATTTCATCACATCATGTGCATTCAAATTTTTTTTTACTTCTCAGGAACAATTACTGCTATCATATTTTTATTGTCGATCTCTATTTTATATAAATCTCAATAAATTTAATTATTTATTTTTATTGTTCTCATTTCTCTCTTTCAATCATAATTTTAATTCTTTTCTATATATTCGTTTTTGTTAGAAAAGGATAAAATTTTAAAAAAATATTATATTAATTTGGAATTGGTAAATCAGTTCAAGTCTTGGGACAAAGAAACAAAAGTGATAAAAAATCGACTATTTCGATTTGTTAGCATTTTGATAATATTATTATCATTTAGTTCAACATTTCTCCGTCTGGTAGAATTTCGTTGGTATAATTCAGTTTAGTAAAATTTTCACTTTTCGATATGGTTTATAGTTTTTTTCTTCGAAAAAAATAATTTTCCCCACATAGAATCGAACTTGAATAAAAAAAAATTGTGAACCACACGTTTACCCACTGCGCTAACTAGCACTTGGCAGGTTGAGTAAAAATTTAATTGATAAAAAAGGCGAGGCGAACTAGGAACTACAAAATTATTTGAATTGGCGCCATTGTCATTATAATTTTTTTGGATAAAATGTCAAATATTTATTTCTTTTTATCTTCCAAATTCATCATATCTCTCTTTTCCTTTCTTTCTTATCTTCATTTTATAACATACTATTTCGATTTCTTTCTCGACTTTTACTCTGTGCTGTTTTAATAAAATTAATTAAATTGGAAAAAAACAAAAAATTAAAAAATCTCGGAGGATAAAATTTTAGTTTTAGGGGCGGGGATGGCGAGTGGGTTTGGGCCACATCGATAAAATAAGAATAAAGAATTTGATCTTTTTTAGAAGGGAAAGATATGGGGTGTTTGATTATTTATTCAATGATGAATAATGAATATAAATTTGTGGGATCGTTCAAACTTTTATGAAACTAAATTTATTTAGGTATTTTAGAGTTAAAAATAATAATATAATTATGGAAATTGAACAATTGGAATCAAATTTGAAGAATGTGATTGAACAGCGCAGCTTAAAATGGCAAGTTTCACCAATTAAAATCAGCAAGATTATTTATAATTTCCAGGATTTTCGTTGGTGGAAAAGGTGGAGTAGGCAAAACAACATGCAGGTTTAAAATATTTCATTAATTTGTGACATTTTAAATTAATTTAGCTGCTCTCTTGCTGTTCAATTGGCAAAAAATCGTCGCTCTGTGCTCATCATTTCCACGGACCCGGCGGTTCGTCCTCATTTACGATTAATTAAATATTTTCGGAACTTTTCAGCACAATATTTCTGATGCATTCAATCAAAAATTTACAAAAACTCCAACAAAAGTAAATGGCTTTGAGAATTTATTCGCCATGGAAGTGGATGGCAGTGGATTGGGCGAAAGCAATTCCTTAGCCATTGGACCGGAGGAAAATAATAAAGGTTTTTTTTGAAATTAAAATTAATTTTTGCGAATATTTTTTAGCAGATTTGTTCACAATGGGAAATAATTTTCTGGCCGAATTTGCCGGCGGATTGCCAGGAATCGACGAAGCCACCAGTTTTTCGCAAATGATCAAGTAATTTATTCACTAATTGAATCGGAAATATTTAATTTATTAACAGATTGGTGCAATCCATGGACTTTGAAGTTGTTTTGTTCGACACAGCACCAACCGGCCATACGCTCCGCCTTCTCCAATTCCCATCCGTCATTGAGAAGAGTTTGGGCAAATTATTGACCTTGAAGTCCCAATTTCTGCCATTGTTCGCTCAAATTTCGCCAATGCTTGGCCTCCAAGACATATCGATGGATTCGGCCACAACAAAATTGGAGGAAACACTCAAAATTGTTCGACAAATCAATGCGGAATTCAAGGATTCGGTAATAAAATGGAAAATTTAAATAATAATATTTAAAAAAGAATATGACCACATTTGTTTGCGTTTGCATTGCCGAATTCCTGTCAATGTACGAGACCGAAAGATTGGTTCAGGAATTAACCAAAAAGGACATTGATGTGCATAATATTGTGGTTAATCAATTGTTATTCCCGGATCGAAATGCGGACGGCACAATTGCATGCAAAAAATGCCAATCCAGATTCAACATTCAACAAAAATATTTGGAACAGGTTAAGAATAAATTAAATGCAAAAAATTCTAATTTTTTACGATTAAAAATAATATAAACTAATTTTCCTCCAATAATTGTTCCATTTGAATTTCCAGATTTGCGAGCTTTATGAGGATTTTCACATCACACAACTCCCATTGTTGGAAACCGAAGTCCGTGGCCCCCAAATGATTCGAGAATTTAGTGAACGACTGGTAATGTCCGCAGAAGAAGAGGAGGAAGGAAAGAAGAAATAGAGATAGAAGAGAATATATTAAATGGGATTAATTTTATGGATGGATTTTACGTTGATTTATTATTCATTTTTATGCGGATAAAAAGATATTTATTAATATTTTTTTGTTTTATTTGCAAGAACAAAAAAATGAATAAATTTTGAATGAGTAATTGAAATGGAAACAAACCACTTTGTTGAGAATCTTCACTCAAATATTCCCATCAAATATTTTTATTTGAATGAATAATCCACTCTAAAATATTAGTTTATTTGCATCATTTTCATCTTCAGCAGAGAACACTTCAAATTTTAGGTTCACAAAATCGGGTTAGTTTTTATTATTTCATTTCAACAATTTAATAGCAAAATAAAATGGATGATCGTTGAATAAATAATAAAATTTTTAAAATAAAATTCCGCATAAAATTTAAATAATTTTTTTATTGGTTTTTTTAACAATTCCTTCAAAATTTTTATATAATCATTCAAATAAAAATTCATCATTTTTAATATAATATTATATTATTTTTTTGCAGCCGATGAGAACGAATGCCCAGCATCAGCATCATCAATCCCTGCATCGGTATAAAATTGCATATTCCCCGTTGGCCACCAACAACAATGGTGCCGGCGGCGGCGGCGGTGCACTCAAAAAGCAATGGTATTCATTGTTGGCATTGTTGATTGGCTCAGCATTGCTCATTTTCGGCTATTGGACATTCCAATCGATCAATGACAATTCCACATTTTTGTTTGAAGCCAGCGAGCAACCGGCATTCATTCAAGGTTTTTATGGGATTTAAACATTCAAAAATGAAAATTAATTTCAGAAGATTCATCGGCATCCTCAATGGCCACAAAAACATCAAAGGAAGAGGAAATGACTGGGAAGGGACAACAAATTCCATTGTCCAGTTCTAACATTTCCAGGTATGAGATTCATTCCAAAATTTACCAAATATTTTTATTAAATTAAAAAAAAATTTAAAAACCAAAATAAATCAGTTATGTGCTATTAATTTATAAATTAATTTTAGCCATGCCAAAAATGCATTCGCTATTTTGCCATCAACAAAATTCATAAATCGGGCATTGAATTTTTCGATTCCTCAGCCAGCAACAGAAATGATGGAGGAATGTGCCGAAAAACCACCAAATTTGATTGGCCCAATCCCAGTTTGGCTTGATGGACCGGAAATGACAAAATTGGAGGAATTGAATTCGGGATTGGGTGCAGGAGGGCATGGATGGCCGAAGGAATGCAAAGCCAGGCACCGGGTGGCCATCATTGTGCCGTACAGGTTCAAATTAAATATTCAAAATTATAAAAATGGATGAGAATATAAAATTATCAAAAATGCTTTTGATTTCATTTGAATTAATTATTTATTTTTTCCCAGGGATCGTGAACACCATTTGCGCATTTTTCTTCATAATTTGCATTCCTTTCTCCAAAAACAACAATTGGACTATACAATTTTTGTTGTTGAACAAATTGCCAATCAAACTTTCAATCGAGGTTGTTTTTTATTAAACATTTTTATATTAATTTATTTTATAAACAATTAACATAATCCATAATTTTATTTTTCTAAAGGAAAATTGATGAATGTTGGATTCGTGGAGGCAAACCGTCTATACGGCTGGCAATGTTTCATTTTTCACGATGTTGACCTGTTGCCCGAGGATGACCGAAACATTTACAGGTATAAATAAATTGGCTGAATTAAATCACTTATAGTTTCAATTGATTTTTTTCAGTTGCCCCCAGCAGCCAAGGCATATGAGCGTTGCGGTGGATAAATTCAAATACAAGTAAATAATCCCACAAATATTTTTTGATAACCTCATTATCCCTTCCACAGATTGCCCTATAAAAGTTTATTCGGCGGTGCGGAGGCAGTGAACAAAAAACAATTCGAGAAAATGAACGGATTTTCCAACGATTATTGGGGATGGGGCGGCGAGGACGATGACATTTCTGCCAGGTATGCTGCCTCTTCCTCTCCAAAAACGAATGAAAATAGCTTTAAAAGTATATTAATGTCGGCGGAGAAACTGAACTTCAGGAGAAATTGAACTCTCCTAGGAGAAATTGAAATTATTCAATTTCTCCTGAAAGTTAGGAGAAATTGAAATCTCCTAGGAGAAATTGAATAAATTTCAATTTTTCCTAAAAGTTAGGAGAAATTGAAACATCTACAACCAATTTCTACCAAATCACTAAATTTTCGACAAGATTAAATTTTTAATTGGAAATTCGAAGAAATTGGTTACTAATTTAATTTTTTAATTGGAAATCGAAAAAAACTTACTAATTATTAATGGAAAATTTTTTTTTGCAGAAAAAAGTGAAAAATAATAAGGGGATTAAGGTGGATATAGGGGGATTAAGCGGTTTAAGCCCCGAATTAGATGGTAAATCGCCCAGAAGACCAGTGGAATGTAGGAGAAGTTAGCTGAAAGTGCTGAGAATGCGTAGATATAGCCGGATATAGGGAGATTAAGCCGAAAAAAGCCTAATTAGTGGCTAGGGAATAGGATTAGGTGTTCGGAGCATAGGATTCTCGCGAAGCCGGAAGCATAACAGCCTAAATCAGGACTCATGCCCATCTTTTTCGGAGCTTAATCCTATTTAATCCCCCTATATCCATCTTAATCACTCTATATCCGGCTATATCCCGCACATTCTCCAAGCCTCTGTCGTACTTTTCCATCCTTCTACTGGCCTTCCGGGCCATTTCCCATCTATTTCGGGGCTTAATCCCCCTCTATCCACCTTAATACTCCTATATCCGGATAAATTCTGTGCCTTCTCAGGGCCTTTGGCCCACTTCCCGCCTTTCCTAATCCAACCGAATCATCGCCCATCAATTTCCGCAATTAATCCCTCTTAATTTTACCAAATCCACTTTAATCCTATATCCGGCTTAATCCCGCCCACTCTCAAAGCTTCCGGCTCATTTCTATACCTTCCCTAATCCATCCGAATCATCACCCATCAATTTTCAGCATTAATCCCCCTTAATCGCACCATATCCACCTTAATCCCCATATATCCAGATATATCCCGCGCACCACCTTTTTTATCCATTTTGGCCTTTAAGGACAAAAAGTACAGATTCTTGGGACAAAAAAAACTTTCTCGATTTTTATTAGAGATTTATTGTAGATGTTTCAATTTCTCCTAACTTTCAGGAAAAATTGAAATTTATTAAATTTCTCCTAGGAGATTTCAATTTCTCCTAACTTTCAGGAGAAATTGAATAATTTCAATTTCTCCTAGGAGAGTTCAATTTCTCCTGAAGTTCAGTTTCTCCGCCGACATTAATATAACTAATATATTATTCGAAAAGAATTTTTTTTAATAAAAAAATTCTTTAAAATTTGCAAAAAATGTTGAAAAAGCAGAATCAGAACCCAGAAAGAAATTCAGAATTGTTTTCCGGTTAGAATTTCCCGGAATGAAAATCAGAATTCTTTCCGGAATGAAAAATAAAATTGTACCAAAAGAACAAAAACTTAAAATGTTTAAAGAACAAAAATACAAAATACGAATTAATTTTAATGTGTATCCCCCATATAATAATTAAATAAAATTGCAGAATAATTTATGCCGGTCTCTCAATCAGTCGATATCCCTCCACAATTGCCCGCTACAAAATGATCAAACATGAAAAGGAACAATTGAATCCAGTGAATGAGTGAGTGACCAAATTTCCGCCAACCATTTTATACTTTTTATTTTACAGTTGTCGATACGGCCTTCTGGCAAAAACCAAAGTTCGTTGGCGTCGTGACGGGTTGACCAATTTGGACTATCGGCTCATTTCTATCCAATTGAATCGACTCTACACAAACATAACCGTCGATTTGCTTGAGACTGAATCACGCACCGCATTGACCAACGAACATATCAAGGAGGGATGCTGAAACAAAGACAAAGACCCAATTGCCATACTCAAATGTGCCAGAATATTAAAAACACATTCATTATTATATTTTATGCCCTCTCCCCATTTTGATTCATTCTTTGACCACACGGGTTTATCAAAACATTTTCTCCTTCTTTCTTACATTTCATCCGATGAGACTAAAATTAATTATAAATAATCCCCGCATAAATATGTGATGTTTTGATCAGCATAATTCCTCTAGCGACCCCCCCCCCCCTCCCATCATTTTATAATTTCATTCTTGCCTGAATGGTTTTTCTTCCCCTCTACGAGTTTGTTAACATTTCATTCGGATATTTTATGTTTTTTGACCATCCAATGGAATAATTATTCCAATCTTTTTGTTGTCAATTGTCATATTAAATTCATTCATTTTATTCAGTGAAAGAATCCATATCAATATTACATTTACATATCCAATTCATCCCCAGAATCTCCATTCCCATTGATCAGCATTTCAAGCTCATTTTCATTCATTCATGCATAATAATGGCATTTTAATAGAGTATATAATAAAATATATTAAAAAAAATAAGTTTTTGTATTCTTTGTTTGGAGTTCGGTCTAAACCTTCTACTATGGCCGTAATAGATCATTTGAAGCCATTTTTGGCCATAAATTATTGCCTCCTCATCAAATGGGATCTGAAATTGTTCTATTGCACACGAAGGTGCAGAGAGGATTCGGCATATTCATATGTGGAAAAATTTGCCCTAGGGAGTTCCTCTCCCCTTTCCCCCTTCATCCACCAAAATATTTTGCGCCAATAAATTTGTCCTTTGCCCCTGGCCCAATTCCACACACCCATTTTAGGGCCATTTTTCTCACCTTTTGCCCGATTAAATTTGTCTCGCTTCATCCGAATGAATGGACAGCATGAAAAATGGTGAATGACATTTCCCTTTTGGCGATGTTATTGCCCCCCAAATGCCAATGCCATATTTTCATGTTCCTCCTCCCATTTTTGGCATCCATTCAATTCATTCTGTTTTCATTTAATCCTCTCCTTCCGTTCCCATAATTCTTCTGCTGTCCAACAGTTCAACAACATAAACAAACCCAATTTTATTTGAAATTGTCCATCCACACTGATTTATGCCATCCAATTTGCCGCTGGGATGAGCCGGTGAGGACGGCTGCTAAGGTGAACATCAACAACAGAACAAGACCATTCTTTTATTCATTCATTCCTCCGTCGAATTGAACATATTCCATTCTCGAAAAATCCTTCTTTCATTTTAATATTCCCTCCAAAAATATTTTGCCAAGGAGAAAATGCGCAAAACAGCAAAGGCAATTGTCACATCATTTGGTGAGATTTAGAGGAGAATTTAAACCATTTTAAATGCCAATTTTAGTACTCTTTTCCGCACTTTTTCAACAAAGCAATGGCCTAAGAGGTAAAATGGTCTTTACTTTATGAATGGCCAAAACAAAACTTAATTCTATATCAGAAATGGAATCATTTTAGCGTTTAGCCTTCAAATTTACCCACACCTTCCCCGAGGGCTACTCAAAATTTCCACCCCTTCCAAATAGGCGCACTTGTCCGAACGGGACGTGCCCTGAAGAATTGGAATGAAAGCAACGGTGGCGGTGATGTTCCCTCGGGCAATTCTGGCCTTGATCGTGCCCTGCTCTTCGCAATTCGAGCTCATCAACAAGAACAACTCCATCAACAGCAACCGGAAGAAGTCCTAATATTCATCCAAATTGTCTAAAAATTCTTCGCCTAATTTTCAGTTAACTTCGCCCACCGATGGTAATTCATTTTTGCGCTTTGGAAGAAGCCTCTATGATGCCGGTGCCGAAAGTTCCTCGATTTTACGTTCCCAACGTGGGATTCAGCAACAGGATCAACCGTTGGTGGTCATCGATGCCGACGATGGCCAATTGATGAGATATGGACGTGGAAAGAAGTGAAATGAAAAAGGCGAATGAATGGGAAATGGATGGATACAATTTGACTCTATTGCTTATTTTTGGTCAGAACTATTTTACATTGCACCAAATATATTCGATAAAACTTGAACCATTTTTGTTTGAAATTTTCGCCAATATCCATTTCAATTTGGTTGTTAGATTAAAAGATTGGATGATCATCAAAGAAGAATTTATTACCCAAAATTTATGCTTTTTGAACAATTGTTTTTACTTGAATTTCCGACATTATTTTAAAGCAGATAGTTTCATTCCAAGGCCTTAATAGGAAAACAGTCAATTCACCTTTTAATTGTTGTTTAGTTTGCCCAAAGGAACAATCATTGGTTGGAATTCAGAATCCCCTCTCTCCAAACATTTCTCCACATTTTTTTTTATCAAATTACATTGTTTTGCCGCATTGTTCAAAATTCCCTCACAATTTCCCCCTATTCTCCCAACACATCCCTAAAATCTTTTGACGTTGGCCGCAGCAGAATTGGAGCCGGGAATTCCCCCAACCCTATCCTCGGCCGCCACCCATCACCGTTGTGCTGCTGTTTGTGTTTGGCGGTGGCAGGCTGTGCGACGTGAAGGTCAATTCCCCGACCACCTTTCAGCAAGACCAATCGGGAGGAAGGGTTGTGGAAGGGTGAGGGCCGGCCGATCGACAAAGCAACAAAATTTGCCCGAGTCAGCCGCCGGCGCAATCCAAACAAGGAAAAAAACTTTTTATTGGTTAAGGGAGGCTGCCAACATCAACAAATGTCACATGGAATTGTTTGTTTGGTTTCTGTGCCAAATTTGGCCATTAAATTCATTCCAATTTTTCATTAAACCATTTCCTCCTTCATTTTTGTCCAATTATTTGGAGATGATGCGACCACCGCGCGATGGCTGAAATCCTCTTCCCCCAAATCCATTCCCCCTCGAATCATCCATCGTAAGTCCAACCCTCTATCCCCTTTTCGCCATCCCCCCGGGTGGCACTGGCGCACGCCGAAAGGGATGTGGGGGAAAGGTGAATCGGTTGGAGGGAATGTGGCCGGTGCAACTTCCCTCCTTTTGTGCAAGAAAGGACGAAGTGGCGGCGAGTTAGCTTGCATCACACATTTCGATGGGGGCATTTTGGAGTGCCCCACCCTCCCACCCTCGCCCTTTGGAGAAAAGGTGAAATGCGCGGAATGGGGGGATTGTGGCGCAACTTCCTTTGCCCCCGCCCAATTCCCCCTTTTCTTCAAATTTGCTGACCAACCAGCCACCCCCCCCCCCCCCCCCCAACCCTTCCATTCTGTTGCTTGATGGTTGATGATGGCCGGTGGCGTTGCGGCAAATTGTGCCCTCCTCCCCCCTTTCCATCCATTTTTTTCTTCGACCACCTTTCACACACACAAAATTCTGCGCGATGCGCCCTTTGAGCTCAAATTCGGTGGGCAGTTGACTTGACCTCTTTCCCTCCAGCCGAGCACATTTTGCTGCCAGCTTCCAATCTCCTCCCTCCTTTTCCCTGCAACCGTACAAAAAACACGCACATTTTTGTTGTGGCATCATCGAATCTGAATAGAAGGGAATGACCCACCCAATCCGAACATTCAATCCAATCCATTTTACATTTAAAAGGATTAGAAATGGAAAAGCCGAATCTGATGAGAGGGTAAATGTGAATGGCATTTATTTGAGTCCATTATGAACTATTCAAAACCTTATTAGATAAATAAAAAAGTGTCTATCCAGAAATTTTTCCATTTTTACAGTAATTCCCCATTTTGATTTACAGTAAAATATTTCGGCGGCATTGTTTTTGCCCATTTCAACAGAACGACGATTACCTCGCCGCCTCCCTCCCATTTCCAATTGGGCACTTCGGTGCCGGCCAATCTGGGCCAAATGATTCAGCAGCATCATCAACAACAGCAAAGGGCCCAGCAGCAGGAAATGTTGTTGGTCGCACAACAACAAAGGCCCGGTTCCGAAATGCGAGGTTGGGGCTTCGTTTTTATTCATTTTTCGGCATATTTTCCAATTCAATTCGATCTTCTTCTATTTCCTATTCAATAAATTCACATTCTTCTATTCCTTTTCAACTTTTAACCCTCCTCCACGATTCCATTTAACAAAAGGAAGCAAAAATGCTTTTGGCCACATCCACCCCACCCCCTATTGTATGGACCCAAAGGCGGGCGATGGAATGGACACAAAAAGGGGATCAGAAAAGAGAATTGGCCGATTGAAAAGGGGGAAATGGATGGATGGACTTCCCCCAGTCAAAGTGACCATCCGTGGCCGTGGACGGAAGAAGTAAAAAAAGAAGAGGAAGAGAAGAATCAGTGAAGGAAGGCGAAGGTGAAAGAGCAACGCGAGCAAGTAGCCAACAAAAATTGCAGTGAATTTGTCCCAAAGTCCCAGCAGTCCCCCAATGTCCATTAGAGCAACCACCCCTACGGTGGATGGGGACCATCGGCGGAGGGCCTCTCGCTTATTATTGCCCTTTATGCCCCCGAAAATTCTCTGCCCCAAAAGGGATTTTGGGGAACGGAAGAATGTGATGGGCCTTGAGGGTGGACAAGGGCAGCAAAAACGGATGGAAGTGTGCGGAGGAACGCCAACCACATTCCGCCGACCGTCCACAATCCAAAATACACACAAAAATGCAACAAACGCGACCAAAAAAAGGAGGTCAGAGGTTGCCCAGCAGCAAATGAAGAAGGAAGAGGTGGTCATCATCATCCTCTTCTCTTCTCTTCCTTCTTCCTTCCTTCCTTTTGGTCCTCCACAATTTTTTGCAGAACACCCACCCACCCATTCCCATTCTATCGAGCGTCCATTTCTAGCATCCCATTTTTTCGTCAATTGAATGCGCCGGCACATTCCTTTGCCCAAACAGCAAAAAATTGACCTCCCACATAATCATCCGGCAAATTGACCCACCAAAAACTCCTTCCCCAATCGACGACGACCCATCCCGAAGCTCGGCCGCAGATTTTGGTTCGTCCCTCCAGCGAGTGTTTTTTGACCGCATCTTGACCTCCGTTTGGTGTTGACCCACAAAAAAGTGTGCTGCGCATATTTGGGCGGTGACCTTCTCGGCGCAATGCTCACTTCATCCACCTCATCCTCCTCACAGTCAGAACAAGAAGAACATCATCATCACCCCAGGGCCAACCACCATTTCCATTCTCCGACCATCCATTCCAATTCGCCCCATTATGCACAAATCATCAGTGGCACATTTACCCCTCAAGGGCCATCTTCGCTTCATCCTCTCCGCCCATCAGCGGCACAAAATAATCAGCCACCGCATTTTGAGGAATATTCCCATTTCAATTCCTCTTTTCAATACCTCAATTTGGACGAAAGTTTCAATCGCCAAAGGCAACAACAACAACAAAGGCCACGGCCATTTCCGTCGGTCATTGAAAATGGCCATCTATCGCCAATATCGCCCCACCCTTCTACTCCATTTGGATCGATGCCGCATTTTCTGCAACCAAACAACGAATCAATGGCCACAACATTTGTTCTTCCATCCTCCACTCCTTTATTGGCCAATTTTGAACGATGCTCAATTTCACATCCATCCCAAAGGGAGGGGGCAAATGGGATTGGAGGAATGAATACAAATTCATCCACGGATACAAATTTGGCCACATTTGAGAGAAGTCATACTGCGGGACCGAAGAAAACGGCTTCAACCCAGCCACGAAAATTGTCAGCCCAGATCAGAGCGAGATGTGGGCGAGGGTCGCGCATTTCCAACAAAGTGATTATTGACACCGGAGATGATGGTGCGTTTTTGTGTGTGTATTGGGACAATTCAAATAAATATTATAATCTCCTTTGTCTTTGAAAGATTTTGATTTGTGCCTTAGGGAGTGAATTCCTCCGGTTGAGTGAATTGCCCAAGGCAATGTGGCCAATCACCTTCTCTTTCCCGCATTCTTTGAATCCTCAATCATTTTCTTTATTCTTTTATTCAATTTATTTTTAATTCTCATCAAATTCTCCATTCTTAAATAAAAATTAAATACCAATTTTATTTTTCAGCGCAAATTGAGGTCATCCCTTGCAAAGTTTGTGGTGACAAATCCTCCGGTGTCCATTATGGAGTGATCACCTGCGAAGGATGCAAGGCATGCATTTTAATTGAATGAATTTATTTGGAAAATATTTCCTGGGGGCAATATTCAACCTGGGATTACTAGAATATTGACATCGAATTCTGTCAAATCCTTGTCAGAATTCACTCTAATTTAAATATATTTGGAATATTCCTTCACGAATTTGATCCATATTCCCCCAAATTAATACAAATTAATTTAATTCACTGGCATTAATTGAGCTCCAAATGTCCTTTTCCCTTTCGTTCATTTCCGAATCCTTTTTCAGGGCTTTTTCCGCCGTTCACAAAACAACCAAAATCCCAACTATCAATGTGCCCGCAACAGTAATTGCCCCGTGGACCGGGTCAGCCGAAATCGGTGCCAATATTGCCGGCTGAAGAAATGCATCGAATTGGGAATGTCCCGAGAAGCGGTCCGTTAACGGGAAATTGACTAAATTTTGGAAATAAAAGAGGGAAAGATAAACACAAGGGTTTCGGCCTAATTCTGGATTCAATCATTCGAAGACTTTTAAAATTTTCGGGAATGTCCAAACATTGTTCGCTATAAAGGAAATCTGTCATAATTTACTTATTAAATTCTCAAATGAATTAACCAAATAATTACTAATCCATGATGTAGCTTGAAGGCATATTTTCAGTTCTTTACTATCAAATGCCTTATTAATTTTATACGGTACACAAAATTATTCATTGATGAATTTTTCTCACTCACTTCCCAAAAATTAAAGGCATTAAGATAAATGTAAGAAAAGTCATTAAAATATATTAAATTCAGGTGAAATTTGGCCGAATGTCGAAGAAACAACGCGAGAAGGTTTGGGCTAAATCATTCACAATAAAATATAAATTGTTTCCTTTTAAGGTCGAAGATGAGGTTTGGCCCTCACATTCTTGAGAAAAGAATTCCACAATTCCAAATTCGTCCACTATTCATCTACCCCAACATGTTTTCAGGTTCGCCTGCACACCCAACGAAGTGGCACCGATTTTTCAACCAGTGCCCCTTTGTCCACACCCCCGGCCATTTCTGCCTCTGGCCAATATCATCAACAAACACATTTCATGTCGGCTCCTCCTTCCGTCGGGCCACCAACTCCGGGCAGTTCGGTCGGAGTGGAAATTAAAGTTGGAATATTTTTTCGTATTGCCTTAAGGCAATCTCCAATTTAGAGGAATAAATTTGGTTAATTGGCTCATAAATTTGAAGAAAATCCAATAAATAATTATGTTAATAATCATTCTTTTGACCAACTTTTTTTACAGTATCCTCGCACGCCAATGTTCACCGGTATTTATGGGCAAGTGGTTCCAGCAGTTCAATTCCACGGGAATGGTGGCGAAGGAAGGGAAGAAGACCAACAAATGCTCCATCTTCATAATTCACAACATGGCCATCATTTTATTGGTGGCGGCCATCCACTTGGCCAACAGCATAATAATAATGGCAAGTACAAAAATGGATTGATAGATTGGGGAAATGAATGAATATTGAACCAAAACAATGGTACAAAACGAGGATAGGCTTACTCCATTTTGTTATAACCAAATAAGTTGACATATTTGCTGTTTTGTTGCTTTGATAAATACTATTCCGGCTCAATGCAAGGGATATTGACTCGAAAATTAGGCGGGAACAATTAATAGACATGAGCAAGCAATAATTTACAATTAAAGTCCAAATCACCGAATTATCCTACCATGATCATTTGATATCCCTGAATTCTGAATCCTGGCTTCATTTACAGGTGGTCCCCATCAACAATTGGTGTTGGGTCAGCCGAGTTGTTCCTCGGCATCTGTCTCTTCACCACTGATTTATTCACAACAATCGCAGCAGCAAATGCCGCCACAGCCACATGCCTGCGCTCCAATTTCCTTTTCCCTAATGCCCAATTTTTGTCAACAACAGCAGCCAATTGCGCAACAAGGGGCCGTTCCCTCAAGCAGGTCGAATAATGGATTTTGAATAATTAGTTGAATATCGATTCTATGTCAAAAGTCCCTTTATATCCTAATTGATGATTTCTTTCACTTTCCCTTTTTCTACTGTAGTGGCGGCTATCCAATCCATGAATCCGAACTTGGAATGGTCCATTCCAGCAATGGGCATGTGTCATCAACGGTGGATGATGATTTGATTAAGCAAGTCAGTCGAGCATACGAAATTGCCCATCGTTTGCCGCCACCTCACTTCGAAGATTGGCAAATTGATGCGCAACAAGTGGATCGACTCAAAAATATGGTCAGTTTAATTGGCCAAATTCATTCAAAAATGATTGTCGAGTATCATGCATTATTTGAACATCATTTAATCATTCCAAAAATTTGAATATAAATTGGATTCTCTAGGCTAATTTAGTCATAAAATTAGACGTTGGAATTTGTGTACCAACTCGTGACATTGGAGAAAATTGAGAAAGATGGTTGGATTTGGAGGAAATTTGCTTGGGGTGCTTCTAGGGTTGATGAGCCGACAAAAATTGACTTGAATATTCTTTGGAGAGTATTTGAGCCTAAATTTGTACAAAATGAATCCATAGTAAATGGTCAAATTCAACAATTCCAAGAAGATGAATAAATTCCCAATGAATATTATGATTTTATAAAGCATTTTCTTTTGCTTCTTAAACCCATTTGATGGAAATTGTTTATTTGCAGAGTCGACTGAATGGTTGGCTAAAATTTGCCAAGGAGCTGACAGATGTGATCAAATCAATCATTGAATTTGCCAAGGCTTTGAATGAATTCAAGAAACTTGGCCAAGAAGACCAAATCAATGCCCTCAAGCAGACCACTTTTGAATTGTCCATCATTGCAATGGCCCAAGTAATTTTTTGATTTCCAAATTTTTGATTCATTCCCCCATTCATAGCGTTACCATCCAGACACGGACACATTACGGGTGGACAATTTGGCATTGCCATTCCATGAATTTGGATGCGCTGATCCCGTGGATGATGCTTTTGGCAAGGAGGTGGGCTTAAAAAGATTATTTGATTAAATCAAATTTTTGGAAATATGGGCACAAAACAAAAAAATCAGAGGAATTATCCGCATTTTGACTATATCCCCCTTTTGAACGGCCAGATTAAATGGATTGAATTCCCTAAACGAACTACTCAAATTTAGGGAAACTTTATTATCATTAATCCATAAAATTTCATTGATTGAATTAAACATTGTTTGTTTCTAATTAAGTTGATCAACTCGATGAAAACCCTTCATCAATTTGACCTTAAATCGCCAGAGATGGCCTTACTTTCGGCCTATGTTTTAATGGAACAAACACCCGGGGCTGAACCTTTCAAAGCCCAATTGAAGAATTGTTTGAGTGCCAAATTGCATCAATACAGCCATTCTGATGGGGACATATTGCTGGCCAAAATTATGGATTTATTGCCGGAATTGAGGTCGTTGGCAATGAGGCACAAAAATTGCTTGAACCGATTGAGGAAACAAATTCCCTTGAGCATGAAAATGGAGGTGGATGCCGATGAAGAGGATGGAGAAGGGGAACAATCCACTCAAAATGTGAGGGGTGAATTGGGGGACAATGATGAACCCCAAAAACATTTTCAGCAACCGGACATATTGAACGAATTTCCGGCATTATACAAAGAATTGTTCGCATCCAATTGTATATGATAATGGCCATCATGGAAAAAATATGAATTTAGGATGGGTTTTTTTGGCAATATAGACTACAGTATTTTAGCCTGTCAAAGTGATTTTGCCTAAGGGAATATTTTATTGGCCACTTCATTCAAAGCAAATTTCTGTCCAATTGTTAGGAAATTAGTTGAATTCAATAAAAAGGAAATTCCACCAAAAAATGAACATTTGATTTACTCCAAATGCTGTTCCATAATTTTATTTCATTCCATCATATGTCCATTTATGCATTCATTCCACATTTTAATTCATTCTTTCACAAATTCATTCAAATCCCCACGATTCTTTCATTCCCATTCAAAATATTTGCAATATTATTAATTCAATTTAATGCCCATTAATTTCAACAAATTCACTATTCAAGTACAAAAAATGATAATTAATTATTAAATAAGCCCCCCCCCCCATAATGATAATAAAAACATTCCGTAAATGAAATGTACCGATTCAATGCACAGTAATCCCCTCCACAACAAATTTGTCCCTTAGAATCTTGCCTTTACACTTACACCTAATAAGTATTACCTATTTGTAATAAAATATTCTGTCTAATTTATTATTTATTTCCAATCTTTTGTTTCATAATTCATCGAATTTTGTATCCAAATTGCCCATTCTCTCCTTTATATTTCCATTTGTGTGTTTTATCCATTCCAATTTCCAACAATGAATTAACAAAGAGGAACGTATAAATTTATGGTCTTTCAATTCAAGTTCATTTTTGTTACTAAAATTCACATGGAAAGGGTTAAAAGCCTGAGGGGGGATCATCAAAATGGTAGTAATAAAGAACCATTTTTGAATTTTTTTTTTCGAGGGATTGCGCCATTTGAATCGGCGAAGGAAGGATGAGAGCCAACAAAAAAAGATGCGCACCCGAATTTGGGTCATCTTCTCGCCGATCTATTCATCTTTTCACCTTTTGATGTGCTACAATTTTTGCGGCTGGCACGGTTGTTGGGCTGAAGGAAACCAAAAATGGATGGAATGAAAATAGGTGGATGAATGAATGAATGAATGGGCATCATCCACCGATCATTTTGGTTTTGAAGAGGCAAATTTTGCTTCTAAATTTGCTGACGATAAAGTTGAAGAAAAGAATGGAAAAATGTAATAGAAAAAATTTTATTCAACACCAAAAAAACATGAATAAAAGGGAGAAAAACAAAAAACAAAGGACTGAAATCATCTCATCATTTCCAACTTCCAATTCAAATGGCCTCTCGTTTCCATGGTCCACTCTGCAAAAATAAATGAATAATTATTTTGAACAAATTCCCCTTTTCTTAATCCTTTACCTTTTTGTCGACTCGAATCTTCTCCAATTGCAATGCGACTTGCTGTGATCGAAGTGTCATTCTCTTCGTGTTCTCCATTACTTGTTCGTGAATGCTCACCGGTTTGGCTGAATATGCAAATTTAATAAATTTAATTCAAATTTTAAATGATTAATTATAATTATTTAAAAATTCTAATGTGAAAAGATTTTTAGTCCAAAAATTTTTTGTTTTATTTTAAAAATCAATTTTAAATATTTTGATTGGCTTATCTGAAGTTGAAATAATTTGGAATAATTCTAATTTATCATATTTTTCCAATAATATTTGAAGTTACCGCTCATGACCACTTGTCCAGATTGCGAATCAATTTTGGCGCCCTCAATTTTGTAATTTCTAATCAACTAAAAAATTGAAATTGTTTAATATAAATTTGTACATAAAAATGAGACGAACATTGACAATCCATTTTTCGGCATCCACTTTATCCATGCCCAATCGTTTGGCCAACATTTCCAGACTGATGCATTGGTGGATGCGACAAAACATTTCGAAAATGAGTAGGCGGGCACTCTCACGGAAATCGTCCAAACATTGGGCCAAAAAGAAATCATTGCTCAATACCTAAAATAATATTATTTTATTTTATTATTATTTTTTATTATTGATTTGTTGAATTCGAAAATAAAATTAATTTATTGAGCTATTTATCAATCTTTACTTATTAGAATAATCATTTTAGGCAATTGTAAAGAATGAATTAATTGGAAAAGAGTGAATATTAAAATTAGTTGTCCACTCACCGATTCACATTCCCGCAATTGGGTTTGTGCCGCGTCGAAGTCAAAATCGATGTACAAACAGGAGAGAAATTCGGTGACCGGATCCTGATAATTGTGTCGTTCCTTTTAAATAATAAATTGATTAATTCATTCAATTTATTACCCTAAAATGAACAAACCACTTCAATGACGCGGATCAAATCCTTCAAACTGCTTTTCTGCTTATTCTTGCTGGTAATCACCGCCACGGCCAAATAACGCAACAAATGTGGGCAGATGATCTAAAATTGCAATAAATTTATAGTAAAATAATTCAGTTAAAAAGTGCCATTCCAATATGTCCAAAATTTTCTAGAAATCTAACTCATTTTAATTCCTATGGATTTGTCATAATTATTCGAGCATTTCCAATTAATAATTTGTTTATTTCGATGGATTGATTTTAGTAGTTATTTATTGTTCAGATTCCATAAAAAAATAATAGGTAAACCTGAATTGCATTCAAATATGGTTGCTGATTGAGGAACAAATCGATGACCTCATCCCGTCCCTTGGGAAAATTGAAATAAACATAAAGGGCCCAATGCAAAAGCCAGGCTCGATGCTGCAATAATTCAATGTCCGATTCGAACGGGTCCGAATCGATGTAGGCACGAAGTCTGTTTAGGTCGTCACGAGCATGGTCCTATAACGAATTTATTTAATTGGTGTTTTTGAATTCTTGGATTAAATATTTTTTGGAACCTAAGAAATAAGAGCTGACTTATGGTTTTTGAATGGTTAAAATTTCAATTCATTTTTGAGATTTTTTATGCCCATCCAAATAACTTACCAAACTTTGCAATAAAATTTCCGATGCCAATTTTCCGTAAAGTGCATTTAAATAATTTGGATCATGTTGAGGAATGAGAATTCGATAAAATTCCAAATAGGTGGATGCCGCCAAATAATTGCCACATTCATAAAGGAATTTTGCATATTTGTAGAGGCTGCCAAGCATTTCCTTTTTAAACTGTGAAATTTTCGAATTATCAATCAAATCAATTTTAGTTTTATAAACCCCATAATTCTTTTCGATATATTCCAGCATTTTGTTGTTCCCTTCACGGTCTCGGGTCATTGTTTCCATCATCTTAAGTTGAAAATTTAAATATATCCGATAAATTTTTCAACCTCTTTAACATCATCTCGATCCAGAACAGCCAAAACTGGAGTAGAATCGGCCTTTAAGCGTTCCTTCTCTTCCATGATTTGTTCTTTCTTGGCCTGAAATTCGATGACCAATTTTTCATCTTCACTATAATCATTAATAAGATTGTCGACCTTTAAATAAATTGGTAAAAACGTAAAAGCATGGATAGATTGATAATAAAAACTAACCATATTGGTTTTTCGGTAGACAGATAAATGCGCTTTCTTAAATGATTCTTCATCATAAATCTGAAAAATATGGATTGAAAACTTTATAAAAAAAGAAGGACAACCTTTTTTGGCTCAATAAATTCAAGTAACGGAATCACGAGGTGCAAATCTTAAAATTAATTAATTGATAGAATGTAAATTGATTGTAATTTGCTTACCAAAAAATGGAGTCAATTTATTGGTAAGGTCATACTCTGTCATTTCCGATTTCCAGACAATAAATTTGATAGGTTTTTATTTTTTGATAAATTTCTAAAAAATTTATTTTACAAATTAGTTATTAAATTAGTTTAGTACATCATTAACTCAATGATTATGAATAAACCAAAACTATCTATGAATCTTGAAAATGAAAACGAATTTGTCCAGACAGAATAATAAATTAACTGCTGCTGCGATGCTTGCTTCCATATGAGATATGAGCTGAGCGCTGAATTGAGATGAGGATGAGGAGGGAAGGGATAAGGAAAATTTACAATTGCAAAAAAACCAAAAATGAAAATTGACCCGATTTTACAATCCAATTTAATCTACTCTACACTTAAACTAGACACTGTTGAACCTATTTTTCTTGTTAAATGAAATTGGATTCGGTGGGAATTTGTAAAAACCAAAGGTTTTTGAATAATGAGTAGGTTTTGACCTAAGAAATATACAAATAGTACACAAGTTTTATTTTTAAAATTCTTTATTCAATTGTGATACAATATGAGCAATACAACAATCATACAACAATATTTACATATAATTATGATGAGTGGATACATGCAATGGGAGGGGGGTAACAACAATTATGGGAACAATATGAATGGATGGGAATGGGGGAGAAGAGAGGAGATGTCCGCAAGATCGTTGCCAAGTTGTCTTCTATTCATCGAACTTCTGCCCGGGTTTGGCCTTGCGACATAGCACCAGGAATTGCTGCACAGTTGGGCCGACGAACTGCTCCTCCTTGCCATTGATCACGGCCGATGCCTTCTCGTTGCGGATGTCCACTTTGCCCAGCGCTTGTGTCCCGTTCGGCAGCGTCAGCAGGCATGGCGAGATGTTTCCTGGAATTTTGGGAAATTAATTTTGATTAAAAGTTAATGTTAAAAAATAAGTCACCCACCTTTGACACTATCCACGTGGACTGGGAAGAATTGCTTCTGGTTCTTGTCGAAGATGGCGGCCTCCTTGAACGAACACCAATGGTAGTCGAATCCGCGAACATGGTCCGGCAGCTCGCACAGCACTTGAATTGATCCAATCTGGTCGGTGAATGCCTTGCCTCCCCAGCCGAACGCAGCAGCGACCTTAAAATTGAGGGGAAACATTAAAATTGAGCTAAAGATTAAAAAATTGTAAATTTTACCTTGCCATTGTTGTTCCAGATGCGGCCCATCACTGGTTCTCCATGCACGTACCACAGGGCGACGAATTGATCAGCAGGATCGCCGGGTGCAGCCTTGAGTGTCCTGTCGCCAGCCTTGATTGGTTTGAATTGCGGCCAGGGATCGCCCATTTTCATGTCGACCCATTCATTTAGCATGATTCGCACTGGTGCCGGTTCCTTCGGGCATTTGTCGCAGACGCATCCGGGTGGTCCTCCTTTGGTGTTCCTTTAAAAAATGGGGGAAAATTAGTTAAAATCAATTTGATAAAAATTTTTGACTCACCGAACGATGATCAGCATCTCAGCCAATGGTGTTCCAGTGATTTTCTCCGCTTTTCCGGCCTGCGAGAAGAATGCTTCCTCCGTCTTCATGTCCAAGTAGCCGAGCAATGGTCCGCCAGCACGATCCGCCCACAAGATTGGCATGGAGTTCCCGCAGCGAACCAGTTGACGAGTGTCTGCCTTCTGGAATCGGTCCTTGTACTTGATCCATTCGTACCAGTAGCCAAGCGTGTTGTGGTCTCCTTTGTATTGCAAAACCTGGAAATATGGGAGGTTTAGATCTGGTAAAATAAAAAATAAAAAAGCAGTTTACCTGGATCTGGCCGCCGAGATCCTGCTTGCCGGTGAGCTCAGCCGAATTGTAGGGGAAAGATGCCTGCACAACGCCTCCGTCGTTCCATCCATATCCGTGAAGCGGCTTGCCGTTCTTGTACCACAGGGAAACGTACATGTTCTGTGAAAAAAAGGGACGAATTAATATTTGTTTAATAAAGGAAGAAAAAAAACGACCAACCTGCTGTCCGGTGACTTTGACTGGGTTGTCTGGGAAGGGATCGCCGATTTGCTGGAACGCCCATGTGTCTTCCTTTGGTGCTGGATTCGCCATTGTCGTCTTCGTTGTTGGTCGATTTGCTTGCCTCTGTTGCTGAGTAGTCTGCTGCGTGTGTTGAGTTGATGTGGTGCACGGTGTCGTTGAGTTGCGTTGCTGAAGTTGGGTGAAATGCTCGCTTTTATAGTTCTAAATTGGCCAAAGAAAAAAACTATTCTTAATTATTGATTGATACTACGATATACATTATTGATTATTTTACTGTACTTGCAACAGTACACCTACTATTTTGAGATGCCCCGTGAAAAATTCATATAAAAGCAGGCAAATTTTTCTGCTAAACCACGACAACGAACCAGCAGCACACCAACCCATAATAACAACGACGACAAATCAACTCAACCCAATGTCAACAACGTCACAAAGGAACGAGTATGAAACAGGACACAGACTAACAGGGTCAGTTTACTTTTAATTGTTTTCAATCAATCTAATTTCACCAAATTTTCAGGGACACTGGCCGTACGTTCATCATCATCAACAAGATTGCTGGGGGCGGATATGGAGCAGTGTACAGGGTCGAAGCAGCCGACAACGGACGACATTATGCACTCAAGAACGAAGAGCGGGAGCCCAATCGAGATCACTACAAGCTCTTCATGGAAACGCAGGTAAATGATTGGGTTTGGGAGAGATTAAAGAAAATACAAATGTTTTTTTTGCAGGTTCTAAGAAAGGCAGCCAATGACGTTGTATGGCAAAGATATTTCCCGGCTTTCTACGACCAATGCACTGGGCGGCGCAGCATGTTCATCGTCATGTCTCTTCTGGGCGAGTCACTGGCCGACATCAAAAGGAGTCAACCAAACAGGGTGTTCAGGTGACTTTAAATTATTAAAAGTTCTGTGGATATAATTTCTTTTCTTTTTCAGCAAAAATACCGGCCTCTACTGTGCAATAGAAGCGTTGGGAGCGATCAAAAGTCTGCACGAAATGGGCTACATCCACAGGGTATGTTTATTTTATTTCATCTTTAAAATCTAATTTTGAAAATTCACAGGACATCAAACCGGCGAACTTTGTCATTGGCCTACCGCGGACGCAGAATTGGCACAGGATCTACATGGTTGGTTTATTTATTTACGACTTTTTTAATCAAAATTAATTTTCTTTCAATTTTCCAGGTCGATTTTGGCATTGCACGACGTTTCTTGGACAACAATGGGGCCATCCTGACACCGAGGCAGAAAACCAAGTTCAAAGGCACGGTCCGCTTTGCGCCAATCGCCACGCACAACCAAGAGGAGCTAGGCCGGAAGGACGACTGCGAAAGCTGGCTGTACATGATCGCGGACATGATCAAGGCGGAGCGGCTCCCCTGGCACGACTTGGACGACAGGAAAGAAGTGGAGAAGATGAAGAAAAGAGCGATGGAGGATCCGACCCAGCTTTTCAATGAAAAGGTTGGTTAAATTTTTGCATTTAATTTATTTTTCAATTTTAATTTTTTCAGGAAGTGGAGCTCCAGCGGATCTGCGAATATCTTCAAAAACAACACTACGTGGACAATTTGGACTACGACTGGATGCGCAATATGGTCAAAAGAGTGGCGAAGAGATGCAACTGCACACTGGAACAACCCTACGATTGGAGCAGCAGGACAAACAGGAGCGGAGCCAGCGCCAAATCCCAGAAATGAAGATGTGATGCCAACGAATCGTGATATTCCCCCTCTCCCATTCACATTGTATTATTTTGTCCTGAATACCATCCATCCATTGTGCTTGTTGTTTTCCCCCATATTCACCTTGTCGTTATTGTAATATTTTTCCATAGTCATATTGTATTGTATTGTATTGTATATGTATTTTCCTAATGTTTTTTTCCAATTCATTTGAATAAATATTATTTCATCATGTAATTATTTTGTAATCATTAATCAATTGAATTTTTTAAGAATACCTCGTCTCCTAAAGTATGGAGTCTAAAGAAAAACTAGCTACTAGCTAGCTAATTTATGATTAAGGCCCGGATAGTTATGCAAATGCATATTTTTTTCCTGGCATTGTAACGTGTTTATATGAATAAAAAAATAGTTTTTAACTTTGTCTGGTGCCGAAAACGTGTATTTTAAGTGCATATTTTTGCATATTTTCGACTTTTTATGCATATTTGCATATTTTGCATTTTTTCCGCATATTATGCATATTTTGTCATTTTTAGGGAAATTTTCAATCAAAAATGCAATAAAAATGAAAATTTTAGAATTGAGATTTAATAAATTGCATTAAATTTGTCAAAAAAATCTTGAAAAGATAAAAAAAATTTGCATTTTTGGTTTTCAATTGATAAAAATAGCCAATCTTGGCAGCTGAAAATTTTTGGCTGAATAGCGGAGAGAGTAGTCTTTCGAATGCAAACTTACGTGGGGTCTAGAGTTCGAATCCTGTCACATATAAATATTTTTTTGGACGAAAAAACCTATTTAAAGCTATTTTAAGCATTTTCTCTGAAAATGTAATAAAATTGGTTTTGAAAAATTCAAAAAAATTGCTATAAAGGCAGAAAAATTAAATTTTATTTGCATATTTTTGTGCATATTTTTCATTTTTTGTGCATATTTTATGCGCATATTTTGCTGTTTTTAAATGCATAACTATCCGGGCCTTATTTATGATATGGTCGTATAGATATTTTATTTTCATGAATGAAATAAAATGTAAAAATAAAAATCTCGATACAAAAATTCTTCCGCCTCCATTGTAGCTCCGTGTGCCCTCTTTCCTGCCTTCCTTCTCCCATCCGCCATCCCTCATCAAAGAAATTTTTCGGATGCATGTTCACTGTTTTTGACTTGAATAAACAGAATTGATATTGAACCCTGAGACGGGCGTGAAATGCTAATTATTAGCATTTTTCTTTTATCTAATTTTTAGTTTTTTAATTTGAATTTTAAAACACTCAACTAAAATTTAACCTATCTTCAGATTTGATAAGATTCAATTTAAGATTAGAAAAACGATAGATGAGTCAAAAAAATTTTATACCCGAAGGGGGTTCTTCAAATTCGATTGTACAACAGAATCAAGAGGAAATAGGAACTGGACGCCTTCCAACAAATATTCAAATTGCAGCAACAGCAGGACATCACACAACATTTGTGCCGCCGCATTCTTCAATCAGAACTGGTTATACAATTCATCAGCAGCAGCAATTGATTGGGAATCGAACACAGCAAACGATCAATCCAACTCTTATTGCTGCACAACAGCCGATTGTTACCAATCAACAGGCACGGCCTATGATTCAACAACAGCAGCCACAAATTCAGCCAAATACAGCTGTAAAGAACAAGGTTGCATATTTGGATAACAAAATAAATTAAATTTTTTAAATTTAGCGTCTGCAAGTTGACGATGCATTGTGAGAACTTTTCAATTAATAAATTAATATTAAATTTCCTAAATTAAGGTCATATCTTGAACGAGTTCGTCAAGAATTTGCCAGAACTCCGGAACGTTACAATGAATTTTTGGAAGTGATGAAGAAATTCAAAAATCATACGTAAGACTTGATTCTATTCCAAATATGGCAAAATTTAAATTTAGGATTGATACACAAAATGTGATTTATCAAGTCAGTTCGATTTTTCGATCACATCCTGACCTGATTATTGGTTTGTTTATTTTAAAAGATTAATACAAAATCATTAATTTAAGGCTTCAATACATTTTTGCCACCCGGTTTCCAAGTCAATGTTGTAGGAAATTCTGTTCATATTGATCAACCAAATGGAGAGAAAATCCAAATAGACAATGGTTTATTCAAAATTTTTATATTGTAATTTTACTTTTTTTTTTTTAATAGAAATTGATCAACCAGCAGTAGTAATCGAAAGTCCAGCTCCATCAATGCAGTCATTTGGAACAGTTCAAATCCCGCAAATTGCTCCATCCGAAATGATGTTATTTTAATAAAGTCATTCAAAAATTAAATATCCAATTCAGAAATCGAATCCAATTGCAAGCAAATATTGTGAATATGACCCAAGAAAATGAGGTTATTGATCAAACTCATCAGCAAGATCCACAGGAAATGACTTCAATCCCAATGACATCATCGCCAATAAAACAACGGACAGTTCAAATGAGCAGTCCAACCGTTGCGAATGTCAGTTTTATTTGATTTAATATGATTTTTGGATGAAAATAAATCAAATTATAGATTCCAAAAGAGACCATGCAACCAATTTCGATCCAACCAGCTGCCATTTCAACACAATTGCATCAACCACCATTACAGCAGATGGCCTCGATTGAGCTGATTGAACCAAACAATGCGGCAACCCAGCAACAAGAACCAATTTTGATTGGTTCACCCCATCATAATGTTCAATCTCCACAACAGCAACCAATACCAATCCATTTTGAGCAGGCCTTGCGTTATCTGAACAAAATTAAGGTAGAAAATTTTTTTTGGCATCATCTTATTGATCTGGTTTCAGGAAAGATTTTCAAATAAGCCAGAAATTTATCAGCAATTTATGGCTATTCTCGTCAATTACCAACGTTCAGATGGAAGCCAAGTTTGTTTCTTTATTACAATAGTTTTTATATTTATTTTTTAGAAGTTGACTGAATCTGGTGTCTATCAAGAGGTTGCCAAATTATTCCAAAATGAGAAGGATTTAATGCGTGATTTTCGTGATTTTTTGCCCGATGCCAGTTTGGAAGTTTCGGATTCACAAGCGGACAAATTAAAGCAATTGGAAATTTGTGGTCGAGAGAAGAGCAGCAGCAGTGCTGAACAATCTTTGGATGAACAAATTGGTGTCGGGAGAATGGCGACGGCGTCGACATCAGCAACGAGCTCATCTGGTGCAAAGAAACGTCCATTACTCCAAACTACAGCCGGTCCATCCAATGCAATTGCGACAAAGAAAGCAAAAGGGCAGACCAACAAAATAACTTATGAAACTTCGATAAGCGAAATTTTGGAGGAGATTCCATTAAAAGATTTCATTTTCTTTGAGAAGGTTTTATTTACCAATTTCAATTATATTTCAAATTCCATTTTTTAGATTAAAAATGCACTTCAAAGCGAAGCAGTTTTCATGAATTTCATGCGCTCCCTCTCACTCTATACCAAGTCGGTTTTATCCAAGGCTGAATTATTCGATTTTGTGCAACCATTTCTTGCGTAAGTCATCATTTTTATCATTTTTAATTCAATTCATTAATTCAGTGGTCATCCTGCTTTGCTCAAAGAATTCAAGGACATTCTTGGAGGGAAAAAAGAAATTGAGCGCCATCCGAATAAGCAGATTCCCATTGAAGAGCGACTACCCTCGGACAAAGCCAATAACATTGGTCGGTTTTTTTTAATTAAAATTAATTTTAAAATTCTACACAGATTTTACCCACTCCAAAAAGCTGGGCCACTCATATCGACGATTGCCAGATAATTATGAACAACAAATATGTTCGGGCCGTACAAATTTGGACAAGGAAGTTTTGAATGACAAGATAAGAATTTATAAAATTATTTTAGTAATTTGTTTATATTTTTAATGGGTTTGCTATCCACAATGGGCAAGTGAGAATACTTCTTCTTCTGCGAAGAAGTCAAGTTTTGAGGAAATTATGTGCCGCACTGAGGATGAGAGATTTGAGGTTGGAAAGAATGTTTTTTTAATTAAAAATAAAATTTTGAGGTTGATATTCTAATTGAGACTTATGAGGCCGCATATTATGCCCTGGGATGTGCAGAGAGCAAAATTGAAGGGATGAATGAGGAGGAGGCACGAAAATGGATGTCGGAGAATGAAAACAAATTGGGATGCTCATATACGGTCATTTCAAGGGCAATCAGGAAACTCTACGGGTTTATTTGTTAATTTATTATTAGAAGAGTGAATTGATTAATTTCAGCGAAGTTACAAACAAAATTCTTGGTGCATTGAGAGAAAATACATTGGTGACAGTCCCGGGAGTGCGCGAACGGTAAAATTACACCAATTTCCATCATAAAAATATGTAATATTTTATTTTTCAGAATTCATGAAAAAGTAATTGAATTAAAAGCCGTTCGAGACGATGATTATAAAATGATTTGGCGTGAACAAGTTGAGAAGAATTACCTGAAAAGCTTGTACGAATATTTTAAATTCATTTACCAAATATAAATTTGCATTTTTATCAGAGATATTCAATCGCTGACATTCAAAGCGAATGATGGGAAACATATTCGAACACGCAATATTATTAGCCAATTGGAGGCAATTTATGATGAAGTAAGTTGGAGATAATTTAACAAAAATGATTTTTCATTTAACAGAGACGTGAACAGGAGGAAAAAGGAGAGGAAGTAGAATATGGACCACATTTGTTGATTGAATACCATGACGACAAGCAAATATTCCAGGATGCGAATGAATTAATTCGTCATTATGCAAAAAGGCATTTGAACTCGCGCGAAAGACAAGGTTAATCAAATAAAATTAAATGATTGAATAATTATCAACTTAAGGCATTGAGAAAATCCTCTCCTCTTTGATTCCTCGACTTTACCAACTAACTGGCAATTTTATGGATCACAGTGAAAATTTAGAAACGACCGAGTCTGATGAGATAATGGGTACTGTATATTTAAAATTGACATATTTTTAATTTTAATTAATTTTTTCAGATAAAGGTGATCAATGCGTGCCAATGGAAATCGATGAATCAATTGGTCAGAAAAAATTGGCGCATTCGAAGAATGATATTCGTGAAAATGAGGTAAGTCAAATAAAAAACAATTTAAGTGTAAATTCACATTCATAGGTTGGAGTCAGCGAAAAGCAGTCCACATCGGCGGTCGATCAATCTGCAAATTCGCCAATGGTAGTGCATCCACCGCTAAATTATACATTATTTTTTGGCACAAATCCGTGGTTGCTTTTCATTCGGTAATATAATTAATATTCGGATAAATTTGTAATGAATAAATTAATTTATAGATTGCATGCCATTCTCTGTGAACGCCTGTCCATAATCCGAAAACATACAAAAGAATTGGTCAAAGAATATGAAATTGAAATGAATTACCAGCGAGAACAGGAAGAGGCATATCGAAACCATTCGGACAGGGAAGAAGCCAAAAGATTGTATCCAGTTGTGCGTGACATCGAAAATGGACTTCGATCGATTAAATCTCAAAATGGCAAAAATTCGACGCCGAATCCGGAAAATTATTACCAAATTATGCTCCAAGAAATGAAAAATTGGCTGTATGTTTTTTTTTAATTTTAATTATATTTATTGATTTTTTTTAGGGATGGGTCACTTGATTCCAGCAATTTCGAGGACAGTTTACGGTTAACAAATTAATTATTTGCGCTAATTTTTGAAATTATTTGTTTTCAGTAATATGTTCGGGACAAAGGCATATATTTGCTTCACAATGGATAAATTGATCAATGCAATTGTTGGACATCTTAAGGCATTCATTTCGGTGAACTCAATGGGAGTATTTATATAATATTTTTCATTATTTTTTAGGATAATAGCAGCTTAAAATGCATCGAATTGTTTGATGATTACTACAAAAAGAGGACAAATGGATGTGAACAAGGGGAATTGGCCCAACAATTGGATGCGAAATATGAAGCCGAAGCAGAGAAGGTTAAAAGTAATAATAAAACATGTTTAAAATATAAAATTTTAGTTGCTGATCAACGAAAAATGCTACAAAATCTTTTATTTGAACCATACAAGTCCAATTGTGGCTGTTGAATTGATCGATACAAACCAACCGGAATCGGAATCTGACGAAGAAGAAATTGAAAAGATGGAAAGTCCAAATGTGATCAAATTGACTGAATGGGAAGAATTCTTGGGCAGAAATGGAACGGATTTGGTAAGTGTGATATTTTTGGTCAATATAATCTATTTTATTTGATAGACTAATTTGGCAACAAAAGAAGGAGCAAATTTGCGCAAAGCTCCCATCTTGAAAAGAAATGTCAAAATGAGGAAGGCGCTTTATCGTCAATTTTCGAGCGAAAATTCAAATGCGGAGGAACAAAATTCGCCACCAATTGGAAAAAAGAAGTTGCCCGAATTCTTTGTCAGCAGCGGCTTTTGCACAATGCTGAATATTCGAAATATTTTGCGTGAACGTGACACCATTGAAATCGAGGTAAGAAATTTAACTTTTAAATTCAATTGGAAACAAAAAATTTAGCCTTCTGATTTATTCATCCGAAAAGGAGCTCCTGGGATTTCGCGAAAGGTATATATTTTCACAAATTTCTGCTAACAATTTAAAATTGAAGAAACACAAAAAACTTTCGACAAAACGGCGAAAGAAGTGGATCAAATGGATGGAGAAGCATGAGAAGGATGTTAGCGCAACATGGTTTTCGTCGAATTGTCAAACGGAATTATGCAACAATCCTCGTTTCAAATATCTCAAATTTACGAAATATACAAGCAAAAAGTGAGAGGAAATGAAGAGATGTCCTCCAAATTTGGGAATTTGATGATTAAATTAATTTTTTGATGAGAATACCAAAAAATGATATTGATTTTACTTCATTGAATTAAATATCCAAAACAACATTTTTGTTTGTTACTTAAATTTGTGAGGAATAAAATTATTTAATAGTTTGATCATACTTTACTTTTAATAATTCATTACAATTTGAAAATATTTAAATGCACATTGCCAATTTACTTTCTCACTTCACTTCCTGCTCTTCATTAAATGAAGAACCAACAAATTTACTTTAGTTAGACATTGGTTACTTTGTTTTTCAGGAAAAGTAACAAATAATTCATTCGAATTTGGGACCATAATTGGATTAAACAATATTATTCTTTCTTCGATCGGCTGACCCAAACAGAGACTGCATAAAAATGGCTGGAACAGGTTTTTTATACGCATTTTAAATTATGATAAAATAAAATCTATCATTTTTAGTTGAAGTTCCTCGCAATTTTCGACTATTAGAAGAGCTTGAAGATGGACAAAAAGGCAAAGGAGATGGGAATATTTCATGGGGATTGGAGGTTAATTTCATAAAGTTAAATCTCAAGACACAAAAATTGTTCAGGACGATGATGATATGTCATTGAGTCGATGGACTGGGATGGTGATTGGGCCAAGCAGAACACCTTACGAAGGAAGAATCTACAATTTACGGATTGAATGCGGTCCAAATTATCCAAAAGAACCGCCCATTGTTCGATTCACAACGAAGATAAATATGAACGGCGTCAATCAGCAGAATGGATTGGTAAGAAAATTTAATGCCCAGTCCCTAATGGAATTACAACATAAATAGAGGAAGATGGAGAAGAAATACTTTTAGAATTGGGGAATAAAACATCTTCATTTCACTATTTTATTTCATTAATGCACCAATAAAATTTATTCATTTTAGTTGGATAAGCGCAATGTCCCATCTCTTCGCCAATGGAACCATTCCTATTCGATAAAAACTGTGTTGGAGGACATTCGAAGGTTTTCTTTTCTCAATCTATTCATTAAAATTAATTGAAAATTTTTTAGGCATTTGATGACAGCGAAAGAAAATCAAAAGCTTTCCCAGCCGGCCGAGGTATTCAAAATTTCCATTAATTGATCAGTGTGATTAATTTCCAGGGATCAGTATATTGATGATGATGAGCGACCAATAATGTGCAACGATGTTGGAAGATGAAAAACAAAACAAAATTGTATTCAATGTTTTTTTTATGTATTGGGTGGGATGTCCGCGGGTTTTTCTATTTCTTCCACGCGTCTATGGACCCATCCACCTCCGACACCACTCTTCTTTAATTTTGTAATTCCACAAATAAATAAATCCTCAATCCTCCCTTCCCAATCCATTCATCCATCCCACCTCTCCTCATCGTCATCATGCATCGTCAACTCAAGCCTAGCCAGCAGGACACATTTATTTAATTGTTTTATTTTGATTTTGAGGATAATAAAATTTTTAAATCTCATTTTGAATTCTTTTCCATATTCTATCGTCATTCGAAACGATTAAAATATTGCTGATTTTTTAAGTCAGAAAAACCTTTAAAATTAAGGCAGCAATTTAATACGTGGGGCTTAATTGCCTGTCTAAAGAGGCTGAATTTTGAGTCTAATTTTTCTCCTGTCTAAAGGGGCTGAATTTTGAGTCTAATTTTTCTCCTGTCTAAAGGGGCTGAATTTTGAGTCTAATTTGGAGGATTTTGAATTAAACTATATAAAAAGGCTTTTCAACATTCTGGGATGTGCGGAAATCAAAAAGGAGGTGCGCAGGATTAAGCCGGATATAGGGGATGATTAAGCCGGATATAGAGGGATGATTAAGGTGGATATAGAGGGATGATTAAGGTGGATATAGAGGGATGATTAAGCCGGATATAGGGGATGATTAAGCCGGATATAGAGGGATGATTAAGGTGGATATAGAGGGATGATTAAGGTGGATATAGAGGGATTAAGTCCCGAAATTGATGGGAAATGGCCTGGAGGGCCAGTGGAATGTCGGGGATGTGTAACAAAGGCCCGGAATGTGCGAGGGATATATCCGGATATAGGGGGATTAAGGTGGATATAGGGGGATTAAGCTCCGAAATTGATGGGAAATGGCCTGGAGGGCTAGTGGAAGGTCGGGAGATGGGCTAAAGGCCCTGAGAGTGGGTGGGATATAGCCGGATATAAGGGGATATACGTTGATTAAGGGGGATTAAGCCCCGAAATGAATGGGCGGGAGTCTTGGTTTGGTTGTTTGCTTCCTCGGCTTCGCGAGAATCCTATGCTCCGAACACCTAACCCTAATCCCTAGCCCTTAACTAAGCTTAATCCGGCTTAATCTCCCTATATCTGGCTATATCCCGCGTGCTCCGAACCCCTAAGCCCCTAGATCCCATGCCGCCCCTAACCATAACCCTAATCCCTAGCCCCTAACTAAGCTTAATCCCTCTTAATCCACGTATATCCCCTTATATCTGGCTTAATCCCGCGCAGTCTCCGGGCCTCTGCTACACTTCCCCCACGTTCCCATGGCCTTCCGGGCCATTCCGCATCCATTTTTCGGAGCTTAATCCCCCTTCAATCCTCTTTAATCCACTATATCCACCTTAATCCCCCTATATCCGGATATATCCCTCGCACATTCCGGACCTTTGTTACACATCCCCGACATTCCACTGGCCCTCCAGGCAATTTCCCATCAATTTCGGGACTTAATCCCTCTATATCCACCTTAATCATCCCTCTATATCCGGCTTAATCATCCCCTATATCCGGCTTAATCCTGCGCACCTCCTTTTTGATTTCCGCACATCCCAGAATGTTGAAAAGCCTTTTTATATAGTTTAATTCAAAATCCTCCAAATTAGACTCAAAATTCAGCCCCTTTAGACAGGAGAAAAATTAGACTCAAAATTCAGCCCCTTTAGACAGGCAATTAAGCTTTTCCGCAATTTAATTAAAGGCAGCTTATTCTTGGTGGAAGAAACAATGGTTTGTTTATTCAATAAATTAATTTAATTTTAAAAAATTTAATTTTTTAGTACCAAGAATTGTTTTTCGAAATTCAACGCAAAAAAAGCCATCTATTGGTGCAGGCACGTGAAAATTGGACAGCAAAGGATGTGAAAAAATTGATTGAGGGAATATTAAAGGTTAAATATTTATTTAATCCCAATTAATTAAATGAATGAAAAATTTCAGATCCCAGTAGAAAAGCAATCACTGCGCAGATCAGTCAACGAACAATGGGTCCAAATTGACGACAAACAAACTTTGCAAGAACAAGGTTTTTCACCCAAAAATGCTCGGGCTGATGAACCGGCGGTGTTGGCCCTCGTCATTCCAGGTTTAATTCCCCAATCAAATTGATTAATTATTTAATTTTCAGAAGACAATGACAAACCGGATATTTGCTCATTGTCTGTTGCGCCTCCGGTGCCGGAAGCAATGCAAAGGCAACGAGAAGTGGATATGGAGGGAGAATAATCAATCGATTTTATTTCTCTATTTTATTAACATAATTGAAAAATAAAATGAATTTGCATTTTATACAAATAAATTAATGAAAATAATTGTTAAATTAATTGGGGAGGGTGGGAGAGGTATTTCACTTTTGTTCATCTTTCAATGTATTTTGACACTTCCCCAATCGCCTCCTCTGCCATTTTGCATGCATTCCTACAAAATTAATTAATTTTAAAAGTGCATTTACTAAAAAATTTACCTCAATTCTTCACGTTCCTTTCCCGATAAGCTAGGCCGAAAAGTCAAATTCCTTGGTTTGTTCCCTTTGTCAATTCTTCGTTCCTCCTGCATGAATGATTTCAACCGCCGGGAAATATTTCCATTAATGAACATTTTTCGGCGACCATATTCCAGTTCTGGGGCCATCAAAAAGCTGCGATTTGCTTCCGCTGCTGGCGGTGATGTGTCATGATGAACTGAAAAATGTGTTTTTATTGAGTAAATTCGGGTGAAATATTAAAATTTACCTGGCAATAAAATAACCCGACTGTCCTTTACGGCCAAATCCAAGCATTGAATTGATTTTGAAAAACATTTTTGTGATTTGCCTGATGAATTCTTCGCCCGTAATTGTCTTTTCAACAACATCTGTGATGGTTAAATATTTCCAATTCTTGAAATTTAATTGACTTACCCTCTCCAATGGTTGGCAAATAAATTTTTCGAAATCTTCGATTTTTTGGCAAAATAAATGAGCATCCATACATTGGTCAATCTCATCGAAAAGTGAAATGTATTCAAGGAATTGTGCGAGCATTTCGAGAAGGCCGGTGGCAAAGAAATGAGCATTTTCGATGAAATATGGACTAAAAATTCAATTTTACTTTTATCAATTCAAAAGAATTTACCTTGAAATATAAGTTGTGAATAATTTGAACAATTTTAGTAAGCCACGCACAATCAGTCCAAATTGAGCAGTTCGAAAATGGCTGCAACCAGTAAATCGATCCATTTGAATTCGAACCTGTGAATAAATAATATTAAACGAAGGAATTGAATTCACTGACTGAATATAATTGAGCCGCATCTTTGTTAAAAGTGCGAACAACGGGACTTGTCCATGAAATTGCCATTTGAGCTGAAAAAAGTATAATTAAAAAAATTAGATTCTAAATATTTAAACCTCCTCGGATGAATGTTTCGATAGCAAGTGCCTTAATAAAAAATTAATCATTAAAAATTAAATATTATTTAAATGTTTGTACCAATCCTTGAGTGAGTTGCCGAAATGTTTTAATGAGAAGAGGATTTGTTGATGGAGGAGTCGAAATTCTTTGGGGGATTGATTCACCAACATTTGATGGGCCAAAATGAATTGAGGAGTGAGAAAGCCCTTCACTTTGTGTGCGGTTTGAATTTGCCACTTCATCCTCAATGCTTTGTCCACCTTCCTGCTGCTCCAACAATGCCATATTCGCCCATAATTCCTATAAAATATAAAGATGAATATTTAATCTCCATTAAAAACCTTGAACTTTTGTGTTTTCATCAATTCCAACATTGTGGTCTGAGTCAATGCATCCAGTTGATTGTTTTTATCAAAATGATCAGCAGACGATGAAGTTGATGAGGTTGAGGGCTCTTTTTGGTGAAATTGATGCTCAATAATCTCATCAAACATTCGAATAATTAAATAATTTGAATGAGCAGACCTCCGCCCTGCGAAATCAAAACTTAAAATGAATTGGACAAAATAAAAATCTTATATATTTTATGGATGAAAAAAATTAATATATTCATCAATCATTATTAATTGAAGGAAGCAAAGAATTAATTCAGAAGTTTTTTTTTTTTTTTATATTTTTATTCGTGATAACTGATAATTTAATAGTGAAGGGAAATGAAGAATATTTAATTTCAAATAATATTTCATTTATTGGTTATGGAATGTGGCACAATTTTGCATGTAAATTTCATCTTATTTGAGCGCTATCGTTTCAATATCTTTGCAAATGCATGTTCTGAAACTGGTTTTAAGGGTGTTCCAACATGCTAAATCCGAAAACATCATTGGTTTTTTGGTTTTACGTTTTACCTTTTACCCCTGCCCTGTAAATATCGGAAAATCGGTTTGGATAAAATGACTTTTTTTCAGCTACCTTTTTCGGTGAAACCTGAAACGTGAAACGCAAATGCGTACGCGTTTTAGCTTTTAAAAGCACTGCGCGCGGCGCGCGCGCGCGCGTTTCCGCGGGAAGACGTTTCAGTGCCGCCAGTTCAGAGCCGCCGTTTCAGTGCCCGCCGATTCAGAGCCCGCCGATTCAGAGCCCGCCGTTTCAGTGCCCGCCGTTTCAGTGCCGCCGATTCAGTGCCGCCGTTTCAGTGCCCAGCCAAAAGGGGGACGTTTCAGTGCCACCTTGTAAAAATTCACTATAGTATGTGGGATCCGGACCTAGGTAATGTATTAATATTTACCCTTACATATCCCTATCCCTTAGCCCCTAGAACCCATCCCGAACCTACCATAACCCTAAACCTAGCCCAAAACCCCTAATCCTAGCCCTAAAAGTGAAATTATAAATGGCTATAACTTTTTTATTTTTGGGTTTTATGAGAAACTGATGGCAGATTCGAGCTTCTCTAATCGAGACGCGTCGATTGAACTATAATTTGTCCAAGAAAAAATTTCAAAATTTTTTCAAGTTTCAACCCATAGGGGGGACCCTTCACTTTTCCAAATTTCATTATATTGTAACTTTTTTTTCTATGCGACCTCCGGCAGAAAATTTTTCCAGATTCGAACTCAGCTCATCGAGAGGAGTCGAATGGTACTTAATACATGACACATTTATAAATCTTAAATGCTTAATTACGATAAAAATATATGTGGCACTGAAACGTCCCCCTTTTGGCTGGGCACTGAAACGGCGGCACTGAAACGGCGGGCACTGAAACGGCGGGCTCTGAAACGGCGGGCACTGAAACGGCGGCTCTGAAACGGCGGCACTGAACTGGCGGCACTGAACAGACCCCCACCGGCGCGTTTCGCATATCAATATTTCGATTTCGCATGTAAAAATGACATTTTATCCAACCAGCGTTCTTGAATCTTGCTTGGTCTCGATTCTTTCTCGAGGAACAAGAACAAGGATTAAGCGATTAAACCAACAAAACCACCCTTAAAAACCGGTTCGAAACATCATTTAACGAATGCTAAAACAGGATATTAAAATGTTTTATTAATGAGACCTTTTCACATTGTTTTTACAATTAAATTTTAATTTTAGAGTTAATTTACAATCAAGAATTTGTGCCCCTCGGTAAATTCAATTAAATTGAAATGGATGAAGACATGAAAAAATCGGAAATCGTCATTGCTCAACGCTTGGCCAGTGGCGAGTCTGCAATAATTCGGAAACGAGCACTGAATTTTCTCCGAGAATATATCAAACAACAATCTGCCAAAAATGGTTATTTTACTTCATTACTTCTAATTATTTTGATTTAATTTAGCTTTCACTTCCGATTCGATGGCTCGACTTTGCAAAGGCCTTCATTATGCTCTTTGGATGCAGGACAAAATGATTCTACAAGAGGAATTAGCCGACAATATTTGTGATTTGTTCAATCTTTTCCAAAATGAAGAGGAAATGCTTGAATTTGTGAATGCAATGATATTTTCATTGTCAAAAGAATGGGCGAGCATTGATCGATGGCGGATGAACAAATTTTTGATGGTTTGCGCAATTAGTTAATTATTATTCATTCGATATTGATTTAGCTTTTGCGTCGCATTGTTCGAACTTTATTTGGCCGGCTTGCTCAGCGAAATTGGGACTCAGATTTGACAATGCAATACCTCAATTTCTTCTCCGCCACATTAATTTCCCAAAATTCGAAAATGAGTGAATCACTAAAATATCATTGCGCCTCCATCTGGCTGGATGAATTGGACAATGCTGCCGGAAATGAGGGATTCAACAAGCAAAAATGTTTGCAATTTCTTCGTCCATACATCAATCTACTTCAACAAAATATATCGTAAGGCCCCCTTTTATAAAATATATTTAAATATGCAAAAAAATAGATAATTTCACAAAAAAATTAAATTTTATAAAATTTTGAAAAGGATCCTTGAATTAAGTTGATATTTTTCAGTGACACTTTCTTTGGGACGATTTGCACGGATATTTTTGATACAATCCTTCATGACTTCTCCGAAGAGCAGGCCAATTCAAAAAGGCAAAAACTAGAAGAATTCACAAAAGAGGAAAAGGATAAAATGGAAGAAGAGGCTGAAAATGGCAGTGACGAAGTATTAAAAAATTAAATTAAAATTTAAAATTATTATTTACAGACTAATCCAATTGGTTTGGAATTTGATTATGCCAAAATTGCTGAACAATTATTTGAGGCCGGAAAGCAACAAGGATTGGCGACTAAAAGACGAAAACGAATTTACGGGCTTTGTAAAAAATTTGAGAATGCTTCAAAAGGAATGGACCCAATTCCACATCCATTGGAGGATTTGCCGAAAATGAAGAAGAAGAATCGAAGAAAGAGGCGAATATCGAATAAATGAATAATATTGTTTAAGGAATGATTTAATTGTTTTGTTTTTTTGTTAATAAAATATTCATACATTTGTTTTTTTTTCAATTTCGATTTATTTATTCAATATTTTTTCTTATTTGAATTTAAATGCAATTCAATTAAACATTTTAACAGAATGGCATCAACATCAACCACAAATCAACAACAATCTCACCGCCAGGCATACGAAAAATTGGTCCAGATATGCAGTGAATATGGGTAAAATTAAATAATAAAATTATAAAATAATTATTAAACCGGAATTTCAGAGACCTTCACAGGCATTTTTTGCAATTGCTGATGCAGAATTCCTTCATTGAGGTCAGCAAAATTCCAAATGTCATCGTTGAAATTTGCAAAGGAACTGATGATGAATTAAAGCAAAGTTTGAAAGGTAAATCAATAAATTTAAAATTAATATTGAATGAATTTAGGGCTGAAGAATTTATCGAAGGATGAGAACACCCGTTTGGTGAATGCCTTTTATGAAACAACGAACGTCGAATTGAATCCACTGGGTTTGATTGATTTTTGAATTATTTTTGAATAAAATAAAAATTTTAGGCATGTACATCACTCATGAACAGGAGGATGAGCCGGAAACGGATAATTGGGTAAAGGAGGAGAGTGAAGAATGTTTAATTAAATATTTTAGGTCCTATCTTCATATGGAAATCTTCGAGGGGTTGCGGCGGCGGAAGAAGGAGGAACAGTGGCTAATGGATAGAAATCGGAATTGGATGAAAAGAATAAAATGGAGAAGGATACTAATTTTTTTGCAAGAAAATAATATTTTTTTGCAAGAAAAAATACTTTTTTTGCAAGAAACTATTTTGCATATTTTTTTTGCAAGAAAATGTTATTTTTTTGCAAGAAAATAAATATATTGCAACGAAAAGAATCTTTTTAGATATAAAGCTGGATATAAGGGGATATACGTGGATTAAGGGGGATTAAGCCCCGAAATGGATACGGAATGCCCCGGAAGGCCATGGTAACGTCGGGGAATTGTAACAGAGGCCTGGAGACTGCGTGGGATTAAGCCGGATATAAGGGGATATACGTGGATTAAGCCGGATTAAGCCCCGTAAAGGATGGGCGATAGTCTTGGTTTGGCTCTTTGCTTCCGGCTTCGCGAGAATCCTATTCTCCGAACCCCTAACCCTATTCCCTAGCCCCTAGCTAAGCTTTATCCGGCTTAATCCCCCTATATCCACCTTAATCCCCCTATATCCTGCTATATCCCGCGTGCTCCGAACCCCTAAACCCCTAGATCCCATGCCGCCCCTAACCATAACCCTAATCCCTAGCCCCTAGCTAAGCTTTATCCGGCTTAATCCCCCTATATCCACCTTAATCCCCATATATCCGGTTATATCCCGCGCACTATCAGGCACTACCCGGCCATCCACTGGCCCTTAGGAGCATTTCCCGTCCATTCCGGGGCTTAATCCGACTTAATCCACCTTAATCCACGTATATCCCCTTATATCCGGCTTAATCCCACGCAGTCTCCAGGCCTCTGTTACAATTCCCCGACGTTACCATGGCCTTCCGGGGCATTCCGGATCCATTTCGGGGCTTAATCCCCCTTAATCCACGTATATCCCCTTATATCCAGCTTTATATCTAAAAAGATTCTTTTCGTTGCAATATATTTATTTTCTTGCAAAAAAATAACATTTTCTTGCAAAAAAAATATGCAAAATAGTTTCTTGCAAAAAAAGTATTTTTTCTTGCAAAAAAATATTATTTTCTTGCAAAAAAATAATTACTCAATGGAGAATATTAATTTATTTTTATATCATGAATGTTCTTTTATTTTTGATGACTTGCACACAATTTAAATCTCAAAAATATATTTACAATTTATTTTGAATGATATTTAAACTTGTTTTTTGACCCTCTATTTTTATTCTTTTATCAAAAATTTCATCATTAATTTTTTTTATTTATTTTATATGCAAAATTTGAAGTCAATTTTTGGGCGACAAAATGCGACATCAAGGGCCAAAATTCTCGGCATAGTTGGTTGTACGAATACAGGCAAAAGCACATTGGCCGACGAATTTACAAAATTGGTATTTTTAATTATTAAAATTCCTCTTAAAGATATTTAATATTCAGTTGAATGAAAATGGCATAAAGGCTGGACTAATCAAGCAAGATGACTTTTATAAATCCAAAGAAGAAGTGAAAACAATCGCAAATGCCGAAAATCCTTCAATTATTTTCTATGATTATGACCAAATTGAAGCGGTTTATTTAAATTGATTTAAATTAATAAATATAATTAATTTACAGCTAAATTATAATCAAATGTGGCAAAAAATCGTCGAAATTTCGAATCAAATGGGTGTGATTGTGGTTGAGGGGAATATGATTACGGATTTGGATTTATTCACCAAAATTGACCATTCAATATTCCTAAAAATTGACAAAGAACTTTGTAGACAACGAAGATTGCAACGCAGTTATGATCCGCCGGATGAAATTGGGTAAAATTTTATTTATTTACATTTAATTTTTCCATCAATCAATTTAAGCTATTTTGATCAAATTGTTTGGCCTTCCTATTTGAGAACACTCGAATCGGCCAAATCAATGGCTGAAGAAGGGCGAAGAATTATTTTCATCGATTGCCAAACATTTATTCCATTGAATGAAATCATTTCTCATTTTCAACATCAAATTTGCGATCAAATTATTTTGGACAAAACAAAAATTGATGCAACGAAAGGAATTGAATGGATCAATTCACCAAATTGTGGGGCAAATTCAGTGTTTATTGGTAATTAAATTACACATATTTTGGAAAATATTCGGCATAATTGACTAGATTAGGAACAACCCGGGACACATTTGATGCAAAAATGGTTAAACAATTGGAATATGAAGCCTACGAAACAATGGCCTATCCCGTTCTTTCACAACTTTGTCGAGATGTTCGGCACAAATATCCAACAATTTTGAGAATTGCCATTCATCATCGACTTGGGTCAGTCAATTTTTTTGTTATTAATCAAAATATAGGTTAGGATTATTTTAGGGAATAGATTTCATGATACTTTTAAATTAATCAATTATAATACTAATTAATTTAAAGGAATGTGCCAGTCGGTGAAACAAGTGTGCTAATCGGAGCAAGTGCCCCTCAAAGAAAAGAGGCAATTGCGGCCACCGAATGGCTGATCGATGCATTAAAAGAGAAGGCACCAATTTGGAAAAAGGTTTTGTTTTATTTTCTTGCCCATTTTTAAATTCATTATAACCCAAAGGAAGTTTACAAAGATGGAACATGCTCTTGGAAGAAAAATGCAAAATAGTGGAAGAAAAGGGCCTATGAAACAATATAGATTTTCCTATTCTTCATCCATTTGTTAATTCTTTAAATCATTTTATCTTTTTCAAATATCATTTATGAAGCGATAAATTATTTAACACAAAAAACATAATATTTGTCGATCCAATAATTTCTTCAATTCATTAGCCCGGCGGCCAGCCCAATTGTCGTCCGCCCATCACATGAAGGTGAAGATGGAAGACACTCTAGGAAATTAAAATTAAATGGAATAATTAATTCAATGAATATTTTACCTGGCATCCGTCTTTCCCATTGTTCTAAAAATGATAAAATATTTATGGTATTGTTTTTGGTTAACTTCGACTTACCACCACAATTCTATAGCCATTGGCCAAGCCCTGTTCGTTGGCAATTTTCTTGGCCGTAAACATTAATTTTCCGAGTATAGCTTCATCCTAATAAAATATCATTTAAATTAATCAAATTAGAATTGATCTTACTTCCGGTTTGCAAGCATCCATAGAAGGAATTGCCTTTTTCGGGATCACCAGGAAATGGATCGGTGCTTGGGGACTCACATCATGGAAGGCGAGAACCTAAAAAAATATCAAATCAGTCAAAAGAACTGAAATTAAACCGTGTCATCTTCGTAGATAATTTTAGCCGGAATTTCTTTACGAATTATTTTCCCAAAAATTGTATCTCCGCTGTCTGCCGGTGGCACCGCTGTTCTGGCTTTTTCCACTTCATCGGACATTGAACGTTGTTGGATGAAAGTGGAAGAGATGGTTGGACGTTTAGTGCAGAAAATATTTTTATAAATTGATTTGCTTGGATGGAAAAAGCTTCTCAAATATGAAAAAGACATTGGATGTTCTAACAAAGTATTCCATCGAATCATAAATATAAACCATAATTCTCTAATTTGGTTATTTGAACCGATTGATTAATTTAGACAAAAAGTTTATCTTTAACAAGAACAATTTTATCGTCAAGTTATATCGAAAACAACAACGGAAAAAATGATGGGGACGTTTTCGAAGACGAGAATTTAATATTTAAAGATAGAATAATATAAAGTGTCTCCGAAGTCATCAATAATTCATCATTTCCGGTTATTTCTTCTTTCCTGGAGCAGCGGCCTTCTGTGCGCTCTTGGTCACTTTGCCACCGCCCTCAACCTTCTCAACGGCCTTGATGACACCGACGGCCACGGTTTGACGCATGTCACTAAAAAATATGATGAATGAATAGTTTTATTCTTTAAATAAATGTATTACCGGACAGCAAAGCGTCCCAATGGAGCATAGTCGGTGAAAGCCTCAACACAAAGTGGCTTGGATGGAATTAGATCGACAATGCCTATAAATATGATGAATATAAGTATGAAAACATTCCATCCGGGTCCAAACCTGCATCACCGCTCTTGAGGGCTTTGGGAGCATCCTCAACTTTCTTGCCAGTACGACGGTCCACCTTCTCCTTCAGTTCGGCAAATTTGCAAGCAATGTGGGCGGTGTGGCAATCCAAAACCGGGGTATAACCAGCAGAGATTTGACCAGGGTGGTTCATGATGATCACTGAAATTTGAGAATGTATAAGGTTTCGCGATATTGCATACCCTGAGCGGTGAATTGCTTGGCCTCCTTGGCTGGGTCATTCTTTGAGTCCGAGGCGACCGATCCACGGCGAATGTCCTTGACGGAAATGTTCTTGACGTTGAAGCCAACATTGTCGCCAGGAACGGCCTCGGGCAGCGACTCGTGGTGCATTTCGACAGATTTCACTTCAGTGGAGATTCCTTGCGGTGCAAAGGTCACGACCATTCCCGGTTTCAGCACTCCAGTCTCAACACGACCGACCGGCACAGTTCCAATACCTAATGGATCGTTTAAAATTAGAACCATGTTAATCTTTTTGTAAAACCTCCGATCTTGTAGACGTCCTGAAGTGGAAGGCGCAATGGCTTGTCGGTTGGCCTTGATGGCGGAACAATTGCATCCAAAGCTTCCAGCAGAGTCTTCCCGTTGGCATTGCCCTCTTTGCGTTCAATGGCCCATCCTTTGAACCAAGGCATCCTGTCCGACGGCTCCAACATGTTGTCGCCATTGAATCCGGAGATGGGAACGAATGCGACAGTGGCCGGATTGTAGCCAATCTTCTTGATGAAGTTTGACACCTCATTCTTGACTTCCTCATAACGGGCCTCGGAGAATGGCGGCTCGGTGGTGTCCATCTTAATAAATTGTGAATGTTAATTCTATCAAGAATGTATAAATGTAAACCTTGTTGCATGCAACGATGAGTTGTTTCACACCCAAGGTTTGAGCGAGCAGAGCATGTTCGCGGGTTTGACCATTCTTGGAGATGCCGGCCTCGAATTCACCAGTACCGCAGGCCACAACCAAGACAGCGCAATCGGCTTGGGAAGTCCCTTAAAGAATGCGAACCTTTATATGACTCATCAAAATCAGTTAAATAAACCTGTGATCATGTTCTTGATGAAATCACGATGGCCAGGGGCGTCAATGATGGTCACATAGTATTTGGCGGTCTTAAATGATTTTGCATTTTGTTAAACATTCGCTTAATGCAATGCAAACCTCGAACTTCCAGAGAGCAATGTCGATGGTGATACCACGCTCACGTTCTGCCTTCAGCTTGTCCAAGACCTTGAATTTTTGTATTAGTCTTAAGTTTAGTGTAAACAAATTCATACCCAAGCGTATTTGAATGAACCCTTGCCCATCTCCTGCGCTTCTTTCTCGAACTTCTCAATTGTTCGCTTGTCGATTCCACCGCATTTGTAGATCAGATGTCCGGTTGTTGTTGACTTTCCGGAATCGACGTGACCGATCACAACAATATTGATGTGGATCTTAAAATCATTTTATGAATACAAATTTTATGAGTGAAAAAACCTTTTCTTTTCCCATTGTTTTTCAATTCTAGCTTTTTCAATTATTTGATAATTTAATATGATCGCTTAAAATAATAAAAATTATAAAGTGTTTTGATTATGATGAAATTAATATTGGCAATTGCTCAGACTTAAGAGCAAAGTTGGGCTTGCTATTTAATAAAGATTAATTGAAAGTTCGATAGCGTGGAAGTTAGAGGTGGGTGAATGGACAGCAGCAGATAGGTGCCCAACTCCCAAATGGAATGAATGAATATGGGAATAAAAATGGGAGGACACTGGGACTGAGGTTGGGTTGGGTCGGCCCGGAAAAAAATCAAATTCTGTTGTTTTCTCTATCTATGCAATATCTCATCCAATTCAGCAACAGTAATTTTGCGAAGATTTAAACATATATCCAATTGCCTTTTCTACATACCGTACTCTTGATCTCAAATCAAAAATTGATTTTGTTTTTTAATTTTCAGCTTTTATTTTGCTGATTTTCAATCAAATAAACATGTTCTAATGATGCTAATGGAATTATTTATCAATTTGAGTAGTTTAAATTTGGATTTTCTTAATATTTTATTGAATTCCTTTAGAAGATTTGGAAAATTTTATTGCTAAAATGATGAAGGAACGGAGAATACGTAGGAATTGATGCAGTTTTCTATTAAAAATGGACTTTGATCAGTGATTACCTATTTAATCTTCATTTGTTAATAAAAATTGGGTCATGTTTCCCATTACAATAAGAAGAATGGAGGAGAATTTGCCTTTTGAACTTTGTTGCCTAAGGCTAATTTGGATATGATATGAATGAAAACGAGATAATATTATTTTGGCAAAAAAAAATGCTGAAATTGGCAAAAAAAATAATTATTTTGGCAAAAAGTAAATATATATTTATTTTGGCAAGAAATATACTGAAATTGGCAAAAAATATATTTATTTTGGCAAAAACAATAAAAAATATATTCGCTTGTTATATTCAATGAAAACAAGTTCATAATAAACCAAAATGGTTTAATAAATTAAAAATTGATGGAATATTAAATATTTTTGAAATTGAACATTAATAATTTATGGAAATTGAATGAAAATTGGGGGAATGATTATAATATGGGGAGGGAATAAGCCGTCTACAAGTGGAGCCATTCTCTGGAATGGAAAAAGCTTCAAGAATTGCCGTTAATCACCAAGAAATGTTCTGTTGTTAAAATGCTAATTATAATATAAACCCAACCCCATAGCCCATATAAAGAAAATAAGATAAAATATTTATTCGTACGATTTTTTAATCAAAAATATAAGTTGAGCAATAATTAAACTAGAATAGGCCAATCGGATTGAATAGTTCAAAATAAAATAAGCTCGAATCATTTAATTTCATCTTTCAATTATTCATCAATGCTTGTCCAGCCTTTGCATTCTTTGGTCTACCGCGCCTTCTTGCCGGTTGAAGTTGCTCTGAAGTGATTGCCAAAGGATATTCCACTAATCCTCTCATTTTTATCACAAAAACGCTGTGCTTGCAAGGCTTCCTTTGGGCCGCTTCTGAGCAGCTGCAATAATAATAATCTTTAAAAACATAAATTATTCAATTATTAATTTTCAAATTACTTGGCCAAATTGTTGAGCGGCGAATGAAGTGGAACTTGGACCTCATAATTTTATATTCCGCCCACGATTGAAAAGGTTCGTCCGGTGAATGCATGTGCTCATAAGCGATGACCATTTCGTGACACCTTCGCCAGAAAATTCCACAAGCCCTTGTTTGGAGGGGATGAGAATGGTGTCTTCGGCATCACGCATTTCGACGATGGTTCTTCGTTGTTTGTCCAATTCATAGGCCTCTTTGAACGCCTGCATTGGAATGGGCGGTGGCCAAAGAGGGTTCTTAATTTATTTATTCAAATTTATTAATTATGTTAAAAAACCTGATGCTCAGGCGAGAGGCTGGCAACACGGATATTTTGCATGAAGCATTCAATCCGCGTATTCTTTTTTCGTGAGAAGCCCAATTCTGCACTTGTCTCATTGTTGGCCCGCTATTTTGTTCTCTCTTAATGATTTAATTTTTTATTTTTTATTAACAATAATAAACCAGAATAGAGTCCCGGATCTGAGCCGGTTTAAGTTTTTGCGCCAATTTCTCTTGCATTGATTCTTTGATTTGGTAGCTGAATCCCTGCTGTGGCAAATGTTGAGCGTGTTCCTGATTTTGATAAACAAAAATTTCGCCCGTTTGTTTGTTTGTCATCACAAAAGTGCTGGACATGCATTTGCTTGGCGTCGAGAGAAACGGCAAGTAAAATATTCAGTGCGGAATAACGATTCAGCAGAAATTCCGCTTACATTTCTTCTTAATATAATTATAAATTTTTAGAACAATAATTTTAAACTTATACGCTAACCTTGTCCATGTATCTTCAGTTTTGAGCCATGTTTGCCAAGCAGCTTCGTTTGTAAATTGATTTAATTCGAAATATTCGTTCCTTCTTCGCTTTGGTGTTGAATTTTCACTAACATTTTCTTGATCATCAGCTTCAAAATTATTAATTATGTAATTTTGGTTTTCAAATTCCATTTATCTATAAATATTTTACAAAATAAATTATTATAAAACGGTTTGGGATGCAACGAAACCGGTTTGCATTGATTATTATAACGAGCGAATATATTTTTTTATTGTTTTTGCCAAAATAAATATATTTTTTGCCAATTTCAGTATATTTCTTGCCAAAATAAATATATATTTACTTTTTGCCAAAATAATTATTTTTTTTGCCAATTTCAGCATTTTTTTTGCCAAAATAAATGACTTCCGAATGAAAACTACTATATAAAAATTGCTAATGTTGATGTCATTCTAATTGCTATAACAAAATCTTTACATGTTTAAAATGTTTTCGCTAGTAATTTCATCAATGTGTGCGGATAACGGGAAAAAACATAAATTATAATCAATTTGGTCGTCAATTGCTGTTGCTGCAGGAATTCCTCGCCCAAAATTTTTGACCCTTTTTGATAAATTTACCTCCAAAAAATAGATAAAAATGCATTTAACTAGACCATATTCCATTCGAGCAGTTGTCAATTTAGCAGAAAAACGTGCAATTCGTGTGGAATTCAAAGATGGTAAAAATAAAGGGATTCAATTGCCGATTGGATTTTTCCAAAATTTTAAAGGATCCAGCGGATTATTTCCCTATGTTTGGCTTCGGTTTGTTCCCCGAATTTTGTGGAAAATTTTCAATGGCAATTTTTATTCAGTGATTGTTCGCTCGACCAAAAAACATATTCAATTAGCCATTCCATGAAAGTAAGGCGGATTATTAATAGATTAATGGAGGGGAATTGGATATACCCATACCCAGGGTTTCATAATGTATTTCTCTGACTGATATAAGCCCTAAATTCACCCCTAATACCCCTTAATTCTCCATTGAGGGCCGAATTCATACAATGCGCGATTTCGACACGAATGTGAAGCCGGACAATATCGAATTGGATGAAAATGGGAATTGCCTCATTTTGAAATGGCCCGGACAAATTTGTAGTCGGTAATCGTCCTCAAAAGGGAAACATTTATTCCTTGAAGTTTTGACAAATCTTGGCTAAAAACCCGTTGTCCTGGCCTTGAAAGTGTGGCACAAAAGAGACGACAAATTTATTTGGGCCGGGAATGCGTCAAACTTTGGGACAGAAAACGAATGGAGAAAAACGGCGAAGATGGAGGCCTTCAACGATTTGGGCACAATGAATTCATGGAAAATGACAAAGTTAGTATTGGCTTATTCGCCCACAAATACATTGAAGAATGAACCGTTTCATTTACCTAACATTTGGAACATAAAATTCATTCCTACATCCTACATTTGGCAATCCATTTATTCCCTCCATTTTTAGGCATTACACGATTTTCTGACTGCCGTATGCGTTGACGGAATTGCCGTCTTGAAAGGGGCCACTGAAGGAGAGGGGAATGAAATGTTGGAACAGATTGTGAAGAGGATTGGCTTACTTGAGCGCAATCATTTCGGGTAAAACACATTCAAATAATGCCGAATATTAATACCACATAAAAGAGATATTTTCGGGGTTTTTCCAAAGCCGGATGCCAGCAATATGGCCTATGGTTGGTTCTTTAGGGTCCAACAATTACAATGAGGACAAATTTTGCAGCCAACACTGCCGAATTGCCCTATCATACGGACTTCCCTTCATTGGAGCATCCACCAAATTTGCAAATGTTGCACATGAAAAGGAGGGCAGAATGTGGCGGCGGATTGAGGTGACACAAATGAGGGACGATATATTATGAATGGCAATTGCAATATTCCAAAATACTTAAAATTGTCCATTCTTGGGGAATTCTATGCAATTAAATCTAATTATCCAATCATTCATTCTTTGTTTGTTTATTTTTGTAGCATGTTCGTCGATGGATTTCATGTTGGCGAATTGGTAAACAGGGGAAAGGAGTTCGTAAAATTCTTTTTGATGGGCCCAACAGATGTCTCAACTTTATCCTGAACATTTTCGGCTTCTTGCCTCAATTCCCTTGGAATTCATTGAAGAGGGCTTTGATGTGCACAAATTGATGGATGGAACCGAGGAACGATACGATTTTGATATGGTCGCCAGGCATAAAACATTCAAGTGAGTTATGGACATAAAGAAACATGCAAATGATATCATAATAAATCATAAAAAATTGTATGAAATTCATCCATTTTAATGTCTCCATCCAAATATTCATAAACAATTATTTTGAATTCCTTTTATTTGTAGATTGGATGGAAACAAAATTGTGAAAGTTCAATATGGGAATGTGATGCGCAGGTTGGTGGCCTCAAATTCATTACATCCCATTCAATTCCTGCCAATGCCAATTCAGTTGGTTCATTGACATTGATGATCCAATGCTAATCCAACAAATCTATGAGGCACTCAAAACATTCACCCAACTTTGTTATGCCCCCGAAAATCAATTGATATTCCCTCTGGAAACTGGTCAGTTTCTGTACAGTATCTTATGGGGATTTATATGGGATAAATTAAATCAGTGAATTTTAATTGAATTGAAATCGGGTCGAATTTTCTGTTTCCAATAGTTTGCAATATTTAACATTATTTGGAATATTCTTTAATTCTGTTAACCAAATGATTGAATTCATTTGACACTATCCAAACTAAATATATTTTACATTCCCCTTCTATAAAGGTGACACCGTTCTTTGGGCCAACACTCGGCTGCTGCATGCCCGAAGCAGTTATCGCCTATTGGGCATTCCGGAAAAGGAAAGACACGTGATTGGCTGTTATTTTTGTTGGGACATTGTCAAATCGAAGATCCGCCTTCTGCGAGATCAATTGGATTTGCCGGAAAATCAATCCTCAATTTGATCAATTTAATTTATTATAAACTAACTATGAATTTAAACAATAAACTATTTTTAATTTTTTTGGACGTCCTTGCCTTTTTTTGTCTTGATTAATTCAATTTCCGCTGTATAAAATGAATGATTTAATGTGGAATTGGTCAATAGTGAATTCGCGCATTTGATGATTTGTTGAGTGTTTTTGTGATGCAAAATGAATGAATGAATGGAAGGAAATGGGGACGAATGACCTTCACAATTCACTGCCTAAACTTTTTGCCAGCCAACAAAACGTGGAAATGCTGCTCTCCGTCCAATTTTAATTCCATTCATTCAATTTCACATTGTTGTTTGTTTATGCCTTCTCTGGAATTACACAACAATGGCAATTTGGGACGGCGGTGATTCTCTCTTTAATGGGAATTGAATTTCGCGCAAATTTCGAATAATGTTTTACATATTCAAATGGAAATTACTGCTGAATTTATGTTTAAATAATGAATCATTCCTGGCCAAAATCAGTGAATATAAATCCGCTTTTTTGGGAATTGTTGTTTTTATTTCCCGTTCCATTGGCCATATTTGTTTTCACTCTTTTCTATTTATCCACTCCCTACCCTATTCCTCATATTCCCTTCAATTTCAGTCCTTCTCATGGAAACAAGACCACAATATATTTTCTCTCTTTTTCCATTTATGGCCAGCTGCTGGCTCATTTTATGGCATAAAGGCCAAAATGGGCTAAAGGGGAGAATGCCGGCGCCAATCGATGGCCAAAAGAGGAGGGGGAATGGGCCACTGGGAATGGCCAAAGAGTCTATCCCTTCTTGCGGGAAAAAGTGCAATCGCAATATTTGTTCGTTCTGAATTTGATGAATGGCAAATTATTGAATTGAATTGTGCCATCCTCCTCAATATTCCCAAAATTAATTCGAAAATGCTTATCGTCAATGGAGATCAAAAAAGGTCGGCAATAAATTTTGCGTAGATTTGCTCTGCGCAATTTGTCACTTCCAATCAAAGGGAAATGCCCCCCTCCACCCACATTTCGTCCATCTTTAATTGAATTGACCTCCTCCACCTCCCCCCTTTTCATGCATTGATGCCGTCCTCGCGCAATAATAAGCCAACCATAAAAATTGGCGCTGCGAAAAAGAAAAGTGATCAAATCCATTGCTCTGGGGGATGGGGGAATGCAATTGATATAAAATAAATTATTATGGTTTAGGTATAAAATGGTAATACTATTTCCAATTTCAATAATATGCCTTCTTTACAATTTAAATAATTTCCTAATTGTCCATTCATTTTCATTGGCCATATCGCTGGGAGAAGTATTTAAAATGAAATGCACTGGAAAAATGGTAGCCCAAAATTTTATTACCCAAAAATGGGATTGGTGTGAAAATATTCTTCAATTCTTTCAAAGATGGCTTATCTGGCAATAATATTTCCTTATCAACATTCATTTTCCCACCCATAATTTCCCTCAATATAATTTGAATGGATGACACCAACAAATCAACACAAAAATGCTATAAAATTTTGGATCTTTTGGCTTCCTTGACAGTCCCATTTATAAGCCTGCGGAAGATAAATACGGCAGAATATTCAAATTCAATTTATGCAATTAATTCTCTTTCTTTACACCTGTTTATGTTTAATCAATTTCAAAAATTTAGCCCTGAGGATAAATTCATATTTACTTTCCCTTTTAAAAATGGTAAGGAAAACGGTGAATATTCCCTCGGGGAATATTTTCATTGTCTTCATTGTCATAAAGGGAAATATAAGAATGCCGCGGATTTTTTTGTCCATAATTCTGTTAATTTTGATAATTTATCAATGATTTTGATATCCACGAATAGCCCATTTCCACACTATAAATTATAAAATCATATAAAAATTATTCATTAATCCTTGATCCATTCCAAATTTATGCGGCTTCATTCCCGAATTGATTCCTCATTTCCCATTGTCCAATTTCTTCTCTTTTTATTCTATTTTTATTTCTTTTGCAGCGCAAAAAGTGAATGAAGGTCGCCGCATTCATTCCTCATGCCCCATCCCATCAATAACCCCCGCGGAGAGAGGATGATTGTTGGAGGACACAGAGAACCGGCTGGCTCTACTTTTTGCCCCCACCCATCAACGTTATTGCCTCTGCATAAAAAAGCTGTTGTCCTCCACGCTCATTCCATTTCCACCCTTCCCTTTTCTCTATTGCTTTTTTTTGCTGGAAGCGCGTGGATGAGTCAATCCCGAGATGAAAGGGTTTTCCGAAACAAATTCAAGAATTTTGGCCACACCAAATTGTTGAATTTTTTGATCGAAAATTTCCTCGAATTTTTCATAAATTTGCACTGATAGATTCCTAAAGATTAAATCGAACATTTTGGCCATTTTTACCTATAGTCCATGTTGTTTATTTATTTTTATTCATTCATTTTCTTTTCCCATTTCCACGCCCACTATATAATTTCACTTCCCTTTCATTTTTGAACCCACATTTTCCTTCCTTTTTAAATCTAATTTTTCCCAATTAATTAAAATAATATATTAAGGCTAGTAGAAAGCTATTGAATTATTTTGCTCATTTGAATGCCAAAAAAGAGTGAAAGGACGAAAAAAGCAGCCAACAAAAAGAAGGCCAACAATAAAGGAAAGGCAAGTTGAAATTTAAATGATTTAGATGATATAGCCATTTGGTCAAATTTCTTTTAGGCCATTATTCCTTTGAGCTTAGAATAAAAATGATAAAAAATTTCCATAAATTTCCAAAAATTTCAGCCATTTTCATCCAATTCCTCCACTTCATCCTCTTCGCTAACTCTTCATCCAGAAAATCGGCCAAAAAAGAGGAAAAGTCCAAAATCATTGAGGCGTCGTTTTTGTTGTTGCTTCCCAAAAATGAGCCATTTTAGGCATCCAAGGAACAGTGACGATGAAATTGGCGGTAATAAAATTGGGGAAAAAGGCAAATTGATTAGTAATAATTAAATGAGAGTGTTTTGGGGTTTTTAACAGGCCATTGGGAAATATTAATAATATAAATTTTACCAATTTTATATTGATGATTTATTTTTATTTTAATCCCCTTCATTCCTCCATTTTCCCTATTCCATTTCATTTTCTTTATCTGCTCACAATCCTCCGTCATCCACCATCCCCCCCTCCATTTGATTCCTTCCATTTGGCCACATCTTTTAACCGTTGTCACAGCTGCAAATATGTATAGGACAGCAAAGGAGAAGAAGCCGAAGGAATTTGTTTTTATTGTTGCCAATCGCGAACACATTTCAATGTTTTCCCCTCCAATTTTGGTCATTTCCCTTTCAAAGAGAAGAGTTCCTTTGTAAAATCCATTCATTTTTGGTGAAAATCGCTCTAATCATTTGCTAAATTTAAATATAAATCAACTGGATTGGTTCAACTTAAGCAAAGTTATATGTAAAAAATGGATGAGCATTAGAACAGAAGGAGAAGATGACACAAATCAGAATCCATCAAATTTCCTCTGCGGCTAAATAAGAAGAAGAGAATACGATATTCAAAAGAGGGACACCCCTTCCCTTTTTCTTTCCTTTCTTAAGAAGATATGCATGGGAAAAGATTTGCCCCAAGTTTTTTGACCATAACTTTAGAATTGGTTGGCCAATTTCATTGATTGATATATCATTTTGAAGAGCAGCAAAATTGCCAATATTTTGACATAAATGGTTCACATATATTTACACGTAGTTTCCATAATTTTACATCTTTTTTTGGTCATGATTAGCAGCCATTCATTACTCAATTTTGTTTTCATCATTTCGTCATCCAATTTTATCCAAAAAACAAGTCAACAAAAATATTTTGTCCTTTTTAATAGTGCACATTTTGTCTTCCAATCCAAAATCCATCCACCCATCTTTCCATTCCCACAAATTTATTGCCACCTTTTTGTGCGCATTCTTCCTTACAATCCCCCATTCCATCTCATCCATCCATTCATTTCCTCTACCCATTCTTTTCATTGTCCCATTTTTTCCTTGGTTGACCTTCCAAATGTTGACCATTTGCCTTGAATAAATTTTTTGCATTTTTTTCCCACAAAATTCTCCCAATCAATCCATATCCATTATTCGGTCATTTGTCCATTATTTCAATAATATTTCGCGGAGAAATTAATAAATTCCCCTAACCAATAAACTTTTGATCTGGCCAATAGGCCACAAAGTTATGGCCAAAAATCTAAAAAAGGTATTGATATTTGCCGATAATATTGTCTGGCCAATATATATTGATTAAATTAATTCCTTACATTTACATTATAAATTTACTCACATTCATATTGGCCTAAAAATTTCTCATACTCCAAAATGAAATGATGACAAACTTATTGCATAATTCTCTATAATAATAATTTCGTCTCCCTTTGTTGTGTCCATTGTCCATTCCTTTTCATTTTTTTTCATTTAATAATGAAAATGAAAATGACCAACTGCTTTGCCCAATTTCCCACTTTTTTTTTCCTTCTTCTAATCAAAAAATATTTTCCCTTCCAAAAAAATTAGCCTCAGCAATTAATTTAACTAAAATGGATTCCCCTCCATTGGAAAAATGGCCTCAATTATTAAAAGCAACAAATTCAGAGGCCGAAGAACGGATGCAGAAGAATACATTCACAAATTGGATAAATCATCAGCTGGAAGCGGTTGGTTTTTGGGTTTTAAATGTGAAGTTATTCTCCCTTTCCATAATATTGTTAGCATTCTTCCTCTGGCCAAATTCGAGAGGATTTATTTGAGGAAATGCGCGATGGGGTGCTCCTTTGCCATTTATTGGAGGTGTTAACCGGTGATTATTTGCCAATAACAACAACCGCCGCTGGCACCGGCAATGGGAATGCCGAAAATGGGTTTGATGGGGGTTGGGGGATTGAATTTGAATTATATTTTCCTTGCAAGGGCTATCATAAATTACAGTCTCTACTCTCTGATTATCCATTCCAAAAACATTTTAGCTACCTTAATAAATTGGACCAATTCAATCTTCATTTTCATATCCAATTAAAGTATTATTTCCCAAATATATTTTGCAGTTGTTCGGCATCAATCAGTCGGGCGGTGGCCAAAGTGCCCCGAATTTATCAACTGAATAATTTGAGTACGGCGTTGAAATGCCTTCGAGCAAGGGGAATGGAATTGGTGAACAACAATGTGACAGATTTGGCCGATGGCAATCCACGAATATGGCTAGGCCTTATTTGGCAAATTGTGCTCCATTTTCAGGCAATGATTGGGCCAATTGAAGATGGACATTCGGATAATTTTTTAATTAAATTTTACTCCGAAATTTGGACAAATTTTTCGGCGGAAATATCTTTTAAATATGCTGGAAATATTTATGGAATTTTTTTCTTTTAAATGTTTTACCTAAAACAATGCTTAAATCCTGGCCAATTCTTCATATATTTTTGTAGAAATTTATGTCAAAAAGTAGGTACAAAAATATGCCTTTTCACAGTGAGATTGTCAAAATAAAAGATGTGAAAAAAATTTTCGGTTAGAAGGGGGAATAATATAATTCCCCTACCGATGGAAATAATAGATAAAGGACCATAAAGATGACCATTATGAGGTGGAGGGTGGTCGGCCTTCATTTGCCTCTAAAATGAGGAAAATGTGAGAATCGATTTGTTTTGTGGTAAATGTGCAATCAAATCAACATTTTCGGCCTATTTTCTTGTATAATTCATTTATATTCAGGTCGAGACTGGCCTTACACTAATTCGTCAATCCGCTTGGCACACTTTGCACAGTGAAAGGCAAAGGGCCGAAATTGAGGAGGAAATGATGCACATGGATGAGCCGAGCACATCAAAGAATAGCCGGCCATTTCGACGGCACATTTCTCCACAAAAAATCACAAAAAGTTTGCCAACAACACCGATGAGGAAGGAAAGTGCGGAACAGGCTTTATTGAAATGGTTGAGTCAGGAGGCAATTCGACCCAGGTGAAATAAACAAACAATGCCATTTTGGGAATGACAAATACCATTTAACAGGGAACTTGGCTTTCCTTGGCCTACGGTGCCCGATTTGGACCGAAGTTGGCGTGATGGTCGCCTCCTCCTTGCCCTTGTCCATCGATTCGCCCCTGCACTTGTCCGTCAAGATGAATTATTCGCCGGCGGTGATGAACCGGAGGAATGCCTTAAAAGAATTCAAAATGCCCTCCAATTGGCCCGTCTCCATCTTGGCATTCAACCTCTAATTGATCCCACCGATTTATGCGCCCCAGGGATGGTTCCATGCCGCCGTTCAATTTGCACTCATGTTTCACAATTCCTTCGCCTTTCTCGACCTCCACTCCTCCATCCTGACCAATTGGTGGAGGCCGAAGGTGAATCCGTCCAAATTGGCATTCCAATTGGCCAACAATCGGAGGTGGATGAATTGGCATTGTTGCCTTCAAGTGTGGAGCCATTTCGAAATTGGTTGCATTGGTTGCACAAAATGTCCAGAGAAAGTCGCCTCAAATTAGTGGAAAGGCAACGCATTACGCATCGTCAATTCCGGGCATGTCAAATTGGGGGGGAAATATAGACAAAATTGGCAAAGGCTAAAAACCATTAAACCATTTAGCGATAAATTTTTTGATAACTATCCTTAGATTGAATGAATCAATGGGACAGTGATTTTGCCTAAAATCAATCCAATAATTTATTAGCTTTTCCTTAAATTTTTCAATTTATTTCAACTTTGATTTGATTTCTGCCTGGGGCAAATATCAATTAAAATTAGAAAATAGAAATAATAAATCAAAACATCAAATGAAATCAAATTTTGTTTGAAGTGGTTTCGTCAAAGTGTTCGCAAAGAATGGCTGGAAAGAAGGCAAATTGTGATTGAGCAAATCATTCCAAGATTGGAGGCGGAAGGGCAAAAAGAAATGGGGCAAATGGTCAAAAATGAGTTGGATTTGGTTGAGGTGAGATTTTTGGATCGGATATTGAGAGGGTTGAATTATGAATGAATCAAATTAATTTATATTATTCCTTCTGGAATGAGAGGATTTGGTTAACTGGCCACAAAATTATGGCATATTTTTTCACATTTTATTGCTATTAAAGGAATGCCATCCAATATTCATAGATTTATTCGCAAATTACGAAAATATTTACCCCAAAAATTTCAGTCTCATGTAAATAATTGGAGAACAACATTTCATGGATTATTTGCCGAAAACATTGATTTAATTATTGTGGACAAATGGCTGACTGGGGCCGAACATCTTTTGGCACAAACAATGCCAATCCAGACGGATGCCCTCAAAATTGATGAAACTTTGGAAAAATTGGAAAGGGATATTCACAAATTTGAAGTAAACTTTTGGGACTTTGGATATATGAGATTTGGGGTTATGCGGAGAAAAAAAGATTAAATCAGAATTAAATTAATTTGAGGAATTTGTTGGAATTGTCGATGTTTTCTTCTATTCCTATTTATAAATACTATAATTATTGGATATACTATGGGATATCAATTTAAAAAAAACATGTTTTAATTAATCCTAATTATAGGAATATTTCACGGAATTACCGGAGCATCGAAGTCGAATCGCCAATTGGCTTGATGAATGCCGCCAATCACAATCAGCAGAGCATCCTTCCATCGATGAGGATGCCCTCATTCAACCAATTCATTTGGTGGAGGATTTGGCCGAACGAATTGATTTGGTTGCCAAAAAGCAAAGAACGGCACAAAGGGAAATGATGTTCGAACAAGTGAATTTAACATTGGCAAAATTAAATGAAATGGCATTTCATTTTGTAGGCACGTTTCCGCATTTTGGAATATTTAAGTCGGCTGAAAACGAAGCATCGAATTTGGATACAACGAATCACAAATTTGAGCATCACAATTGAATCATTGGAGGAATATAAAGTGGGCGAAAGGGAATTAATATTATTTTAAATTTATATTGATTAGGAAATGGCCATTGGAGAGAAACCAGTCCAACGGATGGAAACATTGTTGGATTCATTGAGGAAAGCAGAAATTAAACAAGAAGAAGAAAAAGAGGCCAAAATGATAGAGGAAATAAGTATGTCTAAATTGAGTAATTCTAAATTAATTTGAATGTTCAATTCAGCCTCAAAACAAACAATTTTGGCCAAACTTTCATTGGAAGTTAATTTGGAGCTGCGAAAATTCGTTCGAATTGAATTCATTTTGAGGGATTTGGCCCAATTATGGGCCGAATTTGAGGAGAAGGAGACAAATTTACTGGCACAAAATGAACATTGGAAGGAATTATTGGAAGAAATGGAAATATTGGCTGGCGAAATGGATGAGGCCGGAGGCAAAATTGCAGGGCAAACAGCCAGGAAAAGGATTCATGAATTGGTACGGTAAATGAAAATATATAAAATAATTATTAATTTATGGCAAAAACCATTAATTCTTTCAGAAATTAACAAGCCTACTCACTCATTTAAAAATATTAAGATAATTCAATGATTTTATGGTTAACCTAACATTCCTAAAATTAAAATATTTTAACTGGTTTGCTTTATTCCCCTCATCATAAGTTATAAGTCAAATTAAATTCATTCAAAAATGGAAGAAATCATTAAATTTTTTCAGAGGCAAAAATTCTCGGAAACAATCAGAAAGGAGAATTTGGAAATGTTAATGGACAAAAGTGGGGACAATGTTGATGGAGGGAATAAATTTAAAGAATGGATGGAAAATTGTGAAAAATTTGTCAAAATTCGGCCTAAAAACAGTGAACAATGTGCCGGATTGATGGAAAGCTTAAATGTAAGGAAATGGCATAAAATTAAATAATTAATTAAGAATATTTGTTAGAATACAATTTTGCATAAAATTAACAAAAATTAGTTTATTTTTATTTCAATTTGAAGGAATTACGTCGGTCAATTGCTCCGGTTAATGATGAAATATTTGGCATTTATTCCCCTTCGAATATGCCACCAAATTTGTTGGAAATGAAGCAAAAATTCGAAGAAATGCGAAATCAGCTTGAAACCCATTTGGGTGCATTGGCCAAATTGGGCCCAAGATTTGCTTATTTGGAAAGGCAATTATTGGAATTGGACCAATGGACACGGCACCATGACCCTGACTCTAGATTGGTCCGTTTTTAATTGGCCATTCATTCCAAAAGAATTTGCCAATAATTATTTAGGCCACCCTTTCCATTGTCCAACGAGCCGGCCTCGTGGATTGGGCTGGCCAAGAATTGGCCGAATTGGCCAAAATGGACGAAGGGACGGCATTCGACTTTGGGCAAATGAATGAAATTCTTCAGGGCATTCTCCAAAGATTTAAGGTTGATTATTGGGTGATATTCACTCTGATTGGCCAATATCACTTTGCCCCATTCCTCCCTTTTTTGTTTTGCTTGGCCCATCTTTGCAATTTTGATTATCCAAATTTACCCCAATATGCCAATATGTGTCCTCATTTTCGCACCAAATAGAGTTTTAATGTGTTCCATGGCAAATATATTCATTTGTTAGTAAATAATTCGGTTAATATAACTGATTTTCGGCTCAAAAGTTTCTAATTAGGATGGTTCGATTACCTCAAATCGATTAGACTTTTGGTGAATGAATATTTTTAACAAATTAGCCAGATTACTTTTTAATAATTGTGATTAAAATTTTATCCGATTCTTATAAATTTTACATAAAATGTGTGCGAAAATGTTGACCGCTTTCCCCGCCATTGCCTAAATTTCCCCTTTGATCATCAAAAAATATTAGCTCATCGAAATTCGGCGAATCGAGGTGGAAATTGAGTTGATCGAAACAAAAACGATGGTCACACAGAGACGTCGACTTCGAAGTCGAAACAAGGCAGCATGGCCACAAAAACGTTGTTCCGGCCAATCGGCCACGGATGAGATGGAAAAGGTCAGTATTGGAATTTGGAAGTGAATTGCTTATTATGCAAATTAATTAATTAATTAATTGCCATCCGCTTAATAATCATTTTTCCTTGCATTGTGCTACCATTTTAGTTTCTTCCTTTCAATTTATTTCCCATTTTTCAAATTTTCCCATTCCAAAAAAGGTGGAAAATGTGGAAAGTGAGGAGGAAATCCAAATGAAAGAGGAATTCATTCAACAAAATGCAAATTTGGAAGAAAAATTAAAGGAATTGGAAGAAATGAGGGAAAAGGGAATTGGTGAAGATGAAACAATTGGACGAAGCATAATTTGCCTGAGGGGTCGGCTGGAAAAGGCTGGCCAAGAATTGGAACAGACTGGGCCAAGCAGCACTCAAAAGGTGAAAATTGAATATAAAATGAGGCCATTAATTGAAAGCATTCAAAAATAAAATGTGAATAATTAAATTAATTAAATTCAGATTGATATTTGGGCATTGTTAAAAAGGCAAAGAACACTTTTGGCCAGAGAGGAGGAATCCGAAGAAGAAGCCAGGGCCACACTCAATGAAATGGAATTAATCCATCAGGAATTGAAAGGTGCGCAATAAAGAATATTTAATTTTATTAGAATGAATATTAGCCATAAATATTCAAATTAAATGGTGCGAATTGTTCTCTCTTTTTAGATTTGATTTTTGCCTGAGGATTTCTTTATAAAAGATACAAACAACTTTAATGAATAAAAGAAATGTCATTAAAATGAATTTAAAACCTTCAAAATAATCCAACCACAACAATTATTAGTATCTTTAATTCCATTAGAATGGACAATTAAATTAAAATATATTTATTGGATAAATATAAATGAAGGAAGTTATTAACATTTTATCAATTTTTAAATATTTTTGCAGGCAATTCGGAATTTGAAAAGCATTTGCCAGAATGGGAATTGAAAAGGCAAATTGTGGAAAGGGCATTACGGATAAATGTGGAATTGAAACAAATTTTGACTGGAATTGAACGGGCAAAAGATGAACCAAAAGAATGGCCCAAATTGGAGGAGGGATTGAAGAATTTGGCAAAAGAATTGGAACAAATTTCGGCAGAACAAAGATTGCCAATGGAAGGGAATATGGCCGAAAGAATTGAAAATGGGCAAATGGAATTGACCAAAAAAATGACCGAAATGAGGCGAAATCAACGGGAAAAATTGCGAACAAAAATGGAAGCATTGAAATTGACACCGGAGGCAGATTTGGGGCTGGCATTGCAAATTGTTGAGGTGGGAGTGTGAAATGTTATTTTGGTGGCTAATTCATATTTCAAATCAAATCCTCAATTTCGTCCTTTTTTTCCAAATTTTCTCACCCATAAATTCAGTTTTCCAATTCATTCTCGTCCTCCTTTTATAATCCATTTTGGCGGAAAATGTGCAAAGAAGCAAATGTGAGGGCAATCGGCGGCCTTTCCACATTTCCCTCTATTTTCAGCCACCCCTAAACCCCCCACCTTTTTGCCAGCCGATCGATCGTTTTTCTTCTTGCTATTTTATTTTTGCCTTTTCCCCTCTTTTGCACACATTTTTCTGCCAGCCGCCCCATCCATTTTCTCGTCCAAATTGTTTTTATCATCAAAGAGGGCTGAGCCTGATATTTGACCCGTCAAATTTATCATTTGGCGAAAATGTAAAAAGTAAATATAAATAGGGAGGACTTCTATTAAAATGCAACTCTTTTGGCATAGCTTAAATAATTTTTGGGTTGATCAAATATTAATTTTTACTCTTGCCTTTGGGCTCATTTTTGACAAATTTAGGGAAAATGAATTCATATGAAATTGGTAATATAAATCTGCGAAAATGGGACACGTAAATACCTTCATACATTCCTTGAATCCTTTACATTTAATTTCATTTTAATAAGCAATTCATTCCCGATCCACAGCAGTCCTCAATCCCTGAATTCCCTCATCCAATTCATCAAAATCAACCAATCCACCCCTTCCCCCTTCTCCATTATTTTAACATTTGTGCTTCATCACATTTCATTTCCTCGCCCTTTCCCTTCTTTCCTTCCTTTTTCTATTTGGCTTTTGTTTCACAAGGCTTGGCCAATTCAAAGCCGCAAAATCCGGGAAGTTTCCCCCTTTACCTCCTCAAATTTTTTATGCCACCCGTCAGTCACTTTACCTTCTCATTTTCAATCAAAATTTATGAAATTTTAGGGAAAGCGAAATAAGTAATCTATCAAAATTTTCCACATTTTTGTAGGAAGTTGTGCTGGAAGCAAGCAAAATTTTGCAAAGTGCCAACACCAATAAAAGAGAGGAACAAAAATTGTTGGACGAAGCAAATTATTTGGAAAGAAGTTTGAAAAACAAAATGGAAACATTGGAAGCATTGAGGCAATTGGGGGAAGATGTGCGAATATTGGCCAAACAAAATGAGCAATGGAAAGTGGTCAATTCAGCACAAGTGGGTTAATTTGTCAGGATTATTTTTACTTGGATTTATCTATTAATTTGGGGATTCATTGTAATAATTATATTCAATTTCAAAATAAATTACATTAAGTGTAAAATGTCATCAACAATTTAATTAATATATTCCAAATTCCCCCTAATAAATTCATTTTCACAGATTGAGCCAATCCTTGAACGATTGGCCGAAGCACTCCGTATTTTGAATGGCCCATTGACCGGGAAATGTGCCCAATTAGAAGAGGAATTGGCCAAATCCAAAGGAACATTCATGCGAGGCGAATGGGATGGGGCAAGGCAAATGTTGCGCGGCACCCAGGCCCAAATTGGCGCCCTACGGGAACATTTTGAACAAAAACAGGCAAATATAATTTATATATTGGATTTTGAATTACTCAAAGACATAATAAATATTTTTGTTTAATATAGGGAAAAGGGGGAATTTTGATGGAAGAGAAAACATTACAGGGAACTGCCTCAGGGCTAAATCAAATAAAAAGAAGAGGGGAAGGAAATATAAGTGAGGGGAAGGAAGAATACGGTACTTGGTATTGGTATGGTACCTCATTTGATGGAATTTGGGGAGGCATAAAACTTTCCCACCCTTCGGCTAAACTCAAAATATAACCTTTTTATTGAGAAATTTTTGTCAAAAATAACTTTATAATTTTTTGATTCTATAAAATCCGGTTACTTAGTTAGGATTAATTTTATTTCATTTATTATTAATAAACAAATATAATATATATTCATTAAGGTATTCCTACTGAAATTGTCGGCATTCAAATTGTTGGTGGACAAATGCCAAAATATATTTGACCAAATTGGAACAGTCCAAACAGCAAATGAAGGCCAAAAACTGGTCAGTTTTATTTGAGAATGAATTGGCATTGGCATAAAATTAATTGAATTTGGCCAGCAGATTTAAATCATTTTAGTAAATATTAATTTGATTATTCATAATTTGGACAAAGAATATATCTTAAATTTAGCAAATCCAATTGGACGAACTTCGTTGCCGAATTTTGGATTCAGCCAGCGAACTGCTGGAGGCGAAAGCCAAAGCCGGAATGGATGTGCCGGACGCATCGGTGGAAAAAATGATTGAACAATTGGAATTCAACGGCCATCGCCCTGAACAATCCGCCTCCTCTTCCCCATCAATTTCCGATCGGCTTGAACAATTTTTGTCCCGTTCCGCCGAATTGAATGCCCAATTCCGAATTCCATTCCCTCATTTCAATGCACAAACAATTTCACCGGCAATGTTTTTGGAGCAAATTTCGGTAATTTTAATGGACTAAAATTTGGAATTTAAAATCAATAATTTAGAGGAAATCATGACTAATAAATTTGATGGGAAAAATACTTAATTTAATCTAATATATAGGTCTTGATTAGGACTTAAAGATCACCGAAAAATATTTCTATAATGAATTACCATTCAAAATTCAAATTCATTTTTAGCAAACCATCCACAGTGAAAATAATTCATTGGCCCAAATTGAGCAATTGGCCAATGGACTCAATGGCCAAATTCCCCAGCCCAACACAATGGCCGATACATGCCGTCTTTTACATGCACTTATGGCCCAAAGGGAAAAGGAAGTGCAGGAAAGAATTCGCCAAATGCTGGCCAAATGCACAAATTGCTTCACAAATAGATTGGCCCAGGCAGAGGCCGAAATGGCCAGCGCAATGGAAAGAAGGGATTTGGACTTTGTTGGGAGGCAAAGGGATCAATTGTTTCCAGAATTTAAAAAGGCAAGAAGGCGAAAAAGAATTATTTTTGAATGATTCATTATATTGTAGGAATGGCAACTTTTCCATTCGGCAATTCGACAAAATGAATTCTTAAAGGAACGCAGCCAATGGTCCAGGGAATGGATCAAGCAAATGGACAAATTGAATGAATGCATTGGCCAATTCAATGTTCGATTGGATGCTATTTGGGAAGCATTGAGTGGAAATGAAAGGAAAAAGCCGGATAAAAAGGAGCAAAAATGGGTGGCCAATTTGGAATCATTCAGCAAATGGTTGGAAATGGTGCGTTTTGTTTTATATTATTGAGAGGAATTCTGATTTATAATTTTGATTTCTAAGTTCAATCCGGAAAGTTTTTATTCACTCAGGGATTCGTATTTAATTCCGGTTAGATTGGCCAAAAAATGTTCTATTCTCCAATGTTTGGGAACAAAAAACGATCTCACTCATTAATTCTGATTGGAATTAACTAAGAAGCATTTGAAAGAATAATTGTCATTTATTATTTCCAATTATTAAGTATTATTTATATTAGTGGTATTCATCCTTTCCATTATTTATTTTCACCGAAATTGCTGCTTTGATCATTATTAAGTTTACAAATAACCACGCAGCGCCGGAAGGAATTTAAATGAAAAATAGGAGAATCGAATTGCTGAGGGGCCAATCATTTCGAATTAACCGTATTCAATTGTTGATTTGTGCGTCAATATTTCAGGTGGAAAAAGAGATTGCCCAATTGAAATTGAGTGGCGGCGAAATGGAATGGGCCCAACGACAGGCCAGACTCGTCCAACTCAGGGACAATTGCCTTCAACATTTTCGACTGGTTCGTCCAATTTTTTAAAAAATTTTTCCAACAAACGAATTTTCAGGTAGCCAAATTGCAAACCCACGATTTTGGCAACCCAAGTCAAGCAAAATTGGCCAAGGCCCAGTGCCAACAATATCAACGAATTATGGAGGAATTTGAGCAAATGCAACTTCCATCGACCCATTTAATTCCAATAAGAAGAGAAAAAGTGGACATGATCGCCGAACAAAGTGACAAAATGGACATGGAATCAACGGATTCTGGGGCCGCGCGAATGGCATCTCAGGTGATTTTTGGGGCAATTAATGAGAAATTGAATGAAAATAATTTGAATGAGGAGAAAAAGTCAAGTTCAGTTAATTTTACCTTAATTCCGATTCATTTTATAAATATTCACAAAATTTATTTATATTAATTCCTTGCAGAAATATGGCTCTAAATATTGAATAGGCTTAATCGCTATAAGAATTTAAAATCCCTAATTTCCTCATATAGACTTCATTGACTTCTGTCGGAAGCAACGGTTCACCCGGCCCATCTGATTTGGACTCGGATTTGGCATCCGTCCACAGTGATGTGATGATAAATGAGGCATTGGCCCTAATGGATCAGCCGACCTCATCCATGTCCACAAATCCATTGGAGACGGCACAAATTGAACCCGGAATAATCCACGAATTGGCAGCCCGTTTGGATGTAGAAAACACTACGAAAGAATTGCCACTGACCAGAATTGAAGAAGAATTGGCCCGAGGGAAAATGGCCATTGATCGAATCCATGCCCGATATTACACCCCAAAACCATTGGAACAAGCACAGGTCGATGCCAATACATTGAAGTTATTGGCCACTCAAATTACGGAACAGAAGGATGATTTACATTTACTGCTGAATTCAACCAAAGATGAAGGCCAAAAACAAAGATTGCAACGGCTGATTGCGGGGCTGAAACGAGAGAAGAATTCGCTGAAAAGATTCCACAAAGCGTTGGGTGCCGAAATGGAAGATGAATTGGCATTGAGAGCAAATTATGGACAGATTACGGAAAGATTGACTGAATTGGAACAAGAAGTTCGAGACGCCGCCCAGTCGGAAAGATCGCCGCGCACCGAAAAACTTTTAAGTGGTTTGGAATTGCAAATTGAACTGCTAAAGAAACAATGCCGTGCGCCGAGGAAATATGTGGAAATGAGTGTGGACGGCACAAAATCGAACAGTCCAACAAGGAGAAAAAGAATTATCCTCAGATTGAGCAACAATGTGACCACAATAATTCGGGTGATCGAAGACAAGTGGCGAAAAGAGAAGGAAATGGAGGCGAAATTGAAAAAGTCGGGCAAGAAGAAAAGAAGGGCCGGCTCCGAATCGGATGCCGAATTCCTCGATTTACATAAAAAGTTGACAACATTGAAACAAGAAACTGAATCGGAAGTTGAAATTGAGCCAAAAAATGGTGAGGAAGAAATTGGAGAAAAAAGAGTGCAAGAAGAAATTATGGAAATTATGCCAGGACCATCGACTTCAACAAGGACAGAGCCAAAAATATTTGAAGAGGAAAGTACAATGAAAATGCCAAAAGAAACAACAAAACAAGAAGAGAAAAATGGAGAAAAAGAACAACAAATTCAAGCACAAATTGAACAAATCAAATTGGTATTGGCAAAATCCGGCGAAATGAAGGAAATGCTGGAGGCAATATTGACTCAATCAGATCAAATGCCCTTAGGCGAAATTCAATTTGATCAACAAATTCAAATGATTGGAGGAGTCCGTGAGGAATTACTTCATTTGCAAACCGAAATGGAAGGAATGAAAGCGGATTCAGGGGAAGAAAGTGCCGAAATGATGGAACAAAAAATCAAATTGGCAGAATTGGTCGAAGGATTTGGAACATTGGACGGCAAATTCCAAAAGAATTTAGAAGAATTTGAAAGGAACAAAGAGGAATGGACGCAAATTAATGAAAAATTGTTGAATTCAATCAAAAATGGGGAACAATTGTTGGCAAACCCGGAGGCAACATTGGCACAATTGAATGAAGGAATTGAAGAAAGCAATGAAATTAGCCAACAAATTGGCCAAGTTTTAACAAATTCAACAATTCCCTCAAATGTGATGAGCGAAATGAAATTAGGCCTAAAGCAATTGAAATTAATAACTGATATGTTGGCCAGGGAATATTCAAAATCGATGGAAACCAAAGCATTGATGGAGGAAATGCCAATTTTATTGAATACAATCAAAGAATCAGAAGCAGAATTCGAGGGAATATTGTCGGCTGAACAAATTCAACAGGAAGGCATAATTCAAGCAATCAAATTATTGGAGAATATTGAGCCAGAAACACAAAAATTGAGGAAAAATGTTGAAAAATTATCACAATTAAATGTGGAATTGCCAATTTTGAATGAGGCGAATGAAAAAATGGAGAAAATGAATAAAATATAGGAAACAATTGAGAAGAAAATTGAAGAAAAAGAAGCCGAATTGAAGGCAATCCAAGGAGGGGAATGGCCAAAAAGAGTAACGGAAGTGAATGTGGACGTGGTTTTGATAAGAAGAGAAAGGGAGGAATCAGAAGGAATGCCAGAAAATGTGCAAAGAATTGTGCTAAATATTCCGAAGAAGAGAAGGGATGAAAAGATGAAGATGATAGAAATGGAAGAGAAGAATAGAATTAAAGAAGAAGAAAAGAAGTTGATGAAGGAAATGGAAGAGAAGAATAGAATTAAAGAAGAAATAAAACGAATAAATGAAATGATGATTGAAATGGTGGCATTTGCCCAAAACATTTTGAATGATCCAAATTCATTGCCGCAAACATTCCAAAATGAGAAGACCAAAATGGCAAAAGCCATTGAGAAGGCAGACAAATTTGTGGAAAATAATGCAAAATTGGCAGCCGAATTGGATCCAACTGAAACATTGAAAGCCAATATTGGAGAAGTGAAATGGATTGAAGAAATGATGGAAAAGAGATGCAAAAATTGGGAGGAATTTGTTCGGCAAAGGGATTTGGCAAATGCCCAAATGGATTCGGCACGAAAAACATTGGAAGAAATTGCCACAAATAAGCCTTTCAATGAATTGGCCAAAGCTGAGGAAATGTATGAAAAGTTGATGGTGAGTGGAAGGGGAAATGAATGGACGATTGGATTTTATGTTCCCAATTAGGAATCCCAGAATTCGTTGATTGCATTGAATGGCCGTCTGGATGGATTACAACAATTGGCCGAACAAATGGACCCATTGGAAATGGCCTATTCCGAAGTGCGTTTTTTAGATGTTGATTTTGAGCAATTGAAAAGAGAATTTGAGGAAGAATTGGCTGGGATTAGTGCCGAATTGGAACATGAAAAGGAAATGACAAAAGGAATAGAACAAATGGAGAAGGAATTGGAAGAATTGGAAAAGAGGCAAATTCCATCACAAAACTTGGAAGCACTTCAAATGATGGAAAAGGGGATAATTCCAGAATTGAAGGGCAAATTGGAGCGATTGAAGAAGGAGAATGAGGAGGCAAAGAAGGCCAGAAAATTTGTGGCCAGAGCCGAAAAACCATCATTGAAAGAAATGAAAAAATGCCTTGAAAAGTCCGAAAAGATGGTAGCCGAAATGGCCGAAGAAATTCAGAAAGAAAAAATGAACAAATTTGTGGAAAAAATTGAGGAAATATTAAAAAAAGCAGAGGCGGAAATTTCACTGGAAGAAGAAATCCAAAAATGTTCAAATGAAATGCAACAACAAATGCCATTGACGGATCCACGTGCCGAAAAGCTCATTCAGAGAATGGAGGAATTGAAATGGAAAAGGAAAAGAAAAGAAGCAATTCAAAGAAAAATTGATGAAAATTTGGAGAATATTGGCCAAAAAATTGACGAATTGGTTGAAATGGCACCAACAACAAAAATGGCAACAAAGAAGAAAAGAAAGAAAAAGAAGAAATCAAAACAAACTGAACAAAAGCCAAAAGAAAGGGATGAACAAATTGATGAATTGAAAAAGGCAATTGAAAATTTGGAGAATGGAATTTTGCCGGCATTAAATTCCCTTCAAAATGAGGCAATCCAAGAGGGCATTCCAATGGAAGTTGGCCCAGAACAGATGGAACAAATGAACATTGCAAATGAATTGGTCCATAGTTTAAAGGTAAAATTAATTCAGAATTAAATAATTTGATTATATTTTAAGGCTGAATTGGAAAAGAAAATTGATGAACGGGAGAAAGTGAATGTTTTGTTGAAAGATTTGAAACAGTTGAATGATGAAACAGCAGCCACAATTGATATTGATGAGGAGAAAATACCAAAAATGTTAAAAATTGAAATGATCGAACAAAGAATGAATGAATTGAATGAAATGGAAAAGAAATTGAAAAATGGAATTGAGAAGATACCATCAGCAACATCATTGGAATTGAGCCAAAAAGAGAAACAACAAAAAGAGGAAATGGAGGAGAATGCCCAAAAAAGGATTGACCGAATCCAAACGATGAATAATGGATTAAAAAAACAAATGGAATTATTGAAAGAATGGCAAAAAGAAAGGCACAATTTGGAGGGAAAATCTTCTGGCTTGATGGAAGAAATAATAAATGTTGAAGAGGAGAACAGAAATTTGGGCCAAGCCGAAGAAGAGCTGAGAAAATTGAATGGATTAAAAGGCCGAGCATTGGAGGCAAAAGATGGGATGATTAGGCTGAAAAGTTGGCTTCTCCAAAATATGCCAAAAAATGAAGGGGCAGCAGCGGAATTACGGCCAATTGAAGAAGAAATTGAAAAAGTGCATTTGGCCATTGGAAAGCAACGAGAACGGCTTGAACAGGTGGTTGAGATGGGAAAGAGATTGGAAGCCGAAAAGAAGGCATTGAGGGCTGGATTGAATGAATTAAATGAAGAAGCACAAAAAATACATGGAAAAGAAGATGCAAAAGAGAAGGCAATTGAAATGGAAAATTTACAAAAGAAATTAAAAGAATTACAAAAGGAAATGATGGAATTGGAACAAAAATGCAAAGATGGCCAAGAATTGAGCCAAATTCGGGAACAAATTAATGAATTGGCCAAATTGATGGAAACAGAAGAAGCCAATGTACAAAAGAAATTGGCGAATTTGGCATTGAAAGGAGAAATTGAAAGGGAAACAAATGAAGTGGAAAGGAATATTCGGAGGGCAGAACAAATTGATGGGAATGAACAGGCAGTGGATGAGGATTTGAATACGGCAATTGAATTATTGGAAGAAGAAGTTGGGCCAAAATTGGAGAAATTACAACAAATAATATTGAAAGGGGATGATGAAGAAATGTTGAATAATGCCATCCAAAAACAATCGGAATTGGGCCAACAATTCACAATTTTAATGGAATCGATGAAAGATCGAAAACAAGCATTGGCGCAATTCAATGAGGAAACCGCAAAAATTGAGGCAAATTTGAAGGAGGCAATGGCCAAAAAGAAAGAGGCAAAAAATGCCAAAGATTTGAACAAATTAATGGAAGAAATTCGAGAAGAGAAGGAAAAATTGATTGAAATTGGCAAATTGAAAGATTCATTGAAACCAATGACATGGCCTGAAGGAAAATTACAAAAATTGCGGGAATTTACCGATGAATTGGCCACTGAATTGGCAGAAAAGAAAGTGAAGGTTGATGCCGAAGAAAAACAGAAAATAATGGAAAAAGAATTTGAAAAGCAAATTGAGAAATTGGAGAAGAAAAAAGAGGAAATGGAACAAATTTTGAATAAAATTGAGAACATCGAAGATTTGAATGAAATGAAAAGGCAAATTCTGAATCCATTGAATGAGGCAAATTCACAATTGCCACCGGCACCAAATGATGAATTGGAAAGAAGGAAAAATGAACTAAAAAATGGAATCAAAAATGTGGAATTAAAATTGGCCACAAAATTGGATGAAGCAGAAAAGGAAAAAGAATTGATTGAAAAAATTGATGAAAAATTGGCAAATATTCAGAAGGAAATGGACGAACAAATTCAACAAGGATTGAAATCATTTGAAAAGGCAAATGAAGATTATGAACGATTGATGGGATTAAGCAAAGAATTGGCTGAAATTCCACTGGAAAAATTGAAACAAAAGAAATTGAGAGCGGAAAAAAGCCAACAAATTGGGCCAATACGAAAGGAAATTAATGTGAGCATTTTTTAATATTAAAATTAATATTAATTCACTTTAAAGAATCTTCTTTCCACCCTGAATGGGGAATTGGATGAAGAAAAGAAATTAAATTGCCAAAATCGAATTTTGGGAGAAAAATTGGCAAAAAGAAAGGCGGAATTGGCTGAAATAGTGGCAAAAGAAACAAATTATGAAGCAAATTTGAGTCAATTGGCCGAATTGAAGCAAAGTTTACCAATTCTGAAGGAAATGCTGGAAAAGTTGGAAGCAAATTTGAGAGTGGATAAATCAAAAAGAAGAATGGTGAAGATTGATGCCGGATTGGAAAAAGAATTAAAGGAAGAAAAGAATGAATTGGCCAAATTGGAAACAGAAATGAATGGCCTTGAGGAATCAATTAAAGTGCGAATAAAAGTGGAGGCAATGAGGCCAATTGTGGAGAATTTATTGTTGATTAGCCAAAAAACAACAGAAGAATGTGCCAATCCCGAATCATTGGAAAAGCAGGAGAATGGGCTGAAAATGTTAGAAGAAATCAAATTGAATTTGGAGAAAGTGATGGCAGAAATGCCAATGGCTAATGAATCAGCCTCACTTCGAAAAAGAGGAAAAAAATTGTTGGCAGAATTGAATGCAAAAATCCATGAATTGGGCCAAATTTTGGGAGAAAAAATGGCAAAGGCAGCACAATTTATGGCAATTCGAATGAAAACAATCAAAGAATTGGATGAATTGAACAAAAAATTGGCCACAGACATAAAAGAAGGCCAAAATGTAGAGCAATTGGCTGAATTGGAAGGGCATTCAAAGAAATTGGAAGAATTGTCCAATAAATTGAAGGAAATGCCGGAGGGAGATTTGGATGAGGAGAAAAGGAAAGAATTCAAAGAAATTATAAATGAATTGGAAAAGGGCAAACATACTGTGGACAAAACAAGGCAAAAATTAAAGGTAAATTGTGGGTGGATTAATTAGAGTCAAGTTGATTCCATTCAAATTGATTTAATTGTATATTTTTGAAATATATTTTTAAACAAATTTTGATTAAAAAAAACACAAAATGTTTAGGAAAAAAACATGTTAAAATTAAAACATAAAATTTATGAATAAAAAAACAAAAAAATGTTTGGATAAAACAAAAACACAAAATTTTTTAACAAAATTGTTTTGACGAACTAAAAATAATTACAAATGTTAGTAAAACATTCTAAATCACAAATGTTTGTAAAACATTCTAAATTACAAATGTTTGTAAAACATTCTAAATTACAAATGTTTGTAAAACATTCTAAATTACAAATGTTTGTAAAACATTTTAAATTACAAATGTTTGTAAAACATTCTAAATTACAAATGTTTGTAAAACATTCTAAATTACAAATGTTTGTAAAACATTCTAAATTACAAATGTTTGTAACAAAAATAAAAATGTTTGGGAGAAACAAACAAAAACACAAATGTTTGGGAGAAACAAACAAAAACACAAATGTTTGGGAGAAACAAACAAAAACACAAATGTTTGGGAGAAACAAACAAAAACACAAATGTTTGGGAGAAACAAACAAAAACACAAATGTTTGGGAGAAATAAACAAAAACACAAATGTTTGGGAGAAACAAACAAAAACACAAATGTTTGGGACAAACAAAAATACAAATGTTTACAAAACTAAAAAAATGTTTGAAAAAATACAATTTAATATATATTATTTTACCATTTTTATTTAAATTAAAATTAAAAATTTTTCTTGAGGAATCGAACATTTACTGGGCTATATTAAAAAGAGTATTTTAAAGGACCAAATTACCGAAAATGCATTGAAACAAAAATTGGCACAAAAAACCACTGAATTGAATGATGCATTGGTTAAAATGGTGACAAGTGCCCAAGGCATTTTGAATGATCCAAACTCATTGCCGCAAACATTCCAAAATGAGAAGAACAAAATGGCAAAAGCCATAGAGGATGCGGACAAATTTGTTAAAAATAATGCAAAATTGGCAGCCGAATTGGATCCTACTGAAACATTGAAAGCCAATATTGGAGAAGTGAAAAGGATTGAAGAAATGATGGAAAAGAGATGCAAAAATTGGGAGGAATTTGTACGGCAAAGAGATTTGGCAAATGCCCAAATGGATTCGGCAAGAAAAACATTGGAAGAAATTGTTAATGCCAAGCCAATCCATGAATTGGCCAAAGCCGAGGAAATGTATGAAAAGTTAATGGTGAGTGGAGGGGGGAATGAATGGACGATGACATTTTATGTTCCCAATTTAGGAATCCCAGAATTCGTTGATTGCATTGAATGGCCGTCTGGATGGATTACAAAAATTGGCCGAACAAATGGACCCATTGGAAATTGCCTATTCTGAAGTGCGTTTTTTGGATGTTGATTTTGAGCAATTGGAAAGGGAATTTGAGGAAGAATTGGCTGGAATTAGTGCAGAATTGGAGCATGAAAAGGAATTAACAAAAGGAATAGAACAAATGGAGAAAGAATTGGAAGAATTGGAAAAGAGGCAAATTCCATCACAAAACTTGGAAGCACTTCAAATGATGGAAAAGGGGACAATACCAGAATTGAAGGCCAAATTGGAGAGATTAAAGAAGGAGAATGAGGAGGCAAAGAAGGCCAGAAAATTTGTGGCCAGAGCCGAAAAACCATCATTGGAAGAAATGGAAAAATGCCTTGAAAAGACCGAAAAGATGGTAGCCGAAATGGTCGAAGGAATTCAGAAAGAAAAAACAGACAAATTTGTGGAAAAAATTGAGGAAATATTGCAAAAAGCAGAAGCGGAAATTCCACCGGAAGAAGAAATCCAAAAATGTTCAAATGAAATGCAACAACAAATGCCATTGACGGATCCACGTGCCGAAAAGCTCATTCAGAGAATGGAGGAATTGAAATGGAAAAGGAAAAGAAAAGAAGCAATTCAAAGAAAAATTGATGAAAATTTGGAGAATATTGGCCAAAAAATTGATGAATTGGTTGAAATGGCACCAACAACAACAATGGCAACAAAGAAGAAAAGAAAGAAAAAGAAGAAATCAAAACAAACTGAACAAAAGCCAAAAGAAAGGGATGAACAAATTGATGAATTGAAAAAGGCAATTGAAAATTTGGAGAATGGAATTTTGCCGGCATTAAATTCCCTTCAAAATGAGGCAATCCAAGAGGGCATTCCAATGGAAGTTGGCCCAGAACAGATGGAACAAATGAACATTGCAAATGAATTGGTCCATAGTTTAAAGGTAAAATTAATTCAGAATTAAATAATTTGATTATATTTTAAGGCTGAATTGGAAAAGAAAATTGATGAACGGGAGAAAGTGAATGTTTTGTTGAAAGATTTGAAACAGTTGAATGATGAAACAGCAGCCACAATTGATATTGATGAGGAGAAAATACCAAAAATGTTAAAAATTGAAATGATCGAACAAAGAATGAATGAATTGAATGAAATGGAAAAGAAATTGAAAAATGGAATTGAGAAGATGCCATCAGCAACATCATTGGAATTGAGCCAAAAAGAGAAACAACAAAAAGAGGAAATGGAGGAAAATGCCCAAAAAAGGATTGACCGAATCCAAACGATGAATAATGGATTAAAAAAAACAAATGGAATTATTGAAAGAATGGCAAAAAGAAAGGCACAATTTGGAGGGAAAATCTTCTGGATTGATGGAAGAAATAATAAGTGTTGATGAGGAGAACAGAAATTTGGGCCAAGCCGAAGAAGAGCTGAGAAAATTGAATGGATTAAAAGGCCGAGCATTGGAGGCAAAAGATGGGATGATTAGGCTGAAAAGTTGGCTTCTCAAAAATATGCCAAAAAATGAAGGGGCAGCAGCGGAATTACGGCCAATTGAAGAAGAAATTGAAAAAGTGCATTTGGCCATTGGAAAGCAACGAGAACGGCTTGAACAGGTGGTTGAGAAAGAAAAGAAATTGGAAGCCGAAAAGAAGGCATTGAGGGCCGGATTGAATGAATTGAATGAAGAAGCACAAAAAATACATGGAAAAGAAGATGCAAAAGAGAAGGCAATTGAAATGGAAAATTTACAAAAGAAATTAAAAGAATTACAAAAGGAAATGATGGAATTGGAACAAAAATGCAAAGATGGCCAAGAATTGAGCCAAATTCGGGAACAAATTAATGAATTGGCCAAATTGATGGAAACAGAAGAAGCCGATGTACAAAAGAAATTGGCGAATTTGGCATTGAAAGGAGAAATTGAAAGGGAAACAAATGAAGTGGAAAGGAATATTCGGAGAGCAGAACAAATTGATGGGAATGAACAGGCAGTGGATGAGGATTTGAATACGGCAATTGAATTATTGGAAGAAGAAGTTGGGCCAAAATTGGAGAAATTACAACAAATAATATTGAAAGGGGATGATGAAGAAATGTTGAATAATGCCATCCAAAAACAATCGGAATTGGGCCAACAATTCACAATTTTAATGGAATCGATGAAAGATCGAAAACAAGCATTGGCGCAATTCAATGAGGAAACCGCAAAAATTGAGGCAAATTTGAAGGAGGCAATGGCCAAAAAGAAAGAGGCAAAAAATGCCAAAGATTTGAACAAATTAATGGAAGAAATTCGCAAAGAAAAGGAAAAATTGATTGAAATTGGCAAATTGAAAGATTCATTGAAACCAATGACATGGCCTGAAGGAAAATTACAAAAATTGCGGGAATTTACCGATGAATTGGCCACTGAATTGGCAGAAAAGAAAGTGAAGGTTGATGCCGAAGAAAAACAGAAAATAATGGAAAAAGAATTTGAAAAGCAAATTGAGAAATTGGAGAAGAAAAAAGAGGAAATGGAACAAATTTTGAATAAAATTGAGAACATCGAAGATTTGAATGAAATGAAAAGGCAAATTCTGAATCCATTGAATGAGGCAAATTCACAATTGCCACCGGCACCAAATGATGAATTGGAAGAAAGGAAAAATGAACTGAAAAATGGAATCAAAAATGTGGAATTAAAATTGGCCACAAAATTGGATGAAGCAGAAAAGGAAAAAGAATTGATTGAAAAAATTGATGAAAAATTGGCAAATATTGAGAAGGAAATGGACGAACAAATTCAAAATGGATTGAAGCCATTTGAAAAGGCAAATGAAGATTATGAACGATTGATGGGATTGAGCAAAGAATTGGCACAAATTCCAGTGGAAAAATTGAAACAAAAGAAATTGAGAGCGGAAAAAAGCCAACAAATTGGGCCAATCCGAGAGAAAATGAATGTAAGTTTTGTTAAAATAAAATTGAATATTAATTCACTTTATAGAATCTTCTTTTCACCCTAAATGAGGAATTGGATGAAGAAAAGAATGTAAATTACCAAAATCGAATGTTAAATGAAGAATTGGCAAAAAAGAAGGTGGAATTGGCTGAAATAGTGGCAAAAGAAACAAATTATGAAGAAAATTTGAGTCAATTAGCCGAATTGAAGCAAAGTTTGCCAATTCTGAAGGAAATGCTGGAAAAGTTGGAGGCAATGAGAGTGGATAAATCAAAAAGAAAAATGGTGAAGATTGATGCCGGATTGGAAAATGAATTGAAAGAACAAAAGAAAGAATTTGCCAAATTGGAAACAGAAATGAATGGCCTTGAGGAATCAATTAAAGTGCGAATCAAAGTGGAGACAATGAGGCCAATTGTGGAGAATTTATTGTTGATTAGTCAAAAAACAACAGAAGAATGTGCCAATCCCGAATCATTGGAAAAGCAGGAAAATGGGCTGAAAATGTTAGAAGAAATCAAATTGAATTTGGAGAAAGTGATGGCAGAAATGCCATTGGCAAATGAATCAGCCTCACTTCGGGAAAGAGGTGAAAAATTGTTGGCAGAATTGAATGCAAAAATCCATGAATTGGGCCAATTGTTGGGAGAAAAAATGGCAAAGGCAGCACAATTTATGGCAATTCGGACGGAAACAATCAAAGAATTGGATGAATTGAACAAAAAATTGGCCATAAACATGGAAAAGAGTCAGAAAGTTGATAATCAACTGGCAGATTTAGAAGGGCATTCAAAGAAATTGGAGGAATTGGCAAACAAATTGAAGGAAATGCCGGAGGGAGATTTGGATGAGGAGAAAAGGAAAATATTCAAAGAAATTATAAATGAATTGGAAAAGGGCAAACATACTGTGGACAAAACGAGGCAAAAATTAAAGGTAAATTTTGGGAGGATTAACTGGTACTCGTAGATTCCAAAATTTGTAAATTCCAAATTGATTTAATTGTATATTTTTGGAATATATTTTTAAACAAGATTTTGATAAAAAAAAAAACACAAAGTGTTTAGGAAAAAACTAAAAAAAACACAAAAATAAATTAAAAAATGTTAAAATTAAAACATATAAATTTATGAATAAAAACACAAAAAAAATGTTGGATAAAACAAAAACACAAAATTTTTTAACAAAAATTGTTTTGACGAACTAAAAATAATTAAAAATGTTTGTAAAACATTCTAAATTACAAATGTTTGTAAAACATTCTAAATTACAAATGTTTGTAAAACATTCTAAATTACAAATGTTTGTAAAACATTCTAAATTACAAATGTTTGTAAAACATTTTAAATTACAAATGTTTGTAAAACATTCTAAATTACAAATATTTGTAAAACATTCTAAATCACAAATGTTTGTAAAACATTCTAAATTACAAATGTTTGTAAAACATTATAAATTACAAATGTTTGTAAAACATTCTAAATTACAAATGTTTGTAAAACATTCTAAATTACAAATGTTTGTAAAACATTTTAAATTACAAATGTTTGTAAAACATTCTAAATTACAAATATTTGTAAAACATTCTAAATCACAAATGTTTGTAAAACATTCTAAATTACAAATGTTTGTAAAACATTCTAAATCACAAATGTTTGTAAAACATTCTAAATCACAAATGTTTGTAAAACATTCTAAATTACAAATGTTTGTAAAACATTCTAAATTACAAATGTTTGTAAAACATTCTAAATCAAAAATGTTTGTAAAACATTCTAAATCACAAATGTTTGTAAAACAAAAATAAAAATGTTTGGGAGAAACAAATAAAAACACAAATGTTTGGGAGAAACAAACAAAAACACAAATGTTTGGGAGAAACAAACAAAAATACAAATGTTTGGGAGAAACAAACAAAAACACAAATGTTTGGGAGAAACAAACAAAAACACAAATGTTTGGGAGAAACAAACAAAAACACAAATGTTTGGGAGAAACAAACAAAAATACAAATGTTTTGAAAACAAAACTAAAAAAATGTTTGAAAAAATACAATTTAGTATTTTACCATTTTTATTTAAATTAAAATTAAAAATTTTTCTTGTGGAATCGAACATGTACTGGGCTATATTAAAAAGAGTATTTTAAAGGAACAAATTGCCGAAAATGAATTGAAACAAAAATTGGCACAAGAAGCCACTGAATTGAATGATGCATTGGTTAAAATGGTAGCAAATGCCCAAGGCATTTTGAATGATCCAAATTCATTGCCGCAAACATTCCAAAATGAGAAGAACAAAATGGCAAAAGCCATAGAGGATGCGGACAAATTTGTGGAAAATAATACAAAATTGGCAGCCGAATTGGATCCAAATGAAACATTGAATGCCAATATTGAAGAAGTGAAAAGGATTGAAGAAATTATGGAAAAGAGATTTAAAAATTGGGAGGAATTTGTACGGCAAAGGGATTTGGCAAATGCTCAGATGGATTCTGTACGAAAAACATTGGAGGAAATTGTCACAAATAAGCCTTTCAATGAATTAGCCAAAGCCGAGGAAATGTATGAAAAGTTGATGGTGAGTGGAAGAGGGGATGAATGGATGATGAAATTTTATGTTCCAATTTAGGAATCCCAGAATTCGTTGATTGCATTGAATGGCCGTCTGGATGGATTACAACAATTGGCCGAACAAATGGACCCATTGGAAATGGCCTATTCCGAAGTGCGTTTTTTGGATGTTGATTTTGAGCAATTGGAAAGGGAATTTGAGGAAGAATTGGCTGGAATTAGTGCAGAATTGGAGCATGAAAAGGAATTAACAAAAGGAATAGAACAAATGGAGAAAGAATTGGAAGAATTGGAAAAGAGGCAAATTCCATCACAAAACTTGGAAGCACTTCAAATGATGGAAAAGGGGACAATACCAGAATTGAAGGCCAAATTGGAGAGATTAAAGAAGGAGAATGAGGAGGCAAAGAAGGCCAGAAAATTTGTGGCCAGAGCCGAAAAACCATCATTGGAAGAAATGGAAAAATGCCTTGAAAAGACCGAAAAGATGGTAGCCGAAATGGTCGAAGGAATTCAGAAAGAAAAAACAGACAAATTTGTGGAAAAAATTGAGGAAATATTGCAAAAAGCAGAAGCGGAAATTCCACCGGAAGAAGAAATCCAAAAATGTTCAAATGAAATGCAACAACAAATGCCATTGACGGATCCACGTGCCGAAAAGCTCATTCAGAGAATGGAGGAATTGAAATGGAAAAGGAAAAGAAAAGAAGCAATTCAAAGAAAAATTGATGAAAATTTGGAGAATATTGGCCAAAAAATTGATGAATTGGTTGAAATGGCACCAACAACAACAATGGCAACAAAGAAGAAAAGAAAGAAAAAGAAGAAATCAAAACAAACTGAACAAAAGCCAAAAGAAAGGGATGAACAAATTGATGAATTGAAAAAGGCAATTGAAAATTTGGAGAATGGAATTTTGCCGGCATTAAATTCCCTTCAAAATGAGGCAATCCAAGAGGGCATTCCAATGGAAGTTGGCCCAGAACAGATGGAACAAATGAACATTGCAAATGAATTGGTCCATAGTTTAAAGGTAAAATTAATTCAGAATTAAATAATTTGATTATATTTTAAGGCTGAATTGGAAAAGAAAATTGATGAACGGGAGAAAGTGAATGTTTTGTTGAAAGATTTGAAACAGTTGAATGATGAAACAGCAGCCACAATTGATATTGATGAGGAGAAAATACCAAAAATGTTAAAAATTGAAATGATCGAACAAAGAATGAATGAATTGAATGAAATGGAAAAGAAATTGAAAAATGGAATTGAGAAGATGCCATCAGCAACATCATTGGAATTGAGCCAAAAAGAGAAACAACAAAAAGAGGAAATGGAGGAAAATGCCCAAAAAAGGATTGACCGAATCCAAACGATGAATAATGGATTAAAAAAACAAATGGAATTATTGAAAGAATGGCAAAAAGAAAGGCACAATTTGGAGGGAAAATCTTCTGGATTGATGGAAGAAATAATAAGTGTTGATGAGGAGAACAGAAATTTGGGCCAAGCCGAAGAAGAGCTGAGAAAATTGAATGGATTAAAAGGCCGAGCATTGGAGGCAAAAGATGGGATGATTAGGCTGAAAAGTTGGCTTCTCCAAAATATGCCAAAAAATGAAGGGGCAGCAGCGGAATTACGGCCAATTGAAGAAGAAATTGAAAAAGTGCATTTGGCCATTGGAAAGCAACGAGAACGGCTTGAACAGGTGGTTGAGATGGGAAAGAGATTGGAAGCCGAAAAGAAGGCATTGAGGGCTGGATTGAATGAATTGAATGAAGAAGCACAAAAAATACATGGAAAGGAAAATGCAAAAGAGAAGGCAATTGAAATGGAAAATTTACAAAAGAAATTAAAAGAATTACAAAAGGAAATGATGGAATTGGAACAAAAATGCAAAGATGGCCAAGAATTAAGCCAAATTCGAGAACAAATGAATGAATTGGCCAAATTGATGGAAACAGAAGAAGCCAATGTACAAAAGAAATTGGCGAATTTGGCATTGAAAGGAGAAATTGAAAGGGAAACAAATGAAGTGGAAAGGAATATTCGGAGAGCAGAACAAATTGATGGGAATGAACAGGCAGTGGATGAGGATTTGAATACGGCAATTGAATTATTGGAAGAAGAAGTTGGGCCAAAATTGGAGAAATTACAACAAATAATATTGAAAGGGGATGATGAAGAAATGTTGAATAATGCCATCCAAAAACAATCGGAATTGGGCCAACAATTCACAATTTTAATGGAATCGATGAAAGATCGAAAACAAGCATTGGCGCAATTCAATGAGGAAACAGCAAAAATTTATGCCAATTTGAAGGAGGCAATGGCCAAAAAGAAAGAGGCAAAAAATGCCAAAGATTTGAACAAATTAATGGAAGAAATTCGAGAAGAGAAGGAAAAATTGATTGAAATTGGCAAATTGAAAGATTCATTGAAACCAATGACATGGCCTGAAGGAAAATTACAAAAATTGCGGGAATTAATCGATGAATTGGCCACTGAATTGGCAGAAAAGAAAGTGAAGGTTGATGCCGAAGAAAAACAGAAAATAATGGAAAAAGAATTTGAAAAGCAAATTGAGAAATTGGAGAAGAAAAAAGAGGAAATGGAACAAATTTTGAATAAAATTGAGAACATCGAAGATTTGAATGAAATGAAAAGGCAAATTCTGAATCCATTGAATGAGGCAAATTCACAATTGCCACCGGCACCAAATGATGAATTGGAAAGAAGGAAAAATGAACTGAAAAATGGAATCAAAAATGTGGAATTAAAATTGGCCACAAAATTGGATGAAGCAGAAAAGGAAAAAGAATTGATTGAAAAAATTGATGAAAAATTGGCAAATATTGAGAAGGAAATGGACGAACAAATTCAACAAGGATTGAAGCCATTTGAAAAGGCAAATGAAGATTATGAACGATTGATGGGATTGAGCAAAGAATTGGCACAAATTCCAGTGGAAAAATTGAAACAAAAGAAATTGAGAGCGGAAAAAAGCCAACAAATTGGGCCAATCCGAGAGAAAATGAATGTAAGTTTTGTTAAAATAAAATTGAATATTAATTCACTTTATAGAATCTTCTTTTCACCCTAAATGAGGAATTGGATGAAGAAAAGAATGCAAATTACCAAAATCGAATGTTAAATGAAGAATTGGCAAAAAAGAAGGTGGAATTGGCTGAAATAGTGGCAAAAGAAACAAATTATGAAGAAAATTTGAGTCAATTGGCCGAATTGAAGCAAAGTTTGCCAATTCTGAAGGAAATGCTGGAAAAGTTGGAGGCAATGAGAGTGGATAAATCAAAAAGAAAAATGGTGAAGATTGATGCCGGATTGGAAAATGAATTGAAAGAACAAAAGAAAGAATTTGCCAAATTGGAAACAGAAATGAATGGCCTTGAGGAATCAATTAAAGTGCGAATCAAAGTGGAGACAATGAGGCCAATTGTGGAGAATTTATTGTTGATTAGCCAAAAAACAGTGGAAGAATGTGCCAATCCCGAATCATTGGAAAAGCAGGAGAATGGGCTGAAAATGTTAGAAGAAATCAAATTGAATTTGGAGAAAGTTTTGGCAGAAATGCCATTGGCAAATGAATCTGCCTCAATTCGAGAAAGAGGAGAAAAATTGTTGGCAGAATTGAATGCAAAAATCCATGAATTGAGCCAAATATTGGGAGAAAAAATGGCAAAGGCAGCACAATTTATGGCAATTCGGACGGAAACAATCAAAGAATTGGATGAATTGAACAAAAAATTGGCAAAGGGAATTGAAGAAGGCCAAAATATTAAGAATCAAATGGCAGATTTAGAAAGGCATTCAAAGAAATTAGAAGAATTGTCTGATAAATTGAAGGAAATGCCGGAGGGAGATTTGGATGAGGAGAAAAGGAGAGAATTCAAAGAAATGAAAAATGAATTGGAAAAGGGCAAACATACTGTGGACAAAACGAGACAAAAATTAAAGGTAAATTTGTGGGTGGATTAATTAGGATCAAGTTGATTCCAAAATTTTTAAATGATTATTTAAATTTTTAATTTTTTAATCAAATAATTTAAGATAAAATAAAAAAATTCCAAGCGTTTCGAGAAATCTAACCGGAAAACACAATTCTTTCCGGAAAGAAACACAATCTAACCGGAAAACACAAATCTTTCCGGAAAGAAACACAATCTAACCGGAAGACACAAATCTTTCCGGAATGAAACACAAAAACTAATCTTTCCGGAATGAAACACAATCTAACCGGAAAACACAAATCTTTCCGGAATGAAACACAATCTAACCGGAAAACACAAATCTTTCCGGAATGAAACACAATCTAACCGGAAAACACAAATCTTTCCGGAATGAAACACAATCTAACCGGAAAACACAAATCTTTCCGGAATGAAAAACAATCTAACCGGAAAACACAAATCTTTCCGGAATGAAACACAATCTAACCGGAAAACACAAATCTTTCCGGAATGAAACACAATCTAACAGGATGAAACACAAATCTAACCCGATGAAACACAAATTTTTCCAGAAAACAAAATATTTTAAAAAAAACACAAAATATTTGTAAAAATACAAAAACACAATTAAATTTAAGTTAAAAGAACCAGCGGGGCAAGCCCGCTGGTTCTTAAGGGGACTCTGGAAGGAATACGTGGGAGGGTAGAAAGAAAGCGCTATCGCGCTTTAAAAGATTCCTAGAATGGTTATTTTTGATATTAGAATCCATTCCCCGCTTTTCTGATCAAAATTCAACTCGCGCAGAACCGGTTTAAAATTTTAAACCGGTTTAATCCTCAAAATAAACCTCAATTTCGTAATCTCCATCATCGAAAACCTCTAAAAAATTATCTGCCCATGGTGGGATTCGAACCCGCGACCTCCGTTTCCATCCCCCCATCTTCGCCAATCGGCCATGAAGGAAAAAGTGCCGACTTGGCCACAAAGTATCGAACAAAAGTACCCTTCATTTTGAGTTTAGACCCCATAAACCATATATCATTCGAAAGCTGAGATTCTCAAGATGATTCCTGTCTCCCGGCCTAAAACCGTAAAATCAAAAGGAAAAAAGTTTTACCTGGGCAAATCGAAAAAGTGCAATTTTTGAAACCGGTTTAGGGCTAATATCTCGAAACCGGTTGGGACTTTTGGAAAAAAAGTATTTATTTGATATGTGCCACCGAAATACGAAACTTTTAAAAAAAAGATCTCGAAAAACGGCCGGCTAGAAAGCCGTATTTTTGAAAAAATGAACGAATTTCAAGTTTTTTTTAATATTATATAAAATTTCTATTACGGAGGGTAACCAAGTACATTTTAAAGGAACAAATTGCCGAAAATGAATTGGAACAAAAATTGGCACAAGAAATCAGAGAATTGAACGATGCATTTGTCAAAATGGTGGCAAATGCCCAAAATATTTTGAACGATCCGAATTCATTGCCGCAAACATTCCAAAATGAGAAGGCCAAAATGGCAAAAGCCATAGAGAATGCGGACAAATTTGTGGAAAATAATGCAAAATTTGCAGCCGAATTGGATCCAACTGAAACATTGAAAGCCAATATTGGAGAAGTGAAAAGGATTGAAGAAATGATGGAAAAGAGATGCAAAAATTGGGAGGAATTTGTACGGCAAAGGGATTTGACAAATGCCCAAATGGATTCGGCAAGAAAAACATTGGAAGGCTTCAAATCTTTAGCAAAAATGGATAAAATTGAAGATGTAATTAAGGAGCTCGAAAATATCAAAGTGGGCAAAATTCCACTAATAAAGATTGAATTTTTTAAATTTTAGTCTGAATCTGAACAACTTTCTTCCATCAGAAAGGAATTAAATTCGATTGCGAATATTGCTAATTCACTTTTTCCATTGGCCAAAGTGGATGAAGAAACTCGTTTCCTCTTTGTCGATTTAGAAAGTTTGGAAAATGAATTTGAGGTGATTTTTAGCCAACCAAATTATATTATTATTTATTCACATTTTAATATTTTTAAAGGATTTGGAGAAAAAAATCAACGTTGAACTCAGTTTTGGCCAACAAATTCAACAAATTTTATTGGAAATGAATGAAAAAATTGCCGAATTTCCGAACAGCATTCAAAATGCAGTTGTTGGGAAGAATATTAACCAATTGAATGTAATTTTATTTTCCAATATTTTTTCTAAAATTTTTTTTAAATATTTTAAAGAGCCTTCTGACTGATTCAATGGAATTGAAAAAGCAACTTGAACAAATTGCTGAGAATATTAAGAAAATGAACATTTCCTCCACATTTTTGGACTTTAATAGCCATACCCAACCAATATCCCTTTTACGGCAACAAATTGAACGAATCCAGCATGAAATTCATTCGAATATTGCCGAACTCAGCGAAGGACCCTCAACAATCGAGAAAAGGGCATCAACTGCTCCACCCGGCCCAGATTATGATATCAATGCTGCGGCCGAAATATTCGCCGCTGTTTTCCCGGATCGGGAGCCAACGGATGTTCTTCGAGAACACGGATTGGCATCGGATTTGGAATTGGAAATGGAGGAAGAATCGGGCGATGATGAAAGTGAAACCAAAAGTGAATTTGGAGAAAAAGGTGGGATGGGAGAATGGCATTAAAAAATATATTATTTAGACACAAATGAAGGCCAACAAAATGAACAACAAGAAGAAAACGGTGAAAGTCAAGAGCAGGCCGAATCACCAGTGCCAGAGGATCCACTGCATGCAGCTGATGGCCAACAGATTGAGAATCAACGACAATTGGCCCAGCGTGCACGGTGGAGGCGTGTTCTGCGTACGGCATTGCCTCTTCAGGTAAAATGATTAAAATATTCATTCATTTTTTAATGATATTCGATTTAGGCAATGTTGGTCCTTCTGCTCGGGGCAGCGTGTTTGGTGCCTCATTGCGATGATGATTATTGTTGCCATTTATTAAACAATTTTGCTCGCAGTTTTGACCCACAATTAGATTTCGTCAATGGGCCACCACCATTTTGAATACTCAAATTTAAACTAAATTAAATTATTATTAATTTGATCATCAACAAATGAATGAATGTTGATCTCATCAAAAAATAATTACACAATTAATTGGTATTTTTCTGAATTATTTTCCACATCTTTCTTTACATTTCCAATTGTACCAGAGAAATACTTACTTAATGTATTTTATATAATCATTTTCAATGCTTCTTTCCATTTATTTCCCAGTGACATCAAATTGTTCATTTTTATGAAATTTAAAATGCAGTCTATTTTGTTGTGGTGGATTATTTTTTGATAAAATGAATTTATATAATATTATGAAGATATTTCAATTTATATTATCAATCTATCCTTTAGTCTTTGTGTCTTTGTGGTTGTTCTCCCCCAAATTAGCCAATATTAAATGAGCTAATCCAAATCCATTTTTTTGGGACATTAGGAACAATGGAGAAGGGATGGAGGAGGATTTATGCAAATGTAAGGAATATGTCTAAAGTTGCAATGAGTTGATTGAATGGGTCTTATCTTAAGGCAGGCAGATGGGAAATTTGGGGATTTGAAGATGTGCCAAATAGCATCCATCAGAACGAAAAAAAAGAAAAATAATAAACGAAAAACGATACTCCCTCGTTGCTGATTCATCAATCATTCATCCATTTTCAACCATTCTACCAACATTTTCCCATCATGTTTAAAATGATAAAACAATTGATAAAATAATCATATTAATACCAATTATTTATCCATTTAAATAAATTTTTTCTGTAAATGCTTTTCCTGATGTGATTTAATGGGATTGGGGGGATGAATAGAATTATTATTAAATGAATAAATTGTTTTTTTTATTCTTGAACATTTCCTTCGTCTTCTAAACCCGAATTGATTGATCCATAGCAGCCAAAGATGGAACATTTTGTGGGGACATTTTGTTGGCTGTGGTCAGCAAATGCACATTGAATGGGGCCGATTCAACGGTCAAATCATTTCGTCCGAATTCATCCCCTCTATTGCCATTTGAGTCCATTTCCCCACCGGCGCCCCACAATCTTTGGTTGGAAGAATCGGCACCGCCACGTTGATCCTAATAAATAGATATTAACAATAATAAAAAATCATTGTTCTCATTTGATGAATAAAAACGATGAATAGAATAATGCCCTTATAAATTGGGGTCCAAAAAAATATAAATTACCTTCTGATCTGTGATTGTGAGTCATTAATATGATTTATCATATTTAATCTTCTGAATAAGAAAATACCACCTATTTTTACTAATAAAATGTCAAAAAGAAAGCCACATTAAAAATATATACCGGATTCGTGCTCAACAATCCCCGAAATTTTGTGAACTCAATTCATAATAAGGATTTTGTCTCCCCCTTCTAATATATTGCCTAGAGGCAAATTCAGTAGGTCAATTGTAAAAAGGTAAAATCAATCATCTCCCGGCGGATGGCACTCAAAATGGGCAACAATATCCATCCAAATCCCCCATTTTTCGATTGTTTTGTACCTTTGGTGAATTCGTATTCACGTGCGCATTTGGCGGGATGGAAATTCGTCGATCAATGTTGGTGGATGATGCCGATGGCCCAATTGCTGCCAAACTCCCTTTTGTGCCACCCATTTTTGGTGGCCCTGTCCCCGTCGCTGATGTCCCTTTATTGTTCGGTTCATTTGCCGCCGTCGTCGTTTGGACTTGAATTTTCTTGGCACCGCCTCCTTTTCGTTTGCTAATGTGCGGATTGTCCTGATATGTATTCTTCAATTTGTACATTCGCAACTTAAAATTAAAACTATAATTTAACCATTTTAGTAAGCGTGGATAATTTCTTTGGATAAATTATGGCGAAAAGTATATTACAATTCAGTGGCTTTACCTAGATCCCAAAACCTATACCCAATTGATAGATCGATTGATATATAATTTGCCATAAAATCGATGAAATTGTTTAAACTATCTTACGGTTTTTGGTTCAAAATACTTATTTAAAAATTGGTTAAATCAAAACCTAATTAATTATCAAAAGATACTCTCGATGAGATCTATAGAAATGGGCGAAAGTATTTGGGTCTTGGATTGAACTATAAACCATCATTAATCTTTTGGCCATTTTAAATATTTCCCATTAAAAACAGAATTGTGGGCGAGGTTTTTTTCTTAAATTCTCAAATAATCCCATCAATTAATAATTTTTAAAATATTTTTATATTAGAAGATAAGGAATTTTCTGCTCTATTAAGCCATACCAAGATCATCAAAATCGGTTGGAATTGGTTAGGAATGTGCAGAATGGTGGCATTAAATGTGGGAAAAATGTGAAAGGGAGAATGGATGAAGTGCCCTCTGCCCTCCTTCAAGACATTTTTGATGGCCGCTGAGCGATCTCTGCTACAGTACTTTCTCCCTTCCTTCCTTAATCAACGAGTGAGAGCATTCTGCTGCTACCGTAAAACCGTTCTTTCTCTTCCCTTCCTTTCCATAATCAACCAATCAGCAATGTGCCCTAAGTAAGGCATTTATTCAATACGAATCCTTCCCTTGGTACAGTACAAGCAAATAGCTGCATTTTTAAATGCTTATAACTCATCAATGATTTAATCGATTTTGATGATCTTGGTATATTTTGATAGAGGGGAAAATTCTCTATGTAATATATAATAATTATTTTAAAAAAATTGATGGGATAATATGAGAATTTAATAAACAAACCTTCCGCCCACAGTTCTGTTTTTTAATTGGGAAATATTTAAAATGGCCAAAAGATTAATGATGGTTTAAAATGATTCATTATTTTATCCAAACCCTAAACGCCCAATCTATAGATGTAGTTGTGAGAGGCATCTTTTGATAATTAATTAGGCTTAGATTTAACCAATTTTTAAATAAGCAGTTTTGAACCAAAAAAACGTAAGATGGTTTTTAAACGGTTTAATACCCTTAATTTTTGGTCAAATCATGACAAATTATGCTCGATGAGATCTACGATTGGGTTGGTTTGGAAACCATGAACCGCTATAATCTTTTGGCCATTTTAAATGTTTTTTTTTGCAAAAATATTTCACAAATTAAAAATAATTTCGATTCATTCGCAGTGAAAGAGAAATTCAAAATAGAAATGGAAATAAGAAATATTATGAATGATGATCAATTGGCCATCCAAAATGAATATTCAATACAATGTGAATCCAAAATTTTGCTACTTTTTCGGCAAATGCCCAACTAAATCATTTACCTGGGTGTAAACCCTCTTCAATTCGGCCCTAATGTCCTCCGGGTTCATATCCACAATTGGCACCTCCTGGAAATCGATTGTTCCGTTGATCAAATTTTCGCGCATTTTTGCCAGCGAAGGATGGGCCCGATTACTGCTGCCCAGCCCAGAGGAATTGCCAATGGCACGTCGACTTGATTCGAAGGAAATCTTCAAACAAATCAATTTGGATATTTTTGTTCTCCTTTTCAATTCAATTCAAAAATTTTTGCCGAAAATGAATTAAACCAAAAATGATCAAATAAATTGGAAATACTTAATAATATTTGGTTGTGGCTTCTTTTGTTTTGGTCTATTAAATTAAAAATGTGATTTTGCCATTTATGCATACCAAAAATTTGGGTGCCACAATGGCCGCAATATTCACCGAAATTGTGAGATGTAATTGGATGAGGGCAATCAGCAAAAGGGTATCCCGTGAGCCGGTCTCATTTAAAATATATCTGCCAAAAATGATAATGGCATAATAATGGCCAAAAATGGCAGAAAAGAACAGGAATAAAATAATATGATAAATTTGGCCTAATTTATTCCTTATTAATATTTGCTCGAATTTAACAACCGAATGGCGGAAACGACCAACGAGACGACTGCCTCCAGCACCAATGCCATTGTGAATTGGTATCTTTCCACCCAACTGCTATTCCTCGCTTTATAGCCTGAATGAATTAATTATGATTAATGGTTTTTTAAAAAGTTTAATTTCTCACTTGGTTGTTTCAAAAAATCATTGGAGTTCAAAATAACGGAAAATAGGAGAAAGCTAAACCGAAAATCAAAATTTTTCAAAAAAAATGAAATCCGGGTTTAAAAGCGATCCTGTCTACATTCTTTATTACAAAATGCCATTTATCCTCTCTTAAGTATAGAAAGATGATCAATAATCTCTCATTTTCCCTAATATTTTAGTAATTTTCATTAAAAATATATTTAAATTTGGCCATTGATCAAAAAAGTGAATTAAAATTGAATTAAATATTGCTAAATAAATTAAAGGAAATATTCACGGACATAGTCGAATGCCCCAAAGCAGGCTCAATTGTTCGCAAAGTGAGAATAAAATTGTGAATTCCTCCACCGGACATTGAGGCCATTCCGATTCCCACAAATCATTTCGCCTCCATGCCCCAGATGACCATGCAAAAATTCCTATTAAAAATGTGAAGAAATTATGAAGAAATAATCAAAATTCAAAGAGGAATAGTCTCTGCTATAAAAATATTTAATTAATCTACATATTTTTGATTTGTTCCCAATTTGAATGGTCATTTTGATTAAAATAAATATCCATGGGAATTATTGGCAATATTTGCCATTATATTTGAACTGTTTTGTTCAATTTAAAATGGTATAAAAAATCAACAAATAATTTAATTAAAACTTGGATAAACCTAACTCCAATAAGTACCTATCGATTATCCGGGTGCTATCTTAGGATCCCAACAAGCTCTATGAGTAGGTTAAAGCCACCCTAACACTCTTTGGGGTGTTTAAAATCTGCACCCGGATAAGCGATAAGTACCCTCTCATATTCCCCACCGGATAAACTAAACTCCATGTAATAGATGGGATATGGGAGAGAGTGGATCAAAATAAATTCCACCCCAAAAACCAACCATAAATGATAATAAAAAGTGCAAATAATAAATAGACGATCAAATCCAATTCCCGGACATTCACATGTTTTGCCTTTCTCACTCGATATTCTTGTAAATTCCTTCAAAAAATATATTTAATTATATTAATTCATCAGAATTCACCGATATATTTTCAGAATGACTGCCCCATAAAAGAGGACAAAACCAATTTGACGCCCAAAAATGGCCATCCAACATGTCCACGGCAAATGCTGGGTCCATCCAAGCAAAGGCTAAAATGGATAATGGATATAATAGATTAGTAGGGATGAGAGGCAAACAATGGAATATAGAATGCATCCACCGGCGAAAAATGCCTCCATTAGGGCCCAATTCCGGGCATCATGTTGTTGTTGACGACGCCGTTCTCGGATGACAATCTGCCATGAAAAATGAATATAAATGAATGAATGGAAAGAAAGTTAATATGCAAAAATCATTGGTACTTATCGGTTATCTGTCTTCAGATTTGTTTCACTCCAAAAGTCACCCTATTTTCCCACAAATTAATCCTAAAATTCTAAACCCTAAAATAGTATATTTCATCATTTACAATCTAATTTGAATAATAAAATAAATATCTTAAAAATTAACTGATAATTGCCATAGGAAATGATCAATTTTGGGTAATCTTAATTGGAATTGAAATGGCATAATTATTGGATATAAATGTATTGTTATGCCATGATTGAAATTATATCGATTTTTAGTCAAGAATTGTCATAAAATTGATCAATGAATTAATTCACTAAAATCATTTGGTGGGAAATATTTGTTTATTTGAAGTGGAGAATAACTAATATGAACGGAATCAACATTGCATAAGGGTCCTTCTTCCTATTTGTCATACTGTACCCCCATCCCCCACTTTTTGCGTTCTCACACTTCTCACTCCGATTAACCTATCAATCAAATATTGCCCCAATCTGCCTTTTTAAAGCCACCCTTTCCCTCTCCTTTATGGCTTTTATCCCTTCATATTATTATTATCACATTTTCCAGCACAATTCATAAAAAATATTCGCTTCTAATCCCTATTCTATTCATTTTAGTTTAGGCCCAGCCCTCGCCCGGAATTACGCTAGCCCTAGATTAGGACTAAAATTTACTAAAAATGGCCTAATAATCAGCCCTCTCCTTTGACTAACCGCAATCATCAAAAGGCAAATGATGGCACAAATTGCGGAAATGAGGAAAAAGATGCGAAAATCCCAATCCTCCCGGCACAAATCGACGACCAATTCGCCGCCATCATTGGAAGGCGATGTTGGGGACATTGCTAATGTTGTTTGGGATTGATCGGCACAACATGAACGGGCAAAAACACGAATTCCACCGTGCACTGTGTAGGAACACTGCACCGTAAATAATTATTGAAAAATTGTAAAGAACTTATGTTTTGGTTAGGATAAGGTTAGGTTAGGACTAGGACTAGGCATGGGAATCTTAAAGAGGCTTAATTTGGCCAATTTTGTGGCCATAAAGACATTGAAATTTAAGTGAAACTCTAAGAGTTACATTTCAGTGATTAATTCAACCATTTTTTTACATTTTTGGCCATTACTTTATGGCCATTTAGCCCCAAATTCTAATTAATCATTGAAATAAGCCTCTAAAATATATTTATAAATTTACATGTTTGTGAAGGCACGCAGAATGGCCGCAAGCATCCAAATTTATTTGAGGCAATCGAATTTGAAGAAAATTATGTGTTTTTGTTGTTGGGAAAACGGCAATTGGGAACCATAGTGGTGAATGATTTTCACAAGAAAGTTGTAGGCCAAAAGCAGGTGCTGGGCTCCCACCATTATTGGCAGAAGAAAAAGGAGGTTGAATTGGTGGTTGGCTGGTCAATGTGGAATTCGGAGGCAATGCTGAATAAAAAATAATAATTGGATAGAATTGGGAACAATTTTGGGTTAAACAAGACAATAATAGCGGTGGCAATTTATTTAAGGCAACCATCAATGAATATATATATATTCTCATATCCCATTAATGATTTTAACCGGAGATAATAGGGAAATAGCCCCTAAGAAATATTCATTCGAATAAAATAAATTTAGTCTTTTATGACTACGATATTAGGGGCATAACAATTGGGAATGAAATGGTGAAGTATTAATGATGATAAATCTGCAATTTATATAGCATTTTATTGGCTATAAAATTAGCTACAAAATGATACCAAAAGCTTTGATGTATATCGAAAATTTTGCAAGTTATATCCAAAAATCAGCTGTTTTAATTAAAATTGTGTTTCTGGCTGTTTTATGGACATAATCTGGCAAATATCCAAAATTGGCAAATTGTTTCTATATCATTTTTGTAGCCAATTTTATACTCTATAAAATGCTATATACAATGATGAATCAGCATATTTACATACCATCAAAATGACACTAAATCGTTTCACCCTCAATTGTCGCATCGCAACACCCAATAATATATTGATGATAGCAGTTTTGCATTCATTTTAGACAATAAGTATTCAACGAATATAGTATTCCTATTAATGATTTTAACCGGAGAATGGGGAAATTGCCCTTAAGGAATATTCAATTCAATAAAAATGGTCATCATTTAGTTCAGCCACTTTTCCCACATATATGTATTTTACATTGTTCTGTTGAAAATGGCGCCGATTGTTTGGCGAATAATTGTGCCGTTTTTAGTTGATGGAATGCCAATTGCCCATCAGCCTCTTTTCGACCCCTCCTCTCATTCGTTGTTCCATTCTTTGATGGTCCATTCCATTTTAGGATGGATTCATTCAGAAGACGTCGAATCAACGGTCCATCCAAAATACGGTCATTTTTGCAGGGCCAAAGCAATGTGTCCAATTGGGCCAACAAATCGGCCAGCAAAATTGGCGTCGTTGAAAGGATTGGGGCACGGCGACGTTGCAATGAATGTTTTTGGCCATTGATGGCATTTGAATGCTGGAAATATAAATTATCAAAGAATGGGAAAATTGGACATTTTTTGAGTCATTAAAATGATCACATTTTTATGTCTAATTATTTTATTGTTTCTTTTGTTCAAATTTACCATTAAAATGTGCTGTTCTTGGGCAGCCAAAATTCCTTCGGTGGCCACCCTTTCCAACAATTCCTCAGTCCCAAAAGGAAATGCCCGGATGACAATGGCATTTAAAATGAAAAACAAAAGAATTGAAGGACAAAACATTGTTGGTGGCCAAAATATTGCTTTGTTGTTGATTATAGGGGAATTAATTGTTGGCCTCAATTAAATTGAAGCATTCTGGCTAAAATACACAGTTCTGCACCTTTTGGCCATATATTTGGTGTCTATTAAAATGAAATAATCATTCAAGCAAATAAATTAAATGTAATTACTCCAAACATTTAGTGGAATTTGGATAGTTAGGGTAGGTGGATTTTGGGAGAAACGAGAAGGCCATTTCTATTTGATATTCCTATTCTAGATTGTTATTTCAATATCTGTTTTTGGTTTTTAAAATATTAATTTGGTAAATTAGTATTGAATTTTAAAGGAATCGAATGTTTGGAAAGACTTTAAGGCGGCCAAATAGCCCGAATGCTCACATTTTGGCCACATAATTAAAGGATAATCTTGTGTATTCGATGGGGGGGGGGGGGGATAAATATTTTAGGGGATATTTGGTAGAAGATGGCTGAAATTTTGCCCTGTGGGCTTTTCCCTATTGGATTTCCATTTTTGGTTTGGATGGCTGCCTCCGGCATTGCACTGTGAAATCAATCCTATAAGGAAATTAGGGCGACGGGAATGGAAGGTTTTGGCCGGACAAAAAGTTTAATGAATTTCCGATGTGCCATGCCGACAGCAAAAAATGTGAAAAAAATATTGGCCAAAATATTGGAGAATGGCCAATTCACGAAAATTATGTTAAAAAAAGTGTGATACAAAAAATTAAGTCAAATTGTCAATTTTAAAAGATACTAATTCCTCACTTTTAATAAATTTCCAAACTTTTGGCCATAATTTTGCGGCCAATTTTCCCAAGTTTTTGCCTCAATATATTCCTAAAGGAATTGAACCAATATTCAAAAATATTCGAAAGAATGACAAAATGGGTTAAAATGTGATGGCGTGACTTTTGATGAATCCTCAAATATTTTTATTTGGATTTGTTTTAGCCAAAAGGAAGGGGGGGGGGGAATTGACCGTCATCTGGCCAACCATTTTGGCATGCATATTTTCCTTGCATTTATGGGGCCGGCCCTCTCGAAAATATAAAATACGGACTTTGAATGGAGGGGGAATGAAGGATAAATCCCAGTCAATCGGCGGGAATTGGCCCCCGGAGAGTGGTGGACTGGACGAATGGCCTTTTGGAATATATAAATACACCAAAATTGCCTTCAATTTGCCATCAAAACCCTCAATTTTATAGGGAAACTTTGAAAGAATAAAGAATAAATGGGCGTAATTTACGGGTTTAGTGCGATTTTTAGAGGAAAATATGAAAGTTTAAGATCCGAAAAAGAACCAAATTTAATTTAAAGAAGGGATTGGACATCCTGGAATGATTCATTTTCATTTAAAAGTAAGGAGTCCATTAAGCCTAAATTTATGGCCAATAGCAGTTTGAAATGTTGATGATGATTTTTGAGTGATTTGTTTGTGTAAACTTTATTTGAGGATTTGTTCTCACCATTGCATTGAGTGTTCTTCCCTTAAATGCCAGCATTTTTTCATTGTCAGCTGTTCGGTTAAACTCATTCGTTTGAAACCTCCTAATCCATTTTGGAACATAAGTTATTCTCCCAGGGTTTAATTTACAAATGTTTAAATTTGATCAAATTTAATTGAAATAAATAAAAAAGGATTGATTTATTTTCGATTCTCCAATTCCTCTAGCCAATGGAAAAAGTAGAGAGTAAATGGCACAGAAAAATGAGGCCAAGGAATTGGCCAGAAGGGGACGAAAAGTGGAATCGGATTTCAAAGGGCGGAATTTTGTATGATAATCAGTAAAATATGAAACTTGTGCCGAATCGCATTTTAACTCAGTCAGAATTAAATTGGCTTGGCCAAATTCTGTTTTTTGGTAATTAATTTTTGGCAAATTCAATCAATTTATTTGGGTCCAATGTCTTTTTGTTGTTTTGCCCCAAAATTCGCAACGCTCATTTATGGGCCGAATGCCGGCGCATCAAAGAGGAAAATGAAAATTCACTTCTTGGCCATGAAAAACCCATCATCAATGTGCCGGGGGCCAAACAAAAACTCATTCCTTTCACATTTAATAGAATGGAAAGAAGGGGGGGACTTGATGGTTGTGAGGAAAATTTTACTTGGCCCTTTTTTGCCGTTGCGCCTTTTCACCCCCACCCCCTTTGCTCCCTTCAAATGTGCCACAAAAAGAAGTGCTTTCCCTGCGGCGGTGACTGGTGGGAAAAGGGAATGCAAAGAAGGAATGGGGATTGGGGAAGAAGGGAAAATACGGAGGGGATTTGTTAGCCGTTAGCCTCCTCCACCCGTTTTTTGCCTTCCCTCCTTAAAGTCTGATGAGTGATGGAGGCAAAGGCCGGTGCCGGCGACTCCATCTTTGGCCATTTTTACGAGGCGCACACGCACATCCATGTAAAGAAGGAGAAATAGCCGAAGGCGTAGAGAAATATCACTCTTGAGTAAGCCATTGTGGGCCACAGAGATTTTTGAGGCCTCCTTTGAATCCAGCAAAGAGCGAGAGAATGGCCAAAACCAAATATATCACATTGGCCATTGGGGGATATAGCATAAAGAGTGGGGATGCGCGCACGTCCGAAAATTTGGGAATTTTTCGGATAGGCGAGAAGGAAGAAAGAATCCTATGTGTATTTTTTGCTTACTATGCCCTAGGGCCAAGGCTGGCTGCATTTGGTGTCTTCTTGGCCTATCCCTCATTCCATTTCTCATCATCACGCAATCTACTTCTCCTCTCTCCTTTTTTTTCCCTATATTCACATTCATCCATCACACATTTCAAGCTATTTTCTTTACCCTTTTTACGCACGTCAAATTCACTGCTGCCGGCTGGCACAATTGCCGTCGCCTAAAGGCAAAGAAAATGGAGCAGAATCATGAGTAAATTGTGGCCAGAAATGAGGAGATACATAGGAGGAAATGGGAACGGCAAAAGGCGATGGATGGCTGCTTGGCTATTCGGCAGGGGAAATGAGGAGAGGGAGGAGAAGCATTGAAGCAAATATTACATATTATTGAAGGGTAAAAGCCGCCACCCGATGTGCAAATAATGAAGGAAGGACCGGGCATTTGGTGAAGAGGGAAAGAGGAATTCAAAAATGAAGAATGGGAAAAACAAAATGAAAAATGTGCATTGAAGTCTACCCGAAAATAATAATTTTAATTTATAAAAGTGCTAAAAACCAATGAGGAGATATCCTAATCATAACATCTATGCCCTGAGGCCCTTTGGGATTGATGAGAAAAATGATTGGAATCAAAAAGGATGGCAATTCAGAAGTTAGATTTTATTTCAAAATTTATTAAAATCAGTGAATATTCTATAAAAAACAGATAAAATTAAGAAAAAACAAATCGAATTAATTTTATGGAAAACAAAAAAAAACAAAATATTAAGTGGATAAAAAGAATGTGGGGAAATAATGACGGTCTACAATTTAAATTTAATAAAATTCATTCATTTCCCATTAAAATATTCAATTAATAATTCTTCGTCATGAAAGGAAATTGAGCAATGAAGAGGCATAGGCCATCGCCTGAAGCTTTGGATGAGGAACGGCATCGAATGTTTGGATTTTTGGAGGATAAAGTTGATCACCTGAATTTAATATTAAAATTGGAATATTTCAACATTAATTATACCCACCCATAATATTAATGAATGCTCCTTTATTGCCGATTGTATCACAGTAATTCTATAAATATAAATTAAATGTAGAATAACTCCCAAAATGATTACCGGAGCCGAAAAGATTGTATAACATTTCCCGTTGTGTTGTGCTTCCCAGCCAAGGGGCTTGACTTCATGGCTTCTATAAAAGAGGGGGATATTTAATTTAATAATCGACAAGATTTATGCCAACCTGACAATGTACAAGAGATCATTTTCACGAAGGAAACGTTCCGTCACATCCGGCCCAAATTGAATGCCAACGCCTGGAAAAATATCAAAAAGTGAAATAATTATTGAAGAAAATTAAGGAGATTTGTATTTTCCGGTTAGATTGTGTTTCATTTTGGAAAGATTTGTGTTTTCCGGTTAGTTGTGTTTCATTCCGGAAAGATTTGTGTTTTCCGGTTAGATTGTGTTTCATTCCGGAAAGATTTGTGTTTTCCGGTTAGATTGTGTTTCATTCCGGAAAGATTTGTGTTTTCCGGTTAGATTGTGTTTTCCGGTCAGAATGTGTTTCATTCCGGAAAGATGTGTTTTCCGGTTAGATTGTGTTTAATTCCGGAAAGTTTTGTGTTTTCCGGTTAGATTGTGTTTCATTCCGGAAAGATGTGTTTTCCGGTTAGATTGTGTTTAATTCCGGAAAGTTTTGTGTTTTCCGGTTAGATTGTGTTTCATTCCGGAAAGATGTGTATTCCGGTTAGATTGTGTTTCATTCCGGAAAGATGTGTTTTCCGGTTAGATTGTGTTTCATTCCGGAAAGATGTGTTTTCCGGTTAGATTGTGTTTCATTCCGGAAAGATTTGTGTTTTCCGGTTAGTTGTGTTTCATTCCGGAAAGATTTGTGTTTTCCGGTTAGATTGTGTTTTCCGGTTAGAATGTGTTTCATTCCGGAAAGATGTGTTTTCCGGTTAGATTGTGTTTAATTCCGGAAAGTTTTGTGTTTTCCGGTTAGATTGTGTTTCATTCCGGAAAGATGTGTTTTCCGGTTAGATTGTGTTTCATTCCGGAAAGATGTGTTTTCCGGTTAGATTGTGTTTCATTCCGGAAAGATGTGTTTTCCGGTTAGATTGTGTTTCATTCCGGAAAGTTTTGTGTTTTCCAGTTAGATTGTGTTTCGTTCCAGAAAGATTTGTATTTTCCGGTTAGATTGTGTTTCATTCCGGTTATTTTCCAGAAAAATGTATTTTATTCCGGTTAGTATTCTAGTTAAATTAAAACATAATTTTTAATATTTTGTCGATTTATTTTATTTTTTGTAATAACTAATATTAATTTGACAATTTTTCCTTTTAAAAACTGACCCCTTTTTGAAGGCGATCGGCCAGGGAATTCTTGTGGATCCGACCAAAGTAAATCGCACATAATGCCCTGAAAAATGAATTTACATTATATAATATTATAATATTTTCTGTTTATCGTTATTTTTTCAAGTTGGCGAAAATCTAGCCAGCCACTTTTAGCCATCTTTTCTGAAAAGTTTCCTATATCGATGGCATACAATAGAAAATTCCAACTTTTTTAAAATCTTAAAGTGGCTTCGAGATATTAGCCAAAACCGGTTTAAAAAATTGAACTTTTTCGGTTTGTGTAGGTAAAACTTTTTTCCTTTTGATTTTTGGGTTTTGGGCCCGGAGAAAGGGCACTCCGCAAGAGTGTCAGCTTTCGAATGATATATGGTTTATGGGGTCTAAACTCAAAACCCTTGGCCCTATACGCTGCAGAAATTGGCCAACTCGGCCCCTTTGGATTTTTTGGTCGATTCGGGAAGAGAGGAGGAGTTGGACGGAGGTCGCGGGTTCGAATCCCACCATGGGCAGATAATTTTTTTAGAGGTTTTCGATGATGGAGATTACGAATTTGAGGTTTAATTTGAGAATTAAACCGGTTTAAATTTTTAAACCGGTTGTGCGCGAGTTGAATTTTGATTAGAAAAATGCGGAATGGATTCTAATATGAAATATAACCCTTCTAGAAACCTTTTAAAGCGCGTTAGCGCTTTCTTCCAACTGACCCACGTATTCCTTCCGTCACCCCCTTAAGAACCAGCGGGCTCGCCCGCTGGTTCTTATTTTTTTATAAATCTTTTGTTTTAACCTCTTCCGGCGGTTGCCTGAATCGATTCACTTTGCGAATTTGATCAAGTGTGATCGAATTCTCCTGGAATAATCCGCCATGGCACACCTAAAAAGAAAAATTAGGTATCAAAAAATATAAAAGAGAAACTGACGAAAATTTTTTTATTTATCAAATGGCAAAGTGGTAAATCTGAAAATGAGAATTAAAAAAATGCAATTTTTCACAAAAATTCATACAATTAAAAATTTCTGTGAACAATTCAGCCATTTTTTGATTGTATTTTGACTTGACTTCGCCCTCGAATCCATACATCTGTGAAAATTGATGGGAAAATATTAAAAAAAAAAGAATTAATTTTACTTTGTTCATCACATCCGATTCATGATTTCCTCTGAAATTTTTTGAAAATTGTGGAAAAAGTAGACTTTTTAAATTTTCTATCTATAAATTAAATTTTAAAATAAAAACATTAAATATTTTTTTTTTTGAATATTTTTGAACATTTAATTTCAGTGAATAAACCTGCTCAAGAAGAAATGATTTGGTGCAAGCAATTTGAATGAGAATAATGTGAAAATGGTCTCCACCGAAAATGAACCCCTTTAATATAATATTTAAATAATTTTAATTGATTTAATGGGTCAACCTGTCCACAAAATCGCCATTAAATAAATATGGATTCGATTCGGATGGCAGTCCATTCAACTCAAAAATGTTGGCCAAATCATAAAATTGACCATGGATGTCGCCACAAATTGTAAATTCTATAAAATTAATTTTAATATGAAAAAAAACAATTGGCCAACTTTGTTTATGCGGTACGTGAATTTCCACCAAAGTGGGCGCTTTCATGAAATATTGTCGGACGGCCAATAAAATCTATTCAAAAATAATTTTATTAAAATCACATCAAATTAACCTTATAAGCGTATTTAATGTGCAATTTTCCTTGTTGTTTGAATGTTTGAAGCAATTCAGTGATGAATCCAATGGAAATATCCCCCTCCAAATGTGGACCATTATAATCGCTTTCAACAACTGAAATTGGCAAACTCCATATTATATGAATATAAATTTGCATGAAAGTTCAAATTCGAAAAAATTAACAAACCCAATTCTAGGCTAATTTTAAATTCATTGGCGAGGATTGCTGTTTGAATTGTTGCAATTTTTCAGACTTATAAGCAAATTTTTGGTTACACTAGCGCTTTTTGGCACCTCATTTTTTGTTCTTTAGCAGAGCTGTGCTTTTCATAAATCTTGACTCCGACTCCGACTCCGGACTCTGACTTTTCACAAATTTAGCTCCGACTCCGGACTCCGGGTTTTCCAATTTTTGACTCCGACTCCGACTCCAACTCCGGAGTCGTTCTAAAACTCGACTCCGACTCCGGAGTTTGACTCCGCAGAAAATTTTTTTCATGTAATTTTGATTTGGCTCTAGGGCATTTTTGTGTAAAATTAACATCTATTTCCGAAAATGATATAATTTCGGGGCGAAAATTTCAATTTTAGTTAAAATAAACCAAAAAAAATTTAATTTTAGAAAATTGAAAAGGGAAATTTTTGTAAAAATTAGGTAAAAAATACAATTTTTTTAAGAAAAATCCGGAGTCGAACGGAGTCCGGAGTCACTCAAAATTTTCGACTCCGACTCCCAACTCCGACCTTTGAAAATTTTGACTCCAGCTCCGACTCCGGACTCCGACCTTTTCATTTTTCGACTCCGACTCCAGCTCCGGAGCGGAGTCGGAGTCGGAGCCGGATTCGGACCCAGCTCTGTTCTTTAGATTTACGCTGGTTGATTTATAAAGAATATTTAACCGTAAAACTAAAAAAGACATTTTTAGTTTAGTGGTTTGATCCTTGGCAAATATTTTTTCCGGACTTGTATATCAATTTTATATATTAATAAAATTTTAAACCAACCAAAATCCTCAATTTTGATGGAATCGGCAATGCTTGTTTGTGAATGGTCAGTGGCAATCGCCCTCTCAAATGCCATTCTCTTCACAATCTATTTTATTTAATTTTTTTGCAAATAAATTTCTTCAAAAAATAACCTTTTGGCATTCCTCGTATTTGGTTAAATTCTGCCGGCATGGACTCATTTTGCGAACTCGATCGTAGTCGGCCAAAGCCAATTTGAATTTGCTCAATGCCATATTGGCCGATGCCCGTCGATAATAGGCCTTCACATAAGTTGGGTCCCTAAAAATGAAAATTGAATTAAAATTTTATTAAAATTGAGTTTTTCGATGGGTCTTAATTGGTTTTAAACTATGTAATTTGATTTTGACTTATTAATTTGATAAATATTAATTTTAAATCAAAAATACAAATAATTCATTTGAATAATTAATTAAAATATTTATTTTTTTACATACAATTCAATGGCTTTGTCCGCATCGGCCAATGCAAGTCCATACAATTCCCTTTAAATGATGGTTTATTTATTTTTATAAGCATTTTAGGCATTACCTCTTTAAATATGCAAAACTCCGATTGCCATAAACAGCCGCCGATGGATCCAAGCCCAAACATTTGTTGTACAATTCAATTGCCATTTCGTATTGTTCATCTATTAAAAAATTAAAAATTATTTCATCTTTCACTTAAAAAACCTTTGAAAAATTTATTGGCCCTTTCCTTCAACAATAAGGCCAAATCTTTGTCATCTTTTGCCAATGTCGCGCATTCTTCATAAATTTCATCAATTTTGCTTGTTTGGGTGGATGGCACAGCATTCGAACAATTATTGTTGGCCGCACATTCAACATCATCGGCAGCATTGCCATTATTTATATTTTGTGATTCATCCATCATTTTTTGAGACTGAAATTTCTAAATTTAGTTTGATTAAGTTTATTAAATAATTTTAAGAATTTTTTAAAGGATTTCCTTTTCCAAAAAATAAAAAAATCCATCAACCTAACCCCGTCGTGGACATCGTAAAAATATGCAAATTGAAATCAACATTTTTTGTGAATAAAATTTATCAAAAATTCAAAATAATCCCAAATAAAACAGAAAAAATAAATATTTATTTATTAACAAGATTTTTCAAAAATTGTATCGATCGTAATCATTGCTTCATCTTCATCTACACTTTCTAAACAATATCCAAGGTAATAAATATTCAAATTGTAGAAAATATTAAAAATTTTTTCTAATTTTATTTGCGCATGAATATGAAAATTTCACAAATAAAGAGATAGAGTGGGAGAATAGATGTGGGCTAGTAGGCCAAGGTTTGCCACACGCCTCGGGAGGAATTGTTTCCCTTTTTGCAATTGAGCTAGGAAGGAATTCTTACACTTAAAAGTTCCTGACATATTCTAATACAATTTTATTTATTTATATTACATTACTCTCACACTGCCACTTTTTCCTATTCCGTTCCGATTCCGACAGATTGCCGCCAAATAAATTGCCCCAAGGATGGCCTTCATTCATTCACTTTTTTCCAATTTCCTTCCACATTCCATGTCAATCATTTTCTCATCAAATTGTGCGCCCATTTCGCCCAAAGGAATTTTATGGAGGAATCAGGAATTTCCTCCTTAATTGCCAATCCTCTTTCGGCCAATAATTGCCAATTTTACGCGCATTCTTCTTAGCAAAAAATCGAATTTACCATTAAAAATGGACAAAATTATTGGATTTATATGTATTTTGGGAAATGAAGGAAAAACAAAAAAATGGAGTTTGAAATCAAAATTAGAATTAAATTGAATGGAATGGATGGGTGGGGGCATAATCATCGGTTCCAATTCCAACTTTTCTTTGACTTCCTTTGCCGCCAAATAAGGATTCCGGTTGCGAAGAATGCGCCAAAGGCGAGGAGGCCAACACCAGCCAAAATTATGCCGAATTGGACTTCGCCAAAACAAATGGATGGATGCAGGGTGGAGGCTGAAAAAATGGATTAATTTTAGATTAAAATTGGATCCATTTTAGATTCATTTCATTAGCCCCCAAAAATTCCAAAATAAAAAGAACTGACCAAAAGTGGAGGGGACTGAGCCAAGCCGTGAAGTGGCTGCCAATGTTGCTGGAATTTATGTTTTATTTAAAAGATTTACAAAATGAATTAATTAATCTTTGCCTTGGCTTTGATAATTTCCTTCTCGCCAATTCTTTCCCGCCGCTATTTTTGCCTCTGTCGTATCCGTTTCCGCGGAATCGTCCAAATCCAAAACAACAATCTTCTCGGCGGATAAATCCTAAATGAAAGAAGAAATTAATGGGCAAAAATTTGTTTATAGATATGTGTGATTGGAGTTGAATTTTGTAACCGATAAATCTGCCCAATTCCCCAATAAAATGGCTTTGGAAATGGAATTAACGGATTTAAGAATTGAATGAAATTTCTCAATGCCAAGATTCCTAAGGGCCACTTCCTATTTATCCTACTGTACCCCCACCTTTCACCTACTCACCCCATTAACCTATCAGTCAAATATTGCCCCTATCTGCCTTTTTAAATCCACCCTTTTCCCTCTCCTTTATGGTTTTTTACCCTTCAAATTATTATTATCACATTTTCCTGTATAATTAATAAAAAATAATTTAAAGTTTATTCGCCTTCACTCGGGTATTTAGACTTCTGGCGAAAGCCCGGGACGGAAGCCTAGGCCCAGCCCTCTTCACGAACTATATTAGCCCTAAATTAGGACTAATAATATTCGACCAAAAATTGCTGACCATCGTGTACGGATCATCCGATGAGAATGGCACAACAACATTGTTGGCCACCGCTGCCGTATTTCCTTCCCCCAAATTTGTTTGGGTGCTTTGGCCATTTATTGTTCGCCGAATTCGCGAATTCGGTCCACAATGAGGAGGCTGGAATAATATATTATTCATATTCTAATTAAATTTTGGGGAATATTTACAGTTTTTCCCGAGCACATTCCTTCTGAAAAATTAAATATTTTTATTATTTTAAACAAAATATTCTTTTTTGGACCTGAAATCATGCAAGTGGAGACGGCGCATTGAAAATATGTTGTCACTTTGTCGGCAAACTTTTCATTTCAAAATTATATTCCCTCTCCAGCATATTCATCCACTCACTTTGAACACATTTACTTCGGAATATGCCAAATTGGCCTGCGAATTATAGGTCAATTCTGAGAGGATTACTGTATCCGTGGAGCAGCCTTCAAACATAAATTTACATTTGATGAGTGAAATTCAATCCAATTTTCACCTTGTTCGTCTATTAAAGGCTTTCGGTCCTTGCCAGCTCCTAAAAATATCAAATAAAAATAATGATTAAATTATTTCCACGTCAAAATGTCTTCAAAATTAAAATTAAGTGCCGTAAAGAGGGTAATAATCAATTCTTTCACATCTGCCAAATTTCTCTCTCATTTTCAGCCTAATATTCGAATGAGTCGTTGATGGGAGAATCCGAAAAAAAATTCCTCAAATTGTGTTCAATGACAAGGGCATTTCCATTTTTCCTACTGTACCCAATTTTTGCCATACACTTTTCACCTAATCATCAATCAAATATTGCCCAAAGTCTTCATTTTAAACCAATCTTTTCTATCTAAAATGTTCTCTTTTGGAATGTTCTGTTTTCATATTTTCCGCAAAACAATTAAATAATAATTTTCTCAAATCTCTCTCCCGTTTTTTGGGCCACCGAGGCTTAAGCCCTTGGCGAAAGCCCGGGGTGAGAGCCCAGACCCATTCTCGCCGGAAACAACTTTAGTCAATGATAAGGACAATGTGCAAATATTAACCATTTGAAATATTTTAGTATTCTTTTTTGCTAGAAGATTTTCGGAATATTTGACCTAAATTATAATATAAATTTATTTACCATCATCAACGAAACAATTGTGGACAAGCATCTGAATGAATTTATTTTTTGGGCAAGAATGAATTCCATTTTTGTTACCGAAAAAAGGTCACTTTCGCATTGCCAAACATGGAATACTTGTTCCCCCACCGATGCGTAAGTAACAATTGGCCCGGTGATTGAACCACTAAAAATGGGCAAATTCATTTGTTAAAGTGCCCTTCAAAAAATACCGTCGAACTGTGTAGGAACATAGAGGCCCAAAATTGAAATAATTAAATTAAATTAATTAATTCATTTTATTATTTTACATTCTGGCAGTGTCAATCAATTCCTGAAATTAAATTCAATGAATTTTGCCCTCGCCCCAAAATATATTACGGTTGTGGCCTGATCGGAAACATCAAAACGATTTGTCACCACTTTGTCCGCTTCCATGAAGAAACAAGTGCAACGAAAACTTCGGTCAATCTGCGGACGGCACAATTCATTTAATTTGTTTTTGTACAAAACAATACTTTGGTTATGAAAATTTGATGAAATGAGATGATAATTGTGATTGACTGCTCCACACCACGTTGCTCTGGTCCAAGCTAGAAATGTGGGGAATAGACAAGTCCTTTGGCATTCATTAAAATTTCCCTAATAAGTCCTCTAATTCTGGATTATTATGCTTTAATTAATTTTTAAAATCCACAAAGTATGCAAAATTTGAAATAAATTTTGTCGAAAATATGTAAGAAAGAATTCTGTCCAAATAAGCCACTAAAATTCTTCCAATTTTTGCCGAAAAAAATCCTTATTCACTAACCTAAAAATATGCCTTCTTTCAATTGTTCCTCCAAAATTCTTTTCATAATTGCCCTCCAACAATGTAATAGAATCAAGAAAGAAAGGCGTGAGATGATTAATTTCCTCAAAAAAAAGATGACCCAGTAGCAACATTTTCCTCCATCCTAAATTACACCTTCAGGGTATTTCATTCAAAATAACAAAAAGAAAAATGGAACCCTTTTGACCTATTCCCTTACAAAGATGAAGTCAAAATTTAGGACAAGTTCAAGTTGAAATTATTCAAAAGGGGGAAAGGAGGGAATTGGATGGATTGGGGGAAGGGATGACCCTTTTAGGAGAAGCAGTTGCGCAAGAAATTATTAATTAGAACTGTGATGAAGGGAGAGGCGGCAACAATGAATGGGAAGATGTGGGATTATTGGAAGGAGGGCACGCATCAAAGTTCATTCAAAATTAATTTTGTTAACTTTTTGAGTATTTTTGAAATGGTCCAATTGTTTTTCTATCCAAATATTTGGTTTAATTTTAAGCCATAACCATAATAAAGGGATAGCCTAAAATTAAGGGGATTTATTTCCATTTAAGCTGATTATTCCAGGCTCCATAATTAGATTTAATTCAATTTTACTTGCTTCACAGATTTAACAATTTCTCTAAAATTTTCACATTTCATTTTTAAAGTTTTGGATTTGTTCTCATTTTCAAGTGAAATGTACCCTTCTCCTATATTCCTCAAGAAGTTTAGGTGGTTCAAATTCAACGGTGACGGGTTTTACCGTCGTTGACCCAAAATGAAAGAAAAATGAACGCAAATAGAAAAAAAAGGATGGGTGAAAATGTGGGACCCCATTCACTCGGGAAAAACTGCGCCAAATAAGTTTTGGAAGGGAGAAATTTGGGATTAACTATTTTCGTCGGATCCATTTTTTGCTAAATGGTTGGCTATTGTTGACCCAAATTCAGAGGAATGGGCACAAAAAAGGAATCAGCCATTGAACTTGAACCAAATATACACAAAATGAATGGCACTAATTATTGTCCTAAATTAATCTTTTCCTCTTGGTCTATTTGGCCACAAGGTTTATTGCCTTCAATTGAGCTAGTTAATATCTTATCTATTATTAATTGGCAGAAAATAGAGTAAAAAATTCCCTTATTTACCTTTCTTGATCGACGCATATTGCCTAAATGCGAATGAAAAAATATTAAAAATATTCAAATTATTATTTACATTGTCCATTTGTCAGCTCAAAATCCACCTATAAAATTGTGTTTTACAATGAATGCACAAATTGTTTAAATAAATTTGCCTGGGGCCGACTGTTTTGCTCATAATTTCGCACACAATTTTCATTCTCGACCATTCCTTTTTTTAGGGATGGAATCAAGTCTTCGACTCATCACTCATTTCCCAACCTTTTACGAAGATTCTACCCACAAATGGCCTCTGTGTTCGGAAAATAATTTTGACTCGATCGTCCATGCATTCCACCTGTAAACAAAAGGGAATCTCTCAATGTCGAATGTCGATTGGCTCAGTTTCCTCTAGGGCTTTAAAGCGTAAATCACAAAATCTTTTTGTTAAATTTACAATTTGATTTGTTCCCCGGCCAAATTAACCAAATATTTATGTTCATTTCATTCGGAACTTACAACGGGATCACCAACAACTCCATTATCCAGTATAGAGGAGGTGGAAGGGGAAGAAGAAGCAGCAGAAGAAAATTTTGCATTTGAAAGAATTGGAAACAAAAATTGAATTATTAACAATGGAAAATGGACAAAGACTGGGATGACAAATTGTTTAGCATGCATTTTTAGTATTGTACCTATTGAATTAAAAACTTGAATTGGAATTCCTTATTTTAATGAATTTTCGGTTTATGGAAGATGGAAGGAGTATTAAAATGTTGGAATGAAGGTGTGAATGAATGTTCCTCAGCTAGGATGGTTTTGGTTTGTTTGAGGGAAGGATTTGGGAAAAATTAAGCGGAACAAGGCGTGAAGAAGAGCAGCCCAAAACTCATTGAAAATGGGATGGGTGCATGCCGCCCACTTTTGTGGGAATAAACTCCGCCCTCACCAAATTTTGGTTTGTCCAGGAGGAATTGAAAATGCCGACAAAATGCATGAAAACACAATTCGATTACAATTACAATTCGCAATTACAATTCGCAATTCGAAATTACAATTCGCAATTACAATTACAATTCGCAATTCGAAATTACAATTCGCAATTACAATTACAATTACAATTCACAATTACAATTACAATTCGCAATTACAATTACAATTCGCAATTACAATTACAATTACAATTCACAATTACAATTACAATTCGCAATTACAATTACAATTCGCAATTACAATTACAATTCGCAATTCGAAATTACAATTCGCAATTACAATTACAATTACAATTCACAATTACAATTACAATTCGCAATTACAATTACAATTCGAAATTACAATTACAATTACAATTCGATTACAATTACAATTCGCAATTACAATTACAATTACAATTCGCAATTACAATTCATTCAATTATAATTCACAATTAGAAATCACAATATGAAGAATTACAAATCAAAAAATAGGACTCTAGAGAGAATTTAATAAATGGTAAAAAAGGATTCTATTTACTAATAATAATAAGTAAGTACATAATTTTTGATTGTGCCAATTTGATTTTGCCTGGAGCGGATTGGGAAATTGGAAAAGAAAAAAAATGGATGTGATGGATGGGAAAGTGGGCATAAGAGATGATGGATGAGGCAATTTTCCTTCTATTCATTTCTTGAATACTGTAGTTTATTTTTTAATGAATTCTGCCCAAAGTAACAATCTACTGTCAAGTGTCAACTCTTTTTGTACTTTGAATTAATCTTTTAATATTTTCAAATTGTTTGGTCAAAAATCATCAAAATAATAATAAATATTAAAGTTAATTGATATTGATATATAAAATAGTGCGAATTTCAATATTCATTTCCTCCAATTCATCATTATTTCTTGAATTTTTCTTTTCCCAGTTCATTCAGCGTGCAAATGTGTTGCAAATCACGAAACATCTGAAGAGAAGGAATAAATTTAGATCGAATGAAATATATAAATAAGTCAGACTCACCTGATTGTAGTCGAGACCATAGCCAACGATGAATTTGTCCTTAAAATGAATAAAAATTACTTAAAATAATTAAATATTCTTACGGGAATTGAGAATGCAATAAAATCGCCTCGCAATGCATTTGGCTTTCTGCTGTTTGCCTCTGTCCTCTTTGACAACAACAATGCGCTCCATATTCGTCCATTCGGGCCCACCATTTGATCCAATTCGTAGATCATTCGACTCAATGTTTGGCCCGAATCAATGATATCATCAACCAGCTAATAAAAAATATTGCAATTTGATTTTGATCATCGGCCACTTACCAACACTTGCTTTCCTTCCAATGATTGACTCCTTTTCAATGCGTCCAATCCGTCAATTGCATGTTGGCCTGTCGATGTTTCATTCAGATAGCTTTGAACTCGAACAAATTCAACCTATAATTTTATAAATAAAGATGAATATGGGTAATTTCATTTGAATTTTAGCCAAAAATTAATTTATAATTATAAAAGGAATAGAAGTTCATTAACCAAAAAGGAGCAGAAATATCGGTACTTGTCGGCTTTGTATCCTCTTTTTGGGTCAAAATTTTTTCCAAATTTTTCGTGAAAAGATATACTAATCGATGCGTCTTGACATGCTGATTGCAAAAATGTCAACAATTTTGAGCGCGCCAGCATTTTTGGCCAAGTTATGGCCATTTGAAAATCACAAAAGTGCTTGGTCCCCCCTATGGGTCTGAACTCGAAAAATTTTTTGAAAATTTTTTCGGTCAAATTATAGCTCATTCGACGCGTCTCGATGAGTAGAGTGTGAATCTGTCATCGGTTTCGCATAAAACACAAAATTAAAAAAGTTACTATCGCGCAAATCTGCGCAGTTCCAACACATTCCAGCGAAAATAAAATGGCCATAACTTTTTTAATATTGAGTTTTACGAGAAATAGATGACAGATTTAAGCTTATCGGTAATAGTTGAATTTAAGCTTATCGGTAATAGTTGACTTTGTACCACACCTTTTTCCAAAAAAAAATTTTTTATTTTATTTTTCGCAAAAAACGTGTATTTAGGGGTTTTCGATGATGGAGAATCCGAATCTGACGTCCATTTTTCCATATCTTAACATCATGGTAAGATATGCCGACTTTTATCAAGATAGTGCAAAGGGGGGACCAAGGGCATTTTTGATAAAAATTTTTACCTAGTCAAATTCAGTCAAATTATAGTTCATTCGATGCGCCTCGACGAGCTGATCACGAATCTTTAATCGGTTTCGCATAAAACCAAAAAATAAAAAAGGTATGGCCATTTTAGTCATGTGGGCCACGTAGACACCTTATGAATTTTTTAATGGCCATAACTTTTTTATCTTTGGGTTTTATGCAAAACCGATAACAGATTCGTAATCAACTCATCAAAACACGTTGAATCATGTATAATATGCCCCAAAATACCTAAGTTCAGTTTTTCGAAACCGGTTTGTAAACCTATACTGGTTCAGGAAATTTAATTCATGAAAAATAAATGTCAAATTCTGATTCCCCATCATTGTAAACCCCTAAATACAAATTTTTAGCGAAAAATAAAATCAAAAATTTTTTTTTGGAAAAAAGGTGTGGTACAAAGTCAACTATTACCAGCTTATCTCATCAAAACGCATCGAATGAGCTATAACTTCACCAAAAAAATTTTCAAAAAATTTTTCGTGTCCAACCCATAAGGGGGACCAAGCACTTTTGCGTTTTTCATGAGGTCATAACTTTTTTAATTTTGAGTTTTAAGCGAAACCGATAACATTTTCGTAACCAGAACGTCAAGACGCGTCGATTGGTATATCATTTCCAAAAAAAATTTTTTTCAAAAAAAATTCGACCCAAAAAAGAGGATACAAAGCCGACAAGTACCGAAATATCATTTCAATAGTAAAAAAAAAATTTATTAACCCACTTGAATTGGCGAATTGCATTTTGAACGAATTTCGGAAAGGTGCTGAATTAAATCAGTGAAGAAACGGAATGAACCCTTGAGGATGCACAACATTGTTAATGGCTGAAATAAATTTGGGTTGGCCAAATCTCATTCCCACCAATTACCAACCTTATCTCCAATTTGAGCATGGATTTCATTGGCCAATTGCTGAATTCGATCCTTAAAATTAATTTTATCAAATTTACAAATAAATTTAACGCACAATTATCAATCCATGTGGAATGATGACACTCGAAATGCAATCCTGATAGCAATGTGGAATTTTAAAAAGGGAAATTGGCAACTAAAAATTGGGATTATTTACTTGACTATTTTAATTTGTCAACCAACCTCATCTTCATTCTTAATAATTAACTCTCTCTCAATTAATTTCCCATTTTCGACCATTTTATTAATAAGGTTTAATAAAAAAAAATGAACTAGAATGTTTATTATTTGGATCTAAAAAATGAGAATGAATTTAATTAAAACATTTCTGCTTATATTTATGGAAAATGGAAACATTTTTTGCATAAACTGGGACATTTATTTAGGCCTTTTTTCAGCGCTAATTCATGCACTTGTCAACGACATTTTATTTGGGTTTGAAGTGATAAAGAATGAAATATGGCTATGTTGACCAACAAAAGTATAACTAGAATTATGGAATAAAACAATTTTTTAATTAAATTTTATCAACAACAGTAAATATGTGAATAAAAAACAATATATCCTTTTTTTCTGCTGGTTCAATATTCATCCCATCCTTCATATTCTTTGATCATTTGCCGGTTTTCTTTTCGACTTCTGCACACTGCACATTGTTGGCCCTTGATTCGAAGTTTCTCTTTCTTGGCTTTTCCACGTTCCTTTAATGGAAATTTAAAAATTTTATCATATAATATCAAATTTTTTTACCATTAAAAGTCGTCGTTGGATTTCCTCTTTCGGGATTATGGTCGAGGTGGACATAATTGAGTGGGCAACTCCCGCCGGTTTAATTTCTTTTCCTCTTTTCTCCCTTTCATCCTCGTCATTTTGTGCTTCATCATCCTTAAATAATTTTTTAGTCAAATTAATTTCATCCATAATTTTTCCCTTACCATCGTTTTCGCAGTCCCTTTTCCAATTCTTCCCATAATTTCCTTCGCTTTTGCCTCTCTCTCTTCGCCAATCATTCCTTCCAATTGTTCTAAGCTAATTTTGCCTTCTTCAACGGTCAATTCTGCCAATTCATTTTGTGCTTGTTCCAACCACTTTTGGAATTGTTCGGATGAACCAGCCAATTTGAATTCCTTAAAATATATTTAAAAATAAAATATTTTTTATTGGACTCGCCATATCATCAACCTCTTCAATTTGTTCTTCTTCTTCATTTAAATTTTCATCTTCATCCGTTTCTTCATCCTCGCAACAATTTTCTTGCAAATGCGCTCCAAAATCGCCTTCATCATAAGCCTTTAATACAAATTAATCATTTAAATTTTAAATAAAATTTACTTTGTTCAAAGTTTTGTTTGTTAGTTTTTTAAATCCACTGGCGTCCAATTCGGTGTCCAAATTGTATTTCCTTTGAATATCCTTGAATTTGGGCCATTCCTCGCCATCAAAATGAAATCGTCGTTGGAAGAATGTTCGGATGCACTGAACATCTCGATCAAAATAAAATTGTGCGTTTGGATGCTCAATGCTGACCATTTGTGGAAAATCGATGATTATTGGATTTTCGTCCTGAAATAATTTTGAATAAAAATTGAAAAGAAAATGCAAAGAAAAACCTCCATTAGCATTATATTGAATTCGTTGAAATCAGCATGGATTAGACCATATGAAGCCAATTTAATAATTATTTCCATTAATTTGTCATAAAGAATTGCCGGCGATTTTAGCTGACTGACATTGCACAATGTTGGGCCGGCGATCAATTCCATTACGACCGTATGGCGGCAAATTTCAATTGGTTTTGGCACAGGAAATTGATGGGAATGAAGGGCAGAGAGGAATGCAAATTCGCGGGCAGCGGCCAAACGGGACAGGTAAAGCCAAGAGCAGAAATGTCGCCGTCGATGGTAATCTCGCTTTTCTTTGATTTTGCGAAATGATGTTCGACCCAAACGATGGAATTTTAGCACCAAATCCTTAAATGACTATGTGAATAAAAATAGTTTAAATTAAAACCTGGGAATTGGAATCGCCGCCAACATAAATGTCCGATTCTTTTCCAACCCCAATTTGGTTTCCAATCGAAGCAATGGCACCTTTTGAACAAAGCGCACGTAAAGCAAGGAAATCATAGCCCAATGTGGTCAACCGATATCCATCAACTAAATGTTAAGGTTGTGAACATTTATTTTCGATTAATTCAAAATTGCTTACATTTTTTGCCTCTTTCATAGGCGGCTAGTCTGCTTCGAGTAAGATCATTCAATATTCTGGCAGTTGCACCGCGATGAATTCCAGCGATGGATGAAATCAATGCAAGTGGAACCTATTATTTTATTTATATTGTTTTGATGATTAATGATTGAATGAACCAATTCATGATTTTTCATGCCCATTTCCACGGCCGTCAGCAATCGGAAATGTTGTTGAGTGAGGTAACGAAACGCATCAATATTAAATTTAACCATTTTGTCGAATAATCTAAAATATTATGTTATGGCCATTTATTAATCAAAATTATAAATAAGAATGATTGTATTCTTTACATTTGAAAAATAAAAATTATGTTTGTTTAAAATACTTTTCTTAGTGTCAATAATTTGGTACGGAGAAAGACGAGTGGTCATGAATTCACATCATTTTACTAGAATAATTGATTGTTGTCAGGCACACATTTCCGACATCTTTTAATATTTATATTTACTAGAATAGATCATTCCCATATTGTTCAAATAATCGCCTTTTTCAAACAAAATATGCGGTGTGGGGGGGGGGGGTAGAGAGGTCTTTTTAATAGAATGGAACAAAGGCTTGAAGTCAGAATTATATATATCAAGATTTCATTCTCTTCTTCTTAAGTCATTGATGTTGATGGTAGAACATTCCTTGTTGAAGACGCTGACGTTTGACTAAATTCACAATTAGATTTATTTAAAATATCTTTTAAAAAACCTGGCGGTTGTTCCTTGGGACCCACCATAATTTTTTCCGAATTAATGACAATCTAAAACAAATTAATAAAATTGAATAAATTTTATGTCTTACCTTTTCGAGAATTGAGGTTGTGAGCATAGGATTTGCCATTTTCATTTCTTCCCATTCTGGACTGTCAACCAATTTTCCAAAGTGGCTTCGAATCTTCAAAGTTCAAAACAATTTCATTTTAAGAGGTAAAAAAACCAAAGGAATGCAGGCGGCCATAAGAAGATCAGCATTATGCACATCGGCCAACACCAGCATTGCACAAACATTCGTGGCAGACAAACTAAATTAAAATAGAATAAATAATATTTGAAAATTGATAAAACCGAGAAATAAGACGATCCTGGCAAATGGTTTTCAAAGATTCGAGCCCATATTTTTCCGATATTTCAATGAGTCCAGATGCATGTTCATCGGCAAATTCATCTGGGAGGCCACCCGAATACCTTTAAATTTAATTTATCTTTCATTTATATTTTAAAACAAACATGTAGACCAGCATTTGATTAACTGAAAATATAAATAAGTAGGTATATTATTTCCTTCTTCTCCTAAATAAACCTGAAGTCGGTGTCGCATCTGTTATACGAATGCGCGATTCGACGCTTTCGATGGTCTCTTTATGGCTGAACATTGCTCGAAAAACGTCAGAATGGGCCATCAGGATGAATTTGTGCACTTGAAATTCCTGACCATTGCACTCAATCACGCAATCCGTGCCTTCGCTTGAAGTGAACATCTGATGAATTCGATCCATATAATCCTTTGTCAACTTAAAATATTTTTATTATAAATTTATTATAAATTTGTTGAGAAACCTTTTTCGGGTCAAGTCGGTAGTCTTGGCGTAAGTGAGTTTGCCTTTTAATTAATCAAAAATGTTTAAATGATTTATAAAAATTTATACAATTTGTTTAAATCAGGAAGAAGTTCAATTTGGCACACAATATGCAATGAATTGTCCTGTCGAATTGATTGTAACACTTTCGGGCGTGGAATATTGCGAAGTCCCCAGGAATGCGAGCCTTTTGACGGTTTCACCTTGAAGTCACCTGCAATTCAGTTATAAGAAAAGGAAATTTGGAAATAATTTACCTGTATTCACATTGGAAAATTTAGCATTGCCGGTATCATCAACGAAGTAGAAGCGATATTCGGCGCGAACAGTGAACTTTAATAATTTTAAGTATATTATTGGATTGGTTTTTGGTTTAACTTACTTCTTTTTGTGCTGGTGTGGTTGTAGACATTTTAAGGAAGAGTGACACATTTCCGACATTTTCGTCACGTTTTCCGCCAGGATAAAGACACAATTGCCATAAGATGTCTGACATGCTCGGATCACTGAAATTAAGGCTACGCATGCAAACACCCGGAGTGGACAATTCCAATGCTTTAGTGAAGTTTTGAATCTAAAATTAACTAAATTATTCAGTCCTTATTCCCATTTGCATACATTCCATTCTTGACGAAGTTGAAGTGGTTCCCACACAGTGAAGCATTCGTTTGGGGCTGAACCATCGGAATTTGCAATATTATTTGAAGTAGACGCGCCAAACATTTGCACAGGATTGTTGGCCAATTGTCCTATTGGAATGGTTGGTGATCGAAATGCATTGATGAGTCCTTAAAAATGAAAATCAATAATTTTTCAATATTTTTACTCAACCTTGATTATTTTGAATTGGTGGTTGTCGCGGTTGATTAGGTGAATGCCAATTAGCAGCGTTCATTTGTAAGCTAAGGATCTTTATATTTTCTAATAAAGATGAATTTTTAAAATTTAAAATATTGAAAATGAGAAAATTGTGGTTTTTGGTTTATTTAAAATATTTTATCTTGCGATCAAATCAAAATTTTGGACCTATTATAGCATCGGTTTAATAATTGTGCTTGGCCTAGCCCAGTATCCAACTTGCCTCGATCGAAATTCGAGTCCGAGGTGAGACTCCGACTCCATATTAGGAGGAGCGAAGAGGGAGGTAGGTAAAATTTTTTTGTTTCGACTTTCGAGACGAGCGAGACTCGAATTTTTTCATTCATGAAAATAAAATATCTATACGATCATTCATAAATAATTTAACTTTCCTTTCTTTACGCTTATTAAGGACTTTACTCTTCTATTGATAGATAGAGCTAGCCTAACTAATTTTGTTTTATCTTTAGAGACTCGATACTCCATAGTTAAGTTTAGGGGGTCTATTCTTTCTCAATCGAAATATTAAATACAATCGATTACCCTGGAATCACAATGTGCGGGAAAACGCGGCGATTTTTGTTACCTTCTATTGCCATTCTCTCCAAAGTTATGTACTGATTATGTATCTATCGCAGCGGGTTCCATAAAAACGCAGTGTTTTGTAGAGAAAAAGAGCAGTTCTAACGGGGAAGTAGAAGGGGGAGTAGAACTGCTCTTTTTCTCTATAAAACACTGCGTTTTTATGGAACCCGCTGCGATAGATACATAAGTCAGTACATATAACATTGGAGAGAATGGCGATAGAAGGTAACAAAAATCGCCGCGTTTTCCCGCTCCATTGTGATTCCAGGGTTACGAAATAATTACACGAAATAATATTTATTCAAATGAATTGGAAAAAACATAGAAAAATACATATACAATACAATACAATATGATTATGGAAAAATATTACAATAACAACAAGGTGAATATGGGGGAAAACAACAAGCACAATGGGTGGATGGTATTCAGGACAAAATAATACAATGTGAATGGGAAAGGGGGAATATCACGATTCGTTGGCATCACATCTTCATTTCTGGGATTTGGCACTGGCTCAGCTCCTGTTTGTCCTGCTGCTCCAATCGTAGGGTTGTTCCAGCGTGCAGTTGCATCTCTTCGCCACTCTTTTGACCATATTGCGCATCCAGTCGTAGTCCAAATTGTCCACGTAGTGTTGTTTTTGAAGATATTCGCAGATCCGCTGGAGCTCCACTTCCTGAAAAAATTAAAATTGAAAAATAAATTAATTGCAAAAATTTCACCAACCTTTTCATTGAAAAGCCGGGTCGGATCCTCCATCGCTCTCTTCTTCATCTTCTCCACTTCTTTCCTGTCGTCCAAGTCGTGCCAGGGGAGCCGCTCCGCCTTGATCATGTCCGCGATCATGTACAGCCAGCTTTCGCAGTCGTCCTTCCGGCCTAGCTCCTCTTGGTTGTGCGTGGCGATTGGCGCGAAGCGGACCGTGCCTTTGAACTTGGTTTTCTGCCTCGGCGTCAGGATGGCCCCATTGTTGTCCAAGAAACGTCGTGCAATGCCAAAATCGACCTGGAAAATGAGAAGAAAATCAATTTCGATTAAAAAGTCGTAAAATAAGTAAACCAACCATGTAGATCCTGTGCCAATTCTGCGTCCGCGGTAGGCCAATGACAAAGTTCGCCGGTTTGATGTCCTGTGAATTTTAAAAATTAGATTTTAAAGATGAAATGAAATAAACATACCCTGTGGATGTAGCCCATTTCGTGCAGACTTTTGATCGCTCCCAACGCTTCTATTGCACAGTAGAGGCCGGTATTTTTGCTGAAAAAGAAAAGAAATTACATCCACAGAACTTTGAATATTTAAAATCACCTGAACACCCTGTTTGGTTGACTCCTTTTGATGTCGGCCAGTGACTCGCCCAGAAGAGACATGACGATGAACATGCTGCGCCGCCCAGTGCATTGGTCGTAGAAAGCCGGGAAATATCTTTGCCATACAACGTCATTGGCTGCCTTTCTTAGAACCTGCAAAAATAACATTTGTATTTTCTTTAATTTCTCCCAAACCCAATCATATTTACCTGCGTTTCCATGAAGAGCTTGTAGTGATCTCGATTGGGCTCCCGCTCTTCGTTCTTGAGTGCATAATGTCGTCCGTTGTCGGCTGCTTCGACCCTGTACACTGCTCCATATCCGCCCCCAGCAATCTTGTTGATGATGATGAACGTACGGCCAGTGTCCCTGAAAATTTGTTGAAATTAGATTGATTGAAAACAATTAAAAGTAAATTGACCCTGTTAGTCTGTGTCCTGTTTCATACTCGTTCCTTTGTGACGTTGTTGACATTGGGTTGAGTTGATTTGTCGTCGTTGTTATTATGGGTTGGTGTGCTGCTGGTTCGTTGTCGTGGTTTAGCAGAAAAATTTGCCTGCTTTTATATGAATTTTTCACGGGGCATCTCAAAATAGTAGGTGTACTGTTGCAAGTACAGTAAAATAATCAATAATGTATATCGTAGTATCAATCAATAATTAAGAATAGTTTTTTTCTTTGGCCAATTTAGAACTATAAAAGCGAGCATTTCACCCAACTTCAGCAACGCAACTCAACGACACCGTGCACCACATCAACTCAACACACGCAGCAGACTACTCAGCAACAGAGGCAAGCAAATCGACCAACAACGAAGACGACAATGGCGAATCCAGCACCAAAGGAAGACACATGGGCGTTCCAGCAAATCGGCGATCCCTTCCCAGACAACCCAGTCAAAGTCACCGGACAGCAGGTTGGTCGTTTTTTTCTTCCTTTATTAAACAAATATTAATTCGTCCCTTTTTTTTCACAGAACATGTACGTTTCCCTGTGGTACAAGAACGGCAAGCCGCTTCACGGATATGGATGGAACGACGGAGGCGTTGTGCAGGCATCTTTCCCCTACAATTCGGCTGAGCTCACCGGCAAGCAGGATCTCGGCGGCCAGATCCAGGTAAACTGCTTTTTTATTTTTTATTTTACCAGATCTAAACCTCCCATATTTCCAGGTTTTGCAATACAAAGGAGACCACAACACGCTTGGCTACTGGTACGAATGGATCTGCATGGAGAACCAGTGATGGGCCGCATCTGGAACAACAATGGCAAGGTAAAATTTACAATTTTTTAATCTTTAGCTTTTAATGTTTCCCCTCAATTTTAAGGTCGCTGCTGCGTTCGGCTGGGGAGGCAAGGCATTCACCGACCAGATTGGATCAATTCAAGTGCTGTGCGAGCTGCCGGACCATGTTCGCGGATTCGACTACCATTGGTGTTCGTTCAAGGAGGCCGCCATCTTCGACAAGAACCAGAAGCAATTCTTCCCCGTCCACGTGGATAGTGTCAAAGGTGGGTGACTTTATTTTTTAACATTAACTTTTAATCAAAATTAATTTCCCAAAATTCCAGGAAACATCTCGCCATGCCTGCTGACGCTGCCGAACGGGACACAAGCGCTGGGCAAAGTGGACATCCGCAACGAGAAGGCATCGGCCGTGATCAATGGCAAGGAGGAGCAGTTCGTCGGCCCAACTGTGCAGCAATTCCTGGTGCTATGTCGCAAGGCCAAACCCGGGCAGAAGTTCGATGAATAGAAGACAACTTGGCAACGATCTTGCGGACATCTCCTCTCTTCTCCCCCATTCCCATCCATTCATATTTTTCCCATAATTGTTGTTACCCCCCTCCCATTGCATGCAGGGATGGGGTCGAAACTCAAAAAAATCGAAATTTGCTTCGAAATCGAAACTCGCATCCAAATCGAAATCGAAACGAAACTAAAACATCGAAATTTCGACAATCGAAATCGAAAATCGAAATTTTTCGAAAAAATTTTCAATCCTTTAAAAAATGAAAAAAAAATTCAGAAAATACAAAAAAAGTGAAATTTTTATCCAAAAATTATATTCAATCATATTTCAAAAAATTATATTAATATTCAAGCATCAAAATTTAAAATTGTAAAGTGGCACATTTTGGTGAAGGAAAAGAAGCTTTTTCAAATTTTCTGGCGTCAAATTTTGGCGCAAATCATTGACAATGAAGCGGGCAGAACTGAACACACGTTCACTTTCGACGCTGCCCACTGGTGCCGAATGGTATTTTTCATAAAGTTGATAAAGAAATGGCAATTCCGCCCGATTTGCATTCCACCAAGCCGATAGGTTTACTTTTGAATCGGCTCTTCGCCCACGCAAATATTTGTCAAGTTCCTATTAGAAAATAATTTTCTGTTTCAAAAAATGGTTGAATACGAACCTGAACAGCCGTACCAAACTCATCTTGAATTGAGAGATCTACCACCAAGAATCTTTACCATGTTCTTTCATTTTTCCTTATTCTTAAAAAAACAAAAACAATGTAAAATTTATTGATTTAGGAATTAATTAAATGTTAATCCGAAAGAATTTATTTGATATAGGATTTAGAATTATGTCAATCAGAGAGAAGAAGAATAAAATATAATTGATAAAGAAGAAAATTGAAAGTAAAAAAGGAATTCGTTTCAAAAAATACACCAAATTTTTGATTGAAATTAGCAAAGGGTCCCCCCTTTGCATTTTTCGAAATTTTTTCGAAACTCGACACTTTTCGAAATCGAAATCGAATCGAAACTAAAACATCGAAATTTCGAAGATCGAAATCGAAAATCGAAATTTCGACCCCATCCCTGATTGCATGTATCCACTCATCATAATTGTATGTAAATATTGTTGTATCATTGTTGTATTGCTCATATTGTATCACAATTGAATAAAGAATTTTAAAAATAAAACTTGTGTACTATTTGTATATTTCTTAGGTCAAAACCTACTCTTTATTCAAAAACCTTTGGTTTTAACAAATTCCCACCGAATCCAATTTCATTATGGCTTAGCCTTTTTCAATTCAATGGTGTCTAATGTAAATGTAGATATAGATTAGAATTTTAAGATTGGATTGTAGAATCGGAAATCGGATCAATTTTGGTTGGCGGTTTGGCCATGCTCCACGCCAAAATGATCATGACTCATGACATGTAGAATAAAACAATCAAGAATCAAATCAATAATGAAAATAGTACATAAAATTGAAAGGTTCGGTGTCATATTTTGGTTTTGGTTTGGGTTTTTGTGCAATTGCAACTTGCAAATATTCCTTATCCTCACCACAAAGAGCCCGTGAAAAACTGAGAGAATGGGAGGTTCCCTCGATTTTTGGGAGAAAGTCCCTACTAAATTAGAAAAAGATTGTTCATTGGTTTTAAGGGTAGATTCCCGTAGTTTTCCACCGATTTTGTGGGATTGGAAAGATCCCCTCATAATAATTATTCTTAAAAATTTAAGAGTGAATTAAAGAATGATTTATTTGGATATCTATAGTGCTTCAAAAATATCAATCAAAGAATGTGTTGAAAAGCTTCGATCCGATGCTCAAAATGGTCTTTCCCAGGAGGAATCAATTCGTCGCCTGGAATTTAATGGCTTCAATGAATTTGAATTGAAGCAAAGTGAATCTTTATTCGGCAAATACTTAGAACAGGTTTAATATTCATATTTGCCAAAAAATAAACATTTTACAGTTCAAAAACCCATTGATTTGCCTTCTTCTTGCCTCCGCAATAATCTCAATTCTAATGAAACAATTTGATGATGCTTTATCAATTACGGTCGCCGTGATTATTGTTGTCACTGTTGGTTTTGTCCAAGAATATAGATCCGAGAAAACATTGGAAAAATTGCATAAATTGGTGCCACCAATGGCACATTGGTTAGCAATCATATTTAATTAATAATTTATTTCATCTTTATAGTATTCGAGAAGGGCGAAATATCAATTTTTATGCCCGTGAATTGGTGCCCGGTGATATTGTTTTGCTCAACACCGGTGATCGAATTCCGGCAGATTTACGAATTATTGAGGTTTCTTAATTTGAATTTTAGAAAAAGAAATGCTGAATGTTTAATAATTGATTAAAATTATTCAAATATTATTTGAACAATTTAAAATGAATTTTTTAGTCCGTTCAACTACAAATCGATGAATCTTCATTTACGGGTGAAACCGAGGCCAGATACAAGCACATTAATCCAATTGCGATGGGAAACATTGCCAATGGTACAATAACAGCAGCAGGCAAAAGAGACGGCGGCATAGAACATTTGGACAATATTGCTTTTATGGGAACATTAATTTGCTCCGGACGAGGAAAGGTAAATCATGAATTTAAACGGGTTTTGAATAAAACTACTAATATTTTTTGTCAAAATAAAATTTCCATTTCTAGGGACTTGTCATTGGGACGGGCATGAATTCCAAATTTGGTGAGGTTTTCCAGCTAATGCAAACCGAAGAATCACCAAAAACGCCCCTGCAAAATAGCATGGATCAATTGGGCACACAATTATCATTTTATTCATTCGCCGTCATTGGCGTCATTTTCTTCATTGGATTGGTCCAGGGAAGGCCGATGTTGGATATGTTCACGATTGGAGTTAGGTTCATAAATTTTGGCAATAAACAACAAACAAATTAATTTATTATTTATTCAGTCTTGCTGTGGCTGCCATTCCAGAGGGATTGCCAATAGTTGTGGCTGTAACACTTGCAATTGGTTTATTTTTATTTAATAAATAATTAATATGTTAAATTGGATAAGAAAAAATAGTTTAAGATGGATTATATAGGAAAATTTGTTAACTACTTGAAAAAATTAAAAATGTCTATTTTTTTCAAAAATTGTTCTCGAATTACATATAAAGCCAATTTTAATATTATTTAAGGTGTAATGCGAATGGGCAGTCGAGATGCAGTCGTCAAAAAATTGTCGGCTGTGGAAACGCTCGGCTGCGTTACGGTGATTTGTTCAGACAAAACGGGCACATTAACGAAAAATGAAATGACCGCATGCATTGTAGTGGCCGCGGATGACACTCGAGCCGAAGTTTGATTTCTCTAATTTAATATTTTTTCTCCATTTATCAAAAATTGGCACATTAAATAATTTTCTTTAAATTTAAAGACTGAATTTTGAACCATTAAAAGATACTCTAAATTGATTAAGGTCACTGGATGTGGTTATGACCCATCGAATGGTGAATGCCGTCTATTGAACGGCGAACGTGTGCAAAGCCATTCGAGTATTTCAATTGCGCGGGTTATTGAAATTGGCTGCGTTTGCAACAATGCCCAATTGACGAACAGCTCAGTGATAGGCCAACCAACGGAGGGCGCATTGTTAGTGCTTGGCATTAAGGTAATATATTAAAAATGGGATCAAAAACTTAAAAATAGTTAATAATTTGTTGGAATATTTTTATTAAAAACGATAGGAGCCGCCCGGATTTGAACCGGGGACCTATTGATCTGCAGTCAATTGCTCTACCACTGAGCTACGACTCCACTTACTATAGGCAATTAAAGTGTCTCCCGAGAGCTTTTAAAATAAATTTACCAAAGGGAAAAAAATGAAAGGGAACATAGAATTTATTCATAGCTTTAGCTTCCCTTTTTATTCCACTCCATATTCTCGCATTGCTCTCATAGAACTGGATATTAAATAGGAAATGGAGACTATTATAATGCTGCAGATTGACCAATATGAAAAAATGTTTATTCATAAATATATTTTTATGCTTTTTTAATCAAAATTGGATTATATAATTTTAATATATTAAAATGCTATTATTTTAGACCCATTTGGACATATCGCGAAATTATTTTCGACGTCTTCACGAAATTCCCTTCACTTCGGAGAACGAATGGATGGCAGTTCAAGTAGAGCCTATAAATCGGGTAAGATTTACCAATAAATCAATTTAGATAAAATTAATGCAAATTTATTTTAGGTCGGTGAAGTCGAGGTGATGGTTAAGGGAGCCATTGATCGAATTCTTGCAATGTGTGTTGGTTATTTGGAAGGAGGCGTTACCCAGAGGACTTTGACACTAGAAATGCGCGAAAAAATCTTACATTTGGCCTCCGGTTTAGGACAATCTGGATTAAGAGGTATTTTATTATTAGTAGATTTTTAAAAAAATTAAAATTATCAAAAATATTAAATCATTAAATAATTAAAAGAAAAGAACTAAAATTTTTCAAGAAAAGAACATAAAAAATCCACAATATTTGACTTCATTTTTGAAGGGAAATTATTTTTATATTTAAGTGATTTTTCAATCCTTTTCAGTGATTGGTATGGCTTCTGGCAAGGATCAGAGTTCACTTTTTTATGCTGGAATGGTTGGGCTGATGGATCCACCTCGAAATGGATGCCGCCAATCCATTGAAATTGTCCAAAATGCAAATGTTTCGGTCAAAATGATCACCGGGGATGCATTGGAAACGGCCACAAGTATTGGTAAAAAATTATACTTTTTTAATTCTATTTTTTATTCTAATTTTAGGTGCTCGGCTGAATATATACAAAAATGGCGACAATTGCCTATCCGGCATTCAAATGGATGAATTGACGGAAATGGACTTGGAACGGTGCATTCGAAATGTTTCAATCTTCTATCGGGTTTCTCCACGCCATAAGGTTTTGTCAGATATTTTATGTAAAAATAAATTTAAATTTTAGTTGCGGATTGTGAAAGCACTTCAAAGTATTGGCGAAGTTGTTGCAATGACCGGTGATGGAGTAAATGATGCGGTGGCATTGAAGAAATCTGACATTGGAGGTTGGATTTAAAAAAATATTTTAAAATATTTATTAAAATATATTTTTAGTTGCAATGGGCGAATCAGGTTGAATTGTGACATTTTTATTCAAATAAAATTAATTTGAAAGGAACGGATGTGTGCAAAGAGGCCGCAGATATGGTCCTGATCAACGATGATTTCAGCACAATTTGCGCAGCAATTGAAGAGGGCAAAGGGATTTACCATAATATCACCAATTTTGTGAAATTTCAACTTAGCACGTAAATTTTTATTAAATATTTTTTTTTTAAATTTCTTAAATACAAAATAGGATGAAAATTTTGTTTCATTACTTCAAATATAAATCACTACATTATCCTAGAAAATGATATTTTTTGATTAATTATTAAATTAATTTTTAATTCTATTAATAATATAATTTATTTATGAATTTTAGGAGTGTTTCTGCCCTTTCGCTGATTGCCATTTCCACTCTTTTTCACTTTGAAAATCCGCTGAATGCAATGCAAATTCTTTGGATCAACATCATTATGGATGGGCCTCCGGCACAGAGTTTAGGTTCAAAAAATATAAATAATTAATTTTTTTGCTAATTTATTTATTTTCAAGGTGTGGAACAAGTCGATGCCGACATCATCAGTCAACCGCCACGCAATGTGAATGAGCCATTAATCAACAAATCTTTGATTGTTAGCATCATTTCATCGGCAGCAATCATCATCACCGGCACATTGTTCGTCTTTTACAAAGAGGTGAGCAAGAAAAATATAAACCTAGGAGTAGAATTATTTTCAAAAAAAAAAAATAAAATAAATTTAATAGAAAAAAATAAATTAATATTTATTATATTTTTCTTGAGTAAAATTCGCAATATTTTATTCAAAACAATCAATTTAGATGGCTGTCGACAATAAAATCAATGCCCGTGACACAACAATGACCTTTACATGTTTTGTTCTGTTCGACATGTGGAATGCCCTTTCTTGTCGAAGCAGCCGAAAAATGATTTGGGAGATTGGACTTTTTAGGTAATAATAAATGTAAAAAAAATTCAAATATTTTTTTACAGGAATCGAATGTTTTGTTTTGCCATTTCCGGCTCACTAATTTGCCAATTGCTTGTCATCTATTTTCCTCCACTTCAACGAATCTTCCAAACTGAGGCATTGACAATTTATGGTAAATTTATAGATTACTAATTCAAATAATTTCCAAAATAAATAATTGAATTTTTTAAATCTATGATTTTTCAAGGAAATAATTTCAAAAAAAAAATTATTAATAATTAGAGTTAATTTTTATAAATAATCCTCATTTTATAAATTAATTATTCCGTTTTTTCAGATTTGATTTTCCTCACCATTCTCACCTCGACCGTATTTGTGTTCAATGAAACCAGAAAATATGTTCAACTTCAAAGACAAGAGAAGGCTATCAAATTGGTAGAAGAAAAGATGCAAAGAGTTGGAACAATTTAACATTGCCTATTAAACCTTGTAAACGAAATTTTTTATTTATTGAGTTTAACCCCTTTTTTTGTTATTTTGCATAATTAATATTTTATATTCCAAAAACGAAACGAGTGCTTAAAATTGTTTTATTATTATTTATGTGATTGATAAAATTTTATTTATGAAAGTTCTCATAGCACAAAAAAAGAATGACATAGTCGATTTGAACTCATTTTATGATTTTGCAATTCCCCTTATTCTAATTAGAAATTGTAATTGCGAATTGTAATTGTGAACTGTAATTGTAATTACGAATTGTAATTGCGAATTGTAATTGCGAATTGTAATTGTAATTGTGAATTGTAATTGCGAATTGTAATTGTAATTGCGAATTGTAATTGTGAATTGTAATTGCGAATTGTAATTGCGAATTGTAATTGTAATTGCGAATTGTAATTGTAATTGTAATTGCGAATTGTAATTGTAATTGCGAATTGTAATTGCGATTTTGCGAATTGTAATTGTAATTGCGAATTGTAATTGTAATTGCGAATTGTAATTGCGAATTGTAATTTGTTACTTGTAATTGAATTACGAACATGGAAATATAAGCAAATTGAATTAAGCCGCTATGTAACGAAACATCCAAATCACGAAACATCCAATCACGAAACATCCAAATCACGAAACATCCAAAAGGAGAAGCATCACGAAATATCCAAAACACGAAACATCCAAAAGGAGAAAGTGTCACGAAATATCCAAAACTTGAACTTGTGGATAAATTTTTTGGATCGATATACCAATCGACGCGTCTCAATGAGCTGATCATTAATATTCTATTTATTTCGCACAAAACTCAAAAATAAAAAAGTTATGGCCATTTTAGTCAAGCTAGGTCATCTTTCGCAATTTTAAATGGCCATAACTTTTTTATTTTTAAGTTTTATGCGAAACCAATAGCATATTCGGCATTAGCTCATCGAGACGCGTCGATTGGTATATCGATCCAAAAAATTTATCCACAAGTTCAAGTTTTGGATATTTCGTGACACTTTCTCCTTTTGGATGTTTCGTGTTTTGGATATTTCGTGATGCTTCTCCTTTTGGATGTTTCGTGATTTGGATGTTTCGTGATTGGATGTTTCGTGATTTGGATGTTTCGTAGTAGAGCCGAATTAAGCACATATCCAACAATTGCAATAACAAAATGAGCAAATAAATAATAAACCAAAAGCAGCAGAGACGATCGAATGTCCCTCTAGGGGAATTGAGGGAATGGAAGGGGAAGAACTGTGTGGGAGCTGGGAGAGCGCAAAAGCCGCGAGGCGAGGAAGTAAAAAGGGGTCGAGGCCGTTGGAAGAGGGGGACATTGGCCTCGTCATCGTCTCTAGCAAACACCATTCTTCCTCATCTTCCACCGCACAATTCACATTTCCTCCTCATCTTCATCCTCCTCCATTCCCACAATTCATCCAAATGTCCATCCGTCCGTCCCCAGACCCATTGATTTATATATTTTTGTGGGTCATTATTATTATTCCGTTCTTCCTCACCGGTCACCGCACAACAAAAAATGTGCCAAATTTAGAAACATATCATTGGTTATATTTCTATCAAATATTAGGAAATGGGAAACAACAGCATATCTATAAAAAATTGATAATTAATTGTTAATTCTCATCATTTTTTGGCCAGAAATGACTAACCCGTCCGATGTAGTGGAAGATGGAAAGAGAATGATGTGTTGCTTTGGACGTTGGGCATTTCTCGGTTGGCTGTTGGTTTGGCTCTGTTTGAGTGCCGCGCGTCAATGCTTCGATTTGCTTGGCAAATTGTGGGCTTTAGTATGCATCGATTTAGCACAGGTGCCTTCTCAGTTTCGGCAGGATTTCACTTTTAATTGGACATCCAATCAGATTTTGGCAATTTGTTCCGCATTTTCCACAATGCTACGCCGACCTCCTCTTCCCCATCAGCAAGATGGCCACTGCAATTTGGTGTTTATGGCCACATTTTCCATCGCTTCATTCGTCCTGAATATTGTCCTTTTCCTTTGGTGGTGCACTGAATTGCTTGTAGGCCCCGAGCAAAGAGAACGGCTGGTCAGTTCATCCCATCCAATTCTAGGCTTCGATTACCCCTAAAAAGCCATTTTAACAATATTAAAAGACTCAAACGGCAACAAAATCCTTGGCCAATTCCTTTACAGTATTTCCATACAAAATATAAACCTTAACTTAAATTACTAAGCCTTTTATTAAACGGAATTTTCAGTTGTCTTTTGGCCTCCCATTTGGCCATTCATTTTTTGTCCGTCATTCCCCTTTTTGTTCCGCCCATTTCAATTTGACCTCACATCGATGGGAACAGCCTGGCGATTGTGCGTTGCCTTTTAGGTAATCCAAAAGGGATCATTTTGAAAAAATCATTTTGCCGAAGAATTATGAAAATTTAGGGTCAAAAATAGCGAATAATCAATTAATTGCCCAAAATGTTTTCCCTTCAAAATTTCAGCTTTTTTGAAGGCCTCCAAGCAATTTTGCATACAATTTTTGCCGCTGGCACATTCTTTTTGGCTATTTTATTTGCCAAAAAAGGAAGACATAATGATAGAAATGAGGAAAATCCCTGGGAAATTGAGGAAAAATCAGCAGTTGGAAAAAGTGGAAATGGAGGAACACAAACAAATTATTCTGGGTATAATTTGATGGACAAGGAAAATTATGTTAGCAATGGGAGGGAGACGGTGGCCAGGTAAAACTGCCATCAAGAATATTCCTTAATATATTAATAAAGTGGCTACATTGGTTCAATATTCGAGCAAAGAGGGGCAATCGAGGAGCCAACACACCATTTTTCCTCATCCGTAACAAATAACGTTGATGAGGAACAACAACGGCATGCTATCCCGCAACAAAGGATTGCGCCAATTCCACCAATTCGACGAAGTTTACCGCGAAGAATGGAACAACAGCAACAAAAAACAACATCAGGGCAACGGGGCAATGTTGGAAGCAGTCAAAGGAGGACAGCGATTATTGGAAATAAGGTATATTAGTCATAGTCTAGGGCTAATAAGGTTTGGGGCAAGGGCTAAGCCTAAACCCCCATTGGCCCAATGAACGGGATAGAGATAAGGGGAGCTTTAAATTATTTTTTATTAATTATACAGGAAAATGAGAGAATAATTTGAAGGGAAAACCATAAAAAAGAGGGAAAAGGGTGGCTTTAAAAAGGCAGATTGAGGAATATTTGATTGATAGGTTAATGGGGTGAGAAGTGTGAGAAGGCACAAAAAGTGGGGGTACAGTATGACAAATAGGAAGGGCCCTTAGGCATTGTTGGATTGACAGGCAAAAAACAGATGACTAAATACGGACGACAAAAGATACAATATATTTTTAAATAAAAACAGAATATTTTACTCAAAAATGTCGAAAATCACAGCTTTTTTCATCCAAATTCCAAATCCCTTATATCGAAATATAGCATCTACTCTATTTTTTGATAGAATTTCTAGCATATTGAATTTGTTCCTTTCAGCAACCATCATCAGCCCCCATCGACAATACAACCAATTATTCATCTTTGAGCACGGTGGCCGCAGCGGAATGTGCAGCCACAATTGCCGCCACCTCTAACAATGGACCAGGCGAATTTTTGGCTTTGATGGCCGCCGCCAATTCCCTTTCCTCGCGTTCTTCTTGTTCATCCAATTCATTCAGTACCCAACAGAATAGACGCCTTTTGCAACAATTGCCACCAAATAATTGTTCCCAAAATCCTCCTCCATTGTCGGCATTTGGTGCAAATTCCATTGGTCTGGATCGTCCAATAAAGGGAGGCGTTGCCACATCATTGATGGTTTCATTCGACCCAAAAGCCAGTGGTTCTGAATTAATCCAAGTTCGAGCGCATCGACGGACATCGACTTCTTCGGATGAGGAGGAAAGATTGCAAGGAGGGCGGCAAAATTGTTGGAACAATGATGAACGAAGGGAGGAAGAGGGAATGGATGGAATAAAAATTGAAAATGATGGAAATAATGGAGTGAAGGAGGAGGAACAATTTATTGTAGAGGATGGTGGTGGGACAACAGGAGAATTGGGCATGGCCACAAGTTTGGTGAGAGTGACCAATATAGGAAAAATAATAATGGGCCAAAACATTTTTAATTAGCAATTTATATTGAGGCCCAAAGATAAAAGTTAAATTGTGTATGCGGGTCGATTCCACAATAGAAAAAGGGCGGTGCAAATTAGGGCGATTTTTAATTAGAATTCTTGCATATTTTCTCTTATTATTAAATTTACATCATTTGTGGAATCGACAAAGCACCGTTAAATAGTTCTCAATTCAATGCCACACCCTCAAAATATTTAATAAGAGGAAGTATGCAAAAAATGTAAAGGGACATTTGCCTTGACATAATTTTATTTAATCAGAAGTCTAAAATTGGTTTAAGCCTATTTCAATGAATTAATGCTGAATTCAACATTTGACATTTTTTTTAGATTTTTAAACCCAAACTTATTCATTTCAATTTGATCCTCTCTCAATTTTTTCACTTAATTTCAATTAAATAATTTTATCAGCAATCCATCCCTTCTATGGAGGCACCAAGTCTATTTGATTCATCCACCGCTACCAAAATGCCAATTGGCTCCATATTGCCTACATCGGCTTCCATTTTGAGTCATCCTTTGCCCCCACTTCCTATCATTCGGCATCGGGTTCCGCCACAAAATGTTAAAGGCATCCCACAATTTGTTGATGAAATTAGCCAAAATTTTTCCGATTATGGTACGTTTCATATTTCCACACAATTTCCCAAAAATTGGCCATAATTTTCCCTGAATTTTTCAATTTTTCACTCTTTTTTCACAGTACCATCAATTGGCCTCCTTTCTCGACCATTACCGCCTTCAGCCACATCAATGGAAATGGAAGGCAACATTACTGCTGATGGTGGCCTCTCCTCATCAATTTATGAAACATTTTTGGGCACTGGACCGCAGGCAAGTTATTTGAAAAGGCTAAATAGGGAATTGGAAAATGTGTGGATAATTTTATTCGGATAAATTGCTAAAATTTAGAAAAAAATAGTAGTAAAAAGAAGAGTAAAATTAGCTTTAACGACCTAGTTTAATTTTGTTTGAGCCCCTAATTTCATTAACAATTCCCGTGAATTCCATGCCATTATCCTCATCCCATCCTCCTTTTAGGATGCCTGCACCTCATTTCCGGTCCAATGCGGCGCCGCTCCCCGCCAATCGGCAGTCCAATTGGCTGCTGTTTCCGCCATGCGTCTTTCTCGCCATGATTTATTGGCCGAGGATTTTGGCCACAAAAATAAGGATGAAATGGCCAAAAAAACACAAAAAGGAGCAATGGAGGCGCCGCCCCAAATAACGACCCAAATGGGAATGCTGGTTTAAAAAAGACCGAAAAGAAATATATAATATGCCCCTTGATATTCCATTTTTATGTACATTTTATTTTGTGCCTTTCAACTTTTTGAATGGTCTCATTTCCACAAAATCGTTCCTTTTCTCATAAATTATTTTGACGCCATAAAAATTTCAAGTTCGTGGTCATTGAGTTGTGCAATTTTGTTAGAAAATAAAAAATGTGAGTCATTTTTGGTTGTCCATCCAAAGGGCCTTTTGAATTGTGGGACAAATGGCTAGAAGGATAAAACGGATCCAATTTTGGTTTTTGTTTAATCCTATTAAATTAATTTAACACATGAATTCGCCTTTCATCCGATCCTCACTCTCTTTGATAAATCCAATGATTTTTCAATTTTACATTTATGATTAACTAAGCTAGCTGAAATTGATGAACAATCGAATTATGCAAAAAATTTGTGCCAATGCCAAAAGATATTCCCTTACCTCTTGCATTAATTTATGCATCTTTGGTCCCTCTCTCAAATTCAACAATTTTCTTCCCCTTTGAATATTTTGCTATTTTCGTTTTTTTTTGTTTGCGCATTGCTGTTTCTTTCCCAGCAGTATGGGAAAAAATAAATATAGCTTTAAGGGAAAATTGGTTAGTTTGGAATGGAAAACATTTAAGTTCATTTCGGAGTAAAAGACTGAGGGAAAATTGTGGTTCTGTTTTTGAAGAAAGCTCATTTTCCATTAGAAAAGAGAATAAGTAAATAGCCTGGAAAGTTGGAATGATGTAAATTTTGCTCTCGCTCAAACTTCAATTTTTTGGAACCAATTTCCAATTTGTGGGGTCGTTATTTTCATTAAAATATATTTTTTAGAGATCACTTCACTTCCTCCTTTTGTAAATTGTAATATGTTCCATGTACTCATAATAATAACATAAATTTGTTCACAAAATTCCATTCCAGCCTTTTTCCTTTCCTCCTTCACATTATTCATTCATGCCTCAATGAACTTTTCCGTGTTTAATTTAAACCTCTGACTCGGCGAAATATGGACTCCCCTCCCCAGTGTCCAGTTCATTGTAAAATCCGGCCAACTTTTTTTGTTTTTGTTCCAACTTTGAAATTCAATCCCAGCTAAATATTTTCTCATTTTCAAAATTGAATTCCCCATTTGACCAAAAATGCCCGGGGCAACCTCATTTTTCGTGGATTGTTGGGTGGCCCATCCATTACTCTTTTATCCCTTGTCTTTGGCCGCATTTTTAGCACCAATGAATTCGCCGGCCCAAAAGGATTTATGCCCCACCAAATTCATCAAATCCATTCATTCATTTTCCAAAATTGGATGACGAAAATCCAATTTGACAGAATTTTTGTGCTTTCTTTTTTTTTCCCATTCATTCTCCTTTCCCCTTGAATTAATTTACATAAAAAATTCACTCTTTTTTTCAAGCACATCAATAGAATATGGCCATAAAAGGAAGTTTGAAAATACATTCAAATATGTGTTATTTTGTGGGATTGACAAAAATATTAGTCAATTGTGAGGAAATTGCATGTAAATTCATTATTATAAAGCCATTTCCATTTCTTTTCAATTTATTCAAAATTCCTTCATTCTTTCCATCATGAATCAGATATTTTGCGTGCAGATTCGAAAGAAAAACAATTCTGATGGCAATAAACGACTCGAATTTTTGGCACCATTAAGCTGCTGTGTATTGGGGAAATACAAAAAAAAAGTAAATATTCCAATTCTCATTCTTCACTTTTCTTTTCAATTCATTTTATGAATATGTATTAATTTTTTTTCCATAATTTGGCCATTCATTTTTCATCAATTAAGAAGTTTGCCTAAAGTTATATTCTATTGTTTTTTACTCATTCATCCTCCTAAATTATTGGTTCATTTTTTGTCCCACCAATTATAGTAGAATGAGCCCCCATCAAAAGTGCCATTCCATCCATTCATCCATCCCATTATTATATCCGTTTCATCATTTTCATTGGCGTCAAAATGTGCCAACAATTTATTGTACTTTAAAGAATTAAAACGGCAAATCTGCAGACTTTTTAATTGTCTACAATTTAAAAATATATTCAAATATTTTAACATAACAAAAATGAATTTTTTCGTCAGTTTTTTGTGAGCCTCCCATTTTTATTTTCTGCACAAAATTTGAATAATGGGGAAGGGAATGGCACCCACCATCTTCTAAATATAATAAATATTCAAAAATACTTGAGTGAATTCTGCCTCCTCTACTCAAATTCCCTCTTCAAAATGCCATCTTCCCCTCCCCCCCCCCCCCCCCCCCCCCCCCCCTCTTTCATGTGCCAAATTGAATTTGTTTATTTATATAATATTTTTTGTATTGCCAGCCGCCAACTTTTTTTAGTCCAAAGAATTCCCTTCGGCTGCCATTTTCCCTTCAAATGCATTTTGTCCCTTCATTTAACCAACCAAAAATAGTCACTTTTTTTGGTTATTGTGAGACTGAAGAAAGGAGGCAAAAAAGGGGTTTTTGTAACCACGAAAAACAATGCAAAAATGGCAAAAGCCCAAAAAGTGGCATCATATAGTAGATTATGGATTTTAGTAATAAGGAAATCCTACTAAAATTTTTTAACTTTTTCGAATCCTCTCAAATGCTGCGAGACATTGGTAAAAGGAATAATTTGTCAGAATAAAATCATCCAAAATGTGGCCAAAATTTCTCGAAATCTTTGTTAATCCCCACGCAAATTTAATTCACCCTTAAATGTCAAATTGCAAAATTCAAAAATCAAATTCCCTTTAAATGATGGCCAATCCACTTTATTTAAACCAATTTGTCAGTGTAAAGTATGCATTTTTATGAATTATCCTAGCAATTGTGAATTCACTTCTTTTGATTTCTCCTTCAGGGCAAAAAAAGCTAATTTGAATTCTTCATTTTTAAGGGAATTCTCTTTGTCTCCGATTATTATTAAAAATGTCAACTGTACAAAATGTGAGCATTTCAAATGAGACCGCATCCAATGAGGCCAATTATAGGGCACAGGTAAATTCTAAACTAAAAAAAAAGGCAAAAAATTTGTTCCATTATTGTTAATACTCAAAGAAAGTTTGTTATTATTAAAAGACAAGAAATTTGTCACCAATTAAAATGGCCATATTCTCGAACATAAATAGAAAAATGTTCAATTATAATTCTCTCTATATATTTTGAAGATGTACCAATTGGTTGTGCCCGCCTTCCTACTTCTTTCATTGCTTGCCATTTTCGCCAATTGCCTTGTCATTTGGGCCCTCCGGGCATCTCGAGTGAGGAATGCCACCGTGACCCTGTTGATGAGCCTAACTTCGTCCGATATTTGGTTGGTCCATTTTATTGCTATTTGTGGCCATTTTTTATAAAGGAGAAATGGATGAATATAATCCCTTCATTTTAATTCAAAATAAATCTATTCCTATTTCCCTAATTTCGCAGGTCCAGCACGGTGATGGGATTATCATTGTTGTTGAACAGTTATTTGCCCACAGTTTGGCACACAAGGCCCAGTGCATGTTTGGCACTTAGTTTGGAGGTGATCAAAACCAAAATAATTTATTGATTGATTTATTAGGCCTAATCTATGACTAATGTTATTTAGAGCGAAAGCTCAGAATGGGTTCTTCGCTACTTACCTTCGTCGGATGCCTAATTACCTATGGGATAAGTAATGGGTGCTCGGACTTTTATTTTTTATTAATTGTACGGGAAAATGTGATAATAATGTGAAGGGTAAAAAGCCATAAAAGAGAGGGAAAAGCGAAAAGGTGGCTTTTTTTAAAAAAGGCAGATTGGGGCAATATTTGATTGATAGGGTGAGGGGATGGAGTAGGCGGAAAATGGGGTACAGTAGGACAAATAAGAAAGGCCCTTATAGGCAATGCTGGCATTAAAAAATTGATTAGTCCAAATAATTTTATGACAAAATGGGCGGGAAGATGATTTAAGCAGAAATCATTTATAGCCATAACACATTGATAATTTGACCCAAATTTAATTTAATTTAATATTTCCTCTCTAAAGATGTTCCGCACGGGAGCATTGTTGACGGCTGCATTGCATCTTTTGCTAATTTCCTTGCATCATTGCGTTGGCATTGTCCGGCCCCATCAGGACAAAATGGTTTTACGACAAATTGCCACTGTTTGTTGTCTTTTTGCTTGGTGTTCGCCACCGGCCCTTCTCTTCCTGCTGGCCCTAATCCGTCCGGGCCAAGGCCTTTGGCATTGTGAACGTGTCGATTTTTATTATGAGCGACAATTTCGATGGGCCATTTCTGGCCTTCTTTTTGCCCTCTTTTTGGCCATTTCCATTTGCTACATTCGATTGGTCAGTTTTGCTAATAAATAATGGATGGGATAAACCAAATGGAAATTTCATAAGGAATTAAAAATAATTGGAATTGTGGCTTAAATTTCAGATAACATTGGAATTCGCAAAATTTATTCTAATAAATCTTTTCCTACTTTAGATTCATTTGTTGCATAGCCAAAATAACAAATTGGGCTCATTGAATGCCTCATCGTTGACCAAAAGTGGACGATGCGCAGAAAGGAAACGATGCAGGGAACGAAGGACACTCGGCACAACCCTTTTGATTTGCATCAGTTTCCTGTTTGGATGGGCACCAGCTAGGTGATCAATTAAAGTCAATAATAAACAACCATTCCTTCCCCATTTTCCAGCATTCTATTCGCCTTAACCTGTGCCGATTGCACATTCCTCAAGGGCGGATCATTTCGTCTTTTGTTCGGCCTGAGTTGTGTCCAACTCAGTTTTCTTCTGGCCAAATCCTTGCTAAATCCACTCATTTATTCATTGCGAATTCCAGAAGTTCGCCAACAATTTCGAAGCCATTTGCCCATCATCAGCCGGTAAAATAAAATTTGTTATATGATTTTGGGTTGAAAACATCCATTTTTCCGTTTCTTAATTTGGAATATTGCAGAATTATGAGCGGCGATGGTGATGACAAAAAGGGCGCCTTAGGTGGGACAACAACGGCCAGTGGTGGCCAAACTCGAAGTTGGATGATGAATTGGAGGAAATCGCCGCGTTGTTCCCAACTATTTGCCTCTTCCATTTCCTCCATTGGCCATTTCCATGATGGAACGGACAATGAAGCGTCGAATAATCAGCGCCAATTCCATCGCCAAAATCGGCCAGGCTCTTTCCTACTTTTGGTGCCGGATCGACCCGATGGAAAACAATCAAATCAGCCAAATGAGGAATTGATGTGCCAGAATGGCCATTATAACAATATTTTGGATGTGCCCAACAGCCGATCGGAATGTTTTTCATCCAATGGATGGTCGGATTTAACGAAAAAGGTGGGCGAAAAACAATTTGAAGAATTGGCAAAATATTTTATCGTTTTTCAGCTGGATAGGCTCGTGGGCGGTGGCCAAATTTTTCGAACCGCATCGGCCAAACATTGAAAATGATGGTCCCTTTCGAAATTACCTCAATTTCATTTATTATTTTGCAATTCTATTTATATTAATCTATTTTTAAAATATACGAACAATAAATTATTTCCTCAATTCACAAATATAATTTACAATTACAATAATTTTAACCGAAAATGACCACCATTGACAAGTGGATCAGGCTGATAAAAATATCTTTAATGAAAAATTGAATGGAATATTCCCAAAAAGGGTTGCCAATTTTAGAATACACCGCAAATATGGTGGCCACCTCCACAAATTCCAATCCCCCATTTCCGCCTCAACCCAACCAATATTTGCCTCTCCTTATCAGCTGAATTGGTCGAGAATGGATGGAATCATCGATTCACATTGATTTGATAACCAATTTAACTTTCACCTCAATTGACTCCTTTTTTCCAATTTTGGTTTGGTTGACACATTCCCGTCGAACTTTTATTTCATTTTGAATTATTCTCGTTCGATTGGATTTTGTGCTACTCAAATTTATTGTAAATTATTCAAAAAACAAATTTATTCCCATTCTTCACTGCCAAATTCTGTGTTTTCGCATTTAGCCACCATTGTCCCTGTCCCAATTTAGAGGACATCGCGGAATAATTTTCAAGGGGGATTGGCAAAATCAGCAGCTTCCATTCCCCTCTTTTGCCCCATTTTCTCTCCGTTTGGTCCAATTTGGCGGTTGCCCATCATCAGTCGGCCACGGGACAGAAGCACAACGGAATTATGAATGAATATTGGGGGAATCGAATCGAATCGGGCGGGCGGAATATTTACGGACTTTTCGCGAGTCCCACATCCCCCTTTCACAATTTCCCAATCCCAACCACCGGCTGCCAACTAATAATAACTGATTTTGAATGCATTAACGTGGCGAATTATTTTTTCCAGAAGGCCAATGGCCAGCAGCAAATTTGTTGTTTTTCCGCCTCGATGATTCATTTTTCCCACCTTCTCCAACATTGATGAGCAAAATATAAACCTTTTGGCCGGAATAATTTTTGAATTGGTGTAAATATTTTTCCTTTTTAATATAATAGTAATTCACTATTTGTGGTTTCGTTCCCAATCCTTCAAATGACCGATTATGGAGCCAATTTATTTGGTCGCCCACATTTTTATGTGTCCGTATTTTCCTTTTTTTTGGATGGGTCCCATTTTGGCGCACTAAACCTCCCCTTCCCCAAATTGGTGCTCCGAAAATTGCAGTCCACTAAATTATCCTATCCCTTTGAATATCCACCACCCCTTTTATGGGCACATTTAATTGTCCTTCCCTCAATTTGTTGGGAATATTCCAATTTGAATTCAGCCAAATTTCCCTCATTATTTTGCTTCAATGTTAAAATTTCGGCGTTCGAATACGGCAGCAAATCCCAACGAACTTCTTCCGCCATTGCCCAACAAAAAAGGGAGGCCACCTTCCGGAAGCAGTACAAATTTGGACAGAAAATGTTCATTCGTGAGCAGCCAGGTTTCTACTCAATTGCTTTTTCCCTTTTTTGGTCACAATTCCAATGGATTATTTTTGAATAAAACAAAATAGCTGGGGATTCAAGTTTAATTTATTTCCATTTAATTCTTCTCAAATTTTGGGAAACTTTTTAAGGCTTCACTATGAGAAAAGATTCTTTTGTGATGTAAAATACTCAAAAATGCCCAGAGGATCCAATCATCAAAACATTTGACATTAAAGTTTTCATTTTTTGCAGTTAGGCCACAGCCATGCATCCATTCTCATCCGAAATTTGAGTTTGCCATTAGCCTGGCCCATTGAGGAATATTTTGGCACTAAAAAGGGTAAAATAATGTGCCATTTTCATCATAAATTGTCCCCTCCAAAATTGTCCTTAGATTGGCGTGAATTCAGCGTCCAATTGGCCATTCGAAGCAGCCAAGGCGGAGCGCAACAATTTTCCAAGGTGATTGAGGGAATCAATCGAACATACACGGACGTGGATTTTCCCGATGAATTCCTCTTTGCCAATCAACAGCCGGATTTTTGCATTGAGGTGGGATTGAATTTGAGGCAAAATTCACCTTTCCCATAGTTGAGTGTTTTTTGTCTGCGTAGTGACAAAAGTGCCGGTGCCAGTGCCGGCTCCATGGTCCAAACAATTTCACGTTCCCTTGGCCGATCGATTGGCCATTCATGGAAAAAATATTTGGAGGAACAAAAGGCAGAAACGACAATGGTATTGGGCGAAGGTGGCGAAGAAAATGATGCGGGTGGAGCCCCAAATCGGAGTTTTTTGGAAGAATTGCGACGGGTGGGCCTGCGCGAAGAAAGGCGTCTGCGTTCTGTTGGCAACGGGCCTCAAAAGTTAGTTTTTGCCCAGTCATTTTAAACTTTTTTCACATTGAAATTTAGTTTATTAAAAAATAAATGAAGAACACAATTTTGTAGCCAATTAAGTTTAAGGCAAAATCATTTTCTTTTAAAGTAAAGTTGACGAAAAATTGACTATATCCCATATCATTGATGAATTCATTAATTTCAGTAATCCTCCTTTATCCTCTGCTACCTTTTCACCAGCCACCTTTAATGAACATTTTGCCCGAACTGATCAACCGGTGCTGCCTCCATTATCCCTCAATGGAATGTGCCCAATTGGGGTTAGTTCACATCTTTATTTGGAAGTTAAATCTCAATTTTGGATGATTAGAAGAAGAAAAATGGGTCTTATTAAGAAATTATTAGACAAAATTCAATCACATTTTTAAATAAATTTTATTTTGAAAAGATAGGCATAAGTGATTGACAAATTTCCTCAATTTGAATGTCTTTCAATTTCCTCCTTTTTCTTGTTCATAGATTGCCCGATTCCGTCTTCGGAATGCCACATTGAGTGGGAAGACGCACAGTTATTCGCTGGAACGACTTCCGGCACCAGCTGGCCTGCAAAAGAGTCAATTGTTGCCAATTTATGGAAATATTTGTGCACAAATTTTGGTCATTTTCTCGCCAATTCCTTTGTTCATCATCGTTTTCAGGTCCAACCATCTTCCCTCATTTCACCGTTGGCTCAAGGCTCGATGGACATTTTCCTCTCGGATGCGGGTATTTTTGCCACCACAATTCGAAATATAAGCAAATTCCAAATCAACGCAGGAATTCTGCATCAACATTTGTTTTGCACCCTTCAAGGCGGCCAACTCCGTTGTTGGGAAACATCAAAAAGGCCAACCACCGGTGCAAATGACCATTTGAATATTTTGGCCAATTTGGCCACCACCAGAATGCCTCCTCTAATTTCCATTCAAATTGGCCAGGTTGCCAATGGCTTTTTCCATTCTATTTTTGTATTTTTGAAGAATACCCTTTTGGAGGCGACCGCATTCCCAACTGCTTTTCGGCTGATTCTCGATGAGAATGTGAATGGAACATCAAATTATAATGGGACAATTGGCCAACTCCTTTGCATTTGCCCAACACAAAGGGCACTGATTGGGTGGAGAAATGCAATAAAATTGCAGAAAATTGATACAGGTAATTTTAGGGGATAGAGTCAGAGTCAATGCCAATAATGCTTAAGGGCTTATCCTATTTTCCTACTGTACCACCACTTTTGCCTAATCTCTCCGTCACCCTATCAATCAAATATTGCCCCAATCCGTATCCATTTTCCTCTCCAATTCTTCTTTTTGGTTTTCATTTTATTATTAATATTTTCTCGCCAATAATTTCAAGTCCAATTTTCCCTTTAATCCATATCCTCATTCTTTGGGCCATTGAGGCCTGGACCCTCGGTGAAGGCCTGCATAAGGGCCTAAGTCCAGCTCTCACCCCAAACAACCTCAGATTTGGACTAATAGAGAGGATTTGAAAATTTATTAAGAAGGAATATTAGAAATTCAATTTATTAAATGCTGATTTTGTTCTATTCAATAATATTTGAAAATTTTCATTCATTTTTCATTAGATCCAATTCAATATTTTTCCATTTTATTCCAGAAGTTTGGGCTGAATTTGCATTAAATCAAAGGAATCCGCATGCGGCTGCTTTGGGCGAATTGCCGGGCACTGGTCCACCACCATTTCAACATTTTACCCAAAATGATGGTAAAAAGTTAAAAAAGGGAGAAATTGGAAAACAAAAAATTTAGAAAATCGAAAAATGGCAACAATGACCGAAAGTGGGAAAAATATGAATACTAAAATGGCTGATGATGGAGAAATTCGACCCAGGGCTTGTTCTTCTGCCTCAGTAATTGTCAGAAATGGTGAGATTTGGGTGTTTTTTTTATTATTTTCATTGACCAATTTATTATTAAATATTTAAATTTTATCAATTTCTTTCCCCATTATTAATTAATTAAGCATGAATCCCTCCTCCCATTTTGTCTTTAGGCGATATTCGACCAATCGAGAATGAGGAAGCCAATGGAAAAAGGCGGTTGGCCCCCGCTGGTCCATCCCGCACAACATTGGTCGATGCGCAGGCAATTTTGGCCAATTTATTGCCCTAAAATTGTAATAATTTCCAATTGAAGGAGGCCAACATTCCAACATTGCCATCATCCTCCCAAAATTCCCCTCATCAAAGTGGCCTTCTCCGGAGATTGACCCAACAAAAGGCGAATAGAGAGGTAAAAACAAATTCAGCAGAGAGGCATATTTCATGGTCATTGGGCCATGGACCGGCTGCAAAGGAGAGGCCAAATGCCCAACAAATATTCCAACAAGCAAAAATTCCTACTTCAATGCCAAAATCGGCGGTTGGTTCCGAATATATGGATATAGGATATGGGCTTTTTTGGCAAATCAAATTGAAATTGAAAATTCAATGGGATAATTCTGATTGATGAGTAGATTCATTTTAAGAGGAGACCAATTAGTCTTTTGAAAATTTCGGATAGTAATTTTGTTTTTATTTATCTATTCTAATAAAGCAAATGAAATTAGAGGGTTGGAAATAGCAGCAGAAAGTGAAATACGGAATTAATATTTCGAGAATGTTAATCCCCACTACTCTATAAATTCGAACAGTTTTGTGGTCTTTTTCAAAATTTTTGGCCACATTTTACTGATATTTTTTCCCTCTTTTATTATACCAGAACGCATAAATCATAAATTCAAAAATATTATAAAAATTCATCCCAATAGACTCCGCCGTCGAACATTGCATCCCAATCCCAAAGGCCATTGTCATCCATTGAAATAACCCAAATTTCGCCAAGCAGCAATGCAAATCGAATACATCAACAAAAAGTGGAAAAGGTGAGTACAGAAATTTGGACACCAACAAATTTATTCAATTTAGGCCATAAATATGAGGGAAAACCCTGAAAATGAAGCAAAACAGACGCCATTCGTTCTTTCCCTTCGAATTGACCCGGATGAAGGGAAATCGACAAAAAATGATGCCGCCATAGGCAATGCCGTCAATTCGCCCCGTCACCATTTCAAACAACAACAAAACCCGCCGAAAATGGCATCACTACCAGGCAGCCCACCGCCAATGACCATTAAACGGGTGGAAAATGTTATTGGCCAACAAATTGCATTCCCACCTCCTCCTCAAAGGACATTCAATTTTAATCTTGACTTTGGTGGAGGCCAATCGCCACCTTCTGCTGGCCGATGGGCAAGGCAATCCCTTTTTATCCAAAAAATGTTAAAATTCCATTTTTCTTTTTCAGGGCCCAAATTGGCCGTTCCGAAACTTGGCATTTTGCGAGGACCAGTCAAGCATGCACTCGACTTTGATTTATGCAAAAATCAACAAATTTATTCATATTTTTAAATAAAATGATGCAACAAATAAAAAATGAAAGGATATGGGATTTTAAATGTTAAAACTCCATTTTACAATAATTAATTGACAGTAAACTTTTTTAACATTCTCTTTTTGATAACAATTTGATTTTGCTTGAGGGAAGAAGGGGAAATGAGTGGGGAGGGAATTGAGTATACGGTATGCCAAAAGGCCTCCTCCCTCTTGATTTCTGCTGGGAAATGTTGTTATTATTGGTCGTCAGAAATCAGAACCCTCCATTTGGCATTCGCAATAAATTAATTGTTGTACTATGTGTGGAAATTAAATTAGAATTATTGGAAAATAATTCATTGAATTGAAATAATTTTAATTTCCAAAGGGCATATCTATCAGCCATCATTTCACTGTTTTGGCCAATGTGGTTCTATTAATTACAATTTGGCCAATGCCGATACATTTGTTCCCTTCTAATATGTCTCATTCATTCCCTTCTAAAATCGATCATCCACCCTCTTCAATGCTGGCACCAATTTATTCCCAATTGAATTAATTCCATTTCCAAATTAGCCAGCCCAACTCGAAACTCGACTTTGATTGATTCTAATACCAATAAATTTATTCATATTTTAAAAATATTTTATTAATAATAAATTTGAATATAAAAAAGACCCAATGCATTAAAAATGGATGGATGTGGGATTGAGATTGAGAGAATCGTATTTTATGATTTGGAAAACAAATTTGGGATAAATTTAAATTGAAAATATGAGGGAAAGGCACATGAATGGCTGGGCATAATAAATGGAAGAGGATAGGATAATCACAGTTCGGCACGGGGGACGGTCATCGGCATATTCTCCACTTTTTTGTTTAAATTAATTGAATCATCGGCCAATTTGTTGAGAGGATGCAGAATTGGCCAACCCTTGCATTTCCGTTTCATACTGAAAATGAATTAAATTTAATTAATTGTTGATGAAGCCCCAAAAATGGAAATTTTTGATTTTTATTTATTAAATTATTAATTTTGAAATATCCATCCCCCTTCCCAAACTGACCCGGCATTCGGTCTTTAAGCGCACAAATTCCTTGGCAATTTCATCATTTTGCCTTTGGCTAAGGATTCGCAAAAGGATCAGGCCAGTTTCGTCAATGTGCAATCGACGGCCCAATTGAACCCAACAAGCATAGGAACCTGTGAAAGGGAATTAAGTGGATTAATTAATTGGCTGAAGAATGGCAAAATTATGGGGGGAAATAAAGAGTGATTGGTTAATATATGATGCGGTCATCAATTTAAATGAGAAATGAATTTTGGATACTAATTAATCTACTATAAAAGATGAATTTAGAAAGAGATTTGTGTTCATCCAGTTAGATTTATATTTTCAGAAAATGTGTTTAATTCTGGTTAGATTGTTTTTCCGGAAACATTTGTGTTTCATTCCGGAAAGATTAGTTTTTTCCGGAAACATTTGTGTTTCATTCCGGAAAGATTAGTTTTTTCCGGAAACATTTGTGTTTCATTCCGGAAAGATTAGTTTTTTCCGGAAACATTTGTGTTTCATTCCGGAAAGATTAGTTTTTTCCGGAAACATTTGTGTTTCATTCTGGAAAGATTAGTTTTTTCCGGAAACATTTGTGTTTCATTCCGGAAAGAATTGTGTTTTCCGGTTAGAATGTGTTTCATCCTGTTAGATTTATATTTTCCGGAGATTTGAATTAATGAATAAAGAGGATTGAAAATGAATAATTAGGAATTTAAATTTATTAAGAATCATAACAAAACTAAATTTTTTGATAATTAATTTTCCGATTTAAATTTTATGGAATTTAGATTTTATTAATTCTTATATAAAATTTAATTTGAAATTGGGAAAAGAATTAGCACCGATTTTATTTTATTGTTTTGACTCACCTTGTTCCAGCACTTGGGCCAATTGAAGTACTCCAACGCCCACAATTCGGTCTTCGCGTGCAAAACAATAATCCTTGACTTGGAACATTAATTCATAGTGTTCAGGCTCGCCTTCGTTCCCAATGAAACTGAAAAATTAAATTTTATTTTGGATTGAGTATCCCTAAAATGAACGTACAAATGCATATTTTCATTGAATTTTGGTGTCCATGTATTACTTTGTGATTTTGTGGCCATTTTACGTTTTTTATCCGCCAAGTGAGGTCCAACCAAATGAACTTCCACAAATGGCTTGAATGTGCCTGAGCCAGAGATTTGCCATCGTAAATCATTGGCAGCAATTACTGTAAAATTTGAAGGATGGAATGGGTTTATATTGAAAAATTGAATTTGCCTTTGACGGCAATTTTTTGCTCTCCAGTGTGTGGATGATTGAATAAATCCACTTGCACACTAACTTCACCAACTGGCTGGTCTTGGGAGGGCAAATCTGTAAAATATTGGTAAATAATTTAATCAAATTTGGTGAAAATTGAAAAATTGGTGTGAAAAATGAAGGAAACAGCCCAATTTGGTATCATTTATACTTTTTAATAATATGAACAAATTTTAATAATTTTTTAGTATCAATTAAAGAGCAGACCTATGGTAATTTAATTATCTAAATTTAATTTAAATTAGTTCATGAAGTTATAACTTTAAAACCACAGAAAATTTCGCTAATTCACATTAAAGAGCATCTTAAAGGTTTTAAAGGCACAACTCTATCAATTTTGAATCAAATTAAATAATTGATAGCCAATTGTCTACTCTTTAATTTGATAACAAAATTATTAAAATTGATTCATTCAATTAATAGAAACGGTGTCAAGTTGAGTATACCCTAAGGGCAATTAACAGCCTCAAAGAGAAATGATACGGTAAAGAAATTGAGTGAGTAAAATTATAATAATTCATGTGCCCAGTGCCCACCTTGTTGTTTTTGTGTGGAAATGAATGTTTTAATCAATTGTTCGGTTGTTTGTGTGTACAGCGATAATGCATATTTTAAAGATTGCAATTCGGGCGATTTCTCGAAGAATGATTTCTTCAAGCCTTGGCCACCGGCATGGAAGCACTAAATGGAATAATTTACCTAACTATTAGAATAGACAAAAGTCCAATTCACCTCCTTAATTGCATCCAATGCCGAATCCAGCACTGCGCATTGTTTTGGGGTCAACGACCGTTCACTGTCCCGTGCTGCCTCCATCATTTCCTTCACCGAATGCATTCCCTTGACGCCCTCCTTCAAATGGGTGGACATCAGCTTGGTAACACCTCCAATTTTGTTGGCATTTGGCAATTGTTTGAGCAATGCCCGGTCGGAGGTGCCCAATGGCGGCAACACAACAAATTTCTCCATGCAAACAATGGTCACTTTCCATAGTTCCTAAAATGGGTGGGAGTTATAATGATAAGGACAAAATGAATGGAAGCTTAAATTTAATTTTTTGGCACTAAATTTTGCCCTATCAATTAGCAAACGAATTAAATTATAACAAAAGAAAGGGAATGTGTGTAAATTGCATTGTGGGCTGATTATTAAGATTCTGATTGTTATTTCCTTCACACTTCATTTTGAAGTGAATCCCAAGTTCCGCCATAACCATAATGGCATAGCCAATGGCTGAAAGAGGTCCCTCCCCTATATTCTTTGTAGATACTAAAGGGTTTCACCGATAAATCGTTTAAAAGTTTTTTTAATCTAAATTCGATTATTCTAAGGGATTAAACCAAAAAACTAATGTTGATTTCGGATTTAGCATATTTGAAAATTCTTAAAATCAGTTTAAAAATATAAATTTAAAAACGTTAAACTAACAAAAATGGTTGGATTTAAATGTTTTAAACGACTTTTTTATGAAACACACAAGTTCCCACCTTTAAAATGTATTTGAGCACAGTTTTTTCGCATTGTTGCGCATATCTCTGCAGCGAACCCTCCAGCAAATTCATCAATGGTTCCAACACCAAATCCACTTCACCGGCCATTTGGCTTTTTTGCAATTGAGGGCCTTTGATTTTGGAGAGTAAAATGCCGAGTCGATTGATTTGTTCTTGGATGCCCGTTTCCAGACTGGTCACAAATTGGGCCGATAATTTATCCAGCACAGTGTTCAATTTCTTTTGTAAATTGTTCAGCACACGGTTGGAGTCGGGATCCAATTGGACTCCGCCCATATTTTCGTAGATCTTTTCCAATTGCACTCTGAAGTTGAAGGGGATATTGTTTGTATATTATAATTTATCATGTTTATATGTCTATTAATCAATATGACCTTAATTTCAGATACCCCAACTTGAGGCCGTTTAAAATAATCGACAACTGAATAAATCTTAAAGATTTTAGTATCAAATTAATTAGCAGATTGTTGGCTATCAAAATGATATTAATTTTATTTAAATTAGTTGAGAATTTTTGGATTTATGTTTTAAAACATTTTGAAAAGTTCTTTGTTATGGATTAGCAAATTTTTCAGTTATATTATTAGATAGTTAAAAGTTTGCTCTTTAATTTGATATTAAAATTATCAAAAATGGCTCATTCCTTGATAAGTTATAATAAACTGCGCAAAGTTGGGTCTTATCCCCTCAATTTCCTACCCAAACAAATCCCTTAAATCCATCCAATATAATATAATAAAACCCACCTCAATTGTTGAACATTGTTCATGAGAATGCATGCCAATTTCTCGCTGCTCACAAATCGTCCAAAATCCTTTTGTACCATATCCGCATAGGCCAACAGCACTTTATTCAATGTGGTGGAAAATCGACGCATCATTTCGACGAACACCTCCGGATTTGGGCAATCCATTTGCTTCAAAACTTTCAATGCCTCATTCAATTGGGTGAAAACATCCACAACGGAATTGCTGAATTTGGTGTGCTCCGATGTTTGCGGGAAATTGTCCGCCTTGTCCCGATTGTACGCATTCCGGAGAATGTCCTTTATTAGGGGAGAAGGGTTATTATTTGTAAATTAATGAGAAAATAATTAATTTTTATAAATGAATTCATTTTAAATCAAAGAGGAGTGAATTTTCCCACGGGTAAAATTTTCATAGGAAATGGGTGACTTATTTTTAAATGATTCGAATGATTTAAAAGAATCAGATAATTTGAAATTTTTACCATCGAATGTTCGTCATTTTCGTTGAGCCAATCCATCACAAAGGGCACAAACCACCTGTGGAAAATTATGTTTAATTAATTCGGTTTAAGTCAAATTTTTGAAAAACATTAATGGATTTGTTTGCTATTTTTACTTATTAAATATTGTGGTTTGTGGACCAATTTCATTACTCTAAAAAGCCCCAAATCATAATAATTGAGGGCCAAAAGAATGTTGCTAAACTTTCTATGAAATTTTTGGGGTGTGGTCGAAAAATTGGCCTCAATTTTAACTATTTATAGACTCAAATATTGGAGGGGGCAAAAGTGGATGGAAGGGAATAGAATTATTGAAGCGGGGAAATCGGGGAATTGGCTGTGCCAAATGGGCGGAAATGATGCGGAAAGAATTGGCCACAATGGTCCATGGGGGAGAGGGAGGGATGGATGGAATACCTATATTGTGTATAATTGTGCCGGGCTGGGGCATTGAAATGGAAAAGAAGTGGCCAAGGAATGAATATATTTGGCCAAAAAAGAGTGGAAGGGAACATTTCGCTTGGTTGGAATTGGAAGTGGAACACAAAATGGAATGGAAATGTTGAAGGTGGGCAAGTGAAGTTAGCAAGAGAATAGAGAAATTCGAGTAAAAATCCCTCCCATTCCCCCTGCTGGTCTCAATTTCTGCATTTCCTCTCGGCCCAGTCAGTCTCCCACGCGCGGCTATGGCCCTTGGAATGGTGGGCAGACGATGAATTAGAATAAAAAGTGGAATAAACCATTTTAGCATTCTAATTGACAGCCAAACCAAAAAAAAATACTCAAATTACTTTGAATTGAGATGGGGAATTTAATTTTGATTGTCTGGCATAAATTTTGGGTATAATTAAATGGCAAACAATTATATTTTTTAAGTATAATAATTCCTCAACCGATTATATTTAGGACTCAAATTGTCGAAACTCACTCTGGGAATTCGGGAATGCTTTCTTTGTAGGGCGGCAAATCGGCCACATACATCGAATAGAAATGTTTCACTTTGAAGTACAAGTTCTGAAAATATTTTTAACATAATCCACTCAAAAAGAAATTTTAAGACCATATAGTCCGGTGTTTTACATCGTTTCGTTTTGGCATGTTCTTCAAATGGGGAATTTTATATTAAATTTGACCAATTTTATTGCTATTTTTACCCATCAATGCATCCTTCAAATCCGTTTTATACAAATTCCATAAAGTACTGGCAGATAAATGGCCAACTGAAAAAGAGGTGTGGATTTTTTACCAATCATTTTTGGGGCAATCCCACTAGGAACAAACAATAATTAATCAAAGAAATAAAATGGCTATAATGTTTCTCCAAAATTTCAAATAAAAAATTAAAAAGGTAGCTTGAAGAAAAGGGGAATTGGCTTGAGTTAATGAGAAAAGGAGTACGATATTTCAGAAAATGTTGGCCAAAATATGTTTTTAATTTTTTGGTATTATTTAAAAAAACAAACGAAATTATTTGTTTGCAAATAGGTGGAATTAAATTAGCTTGTTTTCCAGAATGAAACACATTTACAATCCTTCCGGAATGAAACACAATCAAACCAGAAAACACAAATCTTTCCGGAATGAAACACAATCTAACCGGAAAACACAAATCTTTCCGGAATGAAACACAATCTAACCGGAAAACACAAATCTTTCCGGAATGAAACACAATCTAACCGGAAAACACAAATCTTTCCGGAATGAAACACAATCAAACCAGAAAACACAAATCTTTCCGGAATGAAACACAATCTAACCGGAAAACACAAATCTTTCCGGAATGAAACACAATCTAACCGGAAAACACAAATCTTTCCGGAATGAAACACAATCTAACCGGAAAACACAAATCTTTCCGGAATGAAACACAATCTAACCGGAAAACACAAATCTTTCCGGAATGAAACACAATCTAACCGGAAAACACAAATCTTTCCGGAATGAAACACAATCTAACCGGAAAACGCAAATCTTTCCGGAATGAAACACAATCTAACCGGAAAACACAAATCTTTCCGGAATGAAACACATTCTAACCGGAAAACACAAATCTTTCTGGAAAAAAATAATCATTCCGGAATGAAATACATTTACAATCGAAAACACATTCCGGAAATATCGTATTCTTTCTCTCATTAAATCAAACCAATTCCACTTTTTTTTTGTTCATCTTTATTGTTTATTTTTTTATTATATAATTAATCAAAAATCATTAAATTACTCTTTAATTTATATAACCACATATGAGAATCTATTCTAATTATTCCCAACCCACTGTTTAATTCCTGCGGGAATTGGTTCAGTACCGGCGTGTACACACTTTTGTCCTCCTCAATTACGCCCATCTGTAAATGTAATTAATTTTATATTCATTTATTCTATTTTTTCGATTTTTACCATGTATTCGATGAAGTCCGACCAGAATTTGACGGACTCATCCGATGGCTCACACTTCTCGCAGCAAGTGTCAAACATTAAATGATAAGTGGTCTGAAATTGGATTGAGGATAAATGGTGGATATGGCCAAAAAATGAAATCAGTTAAGGGATTTGGTAGAGAATGGGCGGAAGAGGTATTTTCACTCTCGAATTTGTCCTTTTATTCAGAGAATTTGTTCGGTGCCGTTCCTTTGGGAATTGCCTTTGAGGATGGCTTTCAATATTGGCCCAGAAAAGAGTTGGGTACTAACGATTCTGGGTAAAAATGAAAGGGCCGGATTCGGTGACGGTGAGGGGTGAGGCACTTCCTCTCAAAAAGAAATTCGCCAATCTTTTTTAACACTTTGGAGCCGAATGAATGGAATCGAAAATTGGATGCGAATATTCGGCAAGGGGTGGGGGAAATGAATAGAATTTGTTCGGGTTGGGCTCAAATGGAATCATCTTTACTCAATTTTGGGCCAAATCCAAAATAATCCATGACAAAATCAAAGCACAAAATATTGGGTACCAACATTTTAGATGGAGTACCATTTCTAGAATTTGAAAGGAAATGAGCTAGCTAAAATGCTGGAGGGAGAAATCAAAATAGCATCAAAAAATATGGAAAAATGGCTAATAATTTTGTTTAAATTTGTTCTAGCGTCGGTCAAAAATTGAATTTTAAAAAGTGGCACAAAATGTGCAAAAAATCGCTCATTCGTCGGTGTCCAAAGAAATCGTGAAAAAATGTTTTTTAAAAAGGCCACATTTTGGCTTTTGTTTTGACACTTTTTGGATGAATTTAATATTTATTTCTTTTAAAAAAGAATTGGGGAAAATGCCGGGTTATGGATGGATATTGCCATGGATATTCTCTCTCGAATGGGAGAATTTTCAAATTTCCTTTTCCTCTCAAAGTAAACCATATTTTGGCTTCTAAGAAATTAAAAGGATTTTTATGGTGGATTAAAATATTTTCTTCGCTGTGCCAATGACGATCCCGTGCCAATGTTTATCACAAGAAGCCGTAAAAAATTAGTCATTTTCACAATCCATTATGGATTAAGCTCCTTATTTGGAATCAAAGTTGCGAAAAAAATGTTCATTTTATCCTAAAAAAATATTCCATTTTGATAATGTCCGAAGGCTAATAAAGATGGCTTATGTATTGGCCAACATTTTAGAGTTTATATTTAAAAATAGGCCGGATAAAGACTAAAAAGAGATCAATCAGGGATTCAAAATCGGTTTTAAAAACTAGAATTATTGCAAAATCCGATTTTAGTTTTTGAAAAATATTAGTTTTAGATTTATCCTATTTTAGATTATTTTGAGCAAAAATTCATGCAAAAATGATTACTTAATTTTTGGAAATGGTCCAATCCTATATTTTTGGGTTTGGCGCAAATGACGAACCGAAAATATCGAAAAAAAATAATGAAATGTGGGCAAAAGTGAAAATGAAAATGTCAATTGAAAATGGAGGAAAATGGATTGAGGGAATTTTTAATGGTAAAAATGCCATCGATGCAGTCAATGTCGAGACCCGAGAGAATAGCCCAAAAAGGGGGTATATTTCCCTTTGGGATTATTATTTTCATATTCAATTTTGCCTTCATTTTGAGGTGAAAAATGATAACCCCTTGCCGATATCCAGACAATGGGGTTGGGGAATGTTTGGCCAATATTCAACTTAAATTAAAGCCCACCGCCGGGGACGATTGAGTGGGTGGAAAATGGTCAAAAAAAGCGGAAAAATTTTGGGCGTGAATTCAATGAATCCTAAAATCATTTTTCTACACCAAAAAAAGGACTTCACCTCCATGCATGCTTTTGCGCATTCCCGAACCACATTTGAGGCCCGGGGTGGACTGGCCAATTCCAAAACCTTCAACAAAATTTGGGGATGAATGAAAATTGTGCCCTAAAGGGACCTTCATTCGGAAAAATGTGATTGAAGTGAGCAAATCGACGGTGGACTTCAAATCACGCAATTTGGCACAATTGGACGAGGGAAAATATTTCTGAAAATAGATATTTATTTGATGAATTGAATATTAATTTCATTTCCATTTTTTGATGAATTTCGAATTTGATTTGACATTTAATGACATATTATTTATAATCTTTTGGCCTGAACTAAACCTATTAGGTTTCTAATATTTATGTTTTATTACACTAATAATCGTTGATATTTGTTTAGTTAGTATTTAATCATAAAAATGCCATCAAAATTAGTTCAATTAAATGTTTTCAGTTTCCACCGTCTCATTTTCACCTTATTCTGTGTGAATAAATTCACTAATTTCTCGCAAACACCCTCAATTGCCCCTCCAATGGCTCCGGGCGTTGCCGGACTGGAATGCCGGCGCTGATGAATTTGGCGCCGAAATGTTCGCCGAAATGATCGTTTTCTCTTTTTTGGCGTTGGAACGGCCAACATTTTTGTGGATTTTTGGAATTTAGAATTGCTGATTAAATAGATTTTGAGAGAGATTGGATTTGAAAATGAGAGGAGAATGATTCAAAGGTAAATATGAATAAATATTTTGCCGCGCAATGCCCGTCTGGCCCCAATTCCATCCATCATTTTGATTAATGAAAATTTTCCATCAAAAGGGCAAATTCTTTAGGCAGGAAATCACACAAGGATTTGGAGGGGAAATAATTTTGAAGAATGAAATTTTTTGGCCAAGGATTTATTATGGAAATTTGGCATTGATGATGAATAATTTTGTGGTCAACAAAAAATTATTAAAATTATTAAAATGATATAATGAAACCAAAAAATGCAACAAATTTTGTTTGTGGTTCAGCAGTAGTTTTCACTTAAATGACTGATGAGAATGAGAATGGGAAATGTAAATATTTATTCAAAAATGCATGGAAATTCATGAGTGAGGCCACTTTCTATAAAAATAAAATTTCTTTGGTGCCAGATTTAGATGAGATGGACATTTATTAAGTAGATGAATGGAGGGGCCAGCAATTTTGATTGGCCGCTTGAATGAATTGAATGTCCCAAAAGTTCATTAAAATAAAAGATGGATGTGAGGAAGGGAAAGTAAATGGAAAATGACTAAAAATGGCACAAAAAGAAGCAAATTTGGGAGATGAAAAGACCGGATAAATATGGCGGAGAATGGCATTGGCCAAAAATGGATAAAAATGCGACCATTGAAAAGTGGAATCCATTTGAAGAGTGGAAGGAATTTAGAGCCAAAAAAATAAGGCAAAATTTGCAGTAAAAAAGGCAGATCAATAATTTTGCCATCTTTGAGGGAAAGTGCAAATGAAAATTGTGCCAGCTGGGAATATTTATTTGGATTGGATGTGGCCAAAGGAATAAAAGTAGAAAATGATAAACACTCAATTAGTGGATTAAAAAATGGAGAGAGGGGAGATTTGGGGATTTGGCCAAGGGGAAATGAAGGGATACATTGAATGGAGTTGGAGGATTGAGGTGAACGCAAATTGTAAAGAGAATTGTTGAAAATTACTTATCAAAAATAAATATTCATCCCCCAAGGTATATTCATCAATGTAATCATTCAGAAACTAATTTAACACTGGTCAAGCATTAAGGCCTATTTTATTAAAAGGTTAATTCAGTAAAATGAAAAGGTTTATTTCTGAAATGTAAATTTCTTCTTCGATTTATTTGCGAATGTCAAATCAAATTCAAATTCTCTACACATTAATTTGTTTGTTTTTGACTCACTCGATACATTCCCAAATCTATGCGCAACGAATTGTGCAATTGGTCGAGCAATTTTACGAAACGATCTTTGCCAAAATTGGAAGCATTGAAACGATCTGGTGCTGAGACGGCAGCCTTAAACGGAAAAAAATTGTATAGATAAAATATTCGACACAAAATTCCATTGTTTTACACAAAATTATTTAGGGATATTTGCATTAAAACAATAATCTCATTACGTCTATCAATAAATGAACATTAAAATTTTCTCCAATAGATCAAGAGGATGTAGGATGTTCATTAAAACAAATATTTAAATAACTTTATTCTCATCAAAATAAGTGTAAGTCCATATTTTGTGAGTTGCTTTCCCCTTCATTTACCGTTGCTGTTGCATGCGCATAATGGGCATTGATGTTGGCCAACAATGTGGAGAGGGCTGCTGGCACACTGACGCACATATATTTGGTGCAAAGACACGCAAAATGGGTCATTGCCTGGGATCAAAATTGAATTTGAGGATTAAATGAAAGTTCAGGGAATCTTATTAGATGAATATTAGGAATATTCAAAACAATATAATTACTCGTAGATTGGCTATAATACTTTGTGCACTTCCCAATGTAATGTATCCTTTACCTGATAAATTTGCTCAATGCCATATCGCATTGCAAATTCATCGACAATTTCTTGGCCACATTCATCAAAATATATTCGCCATGCCTCATCCGCATTTGGTGTGCCATTTCCTTGTTGTAGTTGCCTCGGTAAATGCACATCATCATCACGATATTGATGCTGAATTTGGAATGAATTTGACTATTAAAAATGGCAATGAAATGACCAGGAAAAGATGTTCATGAAGGCAAGTATATTGCAAATGATACGGTGCCAACCGCTCCTCCCCCTTGATATCCACTTTGATGTAGAGGCGAATGGCACCGCTCACCACCGATTTGTCGGTTCGCTTCTCTTCAAATATTTAATAGAAAATTAATGAAATTTAAAATCGGTTTTAAACCTCAAAGTTCTATTTCGGTTTTTGAAAAATGTCGGTTTCTGTTTCTCAAATTTTCGGTTTTTTAGCAAAAATGTCCAATTAAGTTTTTTAATTTCAACGATTTTCTCAAACCAAAACCGATTTTGAACTAATCTATTTGAAAACAATCAAATTGAAAGGAAATATTCATTTAGTTGGGAATTTTGATTTTTCCCTCGGGAATAAATCATATTTTTCCCTTTGAAATTGTCATTTTAATATTTGGCATTCATCCAAAATGTTTAATTCCATCGCCCACCATTCCAATCCAATAGCACACAAAACTCACCCAAATTGTACCAAACGTCCATTTCGCCGGACAAAGTGCGAACTTCAACGATGGTTTGGCCAAGGAAATCATCCGATTCTCGCGTCAACTTTTGCCGCAATTTACTCTTCAAATCGTTGTCCTCATCCCAAACACGAACTTTGATTCGATCCGTTGAATTGTGGCATTCACTGAAAGTATTCAAATATTATTGGCCAAATTGGAAATATAAATATTTTAAATTAATTAAAATATAATTCCATTTATTGTGGTTTACAATGTGAATTTCTCATTCCAAACTGGATTCAGCTCTTGATGAATTGTCCGGGTCCTTTTCTTCACTTTGCCAACCTGCACCGTAACATATGGATCACTTTTCCCTGTTTTGTCCTTTCCGCTTAATCCTTTGGCACAAATCACTGAATTTGGAATCAATTTTGAAAGTGCCCTTTCTCCTTTTGAATTTACCTGTCAATTGAATTTTTGCACTCCATTTTGAGCTTCCCTCAAGGATGGAATTTTTCACGATGCGTAATGTCTGAAAAGGTGGAAAATTTACAGAAAAATTAGGTGAAAATCTTTGTTTTTCTTTGAATTTCCAATAAAAAGAGTCATCCCATTAGCCTAAAATTCCAATCCAATACCCATATCCAGAGACTAGAGTAGGACAGAGCCGTTTTTATAAAGGTATCTGTTTTAAAACCCGGTTTTCGTTATTGAAAAATGTTGGTTTTCGGTTTCTCCTACTTTCGATTTTAAATTTCATCAATTTTCTGAAACCGAGAGTGACTCTGTCTTACCCTATAGATAAACCTCCGTGGAAAATTTAAATTGTTTAATCCCTTTTAAATCTTTGAATAATAAATATTGGATTAAAGCATTAATCTCCTCAATAAACAAATATAATTCCCATCAAATAATTGTATGTCCAATGTTCACCCACTTCTTGTTGAACTTTTTCGTCCACACCGAATGATTCGCCAATTCGTTTGAATATTTCCGGCTTATTCCTTTCTTGAACCTTCATCCTATCCCGGATAACCGCAATCAAATTCTGTGCCCTATCACCTTCTCCATGTTTGTTGCTTTTCTCGGCTGCCCCTAAAAAGTAGAGATTGTTTGGAATTGTCCCAAATTTATTGTTCACTTTGAAGGCAGTCGGCACTCAACAATTCCCGGCACTTTTCATGCACTTTGACACCACATTCCGAACAGCGAAGACCTTCAAAGAGGGGCAAAATAATTCAATATGAATAAAATATTTGAAATATATAAATGTTTTCTTCCATTCTTAAATGCGTTTGGCAAAATTTGAGGCCCCGATTTTGGGGTCCTTCCAAAAATTATAACAAATAAAATGATATGGGCTGAAAATTAAGATTTTAGGACTCGAAGGATGAGTCCTGAATCTAGGCAAAATAATTTAAATCCCGGGAGATGGATTTCGTTTTTATGCAAAATTCGGGGCCGCAAATTTCGGTTAACCTCGTAAATGAATTATTTTTACATCTATAAATGAATTAATTTAATCTCCATAAAGCTAATTAAGAAATTATAAAATGAATTCAACCACCGTTCTCCCCACTTTATTCATGGAGAAAATTTTTAAAAAATTCATAAAATTGAAAAAAATGAATCAAATTTAAATTCAAATAGGACACTAACCCTGTCTGGCCAATCCCCAAAGGAGGCCTTCACATTCGTAGCACCAAGTGGGCGTTTGGAAATTTGTCGTTTGAAAATTGTGCGGGGTTGTCGCGCTGATTGGGTAGATCAACGCTTGAAGGCATTTTCGGTAGACCAATTGCTTCTGAAATGGAATGGAAATATACGGAAATAATTAATAATATAAACTCATTAAAATTTGGAACTATTTTGGTCAGAATAATTAATAAAATATTAAATAATTTTTACCAATTCCTGGTCTTGAGCAGTGGTTTTGGCAGCATTTGCCAATGCCGTCCGTTTGGTGGCCATTGTCTGTAAATTTATGAGATTAAATATAGAAAACGATTAAAGGAGTAATGCCCAAAAATGAGCAAAAAAAGAAGGTAAAAAATGGAAGACGGCACCGAAAAACACAGAAAAAAGAATTGCATAGAAAATGGGCAAAAGAAAGAATTTAAAAAAGTTTTTTTGGTTAATTTAGTGTGAATTTTAGGAAAGCTTTGACTGGTTAAAAGGTTTAAAGGTGCAATGCAATTGAAATTGGATGGCAATGTTTTGGTTAATAAAAAACTGAAATGAAAAAATGATAGCAAAATTAAAACTAAATTCTAATGAATTAAAATTGACCTAATCATCCTGACTGAGATAAATATTCTATAAAATATGATAAAAATGATTCAAATTTTGCCAAAATTTTAGACCAGGATTTAGTAAATACAAATTCTTTCGGATTTTTCTAGAGCTAAAATTCGAGCTTTTAATCAGATAAAATAATTTAAATATTTTTTGTTGAAATTCTTTTAAAATTGGTTGATTTTATGCAATTCATAAGCTTATCAAAATCTTCCTTTGAAAGAAAACTGTGTTGAATAATGAAATGCCCTGGGGATTATGTCTCATCACCTCTCCCTCGATTCCAACAAGTGTACTGTACCGTACCGTATTCTCTTTTCTTTTCCATTCCCAACAAAAAAAGAAAGAGGATGAATGTTGAATGCACCTTGAAGGCATATTCACTTAACTATCCCTTTTGATCAAAATTAAACATATATTTTATCAATTTTTTGGTTATCATTTTGTAGGAAATATTACTCTTTTAAAATGATCATTTCCCTTTGTAATTATTAACCTTAAAATTGGAAAATTAATGCAGAAATAATGAACCAATTTTTATTAGTAAAAACTAAATTTTTCAAGAATGGAAAAACAAAGCAAAAAATGTTAGTTTTGAAAGAAATTTGCAAAGATTTTTTAGTGCAAACAAAAGCAGAGGAAAGGAAAAATAGGAAATTTAAAGAAAAAAAGGCGAGCCGACAAAATTGGGAAGGTAAAATCAAAACGCAAATTGGGCATTTTTGGATTAAAAATATTATTTCATTCTCGGCTAATTCAATCGGATTTAGGCTAGTGAGAAATGAGGAATTTCCGAGTAAAAATTAAGTCCAAATTAATGTACATTTGCCAATATTTTGATTGTTTTTGAGTCCATCAATTTTCTTTCCAAAAATTTGAATGAAATTTTCCAATAAATTTTCTGCCCAATTTGCGTCCATTTTTTTTGGTTTTATTTGGGGCCCTTGCCTGTGCCTTTTACATATAAATGTTTGTGCCTTCTTCAAATTTCTCACCTTGAGCACCTGAAATATTTGTGAATATTTTTCCATGTCAAATTCATTGCGGAATTTGTTTGCGGCCAAAGAAGAAGAATGATTAGAATTTGAATAAAAAATCCAAAGAAAATGATTTGAGGACAAAATTGATGAATTCAACAAATTATTTCCAAATTGGGATTCCGAATTATTAATATATTTTTCCGGCATTCAAATTTGATTTTTGTTTGGAACTTTGAATGGATTGAGTGAAGGAATTTTCGAATGTTTTTTATTCGAAAGTAAAGAGTTTTATTTGGATCACCATTTAAAAATTGATCTATTAAAATATTCTAGTTTTCCGCTTTTCTAACTTCCCGGGATAAGATTGTTTCCATTTCCTTCATTCTTGACCCTTTTTTAGTCGATTTTCAAGCCTCATTATAAAAAAATTATTGGCCTAAAATAGCGGAAAAGGGAAATGGAAATGGACCACCGAAAGGATTTGAAGGAAATCAAAAGTTGAAGGACCAACAAAAAAAACCCTTCAAGGAATCGGAAAAGGAAATGGATTGAGTGAATATAATCGGATATGGATTTTGAGGATTTGAGAATTTGGATGTTGATTTGAATATGGACACTTTGAGAGGGTGATTCAATTCAAGTGGGTGGAATATAAAATGTTCAAAAATATTTGAAAATGGTGAATTTTGTGTAAAAGAAGTTAATTTGATTCGGAAATATGGTGAAATTTAATATTTTGACTTTCATTTAAATGTTTTAAAATGTGCGAATTGTTCACATTTTATAATCCATTTGTGCAATTTTTAATAGTTTTTTTTGCTGATTAACTCAATGATAGGATTGGAAGAATTGGATTAGAAAGTGTGATTGAATAAATTGTGAATTGTTGTGAATTTAATGAATGTGAATTGTGATGGAAATTTGATTTTTTTGATTTGACCCAACATCCAAAGTCCAAACTAATGGTTACGACGACTTTTTTTGCTTATTTTCATTAAAATTAATTGCGTTTTTGACTAATTAATTATTAAACATTGTCATTGTCGCCATCATTTTGGGTGGCATCCGTTTATATTGAAATGGATTAATTTAATTTAAACAAACCAATTCGCTGACTGGAATGGATTTTCTAGTTGAGGACACATTCATTGAAGGCATCGCATCAATTGAACGGTAAAAGGCACTGCCATCTGCCGGTCCTGAGCCCGGCTCCTCGTCCAATACATTACTCTGTTTTTATGGAAAATAAATTATATAAAAAATATTTTAATTTGACCAAAAATTTTGCTGGAAAATGATCTCCTCATTTTATTCAATTTTCCCCTAATTGTTTTTGTATTATTTTTATTAAACCACCTTTTTATCAGCTGCCTCCAATTTTTTACGGTACATCTCAATTAGGCGCACCTATACAATTTTTGGATATATTTGTGTTCAATCTTGATTTAAACCTTTTTGTAATTTCGAAGGAATGCGATTGTCTCATCCAAATGTCCTCCTCCCATTCTTTGATTTATCATTAAATGATTATTCCTTTGTTTTTGTTCCCCATTTTCGCCCAATGTTTTCCCTTCCTCCAACATTTCTTCCCCATCCTCCGCCGTTTCAATTGATGCCCCCTTATGGTCGGTTGGCACCAAAGAGAATGAACGCTTTTTGCGCAATGCAATTTGGCGCCGTAATTTGCATGTGGATGGACTATCCTCGGTTGAAGGAATGGCCGAATCCATTTGTTCGGCACATTCCAAAATGGTTTCGGGCATTTGTGTTGGCTCATCATCAGCTTCAAATAAATTCATTTTGGCCCAATTCATTCCACTCATTAATTATCGATTACCTTGTACAGCAATTTTTGGCGGCTGCTTGTAGAGAGGCGACCGTGGCGGTGTTTGGAAGAATGCATCGCTGGTCTGGGCCAAAAGTGCAACCAATTGGGGCGATGAATCCTGCGCCACCAAGGGATGCGGTGCCGGTGGACGAATTGTCGCTGCCATCGATGAATCTTTGCCACCAATTGAACATGTCGATATTGATGCTTTAAATGTACATTTTTGTCCGGCATTTCGTCCATCCAGGTATTCATTACTTCCGCCCATTGCCAAAGTTGATTTTCGAGACCATTTAGAAGTGGCATCCGTCAATCTTTGATCCAAATCGGTGGCCAAAACGCAATCCTCGCAACCTGGGCAATGACCACCGCCGGCGGACAATTTAGCCAAGAATTTTGCCGGCGATGGCTCAAAACTGAATGAACCCCCAACACGGCCCTGGCCATCCGGCGATTTGGCCTCCAATGGGGATGAAACGCTCAAAAGGCTACTTGTAGGTGTTTGCAATCCACTCCCACTTTGCTCCCTTTGCCTTCTTCGATCCATGAGGAATTCCCGCAAAAGTGCACATCCCTTGGGGCGAATTGGTGTTGGATCTGTGTTTGCCCTGGGGCGACTAATTGTCCCCAAACTGCCGCTGCCCTTTTTTCCTCTTTTTGTGCCTCTACTTTTTGCCATTGTTGTTCCCTTTTGTTGTCTGGCCGTTCCACTCCTTGCTTTTTCGGTCCCAGCCCTTTTAATTTTCTTGAAAGATTTGGAAAATGCCAACAATGCCCTTTCCGGGTCCTCCCTTTTGTTGTTGATCAGCGGAACGGATCGGGTGATTGGCCTCTCATTTTGGTGTCCCACCAATGGACTATGCTCTTTTTGTCCATTTCCGTCCATTGTTCTCCATCGAACTTTTGGGAATTGTGCCGAAGTGGATGAACTTGCCGAAGATGAACAGCTGATCGCTTTGGTTAATGGCATTTTCCCATTGCCATTTCCCTTCATTCCAATCGATTGGCTATTGATTCTGGCTGGGGATGAGTCACAAATGGCCACTCGAATGCGGGAATTCAGCCTTTTGGCCATATTTTCTTCATTATTTCCAACTTTCCTATGTAAAATGGCCGATTGGCAACCGCCTCGATTATTCGTTGTTTGTTCTTCCCCATTCATTTTTGATGGTGCCATTGTACGAATGATTGCCTTTGAAGGTGGGCTCCGGCTATTGCAATTTGCTTGTTGATCGAATATTACGGTGGCCGCTGTAGATTTCCCCTTTGGATGGAATAGAGTGGAGGAAAGATGCTGAATGGAGGAGGCAGCCTCCGCCAAACATCGTCCATTGCCAATCAATCCAACTTTTTGGCCACTGCCCACTGTGGAAGTGGAGCCCAAACGATGATCGGTGGTGGGACGATCCGGCATTTGATCATTTTGTTGCATTTGCTTTTTAATTGCCTTCATTTTGGCCAATGATGGCAATTCCCCTCCGTTCACCCAAACAATCACTGCATTTCGCCTTGACCTTTGTTCGCCCGTATTCCCCCCTTCGCCATCATTTTCCCCCTCCAAATGTCCATTTGGCAAATATACACTCGTTTGAATTGTTCTCCTTTCCATCTCCCTTCTTCTCGTCAATTCCTCCATATCCAATAATCCATTCCCACTTTCCTTTTCGACATTTCCTTGTTTTGATGATTGTTTCCCCCGATTCCCAAAACTTCGTTTCCGTCCAAATGTCCCTATTCCATTTGTTTCTGCTGTCTTCTTTTCCTCTCCAATTGATTGCAATTCAACCAATCGTACTGGTTTTGGTGCCATTCGACCGGTGCGTTCCGGAGGCCAAGGTGAACCGGGAAAATGGCTGATGTGGCTTTCAACTTCGTTGCGTTGTTTTCCCGCACTGCCGTTGGCAATGTGGCCATTGTTGTTGAAATGAGGTGGCGGCGATTCCGGACCACCGTTGGCCCAATCCCTTCCCCGACCACCATTTACGGTGGTCAATTGAGCTGTGGAAGGCGCCGGCGAATTGTTATGGCGGCCTGGGCCACCACCGAAGAAGGCAGAGGCCGAAAGCAAAGTCGTGACGCTGGAGGAGAAAATGGCGATGCAATGTGGAACAATGGAAGTTTACAGAGAATGAGAAAATGGACTAAAATTTGGTTGAAGTTTGTGAATTGATGCCAGCAAATTTTGTTGTTTGTTTATTAATTGGATTTTATATAAAATAGATGGAAATAGACTGGAGGGAATCGTCTGATTGAGGCTGAAGTAAATTTGTTTATTTTTAGTGAAAATTTTCAGTATTTTATGGCCAAAAACATTTAAATTTTAGAGCCAATTTGGAAGCCAGAAAAGGCAGCCAACAATTTTGCCTCGTTTTTTGTTCAGGATGACCGACAATTTAGACCAAAAATGGACAATTTAATGTAAAAGAGAATGCGGATGACGTAATTTGGAATTTGGATGGATTTGTGTGGTCAAAAAGTTGTAAGGAAATTATTTTTTTGTGCCCTTCTACTGCTGTTCACAAAATTGGCACCCGCGTGCGTTGCTGAAAATTGCCAGTTTTTTATAAGAAAATATGTTCGAATTAGGTGGAAAATGTGGGGAATAAATAAGAGGGAGGGAAAAGCGCAAAAAATGGTCCAAAAAAGTGGCACGCGGAATCGAATAAATAGAAATTATTGGAGAATAAATTGTTTGGGGGCAAAATCAACTCGCATGATGGCCTACCTAAGTAAATTCAATTTTGTTTTTTGTTGAGAAGGGTGGAATATGTTTCTATTTTCGGTCTGTCTTTTCTCCTTCAAAAGATTTAGATTAATTCATTTAATAAAGCCAAGTCAGTTCAAAATCTGGCAAAAATTTTTTTATTTTTAGAATGTGTATTTAAAGCCTATAAAATAGGGAAAAAATACAATTTTCTTAACATGTTGTAACAATTTAATTATCCAAAAAAATGGGAGGCGAATTCATTTGCTTTTTAACACAAAAATCATGCCTTAATCAAAATGATTGTTAGGAATATATGGCATTAAATGAGTAGGGGATATTTCGGTATAACCATTTCTGTACCTGCATTAGTTTATGGCCAATAGCTCAATGAGACAATGACCAATTTGGGAAGGCGATATATTTTTTGAAAGCTCAAAATATCCTCTATAAAGTGGCTTTTTTAAATTAGATAAAATTCTAACTTTACAAAAATTACAATGTCTTTTAAATGTAAACCCCGAATTTACAGTTTGATTTAGGAAAAGTCTTTTATTTTATAAATTTTTTTAAAATTTCAAAAAATTAGTTAGGCCACTTTTTAGAGGACATTTAGGGCTTTCAAATGGCATATTGCCTTTTCGATTTGGTTGTTTCGTTGTTGAGTTATGGCTAAAATAATGACCAAGGTATTGAAACGGCGAGACTGAAATGTTTTGTTTCGGCATTTTAAACGAATTTATCCGAAAGGAATAAAAGGATTCGAGCCAGAATAACTCAATTTTATGCGAAGTCTTTTTTATTGTGTATTTTGTTTGCTTTTTTTATTCAAATCCAAATATATTGCACCATTGTTTGTCTGTCTCCATCCGTTTCTCATATCCCCCTTCAAAAAATTGGTGGCACATTCCTAATTAATTTGTTATGTTTGTGGAACATCAAACATTCCATCCCCCCCTTTCGGCACTTTTGCGTGCAATGCCTAATTATAATTAGTGGAAAAGGGAAGGGAAGGATAATTCCAATTTTCCAGAGGGATGAAAAAGGGCAGCCAGCCATCATTGTTGTCGACGGCCAAGGCCGCCTTAAATATTGATGTTTTTTGCTGGTCCTTGAGAAGGGGGTTTTGGGCCAAGGCTTAAAGTGAATGGGGAGAATAGATGGAAATTGAAATTTAATAAAATAAAGGTAAATTGGAATAAAATCAGAAGGAAAAGGTACATAGAATGAAAAGGAAAGAATTTAAGAAGAAGAAAGGATGCCTGAATGTAATGAACGACATTCATTTTTGACCCCTCATTTGGTTGGCTTGGAGGAAGGAAAAGCCCTTGACTGGGCCACAAATCCAATTAGCGCATTCCTCCCCTTCCCAGTCACGTAAAATGGGAAGAAATGGTGGCTTAAATGAGAGCAGCCTTCCAAATAGGAGATGCGTGGGGACATCTTACTGATGAATGAATGAACAGCAAAAAAAGGAATGTGCGGACAGATAAAAAAGAAGGAAATGTGAAAAATTGCGCTGGGACAGAATTTGCCATAACGGAGGGGAAATGGCCCTTGAGGGGATGGATTTGAACAATTTTTGGCCGAGTAAATGCCAATTTTTTGGGTAAAGGTAACATTCGGCGCAACAAATTCGAAAGGGCGATTATTTTATGGTCTGGTTGGATGGTCTTTTTTGGTCTGTATTCAATTTAAAGTATTAAAAAAGGTTGGATGGTGTCAAAATGAAAGCAAACAAAAATGTGGGGAAGAGGGAGTAATTTATGGGTATTTTTTGAGGAGGGAGGAATGTGCCATTGACAGCAAATTCCATCTTGCCCATCCTTTCTGTTTACGGCACAGATGAGGCGGAATAAAAAAGTGTGGCCGAATGAGCAAACCACATAGGGGGAAAGGGGGCCAACCAATAACAATAATTGGATTGTCCGCTTCAAAAAAGTGGGAGGAAAAGGGAAGATGAGGGAAGAAGAAGCGGTGGAATTGGGAGCTAAAATACGGCCAAGAATGGCCATACCATGTGGATTGTTTGGAGTCGATGAAGAATGAAGACTAGACTGACGGCAACATAAGTAGAGGATATAGGTTTGGGTTGAAATTGAAAAGGACCGAAAAACGGCAATTTTTCTGCCAATGCCCACTCCATTCCTCTCCTCTTCATTTGGCTGCCATCCATTTTGGCCATTTAGGTTTGAAGTGGCCCCGGCGGCACATTCGCGGGGGATGCCAATGTGGGAGCATTTTAAGCGTGTCGTCCAACAAAGCGGTGGCCAGAAGGATGAATCCCACCCCTTCATTTTGGCCCCCTCCCAAAAACCCACTAATTGTCCATGGGAAAACAGCGGGAGACCCTTTTTAGGGTACAAATGGTTTTGAGGGGTTTGTTGGCTGCCAAATTGATGCATTCATTGTCTTCTGCGATGGAATGGATTGAAGAAGGCAACGTGAAGGAATTGATGATGGATTTGATGGGCCCGGAAGGCAAAAATCATTATTTGAATAGGAAAAGGGAAAAAGAAAGGAGACTCTACACATTCGATGGATAATTATGCCCCAATTTGTCGTTAATAGCTCATCAAGGAATGAACCAATTTTAATGATTTTAATATCAAATTAAAGAGCAGACTTTTGGCTATTTAATTATATAAATTTTATTTAAATTAATCCAAAATTGATGTAGTTAATAAATAATTGAAAATTTTGCTAATCCATAGTGAAGGTCATTTAATAATTTTTTGGGCATAACTTAATCAATTCAAAACAAATTTAATTAAAATTAATATTATTACATACTCAAGAGTCTTCTCTTTAAATTGATCGAAAATTTATCCAAAATTTGTCCAATCTTTGATGAGTAAAATAGAATTGGGCGTGCAACTAATTTTAGCTTATCCAATTCGCAATTTCCTTGCAAAAAAGTTGCAAATGCGGCGAAAATTGGAAAAATTGCCGAATATCAAATAAAAAAGGAGATGTCAATGAGGAAAGGAAAAGCATAATTCCATTTTTGCCCTAAAAATGAATGCCAAATATCATCGTTTTTTTTTGTCATTTTTTAGAAGTCTTTTTGCAATGCGCTAAATTTCATTATCCTCTTTTCTTGTCATTTCATTCTTTGGCCAACAAAAATGGACACAAAAGGTGAGGCTAGGGCCTATGGATGATTTGAATGGGAAAATGTTTGGTTTTAGGGCAAATGTTTCTGCGAGAAATTGGGAGTAAATGAACAGAGAGGAGAATGTGAGTCGAAGTTTTCGGTTTTGGACGGAATTGGTGGCTTTTGAGTTAGGAAAAAATTGTAGGTATGGAAATGGAAAGTAGGAAGGGGATTGCGTGAATGAAGGGGGGAAGGAATTGGAATGCCCACAAGGCATATTGATGCCATTGGGCCAGAGGCCAAAAGCAATGAGAGGAGGGGGAATGAGCAAACAATCCAAGACCAACAAAACTGGTCCCCAAAGGTTTCACCGTGGCTCTCATTTTTCATCATAATTTCCCTTGGAAATCCAACAAAACACGAGGAATGGAGGATGCGTGAAAATGAGATGGGCACAAAACAACAAATAAAATTGGTTTAAATAAGGGGGAAAAATGATTGGAAATTGAACAACTTTGGAACAAAATTGTGGCATTTTTGTGGATCCAAATAGAAACAACCAACAAAAAAAATGGTCATATGACCATACACTAATTTGCATATTTTTATGGGGAAAATGTACTATTAGGAATAAATTGAAATTAACATTGTTTGTTTATTCTTTTTTTATGATGATTTCTGAAATAAAAAATTTAATTGTATTTTCAAACTCAATCAAAAAAATATTTCACAAATTCAGACAATTTTCCGGAAAACACAAATCTAACCGGAATGAAACAAAAATGTTCCGGAAAAACTAATCTTTCCGGAATAAAGGCAAACTAAATCATTTTCTGTTGGATTTAGGACAGACTGAAGATTAATCGAGGAGGCAATTGAAATTAGATGGTTAAAAATAATTTTATATTCTTAAAAATGTCCAAATTCGGAGCTGCCGTTCATTGTTTGAAGAAATATAGCAAAAAGGGAATTGTTTATGAAAAGGTGTTCTCCTCCAAACTGTCGGCTGTACCCAAATATGATCACAATAAATGGACCAAAAATGGAGAAATATAAAAAGGAATTGCGTGAATTAAGGCGCCGAGAATATTGAAAAGGAATGAATGGCAAAGAGGGAATGCGAGAAAAATGTGCCACATTCCAATTGCTGTTGCCATTGGGACTGGTGCTGGTCAAAATTAATTTTAGCCTAGCGGTAGAGGAGCAGGGGGAAGACCGATGAGCCGGGTTTACGTGCGCGGGTGGATAAATATAAATATAATATGAAGAGGATATTCCACCCTCTCCTTTTCCATTCATTCTCGTCATGGCCATTGAGGTTGATGCCGTTCCCAGAGGCTGTTTTCGTGGTGCAAAGTTTGGAAAGAATATTTAAAAAAAAAAGGAACATTGCCTCTGGACTGGATGTGCTGTGGACTGGTTGGAGGACAAAAAATGAATAATCTCCAAAAATATGGGCAAAATAATGCAAAGAAAAACAAAATAGGCGAATGAACTTTTAGAAAAAAAGGAAGGAGGATTAAATGTTAATAAAGAAGGCTTAATTGGAGAATATTTTTAATGGAAAATGCGCATTTGATGGACATTGGCTAGGCTTTTTCATTCATTGGCTTCTTCTAATCCCTACGTTCGCCTACTCAAATTTTAGGGCCATTTATTTATATGGGCGAATTAATTCCCAGACAAATTGAGTTAAATGATAATAATATTAAATTAATATAGATTTTAAGTTAAGCTTAAAATAGTCATCAAAGAGATAGAGCCAAAAGTAGGTCAATAACAAATAAACATTAAAAAATAGAAAACAAATTAACTCTTTTTTTTGTTGACGTAAAAAGTTGAAAAAAACATGCGCAAATTTTGATTGGAATGATGATGGCACAAATTTTATTATGAGAAATATGTGATTTTATGAACTCGAAGAAAATTAGGGCATGGAAATTGGGGCAGCTGCTTTTTGGGGACATAAAATCGGCATTGAACTTTTCCACAACAAAATGAAAAAGGCAAAGTCATATTCATCATCAACCCTTCACATCCACGCATTCCACATTCGAATTTGGCTGGCCAACAATATAAATTATTCACAAAATGTTGGCGCGCGCGCAAAAGGAAAGCCAATGGCTCGGCATTGAGGATAAATGGGAAGGGAGGACCAAATTCTCTGAAAAATTCGCTAAACGACGACAACTTTTAATGTGTTTTTGTTGGAATATTTGGGCGAGAGGAAGGAATATTTGGACGGAGGCGGAAAATCTGAATATTTCATACATATAAATTCTAACATTCATTCATTCATTCACTACCTCCGGTGTCCCCATCCCCAGGCCATGATGAATGGCGACACCCTAATTTGCATTTTTTGCCAACAAAGCACTTAAATTAGTTTTATGAATGGGAAAACATGAATTAATTTTGTCGAGAATTCGGTTCGAGAATTGTCGGCTGCATTTTGTTTAATTGAATTTGGGAATGGAGGACAAAATTTGTTTATTAAAAGTACTATTCAATTCATTACGGGGAATGGGCTGAAAGAATTGATCGAATCGAAAAGTATGGAATTTAGCTAATTAAAGATTATAAGCTTTCACCATTTTTACTCTAATTTTATGACAAATTATTAGCCAAATGTCCCATGAATTGTTGGAGCCCATTCATTTCTATCCTACCAATTTGATTTAGATTGAATTATTTATTGGATTCGAAAGAAATTGATTGGAAATAAAAATGGCATAAAAAGAATAAAAATGACACAAGAAAGTAAATTGAATGAGGATCAAGATTAGAATAAGATTATAATTTATAGATGTAGATTAGATCCATTAATCTCAGCTGACTTGCAATCTTATGCCTGAATAGGTTGGAGTTGGAATCAATTTTTTGAGTTTGAGTCCATTTCCGTCCATTTCCCATTTTGCCATTAATTTTATTTGTGAATTCCCACGCGCTTACTTTTTCACTTTCCGCCTTTTGTGTTGTGGAGAAGGGAGCGGGGCGGCATAGATGAAGCGGACAATCCCCCCCCCCCCCCCTCTACCCCCAAATTCCTTCAATTTTTGCGGCTTTTCGTGGGGAACAAAAAAAGGTTTAGATTGGAAGGAGGGAATATTATTTTTCGACCTCCTCATCCCCTCATTTGGCCATTTTTTGCTGACGATTGACGCAACGTGGGAAACACAATTTGTTGACCAAAATTGAAAGAAAGTCGCAAAATGCGATGACATTGTGCATTGTTCATTCTAATTCGAGAGTACATTCGGAGGTGGGGTGAATTAAATGATGGAATTGAATGGCAGAAAATAGCACAATTTTTATTTATTTTCATTGATGAAACCCACAACATTTATGATCAAATTTAATTAATTTCTTTTTTTGTTTAAACTTTAAGGTATCTTTACATCAAACGAAGGCATCATTTTGAGAAGATTTGATTCATTTACATTTTAATTGAATTCATTTAATTTACATCCCCATTTTTACTATTTAAATCATCTCTCCTTTTAATAAAATAAGTTAAATTTTAATTTCGCTAATTAATGAGGTCATTTTCCAGCGTTTTCCCAACAATTTATACAAATTTGCACATTTTTCACCCACCGAAATGCCGGCTTGTTTGCATGCTTCCCTGTATGCCCATTTCCAGAGCTGTTTGTAATTTTTGTGCCCTTCCCCATCATCGCCCATTGGCTTTTCCTCTCCAATTTTGGTTGCGGCCAATGGAATTCTTTGTTGTTGTTGTTGGCTTCGTTGTTGTCCACCAATTTCATCGCCAATTTCATATTCCTCTTCATTTTGGACTTCTTCTTCCTCCTCTTCTTCAGCCACTTCTGCAATGGCACGCCCACCTCCACCCGTAATGCCGGCATCAAAATCATCGTGAATGAAAAGGCCACCTTGCGTGTAGAAGCCGCCTTCGCCCCGCAATGGATCTTCATAGCCAATCTGTGATGAGCGATTTAGATTCAAAATATATGGATTTTAATTAAATGGCAGGCATAAAATGTAATGAATTTATGTGTAAATAATCCATCATTCAATGACTGACATAATCAAATGCCTAATTAAAATGTATTTGTCAATTTAAGCTTCATATCTCTGTTTACATTGTTGCAAATCAAAATGTATTTATTATAAGCTAAACTGATGCTAATAATTTGTATGATCAATTTTTTAATTTCTCAAATATCCCAATCAACATCAATAATTATCCCATTGATTGAACTGACCCCATAATCTTCGTCCATTCCCTGCACTGTTGAACTCCATGAATTCCTTTGTTGTTGCTGTTGACTGGTGGCTGATAAACGTCGGCTGCCACCTTTGTTTGAAGCCCTACTCGATGATTGTGCCGGCCGACTATTGTATGAAAGTGGCTCTTCGTCCATCAAAATGTTCGAATTTTGATGAATGTTTTGGTCCTCTTGGAATGGATATCCGCCGACGGCATTGATTTGACTGGATGTGCCCGGCTGTTGGCTATCCTCATAGAATCTATTATTATTCGCTGCACCACTTTGACCCGATGATCCAACACTGTATGTGCTGCTGGCGCCGCCTCCACTTCCATAGCCTACAAAAAATGTCATAAATTTCATCATTTTTTTCCTATTTGTAAGTAATATTTTCCCCAATTTCAAAAATATTTTGAATTAAAAATATCTAACAAGGCCATTGATGATAATGATATAGTCCTTTGCTAGATATTTTAATTAATAATAAACTTGATAATAATTAAATCAATTAATCTTTTAGTCATTAATTATTCAAATATAATTTCCTCTCTCACCATCGTATGTTCGACTCAATGGTCGACTGTCATATCTTCGGCCGGCTGCCACCAATTTTGCCTCATATTCCTCCATTTCCAGCTCTTCTTCCGTCAATTTTTGACCCGTCATTTTGCCCGATTCCGATGAGCCACTTTGCACCACTCCATCACTTTCCTATAAAATCCATTTAATATCAAAATTCCGGCAATAATGAATGTTTTTAAGTATAATTCTAAAATCTCAATTTTGTAATGGGAAAGTTTAAATATTTGAAACAATAAAAATTTAATTATTTAATTAAAAGTTATGGCTTAAAGCCTTAGAAATGGGGAATGGAGATTGGAAAATGTTGGAGGCAGAGAAGAGATTGTTAAGCATATTTCAACCACAGGCAGAGTTCCCTTTGTTACAATGAAGGAGGAAAGGAAGGATACGGTACCCCATCCACTGCCATCATTACAATGTGCGGAAAAAAAGGTGGAAGGAGTGAGGAATGATTATTATTTGAGGGCATACATCAATCTGCGTTTCCCTTTGTCAATTCAAGGAAAGAGGAAAAGAGGGATACGGTATCCCAATCCCCATCCCATTGCATTTTCTCATGCGTTGATTTGCCCTAAGAGCACAAAAACGCTTACCATACCCAATCATTTCTCAATTCTTCTTTTACTAAAAAAGCACATTTATTTTTAAACATAACTTTGTTCTAACTAATCCAATTTTGACTGATTTGGTATCATTTTGAAGAGTAAGAAATAGACTAACCAATAATATAAAATGGTGTCAATTATCTTTTTATTTAATATAATAATTGTCAAGTAAACTTCTGCCAATATTATTGATTGCCTTTAAAAATACTGACCATTCCCGTTGGTTGTTGCCTTCGATCATCGTCCACCAAATGTTCCACCACATAATCCGGTTGTTCTTCTTCTTCCGCAGTATATTCTCCTCCTTCTCCTCTTCCATCATCTTTTTTCGGCTCCATCCATTCTTCCCCTGATCCAATTTCTTGTCTTCCTCTTCTTTCCTCTTCCCCTTCGTCCGTGGTATAGCCAAATTGGCCACCACCAAAGTTTTGTGGTTCATTCAAATCTTCCTCTGGCAAATATTCCTCCTCATCCATCCGCCTTTCCGATGATTGCTGCTGTTGTTGATAGATGGTGTTGCGCCAATCAGGATGATCGCGGATATTGACGGGTATTACCTTAAATTAATATAAAAATAAATAAGAACAATTTTATTGAATTGAATTCGAGAAAGTTGTAATTGTAATTATTCCAGTAAAGTTGTAATTAAAGACTTTAGACTAATTATAAGTGTTTTATGCCAAAGACATCCTTTTTATGTGGATTCACACATTATAAATCTGTCTAGTTAGATAACAAATTTTTTCCAAAATGAGAATTGGCTTTAATATTTTCTTGATTTATTCAAATTATTTCACCGTTCCAGTGGACGTGAATCCATCCGATTCGGAATCATAGTAGCCGGTTCGACTCCGATTTGCCGCTTGCACTGTGGAATTGCTGCTGCGACTGTCCGTAAAGCCGGCACGACCACCTGGCCCAAATTGTTCGGCTGGCTGGGAAGATTGTTGGGAGCCTCGGCGCTGAAATCATTAATTAATTATGATTGATTTATATCCTTTTGGCTTGCCTGAAATTGGCGTTGTCTCTGTTGTTCCAATCGATCCAATTCAAATGAATCGCTTGGCCTCAATTCATCCACGTATTCAATTATTCTCCGTCCAATTAATTGATTATTTCCGCCAGCCATTGTTGATTGATTTGGTGCATAATAGACACTAAAAAATATTATAATTTGGGTCAAAAACAATTCAAAATTTTGTCCAATTTACCTGGAAGGTTGGCTGGATGTTGGCCCATTTCCATGGAAGACAGCATTCTGTGCCGTTGCTTTTCGTGGCGATTGTGAAGGCGGAGGAGGGGGCGGTACAAATTCAGTTACTTCTGTTTCATAGCCACCGGCATTGTCAAAATATTGAGCATAATCTGGGTCATCTGTTTGGTAGTTTGAGATAAAAATTCATTGAAATTAGCGCAAATATAATTTCAATAATTGTTCAAATATTAAAAATAGCTATGAAAATAATTTAGAATATTCCCCTCCAGAGCCTTTATGAAATATCTCCTCTTTCGATTTTCAATACAAAATTAGGTTCTTTTTGTCGACAAACTTGTAACAGTTTAGAAACCGATTTTCACTAGCAAACCATTTAACATTTTTGTAGAGCGAATTAAGAGACATTGATTCATGTATAATTTGTCTGATTTGGTTTAAAACTGAATGAGTTAAGCCATTTAAACCATTTCAAGTTTTTAAACTGGTTTAATTTCAGGTTAAATCAGACAATTTTATATGAATCGCACATCTCGGATGAGCTCTACAAAAATGCAAAATTGTTTGACTGGTGAAAATCACTTTCTAAACCGTTACAAAAAATGTTTTACAATTCAATAAAAATCTTTTTTTTAACAATTTTTTACGCACCATCATAATTTTGTGGAGTTGGCGATGGAGGTGAATTGACGGATGAGTGAAAATTTGGATGGAAAAATTGTTGTTGATTTGGAATTGGGGAATTAAAATATTGGGGCCGTCGATTTGGCTTCATCCCTGCATAATAATCTTCGGCACTTTCTTCAGCTTCTTCCTCTTCGCCTCCCACTTTTTCCTCCTCTACCTCCAAATCGGCATATTGTTGTTCCAAATATTGGCCGGAATGCCGCCGATTTTGCTAAAATTGGAAAATTTATTTAAGTAAAATTAATAAAATGAGGAAAGTTTTTGACGGAAATGTCATCACTTTAGTAAGATGCGATTGGTTATGAATAAAAGAAGGAATTCACTAGAATGGAATTTACTTCTTTTTACCCTATAATTTTTTTGGGATTGGGCCAAAAAGGGCGCGAAACCCTCAGTAGGCCAATTTTGGCAGCATCAATTTGTCATTTATCCAACCACAATGAAAATTCCAGGGAAGAAAACAAAAATGTGCCGAAATGAAAATGAAAAATGCCGGAGGGGATGAATGGGAGAGAAAATGGAGGGAATGGATTGGATATATATTTTGGTGGAAGGAATGGGATGCCGTGAAATTGAAGCTGGCATTGAAATGAAGAAATGTGGTTGGTGTTGAAAGCAGGCACCAAAAAGCACATAAAAAGGCCACTATTAGCTCATTCACCAATTTGTTCCAGAAAATCGCATAAATATTTGGAAGGGGTTTTAAAAGGGAGCAATGGCAACAAAAAGGTTGCCATTGAAAAATTTGCAAAATGCCCCCAAAGTATTTCAATTCTTTTGGTAAATTGTCTAAAAACTATTATCATATTAATAAAATGATTTTAAGTCGAAAATATGAAGCCTCTTCTTGGCTTCGAGATTCGCGCATATTAGGGAAAGGGAAGATTTTAGATTCCATTATTATTAATATCCTCCTCAAACATTTTTTCAATCAATTTTCTCCATCTCTGAATAGAGTACTGACCCGATGTGATTGTGTGCCGGGGTAGAATGATGGTGAATGTTGTTGCCGTTGATCAGAATTGCTGAATTGTTGACAGCCGTCATCACCTTTTCCCTCGCTCCATTGCCAACTGGCCGAAGTGGATGGACCTTCGGCTCCAAAAGAATTCCTGAAATATTCTTTTTATTGTATTTTTATATTAAATATCGAAAGATTTAGATTTTTGGGAAATTGGACAAAAAAATTAGACGTAAATGGCATTTATTTCACCTAAGAAAGTATTCAAAGTCCTAAATTCATTGTTGACTCATAAGAACCCAGCCAGAGATCGAATGAAACAAAGCCAAAAATTACTAATTTTTTGTCATTTTTCATAATCAAATGAATGGACCTAGGTCCTCCAATCCCTGTGCCTCCATTTGGTGGCCGATATATTCCATGTGGCCGTAAATGTGATTCGAATTGGTGGATGGATGGATTGGCCTGATGATGTTGCTGTTGCTGTTGAAGGCCTGTTGGGAAGGAAATATCCGAAGTGTAGTCGGAATCCTCGGAAATGGCGGCTGAAAAATAAATTTGTAAATTGTCCAAATATTCATCGCTAACAATGGCCTAATTAATCACCTTTAATAACTCCTCAAGGACCGAATCAATTTTAATAATTTTAGTATCAAATTAAAAAGCAGCCTGCTATCAAATAATTTTAATTTTATTTAAATTTGTTCATCAGAATTATTAGAGTTTGTGCCCTTAAAAAGAAATTAAATGTTCCCTAATAAGATGACGTAGCTATTTTGATTTTTAAGCATAGTTCTATCAATTCTGAACCAATTTCAATAAATTTAGTATTTTTAGATAGCCAAAAGTCTTCTTTTTAATCTGACACTAAAATTATCAAAATTGGTTCAATCTCTGATGAGTTATTCGGCGACAAGTTGAATATCAAATATTTGATGCCAAACACTAACAATGGCTTAACGGCGCTCTGCCCGCCCTTCCGGCTGTGCCACCACCGCCGGACAAATTGTTGGCGTCCAGCAGCAATGCGCCTCCTCGATCAAATTGCTCGACACCGACGAATCTGTTATTCCCTTCCGGCCCAATTGGTTCCTCCTCTCCTTCTTCCTCTGGGTCCAATCCGATCAGCCGTCGATTCAGCTGATCCAGGCGGGAAGAATGTTCAATGGGCCAATATTGTTGGGGTGGTGAGTGGTCTTCATTATTAGTATGACCTTCTTTATTCTCGAAATAATCAACATGCTGATCGGAATCTGGGACTTCTGCAAGGGAAAATGCCATTTTTAATTAGGCCAATATGAAAAAAAATGATCAAAGGAAGGAATGATATATAGATAAAATTTATTGATAAATATATTAAAATGATATGATTGAAGGCCTTCCATATTAATCTGCAAAAATGAACATAAATCTATATTCCTGTGCCCACCTTGGTCAAAGGCACGTTCTCCTTCTGCTGTTGGCAATTCGGTTGGCGCAAATCCAAGCAATTTGTGCGCATCCGCAACCGAATCGACACCTAAAAATGAAATTGAGATTGGATTTGTTGCGAGAGGAAATGCGCGAAATTGTAGAATGGATTGAAAATTGAGCCAAATTATGGAATTGGAAGAATGTCATTCCAATTCCAATTACGATCCAATTTCACTTCTTTCACGTAGGGAATCAGAAATGGCATAATTTGGAGCAAAAAATGAATATGGAAGATGTGGCCCGAGGCAATATAACAATTTTCCCCATTCCCCTTCCCTTTCTTTAATATGTCCTACACAAATATTATCTACATATTGTTTATTGTATTGGATATTGGTCTGAAATATTTATCAGTTTCAAGCAAATTTGATTATAATTTTCTAGCAGACTTTTCATTTTTGAAAGCCTTGAATAATTCAACAGCAAAAAAGGAAATGAAAATGAATTTTTTTTGCGCAGAAAATGTGTCTAAAATGATGAATTGCAGCGGAGGATGGAAAAAATGGATGGGATCGATATTAGCCGAAATTTGGCCAATTAATATATGAGTGAAACGTGGAAAATTAATTATTCGAAAAATGCAAAAATCCAACATATGAATTTTAACGGAAAACATAAAAAAAATATAAATTTTTTGTGCATTTTTATGTCCTATTGAAGGAACATTCTTTGGTGGAATTTAAGAGAAATTGGGCCAATTGAATGTCTTGATGAATGAGCCAAAATTGACCATTTATTATGGAATGAGAGGGAAGATTGAATTGGAAGTCGAGGAATAAGCTTGGGTGGGGGAAATGAGAATAAAAGGTCCGTCCAATTTGGGTTAAGAATGCCTATTTTCCCCTTGGCCAGAAATTATTCCTCAAAAGTGCATTTTATTTTCTTATTTTCTTTAAATGGCTTTTAGGCCAAAATGTGAACCTCAAAGGGCCAATAAAAACATTTTTAATTAGAAAACCCGACTGCAATGCATTTTTATTCATTTTCATTGGAATTGAATGTACCCCCTCAAAAATATTTATGAATTCAAGGAAATTGAGAAAAGAGCATATTTAGTCGCAAAACTCTCTCAAATATTTTGTATAAAATGAAAAGGGATAAATAGAAAAAAATTTAATTTCTTTCAAAAATTCTAAAATATTCCAAAAATGCGAATTGTTCTTCAGAATTTTTGGCCTTAAAAATAAAGAAATAAGAATGGTTGGTCTTCATTTAAGATTCGAAATGGGTTGACCAACTTTAGAAGCCATTTTTGAATCGAATTTGCTGAATATAATTGTACCATTTGGCAACATTTATGTTCAATTCATCTTTCTAAATAAGGATGAATATCTCAATTAAATATTGGGCCATTTTTGTTGGTATTAATCATCCCAAGTGAAAAGAAAGAAGCATTAAAAAGGCTTTTCCTTATTTGGTCTCCTAACATTTGAAATTGTGAATGGTCGGGCACCGCGATAATTGTTCGCCTGAAGAACCTTAAAAGGAAATGGCCGCGCCAAAAAGAAGTTTTAGAAGAATAAAGGAATGAAAGTAAAAGGGAAAGGGAAAGGTCTGTTGGCCATAAAAAAAGTTGGTGGCGGCGACGACGGCAATATATTTAGGTAGGGGGCCGGCGGGCACCAACGCAACCAAAGTCAAATGTAATAAGTATATATGGGAATAGGAGGAGGGGAAAAGCATAGGCTCCTTTTTGCCTTTTGACTCGTTCGTTTTGGCCGCTTCATTGCCGACTTTCTTGGCCTATATTGGCCCCTCTCTTTCCCTCGCAGCCAGCCAGTCTCAAAGGAAGCATCTGGCGCGAATAATTCATTTGAGGGTTCCCCACCCCCCACCCCCCCCCCCAATTTCCTCCATTTTTTCTTATATTGGCACCAATGCTCCTATTCCACCCAATCCATTTTATTTGGGGCCAAATGAACCTTTCCCTCTCTTTAATATTCTGCTCTTTTGGTTGGCTAAAATATTTATGATTCCCTTTTATTTATTCCTGCCCAATTAATTGTTCAATCAAAGGGAAAATGGATGGACAAAATTAAATAGAAAAAAGAAAAATTGGGAATGGAGGTGAAAATATATGAAAAAGTGGCGGAGCACCAAAATGGTCCCATTCTCCTTTTTTATATTGGCAAATTCTTCCAAATTTTCCTTCCCCCACATTTTTGGTTCCCCTTCCAAATTCCTTGGCTTTTTCTCCCCAATATTCCCTGTGCCGTATGGCCATTGGCCGCCTTATCGACTTTTCGTGTCCCCGCCTAGAAATCCCAGAGGGGAAAATTGATGGGGAAGGAATGGAGCGTGCCCAAGGATGTGCGGGGATGGCGCAATTTTCCAGTAGGCGATGGCCGTGAATTTGCGTGAAATGCGTCGAAGAATGTTTGGGGCACGGCGAATTGCCCTACGGGGCCCCACCAACAATGGAATGAAGCAGAAGAAGGGGAGGGGGCACCAGACAAATATATTTATTGTATTTGTGCGCTTTTCAATGTTCAGCAGATTTGCTTTTGCAATGGACGGCGGATTTTAAATGAATTTAAGAAAGGATAGACAAAATGAAATTGCCGAAATCATATTTTGATGAGGAGATATTATTCAGCCTTGAAAATTGAGTAATTACATAAAATATTTTCAAAATAATATCAATAGAAAAATTGCCACTATTTCAAGGTTAAATGAATTGGCAAAATACTAAAAAATGTTCAATTGGAGAAATTTTTAGGGAAAGGAAGGGCAACCGTCCAATGGAATAACAATTTTGCATGAAAAAAATGGGAACTAGTAAATTTTCTTCCAATGGTCCCAAATATTCTGCTATTATTGTTGGCACAGAATATTATTTTGGTCAAAATGCCGTGTCATGGGGTGGATAAATGTCTCGAAAACGGAAATATCCTCGCTTTTCATATTTTGTGAGAACTGCCATGAAAAAGGACAAATTCATCGTTTTATAAAATGTATATGTGCTCAGATAATGGGTCTAGAAATCCAAGCTTACTTTGGGGCTAATCAAATTGTGTCTACTAATTTGGATATAAATTTACAAAGCTTTCATAAAGGAATATCGTGGGTATGTTTTAGAGTAAAAAGAAGATCATCCTTTACAAGCTGGCAGCAAAATTTTAACCAATTATACAGCACCTTTTCAATTAGCCTGGAGTTTACCTATTATATGGCTTAGGCATCGAACCTGACGGAATCAATTTGAAGTTCTTAAATAAAACTTAATTCTTTCCGGAAAATATAAATTTCTGACCGAAAGCATTTGAATAATATATTTGATTTTGATTAAATTTACCATAAGGAAGTTCGAATCGACAATCCACCAAGACGGAATGGCCAGTGGGTCGAATTGTGCCAACACATTCTCCGTTCACCGTCCGGAATTCTTGGTCAACTTTAAGATAGGAAATGTAAAATATTTTCAAAGCCAATATTTCCCTGCATGAAAATCCCCAAAATTTGTATCCTATTGATGAAAATACCCTTTTAATAAGTTCAGATTGAGAATCATCATGATGATCGATTTTGGATTCCCTAATATTTTCACCTATTTCTATTTTGTCTCTCACCAGCAAACTCACTTTGAAACCATTGACCAGGGCCCGGCATTTGTTCAAATTTGATTTGTCGCAGAGGCATGAAGCATACGCCCAACAATTTGTCCCATAGCACTCCTTTGTTCCACAATTCCAAAATGAGGCCTTGGTCCAGTCGATTCGTTTCACTGAATGAAAAACAATCAAATAATGCTTATAGGCATATTTATTAGGTGATTTTGTGAGGCTTTAAGATTCAATAGGTTTACTATATTATGGGGCCATATTTTTAGAATATTTACAAAATGAATTCCTGCTCCCATTGTGGCTGGACACCCTTCACTGCCACCGTTGTTGATTTCACATTTTGCAATTTCAGCGTCACATACGCATGGAAATCCTCTGAATCAAAATTAATTATTTTTGGCCATTATAATTTGGAAAAAAACTGACCAAGTGTGCCCTGAAGTCGGGCACGTTTAACTGAAAAATTGTCAAATATTTTAGTCGAATTCGTTTGATTTGCCCTTTTCCCACCTGTGACACAAAGTAAGGACATTTTTGGGGAAATATTGGGGCAAGATTGTGGCTAATTTTAGGGAAAAATTGGTGGAATATTTGAGAAAGGCAAAATTACACAAATTCAACCAAAGAATTTGTTGTAAAATTCCTGAAAAAAACAAAAATATTTGAGGCCTCCGAAAAATGAATTTGCAGAAGGAAAAAACAACGTTTTGGGCCAAGGTGGGAGGAGGAATGGAAAATTAATTCCATTTATTCCTCCTTCCATTGGCCCAATAAAAATGACGTTTGACATTAGCCTCCCCGTCACCTTAATTGGCAGCTTGGATGGCCGAAAAAGGCGCAAAATTTTGGAAGCGTCTTCACCCAAAGATGCGCCTTTTTAGAAGGAATGGAGGCTAAAAATGGCAACAAAAAAATTGGCATTTTGGGAAGAAATTGAGGAGCATTGGAGGAGGGGATGGGGCATTGGGCCTAATTTTGGTAAATGGGAGGAAAGGACTAAAGAATAAAAGGCAAAAAGGAATTGGCCATTAAATGTGCCAAAAGAATTTTTGGGCATTGTTTTTTATGATTTGGCTGCAATTTTTGGAAAAAAATGAGGGAGGAAATTGGGAAATTGGCCAGCAAAATTGAATGTAATTTGGCTTAATTTAGAGGAAAATTGGCATCCGAATTACTGGCATGAAAAGATGGAAAGAATAATATAATGGTATTAAAAGGGAATTATTAATTCTTTGGGGATCAAAAATGCATAATGGGAAGGTAGAAAAAATGAATGATTGTAAATTTGGCGAATTAAATGAATTGAAATTAGAAATGTTTTAGCCAATGAAAGGAATTGGCCACCACAATGGGAAATGGGCCAAATTTGGCGTAAAATGAATTTCTTGAATTAAAGGCAAAGAATGAGAATAAAATGGGCACATTGAATTGGATTTAAAAATGCCATGAAAGTTAGCTCAAGCCGTCAAAAACGGAATTGACTAAATGTGCGCGAATCCCACAACCTCCTACAAATTCTTTTGCCTCAAATTCTACGTCATCTATTAAAATGAAATGGGAAAAATGTGGGTCATAAAAATCAAATCTTAAAGCTGAAAATGAATTGAACACTTTTGCCCCTCATTCTTCTATTTTTGGGAGGGTGGAATGATTTGAAGGGGAATGATTGGCTTTGGAATAATTTATTCCGCCCTCACTTTTTTAAATGGCCCATTCGATGATTGAATGGACCATTCCCCTGTAGTAAATTCCATTTCATCTTTTGGTGCTAGGCCAAACGAATGTGAAAAGAAAGCGCGGATTGTGCTCTTTGATGGAAATTATGCGGTGAATGGGAGGAAGAATACGGATGTGGGGAGAATATTTAAGGAGGAAAAGAAGAAAAAGCTTGAAAAATGAGAAATTGGCACCCAATGGAAATTTTATATCCATTCCTTTTGGGTAGGCCACTTAAAAATTCCATATTTTTCGAAAAATAAAAAGACGAACAAGGACGATTGGAAGAAAGGAGACCGGCTGAAAATATGTGGAAAAGGGCAAAATGGATGGATGGGAAAGGGAAGGCATCATTCATAGATAGGTAATATTATTGTGGAGTTGGGCACCACACTTTTTTGTGGTTGGCTAATTAAAAATTGAGGCGAAGATGAAATGGAAAAATGGGATTAGTATGGGGGGGGGGGGGGGGGAGGTTGCCCTAATTTGACAAAAAATATTTGCGACAAAATGAGGGGATATTCATTATTTGGATTAGAGTGAATGAATGACTTTTCCAATTTAATTCACAAATAATAAGTTCAATTAAAAAAAGATTAATTTGACGAATAGATTATAGCAGTTCAATGGTTTATCATAGATTCCAAACGCTATACCCAATCGATAGATCTCATCAAGCCACATCGATTTCTTTATAAATTAGTCATAGTTTGATCAAAATTAAAGGGCATTAAATCGTTTAAATCATATAGCATATCATTATCAAACGATGCGTTTCGACGAGATCTATCAATTGAGTATATATAGGTTTTGGGGTCTAGAATAAAATATTGAACTGTAAAAAAACAATCTTTTCGCTATTTTAAATAATTTAATTACCATTAAAAACAGAACTGTTGGCTAAATATTTGTTTCTTAAATTCTCCAATTTCTCTCATTAATTTAAAAAATTTTTAAAAAATATTTTATCATTAGATAGAGAATTTTCTTCTCTTTCAAACCATACCAAGATCATCAAAATCGATTAAATCATTGATGAGTTATGAGCATCTAATAAGAATGCAGCTATTTACTTGTCACAAAGGGAAGGGAATCGTCATGGATTGAATAATGCCCCGGGCACATTGCTGATTGGTTGGTTATGGAAAGGAGGAGAAAGTACGGTAGCAGAGATTGAATCGCTCACTCGTTGCTCGTTGATAAGAAGGAAAGGAGAAAGTACGATAGCAGAGATCGCTCATCGGCCATCAAAAATGCATTGAGGGCACTTCATCCATTCTCCCTTCCTATTTCTTCCCACATTTAATGCCATCATTTTGCGCATTCATAACTCGCTTCAATCTAAACCGATTTTAATGATCTTGGTATGGTTTGATAGAGCGGAAAATTCTCTTTCTTTTGATATAATAATATTCCATAAATTTTTAATCTGAATAAATTATTTGGGATTTAAAGGAACTGAAAGAAAGAGAGAGGGAATTTGGTGGCAGCATTCCAGGATGGGATTATTATTATTTTTTGTAAAATATTATCAGCACAAAAATAATTCAGGAGGCTAAAATAAATTATTGAGCATTGAATTTTAAAAATAAGCTCAAAACAATAAATGGGTAAAGGCAATTAAAATTTGCAGAAATTCAGTGAATTTATGAAAAATTGTAAAAAACCATGAATCATGCCAAAAAAATGTTGAATGGAATATTATTGCGCCATCCCTTCAATAATTGTTTACGGAGACCAATTAAAATATTTTGCAAACAATAAATTCACTTTTGAAAATAAAAAGATGAGTGGAGAGTGAAATCATTTGACAATTTAACGGCAATGAATAAAAAAAAAGGAAGTGAAATTAAATTGGCGGCACAAATATTGATGAAATTTGCCAATAATTTATTAAAATTGAATTAAAAGCACCTTAATTTTCTTTTTTTTAATAAAATTTGTGCGAAAACTGTGTGGAAAGATGGGAAATATTCAAAATTTTTTGACAAACAACATTTTTTGATACATAAAAAAAGTGCAAAAATTTTGGCCGCGCCTTTTGCTGGCCAATTCTCGCACCGTTTTCCTCACTTTCTTTTGCAATGCCGATGGCCGTGTCCATCTTTTGGTTTGGCAATTTTTCTCCTCTTTCCTATGGCCCAGCAGCGCGTATCGATTTTTGCCATTTCCGGGGCAAAAGGAGTCCCCCATGCGGGAAAACAGGGCACCCGGAGGTGGGAAGAGCGGCGAGACAGGAGGATTGGATTTATCTTTGTGGCCACACATTCACCCACAAATATTCAATTCATTGAAGAATGGGCCACCAAAAACAATCCGCCACTATCCATTTCCTCCATATTTTGGTGGGTCGAACTCATTTCCCCTTTTTCAAACTTTTTCCAAAATTTTCACAAAATCGGCAATGTTGGATGTGGCCCAAAGGAAATTTGACAGACAAAGAGGGAAGGGTAAAATTAAAAGATAGAAAATGTAAAATTGGTTTCTTAAAATTCCAAAATACTGGAAATCTATTTTATTTTACTAAGCCTTAAAAAATTTGGTCAAATAAATTTTAATACTTTTTTATGTTCAAAAGCATAAAGAACATTTTTAGAATTAAAATGGACGCATTAATTGGATGCCAAATTAGTCAGCCCTTTTTGGGTGAACCAAGAAATAATTAGGCGATTATTATTGTTCATTTTGGACACAAATTTATTCTTTCTAATAAGGTGTATTGAAAAAATGGTGGGGCGAGGAAAATTTTTTACAAATATTTGCCACAAATTTATGATATTAAAATGCTATAAAATTAAAAATATTGAATTTAATTGTAACTAAATTTACAATGGAATTTGGGCCTAATGAATAGCCAGGATCTTTTTAAATGAATTAGGGTTTTCGCCACGAAAATTAACGGGATCAATTTTTGCATTTGATCACTTTTTTGTAAAACACTCTTTGATTTTCGCGGGTGGCAGAGATTATTTGGTTTTGGCACCATCTCTGCTGGGCACAAAACCAATTTGTGCGTTTTGTTGTCCGGGTGAGGTTGAATCTATTGGGCACAAAATGAGGGGAAATGGAGGTTTTGGGGTGGGGCACAGCTGCTATTTTGCGAAATGGACGAAGGGGAGAGAGGGGCTGGCACATTGGAAGTATTTGAAAGGGGTATGGCCAATTCTGCTTTATATTTATGGCATTTCTGCTGACGGCATTTATTCACATTGTTGGCCAAAATGAGAGGAAGCCGGCCATTTTAGTCGAGAGAAGCAGACAGCCGGACGAGAAAATGGTAAAAGCAAAAATAAAGGGGAATGAAGTTTTGTACTAAAATGAACTTTTTCGAATTCTATTTTGACCAAATTAGCCAGTCGACCATCCTTTTTCCATTTCATCGATGGTTGACCCATCCATTAATTTTTCATTATTTTTAATTTACATTTTACTTTAAATTTATTCACGCTCTTTTAATCATGAATAATGGGAATTGGGAACTTAAAAAGTTAGATGCTTGACTGAATAAATTATTCTTTTATAAATGTTTACAAAATTTATTCAAAATTTATGGCAACAAAATAAAAAAGGAATATAAAATTTGAGTGAATTGTAGCCTTGAGGTCATTTTCACACATAAAAGTTCCCGAAAAATGTGTTGCATTTGCTCTGGAATTGGACAAATTTTGGATCATTGAAGAAGGCGGCAAAAATAATAATGAATGAATGGAATGTGCCAATGTCAATCAATCTTGAGCCCTGGCCGTATAATACTGAAAATAAATATATTTTAATTTGAAAATAATAATGAATTGAAATTGACCATCCAATAAACCAAATTGAAGAGGCCAAATGTGATGGGGAAGAATTTTTGGCAAAATCTACAAAAATAATGTCAAAAATATATGGAAAGTTAGCCATCCATTTTTTCACCTGTCCAAATCCTCGCCGGTCCATTTGCTGAACAATTTTGGGGTGACCACTTTTTGTTGGGTTCGTCTCCTTCTGCCGGACATTGCCCTTTGCATCCAAGTGCGGGCAACAAATGCGGCAGCCGCCGACTGGTCCAAACCGGACGGTGATCCCGGATTCCTAAACATTGGGATATTCGCAAATTTAACACGAAAATGGGACCTAGCCAATCCAGGCACTGAGCCTCGATAGGCTGGAGGCGGCGACAATTGGCCACTGGGCGAACTAAAAATGTGCGCAAAATGAATGTAAAATACAATGATTAATCCTTTCACTCACTTTTGATCCCCTCCTCCACTGTTGTTGTTATTGGCCATTCCATCGCCGCCACTTCCACCACTGCCCATCAATGCGGCTGCCATTTCCCCATGATTATCGGAACGGCTAATGCGCAAATGTTTTTGCCAATCCGAGGAACCGGGTGTGGCTGGAGTGGCAGTGGCCACAACTGCAGTGTTGGAGTCCATTCGTCGTAAACGATGCTGTAAAAATTGTTTTGGACATCATTTTTGATTAAGTAAATATATTCTTCTGAATTGGGAACATCTCTATCTGGTGCTGAGCCAATTTGGCCCCATATATAATAAACTCATGACAGACTGAACCAATTTTGATTATTTTAGTGCCAGATTAAAGATCAGATTACTGGCTATCTATTTTATATAAATTTTATTCATATTGGTTCAGAATTTTAAAGTTATACCTAAAAAACTACTGAAAATTTCTCTAATCCATTGTAAAGATGATTCTCTCTTTTTTGGTCATAACTCCATCAATTTTGAATCAAATTAAATAATATTGCTATTATCTGATATCCGAAGGTCGTCTCTTTAATTTGATATAAAAATCGACAAAATAGGTTTTGTTCTTGATGAGTTAAACGGCTCCAAAATAGAGCGTATCCATCTGAAATCTGATTTTATATTGCCATTCTTTTGATATCTTTGATTGCCATTTTTAGTTTTATAAATATAGACTATTTTCCTATATACTTTAACCAAAACTCACGGTTGTGCCACTGCTCGCAAATGGCCGTTGGAATGGTCGTCGGCCGAACATGCTTCCAATTGTGGCTTTCCTACTCAAATTGCCATCATCCCCTTCATCCTCTTCCGCATTCATTCGGGCCGATGCGGCATTCGCCTCCTGCCAAAAGTTTGGTTATAATTTTAGGCTCAAAGGAAAACAGACTTTCTCCAAAATGCCGACCATGGCCAATTCAACAATTGAGAGGAAAATATAGGCCACACAGCCCATCATGAACAAATCAACACCTTTGATGTAGCTTACCTATGGGAATGAGGAATGAACGAAAATGAAATTCCCCAATACTTTTGGTAAACTCCTGGCCACATTTGCATATTGCATTGTCAATGCCAAAATTGATGAAACACCCAAAGTGACCCTTTAAATCAAATTAAAATGTGATTTGAAGTTTTAGGAAAAATGAACCTGGCAGGCAACGATTTTCGATCTAGCCAAAATGAAATCCACGAAATCAGCACCATACAATATGTGGGCAAATAAATTTGCAAAATGTAGAAGCCATAGGCACGACGAAAATAAATTTTGATGTTCAACTTTAATAGGGGAAATTTAGAACAATTTTAAATATAATAAAAATAAATATTTAAGGAGAGAAATGTCCTTACTAACCTGATCCCAAACACCGGCTGGATATTGGAAAGTAGCCTACAAATGCAAATTAAATTCACATTTTGAGGAATAGTATTCCCAAAATAACCTTCTCATAGAGATAATGGGAAAGATGGAAATCTGGCAATGTGACCTTGAATTGGGCCATTATTAGCAATTAATTAATTCCCAATTCCCATTCCCAAATATGTACATTCGCAATTAATTCCACCGGAACACCTTGACGCTTCCAATGCAGCCGAACTTTGCCCACATTGAAGGAATAACTTTCGAATACGGTGGTGCATTCCACACGATCCATCTTTAATAAATGAATATGCCGAAGGGAATTTATGATTGGAGGGAAATGGGAATGATATAGTATATTCGAGGAAATTCAAGGGCATTTCAAAAGGCAGAAAATGTCAATACAATTAATGAATTTTATACTTTGTCTGTTCCGAAATTGTTGGTTAAATATTTGTTTTTTTATCTCAGATGTCAATTTTGGCAATATCAAATTCCTAATTCCACATGAATTCTATATATTTAAACTGACTGGGAATGTGGTGAATTCAAAATCGCACGGTGATTCAACGGCAATCCTGTGAGTGACAAATTGGAATGGTGAATAATATTGTATAAATGACCAAAAAAACACCTATAATTGAGCCAAACTGTGCCATTCGGAAAAATTGCTGAAAATTAGGGAGGAGAGAGGGATTCTGAAGGCATATTCGATGGCAAACCCAAGAAAATATTAGGTGTTGGCGATGAATGGATGGACGAAGATTTGGAATTGACAAGGCAAACATTCGGGATCCAAATGTTATCCACCTGGGAAATGGGGCAAAATTATGGATTTGTTAATGATTAATTAATAAACGAGGAAAGGGGGATTATTTTTGGAATTTAATTGAATAATTAAATGTTAAAATTTGCAGTCCTAATTTTGATATACTTATTTCTCCAAATTCCTTGCACTTAAGTGCATTCAAAATATCGAATAAAAAAAAGATGAACAAATAGTAAAAGCAAAAATTGATTTGATTACATAGAGAAAGAATACGATATTTCCGGAATGTGTTTTCGAGGATTGTAAATGTGTTTCATTCCGGAAGGATTATGGATGTGTTTCATTCCGGAAAGATTTGTGTTTTCCGGTTAGATTGTGTTTCATTCCGGAAAGAATTGTGTTTTCCGGTTAGATTGTCTTTAATTCTGGAAAGATTTGTGTTTTCCGGTTAGATTGTGTTTCATTCCGGAAAGATTTGTATTTTCCGATCAGATTGTGTTTCATTCCGGAAAGATTTGTGTTTTCCAGATAGATTGTGTTTCATTCCGGAAAGATTTGTGTTTTCCGGTTAGATTGTGTTTCATTCCGGAAAGATTTTTGTTTTCCGGTTAGATTGTGTTTCATTCCGGAAAGATTTGTGTTTTCCGGTTAGATTGTGTTTCATTCCGGAAAGATTTGTGTTTTCCGGTTAGATTGTGTTTCATTCCGGAAAGATTTGTGTTTTCCGGTTAGATTGTGTTTCATTCCGGAAAGATTTGTATTTTCCGGTCAGATTGTGTTTCATTCCGGAAAGATTTGTGTTTTCCGGTTAGATTGTGTTTCATTCCGGAAAGATTTTTGTTTTCCGGTTAGATTGTGTTTCATTCCGGAAAGATTTGTGTTTTCCGGTTAGATTGTGTTTCATTCCGGAAAGATTTGTGTTTTCCGGTTAGATTGTGTTTCATTCCGGAAAGATTTGTGTTTTCCGGTTAGATTGTATTTCATTCCGGAAAGATTTTTGTTTTCCGGTTAGATTGTATTTCATACCGGAAAGTTTGTCGTATTTTATTATGATTCCGCCTTTTCTCCAAACAATTAATTCGCCTATTTCACAAAAACACAGAGAAAAACACATTTTTAATGGACATTTTCTCCGAAAGAACTATAAATTCTTTCATTAAATTATAATAATTCCCAATTTTAAATAATATTTATACCATCCGATAGGAAAGTGACAAATTTGTAAGGCATTGGGCGCCCTCCTCTTGCTGAAAATGTTGGGAATATTTTATTTTATAAAATATTAAAAATAAATCACCTCAAAATTGAGGCCAGGATCGTGCCAAATTTGTGAGAGCATAATGTCCATTTTGGAAGAAGCCAACAATTCATTGAGTTCACTGACCTGGAAATAGGGACAAAATTTAGTTGAGAAAGGGAATTGAAATGGAATGGATCAAAGAGGATTGATTTTGCCTTTAGAAAGAAAGGAAGGATTCATGTACCTTCTGAATGAGCAATTCAATTTCAACGTCCACTCCTTTGATTGATGGCACCAAATTTCGATCATATCTTTTCAGCAAGTCCGTGAGGATCCTTCAAAAAATGTTCCAGTGATTATTCCATATTTTGCCTCTACCTTGTTGCATGCTTTTCAGCTTGTCCCAGAATGCATTGTTGGTCGTCCTCATCCTCCTCATAATTCAATAAACTGGCAATTGTCTGGAAAAGGGGCTATTAATTTAAATGAATATGGACAAAATGCTGTTTAAATTATCCTACAATTAGAATTGAATTTTTTTTATTAAATTAAATATTCGACCTGAATTTGTGAAATTGCCATCATCCGCCCATTTTTTACAATAGGAAGAACGCAAATCACATTTTAGGCATTCATCCGGTTTCGAACGCGTTGCCATCGTCGTTGTTGATGTTGAGGCAATTTGTTCGACATCAGAGGCCGAAAATGTCGATTCAGCGAATTTTGGGGACATAGCAAGGATTAAAAGGGGAATGAGGTGGAATGGGCCAAAATGGAATGATCGAATGGATTTGAGGCAATTTGAGCGATGCTTTCCTTTCTGCTTTAGGCCCAACTTTTTCTGGGCGATGAGATCAATTGGCGAGGGTTGCTTTTGATTATTTGTTTTTTTGTTGTTTTCCCTTTCAAAGGCACCATTCAACTTTCTCATCGCCGCCGCCACCAAATTATTGTTGAGGTGTTACTTTCTTTTGGAGGATTTTGTTGGTGCCAATGTGGAATGGGCTGAGGTGGCATATCAAAAAACAATAAATATTAATTGAATGAATTTGTTGGGAATTGTTGAGGAATTTGTTGTGCCTAGAAAATATCGAATTTTGCTGCAAAAATCGAAAAAATAAGTGACAAACAATAGGAAATCAATAGGCAATGGAAAATTAACAAATGTAGATATCGTTGGAATGTATGAATTTGATTAGAGTCAATATGGATCGGGGGAATTTGATCATTTATCGACAAAATAAAAGGGAAGAGTAAAGGCAATTTGGCCAAATAGCAAATAAAACATTTGGCTGGGCTAACAATGTTATGATTTACATTGTGGCCTTCAAATATGATTGACTGGAAATGAAATCGGCAGGCACAACTCTAATTCCGAATCTTTTTGGTACGGAAAATGCTGATGAAAATAAAATCCAATTTTTGAGGGTTATTTTAATTCAAATTTGAAATTCTAGAAATCTTAGCAAACTTTCGAAAAATTGGCCATAGATTTGAATTGGTTGAAGAGGCCACTTTTATTCCAAAAAATTTTAAAGTGTTTGCCAACAAATTTTTGATAAGTGGACGGACCCCTTCCCCTTCACCTCGCATTCATTCTTTGCCTAAGGCTATCCAAATTAAGGACCCTTCACAGAATAAATATTTTGGTTTAAAGAGGGAGGAAAGGGTGGTGAAATTTTTTAATTAAACTGCCAGCTTCCTCCGATGGCCCATCAAATAGTTTATTGAATGCAGCGCGATGAATTGCGAAAGAAGAATTCTTTTAAATAAAAAGGAGAGTCCATCTGGAACTTTGCTCTACCTCTACAAAAAGGTGTTTGTTTTATTTAAAAAGGAATTTCGATCAAATTATCTGATTTGGATTTAAGATTTAATTTAAACCAATGGTCTTGGATATCCCAATGTGCTTAATTAATTATGATAATTTTGATTTGGGTGTTGTTCTGTAGGGGGGGGGGGGGGGTCTCTCCGAATCCCAATTCATTGCCATTAATAAATGCTAATTGTTTATGCTTTGATTCGTCGGAATTAATGGCCATTTTTGGAGGCAATGCTTTGAAAATATATTCAGCTCATGATTGGATTGCCTTTTATTATTAATGCTAATTTTTGATCCAAATAATTGGATTAACGTATGAGTATATGTATTTTGGTCGATTATTCAATGTGGACAAAAGGCACAATAAAAGGAACATTATATGTTTGGTGGCATTTTCCTTGCAAAAAGTGCCAAAACCAGGAGGAATGCTGGAGGGGGGGGGGGGGGAATAAAGGGCCTGTTTTTTTTGCCTGAATGCATTTTCTTCCCATTTATTGACACGCCTTTTAAAGGTGGCGAATTTATTATTGAAAAATATTTTGATTTAGGTGATGGAAAATATTTGAAAGGAGATGGGGAATGATCCAATTTTGAACGATTTTGGAAATAAAATTTAGGAATTCTCTTTTGTTCCTTGCGAAATTGGATCCGTCCGAGTTAATCCATTCCTTTTGGCCATTCTTATTTGATTTTTTGAAAGGTTTTTATGATGTCGGGCTACTGAAAATTGATCCATTCTCTGGCCACATTGAATGAATTGACTGCACAAAAACATTTGCAATGGGCAAAATCATTCCCTCCCTTTTTGGCCATCTTGGATTGGATTTGGGTTGAAGGCATTCCAACGGTTTAAAAAAATAAACACACCTTGGCCACCTTCTGCCGCTGTGGCCATTTTTTTGGAGGAATTGAGTGGCAGCCAACTTCCAAATCAACCGGCAGGATTTGATCGATTTTATCCACCAAAAGGTGGCTGCTTTTGACGCCACCCATCGCCTCGAGGAGGAATATGATTGATTGGATTTGAGGGCGATGGCGGCTGACTTCATGGTGATGATAGGCGAATTTGGCCAAAATAACAAAAAGGAATGGAAAAGAAAGGGATCAACGGAAGAGGAAAATGCGGGGAGAGGGGATGATGCGCAATGATTAAATGAAAATATATTGATAATGGATGCCACTATTTTCGTGATTATTCGATTCATCTAATACAATGCCCTTAATTTTGTTGCAATTGGAAATCAAACGCCTGAATCTGCTTAAAAATAATTCCCCGTGAAGAAATTAGAAATTGACTATATTTTCCATCCACTTTTTGAAGCAGTAATTCTATAGAAAATTGACCATTTTGATTGTTAATCTAATGATTCTATTTCCTTAGTTCCCTGTCCCCAAAATGAGAAGTATAAAAGGGGATTTAGATTGTGCCAATCACAGCTAGAATGTGTTGAGGATTGTCTGAATCATTTTGGAATCAATGATGAAGGAAACTTGGAGTAAATGCCGAAATAGTTGTGTCCTTCCGGAGAAGCAACAAACACAAAATCGGGCATAAACCAAATGCTGCATTTTGGCGCAAGACAGAAAAGCAGGGAAGAAATGTGGGGATTTGGCCCAAATCCCCCGCCATTCACTCAAAAGGAGCGCCTGGGGGCATTCACACAATTGGGGGAGGGGGCCATAGGTCGAAAGGGGGGAAAGGCGGCCACGGGATTAACGCCCTTGGCCCTTACGAGAGACGGCGCACCAATGCCTCGGGCGCCAAAAATATGGAGCATTTTGTGAGGGACATTCCTTGTGCCTAAAATGAACGACCCCAATTTTCAGTGCTCACTGAAGGGGGGGGGGGGGGGGGGAATATATATTTGCATTTTTTATTTCCCCCGAAAAATCGTCATCATCAAAATGAAGGAGGAAATGGCAGCCATATTATTTTTTGAGTTGGCAACAAATTTAAAATTGTTTTGATGCTTTTTCGGGTGGATTTTATGGCTAAAATCTTTTCCTTTTTTGCCATCAGAGGTTAATACAATTAAACAAAGTCAACATTTGATTATTAATTGATAACAAATATAAAGGGAATAAAATGTGAATGCCCAATATTTTCAAAAAATGATCCAATTTTAATAAGCCATAAACTTACTAACTTACAAATAACATTTCGACATGAAATTCGAATCTTAATGTCATTTTTTGTATTCCGATCGGCACAAGTTTTAATTTAAAGCAATTTATTACAAATTTAGATGATCTTTCTAGGAGAACGTGTTTAAAGAATTGAATACAATTTAATTAGCAAATGATATATATTTTCCTAAAAATTTTTATACTTTTAGATAGATAATTTTAATTTTCACCTCTATCCAACCATAAGAAGATCATCAAAACAGTTGGGATTGAAGGGAATTGTAGCACCCAAAGATTGGAGTCAAATTGTCTGCCTTCAATTGAAATAGAAAGTAAGAGGCAAGAGGATAAATGAACCTCCCTCAAGACATAACATATTCCCTTTGCATAGGATTGCGATCTCTGCTACAGTACTTTCTCATTTCCTTCTTATCAACGAGCAACGAGTGAGCGATTCAATCTCTGCTACCGTACTTTCACCCCCTTTCCATAATCAACCAATCAGCAATGTGCCCTAAAAGGCATTATTCAATGTAAACGAATCCTTACCTTTGTGACAAGCAAATATCTGCGTTTTGTAAATGCCTCTTAAAGCATCAATGGTTTAATAGATTTTGATGATCTTGATATGGTTTAATAGAGGGGAAAATACTCTATTTAATTGTTAATATTTTGAAGCTTATTTAATTGGCCATAAATTTGGTGACTCAACAATGTGATCAGCGTTTCGAATTGCAAAGCCATTAAATGAATGCTTCTAATTTCGAATATTTAATATGTCACTATTTTTCTATTTTGATTGGTACAAATTTTATTTTAAAGCAATTTATTCCATAAAATGCACCGGAGTAAATGAATGAATGAAAAAAACTAATACAAAATGAATTATGATCACTTTTTTGGATGGACGGAGGCAACAGGATGAAAGTGGATAAGGGGAGGAGGGATATGAAGGCGCATATAAAAATGAATGGATTTGAGGTGGGGGATTTTATTCTATTTAATATTCTAATTGTTTAAGTATAATAAAATGCTGATTGATTGAGAAGAATTTTGGGCCTAATTTTGTTTTGAATTGATGCTTTTCCTAATTTTGTTGTCTTCTAAATTCCTTCCTATTCATCCTGCCGTTGTTGTGGCCATTTTTGCACGTTCGAATCGGGGAAGGAAAAGGCCGAATTTGTGTTCGATGCCGGCAAATGTGGCAGCCGCCAATTTGTAGCCGCCCAAATGATGAGGACTCTCCGAAGCCTGATCAAGCATTGTGGCATGCGTGGAAATCTTAATAATAAAAATTTAATTTTAATTATCTTTGAATAATATTTTTAACGCTAGGAATAGTTATGCATTTAAAAATAGTTAAAAAATGAAAAATATGGGCGAAAAATATTTAAATAAAATTAATTCCAAAGTCGTTTTTTGGCTTAAAAAAATTAAAATCGAATTTTTGACCAAAAATAAATTAACTATAGGGAGCGGGATTCGAACTTTCGACCTTTTGCCTTGTAACCAACACCCTTCACCAATCTGCTAAAACTTCTATAAGAAATTTTCTTAATTTTTACTACTTGATACTTGATTTAATAAGTAGAAAAACAATATTTAATCAATTATAGAGTTAAAAGGACGGAAAAGAATATTTCTGCTTAACTATCTTATTAGTCTTAATTATTAAAATTTTAAAATAATTTTTTGTTCACCTCTGAACCACTTGGCCTTGTTCCACCGAAATCAACATAGAAAATTCGTTGGAGCAATTCATAGGTTAGTAGGGTGACGCCAAATTGAGGACTGGATCGAAAAACGCGGGCTGAAAATTAAATTAAATTTTAAAAATATATTTTAATTATTTCCTTACCTGCTGTTCCTTTCCAAAATGCCCAGGGGCCTTCCTCTTTTAAAATCTGTCAAAAATGTTTAAATTAATTTGAATAATAAGCCAATTTAAACTTTTGTAAAGCAATCGGTCAATCCACTGTAGGTTGTTTGGCCAGCTGGCGCCGCCACTTGCAAACGTGTTTTGATCACATCAGCTAAAAAAGAGTAAGAAATGGGAATATTTAATTTGATTATTTCAATTTGGAAAATTATTTAATTATTCAAATATTTTTCCTTATGTCAATTCTCAAGTTTGTCCATTGTCCTTGTCCCCGAGCCCGATCTTATTTTCCAACCTGGAGTGACCAAAGCGGCCGCTGGCACACCGGCGGTCATTGCGGATGCAAAAAGGGAGGAAGGCGAATTCATTCCGTGGGCATCGGCCGTTGCCAATTTCATGTGGGCATAAACCGGAAAATAAATGCCCGAAAATGGAATATCGCGCAGGAAACATGCACTAATTGGAAATTAAAAAATTTAAATAAAAGATTATTTTTTTCTTACCGTGATCCTTTGTAAAGCCCCCGGAAGCCAAGTTCGCGAAGAACAGTGAAAACGCCAATTTTTGGGGCATTGATTATTTCGCCGGCCGTTTGCAATCGAATTTTCACAATTTCCAATGGATTCGTGAACACAACCTTTGTGTATTCAAAATTATTTAATTCCAATTATTCTCATTTACTTGGCTTCCACCGGCACAGGCGCCCGATAAAATTTCAGCCCAAAGTGGAATTCGGCCATCTTTTGTGAATTTGTCCCGGCAAAAATCATTCATTGTCAATTTGATGGCCTTTTCCGGGGCAACGCCAACAATTTGGGGCAAAAGACCTCGGTATAGACCAAGCAGGCCTTCAAATTTGACCACTTTTTTGAAGCAATCAATACTAAAAAATAAAAATAAATTGGTTTTTAATTTTATTTTCGTTTATAATTTTAATTAAATATATTTTTGGTTAAAATAAAATTAATTTACCTATTTTTGTACATCACTTCGCCCAAATATGATCCGGTCCTTTGATTTTGCATTCTTGTTTTGACCAAATCAATCGGGTAGACGGCGGTTGCACCGGCGGCACCGGCCAATGAGCCGAGCACAAATCGATAAACACTTTCGAGCAACTATGAAATTTTGATTATGGAAAATTTGATGAATCACTTACGGCAATTCCAAAACCCCGATCATCCTTGCTTTTCACCGCCTTCACATTTGTTAACCGGAATATTTGGGAGACACGTTTAAGACGTTCCGGATCTAAAAAAATCAAAATAAATTTATTTTAAATATAAAATTGACCGATTCTATCCAAATCGTGTAAATCAATTGAGCGGTGGCCGGGATGATTTAGTTCGGCCAAATGGAAAAGAATTTCAACCTTTAAATATAATAATAAATTATAAATAATTTATCAAACCTCATAAGGTGTAATTTGAGCATATGATTGGGTGGCCTGGAGGAATTCTTCGCGGGTCACTTTCAAATCGATATTGCCTCGGGCAATGCTCATATAGACCCTTTAACATTTTTTTTATTTTTAATAAATTAATTTACCGTTTCATCAATTCCATTTTGGCCAATAATGAATTGAATGCTTGGTAGAAAGGAAAGCGGACCTTCAAAATAATTCAATTAATACATCTAATAAAATATATTTTATTATTACTTTATGAGCATTGCTGCTTCCACCGGCCACTGCAATCAAATTATTTCGTGTGAATTCGGTCAGCAAATGTCCTTTCACCGTGGTCATTATTTGGTAAAAATCGGTGGCACTGATTGAGCCATCATTTTCCCGGTCAAATCTAAAAATATTAAAAATGAATTCATTAATACTAATTTATTTTGGATTACTTTTTAAAAGCCTGCAATCCTTGTTCCTCATAAAAATCGTGCAAAAGTTGACAAAATGCATGATAGCCAATTGATCGCTGTTTTTTACTAAAAAATATTAGAATTATTATTTGTTAATTAATTACTCAAATTAAAATTTTAGTTTTGTAATAAAATAAAATTGACTCACGCGCCAAAATATTTTTTGATAAATTCTGAATTGAAGTCAAAATCCAATTGCATCAGTGGGGTGGTGTGCCGAATGACTTTTTCGAATTCATCGGCCGTTATGGATTCGGATGCGTTGTTGTCAAAAATTTCAAATGCCGTCAAATACAAAGCATCGGGGGCACAAAGACTGGCTTCGAAGGCGCTGAATTCTTCAAATGAAATTAGCCCATCTTTTGAAGTGTCGGCTGCGCTGGCTTCAAAATGAATTATTTAATCATTTTAAAATAATTTTGTTAATTTACCTAACAATCGCACTGTCTCACGATTGTAGTTTTCCTCGGTATAAAGGCCCAAATACCTGAAAAATTTATAATTTTTTATTCGAATTTATAATTTTGTGGTTAGGTAAATTAATGGATCTGACCCAGAAGGATGGCAACAGATTTAACTGGTTTTCAATATCCTCATTTTATTAGGTTTTTCATCCAGTTTTAATAATTGTCCGTTTTTGAATGTTTATATTAAACAAACTTTCGTATAAAATCCTCGGCAGTCATATATTTTCTTCCATCTTCCTTTCCCATAGTCGCATATTCGTTGAAAATGGACATTAACTGCTCGGGATTGGCGCGAGGAATTGAGCCCGGCAAAGCACCAATCTGGGAATTTTAAATAAATCAAAATATAAAATTTCAATATACAAAACCTGTTGTTGTCCCCGATCTTCGCATTTTGCTTTATTCAAAATTCGAGCCGAAAATGAAAACATTAGTTTACAAAAAAATTATTATTAGTAAAATCTAAATTTTTTTTAATTTTAAAACTTAAAAACAGAAAATTCCTTTTTAAAAAAAAAACTAACTGAAAAATTGAGAATGAGTTTCTAACATAAAACGAATTAAATTATTAGAAACGAAACGTAAAGTCCAATTTTATTGAATAATAAAAGAAACAAGGCAAAAAGACTAGACTTAAATCAATACTTTCACCGTTCAACCTCACTCATTTCTTTTATTTAACTAATCAATTTTACACATGAAAGATCAGGAAATTTAGATTTTTTTTGAGTTTAAAAAAAAAAAGTGACAAAATTAAATTTCTAAAAATGGAGGATTCTACCACTGACAAAAATGATGGTTCATCGTCAAAAGCAACAGCAGCAGATGCAATTGATAACCGACTAAAATTATTGCCATTTGAACAAAATTTGATGGTCGAGAATTTCATCACTGATGTGCTCTTCATCGTTGCAAGGTTCCATTTAATTGATTTAACACATTAAATTTAATATTTACAGAGGTCTGGCTATGGAACGTCTCTTCTTCAACCACTTACATTTGTATTCCGACCCAGCGAGCACATTTTTTGTGATCAATACAACCACCGAGGACGAGCATTTCTTCTTGGAAAAACTGAAAACTCACAATCCGGATTGCCCACCAAGATTGATCACTGCTGATGTGCTCGGAAAAGACCGGTAAATAAATAAATAATCAATAAATTTATCAATATCCAAATCAATAAAAAATGGATAATTTCATGATGATTAATTCTCTTTCTTATTTGTATTTTCAGTGAAGTCATTTATCGATCCGGCGGCGTCCAATTCATCACCTCGCGCATTTTGATGGTCGATTTGCTCACGGACCGAGTACCTTTTGACAAATTGGGTGGCATTCTCGTCTATCGAGCACACGAGTAAAATTTAAAATCAAATATTAAAAATAAAATAATTTTTTTCAGAATACTCTCCGGCTTCCAAGAATCCTTCATTCTCAGACTTTTTCGAGAGAAGAAGAAAACCGGAATTATCAAGTAAAATATTTCGGGGGATTAATTGTTCAAATTAAAATCGCAAATTGTTCAGGGCATTCACTGACAGTCCACTTAGCATTGTTCGGGATGGGGCCATTGGCCAATTACAACGGCTGGCAAATTTGCTTTACATTCGCCGAGTGGTTATTTTGCCCCGATTCCATGAGGAAGTCAAAATTTGTTTCGAGGCAAATTCTGTAAGTTTTTTAGCCATCAATTTTTCTCAATGAATTTTCAATCCGATAATAATTAATATTTTATTATTTCAGCCCAAATTAACCCAAATGTCCATTCAATTGGAGGCGGCGCAAAGGAAGGCACAAGCCTGTTTGCGGGACATCATTGCCACCTGCGTTCGGGAATTAAAACAATGCACAAAAGATTTTGATGTGAGCAAAAATATTCAATCAACATTTTGATTGATTTTACATTTAGGCAGAATCCCAATCGGATGCATTGACGCCGGCTGCAACATTGCGACCAACAAAATTGGAACATGATTTGAGAAGAAGGGACATCCCAATGACCGAAAGACAACAACGCCTGATCAATGATTTGCACACTTTGAGGGCACTTTTCTACAAAGTTTGTTTGAAAAATTATGCAAACATTAATTTAATCGATCGCAGGTTGAAGACCTCGACCCAACCCAGGCATTGAATTTTATTGGATTTTTACGCACAAACAAAGAGGTAAATTCTCACAAATTTATAATAAATCACAAAAATATTGAAGGTGATTGAGAATAACAGTGGATGGTTATTTACCCAATCGGCGGGCACACTTTTCGCCAATATTGATGCACTTTGCTCCCTCAAAGACGAGGAAGGCAATCGGACAATTTCGCGTTGGTTTCTTTAATTAATCTATTGAATTTATTCCCATTTTATTTATTTCAGCCCCAGCAAAATGGCCAATTTTTTGTACAATTTTGGAAGAAATCAGCACAAAATTGGTCTCCCAAAATTCAAGTTTGATTTACTTCCACTATCTTTTTAAAAGAAATTTTTAGGTTCCCCTGTCCTCGTTTTGGTCTCCAATGAGCAATTGGCTCGCCAATTAATTGATTTGGTCAAATTCGGGCAGCGGCGATACATTTGGATGGTGACCAGAAAAATCGTAAAAAAAATATTTTTTGCTAAACTAAAATATTTGTTTTTAAGGTTGAAACAAACCAACGGGATAATTTGAATTTGGCTCCTCCAATTCAACCATTGTGGAATCCGGTCAATATTGCCTGCTATGATAGCCAACTTTTTGAGAAGGTTTTCAATCCAAAAATTGATTAAATTTAATTTGGAATTTATTTTTAAAGGATCGACAAGATTTACGGACAAATTTGAAAATTGCCCAAAAAGAGGAAACAAAAAAGATTCGAAAAAGAAACAAATTTATGGAATTGAAGGACCCAAAACAGCCGAGATTGGACAAATTCGGCATTCAACCATTCGCCCAACCAACAAGGAGGGATAATAAGGGAAGCAGGAAAGTGGCACAAATGGCCTACAAACGGAGGAGTCCGGCAGCAACCGTAAGTTTTGGGAAGTCTAAACTGGCCAAAATTGATTAAAAATTGAACTTTTCCTAAAAATTATTTAAAGAAATTAATTAATTTCTCGTTATTTCCAGGGATTTCCGCTCTCTCGCGAAATTGTCCCTCCCGGAATGATGCCCGAAGATCCATTGACCGACTTCTACAACTCATCTGAAAAATCGACGTCGACGGAAGTGGAAAATGGAAAAGAGCCGGCGGATGAGGATGGAATAATTATTTTGGACGGAGAATGGAGCAATGACAATTCATTGGATGGAATACAAAATTCGTCAACACAATTTCCGGTCAGGAATTTCCGATCGCCGCCTCCATTGAACCGGTCAATTGCCGGCGCAGCCAGGGAACGAGCCGACAGGGTAAAAAATATTTAAAAAATTAAACTATTTTAAATTACAATTTAAATTTCTTTTATTTTAGTCCATCCACATCATCGACGAATTTCAAAGGACCCAGGATGAGGCGGAATTGGCCATGAATTTGGCCGACGATCCCCAAATGCAATTCCCGTTGACCACTCCACCAACTTCCTTCAACCAATCCCTTCAATCAATGCTCATTTTCCTGGAATTGGGCAATCGATACCGGCTTCAAAATTGCCTGGACACACTTCGGCCAAAAAACATCATCCTCTACAGCCAGGACATTGCGGCGACGAGGGCAATCGAGGTATCTAGGCAATGGAAAAACTAAACTATGTTTGAGAATTGATTTTGATCGGAATATCGACCCTTTCAATTATTTGTTGCTAAATTTAATAGATAAAAAATCTCGATGATTTTTAATCTTCCAATTTCTTTTTATAATTAAAATAAATTTAATTCATTAATTTATTTATTTCAGACTTATCAAGCTGTCAATTCCGATGATCAATTGGACCTTTATGTGCTGATGTATGAAGAGAGCAGTGAGGAAGAAAGATATTTGTCATCAATTCAACGCGAGAATGATGCCATCGAAACGCTGATCAAGGAACAAGGGGTTAGCCTAATTTAATGAATAAAATTTAAGAAATTTTAATTTTATTGAAAAAAACCATTTTTGATATGAATGAATTATATCTTCCGTATTTTATAGCTGTTGATGGTGCCACGTGAATTTGATGTGTCCAGGGACAGTGTTTCCCAATTGCGCCGACTGACAATGCCAATAAATGATTCACGTCGTGCAACAAATTCAAAAAATGATGATGGAATCGAAGCAGAAATGCGACAAATGGTACTCATAAAATACTATTTTTTCGGGTTTAAAAATTTTAAAATAATTATTTATTTAAATGGAACACCACATTTTAATCAACAATTTCATAGGTAATTGTGGACATGCGTGAATTCAACAGTGAATTGCCCACGGTGCTATATAGGCGTGGAGTGGATTTGGTGGCAGCCACCTTGGAAATTGGCGATTACATTCTCTCACCGGACATTTGCTGCGAACGAAAATCGCTGGATGATTTGGCCCAATCGCTGGAGAATGGTCGACTCTTCAAACAAATTGAACAGGTTCAAAATTATTTTGATAATTAATTTGCTAAATTATTTCAATTAAAGATGACAAAACATTACAAAAAATGCATTTTGCTTGTGGAATCCACTGAGAAATATCGAAACCGCGTTGTGCGTTTGGGCGCATTCCAGGTCAAAAATAAATTTAATAAAATTAAAAAGTACTTTTTTTAGGGGGAATTAAGTCGCCGAGGCCGTGAACTGCGTTCCCTATTGGCCCTGCTCATTCGCCAATATCCCCAATTGATCATCCTTTGGAGTGTTTCGCCAGCCCACAGTGCCGAATTGTTCGAGGAATTAAAGGTTGACTTATATAAAAACATTTTTAGGAAAAAAAAAAGATTTGATACTTTTCCATTAATTTTAGAATTAGGAGTAGGAGAACGGGGAATATTCATTAATGTGTTCTTAAATATCCTCCATATTATTTTTAAATAATAAATCTAATTCATTTTCAGTTGGACCAGCCAAATCCCTCGCTGGATGCTGCCCTGTCGAAAAAACGTGCCCGACCAGAGAATGGTGCCCTTGTCGACGACGAGACCCAGATTGGATTTATCGAGGATGATGAATAAATTAAATGAATATACAAAATTGATGATGATCTCTTTTGCTCAAATTGCCTACGGGAATAATTTATTTAATTATTTATTTCATTATTAACATTTGTTTTCATTTTAATAAAATTTGAAACCGTCTATTTTTATTATATTTGTCCAATCTTTGGTTGGGAATTTGTGGGATTGTTTTTAGGAGTAAAAGTAGAAAAAAATTTGAAGAAATAAAAAACCTTTATTGAATTGAAAATCAAAAACAACAAAATATACAATATCAAAAATGTTATTCATTTATGTAATCCATCCTCTTCTTTCCCATGGGTAAATGCGATATTGAGCTTTGTAACGGCAAAGGGCCAAATTGACTGGTCCGTAATCGCGGGAATCAATGGAATTTTCCCGGTTGTCTCCCTGCACTTCAATTTCCACCGGGGCGGATAATTTCTCTTTCCTTTAATATAAAAATAATAATTAATTCAATTTTGGTTGGTGGATAAACCTTATTGCTGTGATCCTTTTTATCAAGTCTGTGTCCGGTTCGCGCGGATCCACCAGGCAAACAATGTCGCCTCCCTTGAGCCTTTTCAAATTGCGGCATCGACTTGCCCAAATCACATCACCATCTTCGATAGTTGGAAACATTGAATAGCCTATTTAAAATATTTTCTTATTAAATTATGAATATTTTGATAAATTTAAACCTTCACAAAAATAGAATGAGCCAACAAGTTCGCCAAAGCAATAAAACATGGAATATCCGGAGACTCCATAAAGCAATGGTTTACGGAATATGTTGAAAATTCTTTGCATTTTATTTAAAAGAGCTATGCTATTATTAAAATTTAAGTGGAAATAGAATTTTAAAAATGAATAAAAATTCGAAATTATCGAAGAGCATTTTTAAAAATAATTTAAATTGGTTTAAAAATTTTTATTTAAAAACCTATTTAATAAAAACAATAAAATCAAAAAAGGAAAAAAGATCATTCAAATGAAATATAAAATAAATAATTAATTAATCAATCAATCGATTGTTTGTTTCCAACGGCTGAATAGGAGATCAATGTGAGCACTGCCAGTCCAAAATTCAGCAAAAATTTTGCACCCAACAATTCCCAGGAACGAAGCAGAAATTTGAAGTATAGAAGCCTGAAAATGGATAAATCCATTAAAATTTAGTGCATATTTTAATAAAACCATACTGGAAAATGAAGGAATGGACAATGCAGAAGAGCAGCAAAATTGAAGTGAGCATTCGGTGCATCGGTGGTTGGTCCTGGCGATTGTAGGTCCAAACAAGGGCAGCCAATGATAGGTAAAAAATCTACAAAATTAAAATTTAAACAATTATGCAAAAAACCAACCAAATCATTGTTGGACTCGAATGCGGTCTGAATGTAATGCCAGCTGAATCCGGTGGTTCTTGCACCCACAAAAAGGACGACAAAATAGCTAAGCAATGAATGTGCGCCGGCCCAGCCCAATCCGGCGGTCAGCAGCTTAATTTCGCCTTTGCCCGTCAAAATGTAGGTGATCACAAAATGCAGTCCCAACACGTCCATCACATCCACGGCACTCTTCATTGTTTCCTGACAAATTTAAAATTATTTAAAACCAAAAACAATAAATTAAATACATAAATTGGGTCGAAATCGGCCAAATCCAAAACTGGAAAAAATGTGGCCAATGTCAACTATGGAAAAAAGCATATTATTTAATTTTTTGAATATTTTGCTTACCATTTTTAGAAATTGTGTGAGCAAATATACTAAAAGTGGGTGGATTAAAATTATTTTTTAATTTGATAATTAAACCTAATCCGCCTTGTGCGCATCGCCAAATGTTGCTGTACTCGGAAAGGGCCGAATATTTATAGACAATAAAATAGGGGGCATAGGCCAGCACAAGGCAATTGCAGAAATGGAAAAATGTCATTTTGACCTTAATTTGAAATAATTAATTTACAAAAAATGTTAAAATTAATAAATTCAATGGATTATAAATTCCAATTTTTCAATACAATGAAAATTTATTAATATTCAAATTTATTTACGGCTTCTAGATGGATGGAAATTATATGTTAAATATATAAAATTGATTGAAAAATAAAAACAATTGTTAAAGATTTTGTTAAAAATTGAAGCAACTTTTTGGTGCAAAACTATTAAAATTATTTTTAAGATGGAAATTAAAAAATTAAAAATGTTGAATGCGGTGATTGATGAGTATGTGTGTTTGAGTTGTTCCTCTTCCCTCTTTCATTTCATCTTCTCCATTTCTTCAGGCAAATCCAATTGGCCAAATTGTCTTGGCCAAAGCCAATTATTTGGCCCCATTTTTGTTTTTCCCCAATCAGCCATTGGTACAGCAATTTCCATTGGCCTTTGTCAAAGTGCATTAATCCCCCATCATGGTTCGATTGAATTTTCAATGCCGCCATTTGGATGTCAAAAAGCAAAGAATAAATTGGACTGTCGAATAATTGTTGGAGGGAAAATGGCAAAGTCATTGGAGTTGATGATGAGGAGGAATTGGCAACATTTTGTTGAACAATTTGGATTAGGATGGTCAGCAATGCGAGTTGGATTAGCTGAAAATGCGTAAATTAAATAAATATTTCAGTTTATGTGGTTTTTTGTTTCTACTTTATGGTTTTTTGGCTACCCAAAATCCTACTCCGTGTACCTTTGAATCGGCAATTGCCGTCGTTTCCACATTGACCGTTCGCACCAAATTCAATAAATCCATTTGGCATGGAATTTGCATGCATGCAGTACGGAACCCATCGATAAAAGCTCCAAACTAAAAAAGAAAGAATTTTGGTTATAAATAATTTACAAACTGATTCTTCCGGAATTTTCTTAGCAAATTTTATCATTGCATTTATCAATGTGCCCAAAAATGTCAATATTTTGGGACGTGTTTCGGCGTTGTTGCCCAAAAATTGAAGCCATTCAAAGACCAATTGACGGCCTTTTTGGATGAGCATTACGGTTGGAATTTGATCGACTGCAAAAATGGATGCCTCCACATTGGCCAAATTCTCAGCGAAACGTTCAAGTCGTTCAGTGCTGAAAATTATAATTTGAATTATATAAAATATGGATTAAATAGTTATTAAGAATTTTTCTGGATTAATTTTGATTTGTAATAAAACGTACATTTCACTTTTGTCAATGAATTCGGTGATGCAAGTTTCCTCAAAAAATCGCAATTTTCGATGGATGTCGCGGCAATCGATTAACATCAATGCTCCATTTTCAATTTTCATTAACATTGCTCGAAGGCGTTTTTGCCGATTTGCTGCCGTCTGCTTTCCGCCAACCAATGATTCATCCTCCAAATTTTCATTGCCCACTTCAATTATCTAATTAAAAAGTGATTATTAATTATTTTAATAGCATTAATTTTAACCTGTCTTGGTATCCTCGAGGATGAATGGACTGGTTTGCCCAATGCGCCCATAAATGATGGAGCCGTATAGTTGGTCGCTGGGAATGTGGGCTCAAATTTGTAATATTTTGGGTTCTCCTGGCCGCCGCCACCCTCTACAATCGGTGCTTTCGCCAAAATATTTTTTTGCTTCCATGACTGAAAAATTATTATTTGAAATTTATATTATCAATCTCAAATTTACCGCATAATAAAAATCGTCCTCCATTGGATCGCCGGTGCCCAAACATTGGATGATGTGAATTTTGATGAGCCATTCCCTCTCTTTGGTGGACATTAATCCGGCATACGGGTCGAGAGCATAGTCGGCGATTGTTTTGCCCGAGGGCAATGCCGGATTTGCCTGTCGATGGCGATGTTGCTTTTCCACGTGAGGATGAAGGGAGGCCGGCACCATATCCACAATTTGAGGTGGCGGAATTGAAGGGGTGGAATATCCGGCGGTGGTTGCTGGCATTAAATGAGGAGGCGGTGGCATTGGATGAGGAATTGGCGTCGAAATTGATACATTGGTCGGTGGTGGACGATTTTGATTTTGTTGTTGATGAAATGCCATTGGATGATGCAACTGATGAAGAAGAATAAATTTAAACCATTTAAATATTTAAAATGAAAATATTTGGCTTACTCCTGGTGGTGGTGGTCCCGGTGGAAATGGAGGAAGAAATGAAGGAGGAAATGGCGGCATCATTGGTGGTGGCATTCCTGGCCCTGCATTGGTGGCCGCAAATTGTTGCAAAAATTTTTGCCATTGTTGATAAATTTGATGTGGCGGCGGTGGTATTGGCATGGATGAATTTGCTGGCGGTGGCGGCAATATATTCGGTGGCCACATTGGTGGTGTTGGCATTGGATGGTCTTTAAATTAAATTGAATCAATCAAATTAATTTTAATAATTTTTACCATTGGAATTTGAAAATATTGGCATTGGGGCTGCGGATTGTGCTTGGACATTTCCATTAGATGCGGCGGCGCTAACAGCATGCATCATCATCGCAGTCAAATATTGTTGATGCCAAATTGGAGGAGGCTAAAAATTCGATTAATTTTAATTCCGATATTTTTTTTTACTTTTATTTTACATTTTGAAATTAAAAATTTAGAAAAGGAAGGAGAAACGAAACGAACCGGTGTCATTGTGGTGGTGGCTGTATTGGGCATTGTTGTGTGGTCATCATTGTCATTGGTGTTTTCTGACCACCTCCTCCATTAATTATTCGCATCATTTCCTGCATTGTTTGCTCTTGTTTTTGCCGTTGTTGTGCTTCCATTGCCTCTGCCAACATTTTCTGTTCCAATTCCGCAGAGTTGAGTGATGCAGGAGGAATAGTAGGTCGATTTTGGTTCTAAAATAAATCAAATAATTTTATTTTCAACATCTATTACTCACCTTCATTTGGCTGGCTGCCACTTCTTGCAACATCTTTCGCTCCAACTCTTCCGCATTCAATGGTCCAGTTGCTGATGTGGTGGCCGTGGTCGTTTGCTGCTGAGGACTTCGAGTTTGCGGTTTGAAAAGGCCAGGTGGTGGGCCAATTGCGGATGAGAAATTTGGCAATTGGTCAATGTCGATTGAATGAGTTTGAAATGAATGTTGATGGGTGGAGTCCTGGGAAGTCTTTAAAAATGTAATTTATTAGATTTGAACATTAATTTTACCGGTTTAGGTTGATTGCCCATATAGAGTTCACTCAAAGAACCAATCCCGTTGAAACTTCCGGTCGCCCAAATTGATGAAGAAGGGATTTGACCAGCCCCCGATGTTGGAACACTTGGGATCACATTCTTAAATTGTTTTTAATTTATGCAAATATTCATTAAATCAGACCTTCTTTAGTGCGGTGGTTTTATGCGAATCAATGAATTGCAAATTTTGGCTCCGGTCGATTTGTGGAATTGGAATTTGGCTAGGGTCGGGTGGTTCCAACGAAGTTGATGGCTCATCATCGAACAAAGCCAAATTGGCTGTCTAAAAAATTATCAAATTTTCAATTAAATTTCATAAAATAAAAAACCCGAATCGCGAAATCAGCAAAATCATCGTCGGCAGTCAAGGCGGCCATTTCCTCACCGAATGTTTCGTCATTGATTGCATCATATAAATCCTCATCCGGTATAAAATCTTCATCGATGGGGCCGCCAATTTCATCGTCAAAATCATCGCCACCGTCTTTGTCATCAAAGTCGAAAGGTTTCAAATCATCGGGAGGATCCGCCAAAAAATGTGCCATTGGTCAGTTGTTCGTTGGTTTTAACATTAATTAAATTTAGAATCTTTAGATTTTATTCATTAGGTTTCTGAAAAATGTGTAAGAATTTGATTATTTTATTCATTTTTATTTTCTAATCTACATCATTTCTTTCTGAATTGAATTGCTTGCATTGTAACTTTAATCTTTGATGGAATGATAATGATTTAATGAATGACCCAAACCAAGGATTAAGCCAAACTCAAAAGCCAAAACCAATCCATTTTTTAATTATATAAAACCGGGAAAAAAATGAAAATAAAATTCCTTTGGATAAAATGTCGTAAAAAATATCTACATTAGGATAAAATGTCGCGAAAATATCTGCAACAAAAAGTCTAATAAGAAATTTTGACAATCGTCAATCAGTTTTATTTTCATATCATTCATCTTCATTTCTTCAATAAAATCTGTTAAAAATAAAATGAAAATAATGGCAATCAAAACCTAGCCGAAAAACTAATAATACAAACTATTTTACACGTCGTCATTTGCCCTAAATAAAGGAAAGGAAGGGACCTAAAACATTAAAAACAATTTTTCGAAATCTATTGTTATAAAAAATTTTAGATAATAAAAATAAATATGGTCACCAATTCGATTGCTTTCCACGACGAAGTTGAAATTGAGGATTTTGAGTTCGATGATGAACGTCAAGTCTATGTTTACCCGTGTCCCTGCGGCGATCAGTATGTTTTATTTATTCCTTTTTCAATTACATTATTTATTAATAAGATTCGAGATAACTAAAGAACAATTGGAGGCCGGAGAAGACGTTGCTACATGTCCTAGCTGCTCGTTAATGGGTAATTATTATATTTTTAAAATAATAGGAAAAATATTCCAAATTTTAAGTTCGCGTCATTTATGACATGGAACAATTCTGCAAGCTGGAGACGATCAAAGTTGAACCGGCTTCATTGGGAACCGCTGTTTGAGCAAAATATGGACCCAGAAATGAATTGGATTGATCGGAATAAGAAAATAAATCACATCTTTTGTTGTTTTATGCAAATCTTACACATAATATATTTTTCTTCGAAAATATAAAATTGAAAAAAAACTCAATGCCCAAAATTGATCACAAAATGTTGATGAGGAATATTAGTTTAAAGCTCATCCATCCTCCCCCTTCACATTTTTTTCCATTCCACTATCTTGTTCCAAATTGCCTTTGATCACCAAATGATGGCCGCCTCGGTCCCAATCCACCACCAATTCCCCCCATTGTTGTCCGTATTTGATGCGATCCTCCACGTTGGGACAATGCCGGCGATGGGCAAAGTAGCAATGTTTTATTGACGTTGCTGGTCCTTCTTTCCGACAGCACAATTGGCGGCTCATTCAATATTTTGCATTTTTGTTTTTGGGAATTTGGGCCAAAACCATTGTCAATAATTCCACCATCATTGGTACCATTGCTAGAGGGATTAGTGCCTGCCGAAATTGAGCTTGTGGCCGATGAACGTGCGGCTAACAACTGTGGATGGGGAGAGAAGCATATTTTGTTTATTGCACTTCTCCAAAAAATGCAAAAGGAGATGAAAGAAGGAGGGGAATTGGTTTGTAATTAATTAGTTCATATTTCATTCCGGAAGGATTGTAAATGTGTTTTTCATTCCGAAAGGATTGTTCATTCCTTAAAGCAAATTTTGATGGACATTTTCCAGAAAGAAAAAATGGCAATAGAATTTCTTTCATTAAACCAAACCAATTCCCTTTTTATCTATATTACTATTCTCGAACCCATTAAATTTGATTCAAAAATAATTGACAAGAATGGTTAAAGAAATATCCCTCCCTTCCATAAATAGAGGAATACCTCTTCCAAATAGGTTTGGAATCGGAGAGAAATGCGCAATTGCCAAAAATTGAATGCGGCAAACATTGACAAAAAGGTGAAAATGGCGGCACAATGAGCATAATATGAGGGCGTTTTTGAGGTGTGCAAAGCTGGAAAAGTGAAGAGAAGTAAATAAATTGAATGAAAATGTCCAAAAAGTATTAGCCATAAATTTGTTGCCCCACCCCTTATCGAATATACTTTATAAAATTATTTTCTCGATAAACTCACTGTCAAAAGCCCAATTCAAAACCATGATAATATAAAGTGGCTTGAAGAAAAAGAAGAAGAGGAAAATCAAAATGACATAGGCATCCAAGAAGAGGTGGAAAAACTGCAAAACATCCATTAACTCTACTTGTTCCATTCCATTGTCCCTACCGAGATTCCAATGATCGGCCAAAGAAGCCGAGGATTATTGCGCAAAATGGCCAATGCCGAGAGGAGAATGACGAATCCGGGGATGGCCATTACAAAGAGTGCCCGTCGAAAATGAATGGCCTCCAGCACGCAAAGGGCCAAAAATGCACAGAGACCGATGGCCACCAACAATCGCATGGCACCCTTTTAAAAGAAATGTTTTGGGCTTGATAAACGGGAAGGAACCCTCCTTTTTGGATAATTTGCCTAATAATTTAATCTTATGGTTGCCAATTCCCTTCCAAACCACAAGATGAAGAGTGCCGAAAAGGCAAGAATTCGGATGTTCCCCGCGGGCATTTTCATCGAAGACATTGCTGTCCATTTTCCTCTCAATGCCAATTGTTCCTCCATTCATTCGGTGCCCATTTTCTTTTTCCTTTCCGTTGGCAACATTTGATCGTCCGTCAAACATTTTTTTTCCAAAATTCCAACAATTTCTTTTGTTCAATTTTGTTTGGGAGCAAAATTCACAAAGAAGGTGATCATTTTGAAGGATGAAAAATGGGTTTTGGCCTAAAGGGGAATCAAGCAAGTTGGAATTGCGTGAATGAATGGATTGCAGTGGACAATATTGCTGGCTGCATTTGCGCAAAATGTTCCCAGTCAGCCAGCAACAAACCAAAACCACACAACAACAAAACAAAATCAAAAGGGGGAATAAATATGGAGATTTAGAAGAACAAAGAGCCGAATGGACATTTTTGAATGGGCAAGAAGGAGAACCGGATGAATGTCCGTCCATCTTTGCATCCTAGTGCAAATTCCTCTTCCCTCCCCTCACGTTCCCCCCTAAATATGTGCCCATTGGATTTGCTTTGCTGATGACACCGCGCTGATTATGCGCGCATCGATGGATGGGGACGGGAATTTGGGGGAGGGGAATTGGGCGGAATGAACAGCCTAATTTCAAGAACTTTTAATGCTAAAATTATATTGGTGTTGGAGGATTCAAAGGGGAAGAAATGGCAGAAAGCATTGAAATCGAAAAGAATGGGGCATCATTAATCAAAGGAGTCTGGGCCGAAAAAGAGGGTTTTAATTCAAGGCTGAACCTCTCTATTAAATTTTGAACCGGATGCTGGAAATGGATGCGTTAAAAACCATTGGAAAAAATGAATTTAAATGAGGGATAAAGCACATTATAATTGGTTGTTGGTCAAATCGCATAAAAAATCTCTCCAATAATTTGTGCGCGATGAAATCATTGGCTCTTGGATGAGAGGCTAAATAGTTCTTCACATCTTCCTTTTGATCGATTCTCTCTTGAATGGAATGACTTTTTGAATGAATGGGAAGAAGAAGAGGGTTTCGGCTTTTGGATGGAAAAGGGGAAAGACGTTTTGACCAGCCGATCCAACCAAATGGAAGAAACCAAATGGAAGGATGGATTGCCGCCCATCATAATGGTTGAAAAGATGTGTGCTTGGAGTGACCATTGATCCGGGCGAATTTTCAACGGAAATCCAAATCCGAAGGGATGGGGGAAAAGGCGAAGAAAATTGGGTCTCGAAGAAGTTGGATGGATTCGGATTTGACTTGACCTCGGCGGATGGGAACATCATAATTCTAATTCAAAATTTATTCTACTATAATGGATGGATTAGAAAAGGAATTGGAAGGAAAGAAAATTCACTTTCCAAGGATTCATTCTCCTTCGGTCAGCCTCCAAAAAATTCATTGAACATATTATTTTATTTTAAACATTTTAGCATTCAAAAGTGGATGTTTTTTTATTTTTAGGATGTTATGGATGGGTGGTATGATATCTCCGAAAATATAAAAAAGGGATAAATAAAAGAAAAGGGGGAATTGGTTTGATTGAATGAAAGGAGGACTACGGTATTCCTGATTACAAGTGTTTCATCCGGTTGGATTGTGTTTCGGAAAAATTTGTGTTTTCCGGTTAGAATGTGTTTAATTCCGGAAAGATTTGTGTTTTCCGGTTAGATTGTGTTTCATTCCGGAAAGAAGTTTTCCGGTTAGATTTTGTTTCATTCCGGAAAGAAGTTTTCCGGTTAGATTTTGTTTCATTCCGGAAAGATTTGTGTTTTCCGGTTAGATTGTGTTTCATTCCGGAAAGATTTGTGTTTTCCGGTTAGATTGTGTTTCATTCCGGAAAGAAGTTTTCCGGTTAGATTTTGTTTCATTCCGGAAAGATTTGTGTTTTCCGGTTAGATTGTGTTTCATTCAGGAAAGATTTGTGTTTTCCGGTTAGATTGTGTTTCATTCCGGAAAGATGTGTTTTCCGGTTAGATTGTGTTTCATTCCGGAAAGATTTGTGTTTTCCGGTTAGATTGTGTTTCATTCCGGAAAAATTTGTGTTTTCCGGTTAGATTTTGTTTCATTCCGGAAAGATTGTGTTTTCCGGTTAGATTGTGTTTCATTCCGGAAAGATTTGTGTTTTCCGGTTAGATTGTGTTTCATTCCGGAAAGATTTGTGTTTTCCGGTTAGATTGTGTTTCATTCCGGAAAGATATGTGTTTTCCGGTTAGATTGTGTTTCATTCCGGAAAGATTTGTGTTTTCCGGTTAGATTGTGTTTCATTGAAAGAACAAAGAAAAACACATTTTGATGGACATATTAAATCAAACTAATTCCCCTTTTTTATTCTTTTGGATCAGAGTCTTCTTCTATTCACTAAAATTATTAATGACGGAAGAGGAAGATTATTCCAAATTTTATATTCATTTGAATGGAATTCGTGGAAAGAATGGAGTGAAAAGGAAGGCACTAAAGGAGAAGAAAGCAAGAAGCGGGAAAAATCCCTCATCGAATGTTTTTTTTTGCTTCTTCATCGAATCCAAATTAAAGAAACGATTTGATCATTCAATTTCCACATCAATGAACAAACATATCGAATGAACATTTATGGGATTTATTTATTTTAGTAAAAGTGGGAGGAATTTGTTATTTAAATTTTGAATATTGCCTAAAGCATAGGATAAACTTTGGGAGTAAGAATTGGTTTATCTATTCGTCTAATAAAATTTTTAGAATAAATCAATATACACAAAACACAAATAGGAACATTTCATTTTATCGATAGAAGTAATAATATAATCCACCAAAAATGGAAAAAGTTTGAAACATGCACTCGGATAGAAGATGTATTTTGATAATCCGTTTTTTGGAAGGCAAAATCCAGCATAGATGAGGGAATGATGAAAAAAATTGTCCATAGGCGGAAAAAACCGGCGATAAATATCCGAAGGGGTTGGTTGATGTTTAAAATACATTTTGAAAATATATTTAGAGGATTGGATTGGAGGTCAACATGGAGAAATCCTTCTTTTCATTGGGATCAGCACGAAATAGGCAGCGAAGTTACCGGGGCATTTGTGTCACAGATGGCTGAAAATAAGAAAATATAAAAAGTAAATGTTAATGGAAAATTATATAAAGCTAATGGATAATTATTAATCCAAAGTGATTCGAGCATCATTAGGTATTTATTTTTCCAGCCTAATCATTTTTCCTTTATTGTAATTTTCCCACCAATTTACCTCAATGTCTTCGGGGCTGGAATTGTTGGTGAGCGGTCATTTTGTTGGCTTTGGACCGATCGGAGTATTGCTCATGGGTTGGTTGCGGTTTCTCATGGTAGGCACGGATGGCCTCCGGTGGATAGTCACGATTGGTCTTTAATTTTAAAGGAATTAAAAATTGTAATAAATTTATTAAAATCTAATTATGTATTTGATTTTAATGATCTCGTCTAATCGAGACCTAAAATTAACGTATTATTATTTTTGAGAATTTTTATTTTCATTGATTAATGAATATTCCGCCTATTTGTTGGTTTAAATTAATCAAAAACTTGTTCAGCCAAATTGGTGTAGGCGAGCACGCTCTTTGCACCCTTCGGAACTTCTTCATTCGACTCGCCATTGATCCCGGATTCAGAGGAAGAAGCCGAAGTAGTTTTCTCCGTACCACTCCCCAATTCCTTCTCCGTCGATATATTCCGCTCTTTGCGTGCAATTCGAACACCGCCTGCTGAAAAAGTAATTATTATTGAATAATTTAAAATCATAAACCAATTTTCTCCGCCGGTGGATGGCCTCCCTTCAATTCGGTTGTTTCGCCGTCAACCGTTGACATATTTGAAAGCAATTTGAATATATTAAAATATTTATTCTAAAATTTGTCTTTATTTATTTTGAACGAAAAATGATGGGCGACCATCCCAATCCTAATTTGTTTCCTTATATTGAAAGGAGGGAAATTGATTATTATCAGCAATTTTTAGTTTATTGTTGGCTGCGTTGGAAAATAAAAAAATGGGAAAGGAAAGGACGGGATGGATGGAGCTGTCCCTTCCAAAAACCTCGTTCCCCACGTGCCCACAGCTCTCACTTCCTAACACCGCCCTTTTTCCCTATTCTATCAAGGAATGTTTACGAAAAGCCTTTTTTCAGCTCTCGTTGGGCACCACTCTCCCTCTACTTCTCGGCGGCCATTCATTCGCCCGGTCTTAAAAGACCCAATACCAAATGTTGGCATAAATGCGAGCAAAATATTAAGGGGAACGTTTAAATTATTAATTTAATATGGGAAAATATTTGTGTATCCAATTCATCATAGATATTTCGAATTATTGTAAATAATAAATTGAATGATCAAATTTTATTGAATTTTTTATTTTTTTACTGGTCAATAAATGTAGGAAAAAAATGAAAATAAATTAAGTGCTTTGATTCAGCTCCGCAAATTCAAAAAAAAATCCAATATAAAGATACGTGCGAGATAACGTAAAAAATTATACAATAGACAAAACATAAATGGAAATTAATAAAATATTCAAATGAATGTGTATTTTTTAGGGAGAACTTTGGGGGTTGGAAAGAAGATAGACGGGACGGCATAAAACATTGGTGAAATTGATGGTTGGTGATAAACAATAAAATGAATGAATGGATGGGACGTGGAGTGGAATATCCTTCAATCGGGGTGGAAAATATGATGCGTTATTGGGTACAAATAAGGAGGAAAAAATGCAACAATTGATGTGTTTTCCCCCACAATTTTGATCAGTCAACAATTTTGGCACCCGCTATTTTGATTGGTCAAATTGCTTTGAGTGAAGAATATTGAAGAATCGGGAGCAGTCATGAATTATCGTCAATTTATTTGGTTTGGAGAATGATCAATCAGCTGCCGCCCTTCTTCCTCTCCATTCCTCCATTATTATTATTATTTGTGTTGCTGCAGCTTGGAATATCCGCATCATAGCCCGGAGGTTGTGGAGCAGTAGCCTCTGTTGTGTTTGTCCTTTGCATTGCTATTCCGGCGGTGCCCTCGATCAAATGATTGCGCAATTGCCAAAGTGCATTCACCATCTCCTCTTCTTTTGGTTTTGACCCATGGGCGGCATACTGAAAATATAATTTAATAAATATTTTCTTTTTTATTTTTTTTATATCGAAAGTCGAATCATTCTTTACCTTTATCCATTCATAGGGTAACTTTCGATTGTTTGGTACAAAGGTGTTCTTCTGCGAGGCATTAATAACTTTGTCCCATTTTCGCACATGCTGTGTCCTGCTGCCTGGATTGTTACTGTTGCCATTGCCGTAAATTGACTCCAAATACCTTCAAAAAGAATAATTTATTCAATTTATTGATAGTAATATTTCCAACCAACCTAACATATGCCTCCGAATGGACCGCCCTTTTGACAGTGATTGAATTGGATGGAGCGATGAAAACGGGCTCTGGTGGCTTTGAAGCGGTCAAAACTGTTCGGCCCGGGTCAATGAATTGCTGTGCCATTTGGCCAGTGGCTGTAGTCAGCTGCGGCTGTGCTAAATGTGAAGACGGTGTCGATTGTTGGATGGAATTTGCGATGATTGGTTGTTGTATTGATTGATTCGCGGGCAATGATGTCTGTGGGTTGAACAATTGCTGTTGAGCAATTGCACTTGGGACAGAATTGTGGGAAGTTGTGGCACTTGCAGCTAAAAACAGATGAAATTACTGTTTAAAACTATAAATTAATGCACCAACCAGATATGAATTGGGTGCTATTTCCGTGCACATTTGACACTCCATTGACCAAGTGTTGATGTTGTTGCTGTATTTGAGGATGATGTTGAAAGGCGGGAGTTGGTGTATTTTGTTGTTGAATAACAATTTGATGTGATTGGTGCTGCTGTTGTAGAATTTGTTGAGGATGATGATGGACCGATGAATTGGATGAGGACATTGGCCCATTCATCATTGATGGATGTTGTTGTTGTGGCTGCTGCTGAGAATGCACAACAATTTGAAGCTGTTGCGTTTGTTGAGGACCGGTGTAGCCAGGAGGCAGTATAATTGTGTGGGCATTTGCTGGGATGTAAACGGTGGTGCCATTGATCACAATCGCTTGCTGCCCGGATGGGATCGTCTAAAAGAATACATAATTTATTAATTTTACCGGCTAATATAATTATTATATTTCTACCACAGTCTGTTGCTGTATTGGTTGAGGAGCACCACCAATTTGTTGTTGCTGTGAAATTGGCTGCCGCCCATGTGGTGGTTGTTGGTATTGTTGTTGAGACATTGAACTGCTCGTACTCGGTTGTGAGGGCACAATTGTTCCATTCAACAGCGATGATCCACCGCCATAGCCAATTTTTGAAGAAACATTTGTTGGAGACATGTATCGAGATTGGGGTGGATGATGGGAATTCGGTGAAATGGCCGAATGCATTGGTCCACCTGAAATATGTTCAAGTCTATTTAACTAAATAAAAATTGAAAACCTAGTCCGGAAGACAATGAAGATTGATTACTATTCCCGCTGCTGTTCATCGAGAATGTTGGAGTCGCCACCGAACATGGAATTGGATTTGTTGGCACTTCCCCATAAGGATGATGAACAAATCGAGCACCAAGTGAATCTTTATTCGGTGCACCACCTGAGGCGGATGTTTGGGCGGTTGACTGATAAACAAAGAAATTTCTAAAATATAGGTGTAAAAATTTAAGATTAATTTTAAGCTTACTTTGCTCTTTGATTGGGAAACATAAAGCGAATTGACGAGACCAAATGCTTCTCCTTAACGTGCCTATGAAGACGTGGGAGTGATGGAAAAGGTTTTCCTTCCTTCCGATATTTTAAACAGGAATTCCACAAGCAAACATGCTGGTTCTCTGCTTCTAAATATAAAATTTTAATATTTTATTTTAAAGTCGTTTAAAACAATTAAACCGATTCGTTTTAGTGTTTACTCGATTATAAATCGTTTTGGATAATATTCTAAATAATCATGTGCACTCGCTAACACAAATTTAATTTTTACCTTGTACTAAAGTATGTGAGAGCCGGATGTGTTCAAAAAGGCCTTCCTGAGTATCAAATTGGTAATCGCAGTGTTGCCAACGACAGCAATGCACCCGTATTTGACCAGACTAAAATAATCAAATTATTAATTTATTTTTTTAAAATTTTTATACTTCAGGCATTTTGCTTTTCGGTGTTAACAATTCCGCCTTTGCTCGTTCTTCTGCAATAAATTGGGCACGGGTCTCATATTGTCTCTTTTGTACATCGCTCAATCTTTTCCATTCAATGCCAACCATTTTTGACACTTCACCAAAACCAGCATCCGGATTTTCGTTCATAACCCGCTTTCGAACTTCAGCCGAAAATAGGATATAACCGCTTTTGGATTTGGCATTCAACTTTGGTTGTGTTTCAAGCCAAGTCTTTAAATTTAATGTTTTTAATTGATTTATTATAATTTACCTTTGGATTTCCATTCCGCGATTTGGGTGTTTTCGGCGCGACTGTACTTGATGAAGAGGACGGTGTTGGGGTGTACAAAGAGTTTTGTTCCATATTGGTCTCTTTTCCATCCTGTCTCGACTGGTCGTTGTTGTCAAATATATCGACGGAATGTTGCGAAAAAGAAGTACCAGCTGCATTGGTTGGGACCCTCTCCATGAGATCATCGCCAACATCATCATTATTATTGTTGTTTATATTGCAATTAAGTTGACTTAAAGTGCTGGTCGTTGGGTGGATGAATTCTTCCCCCTCATGGTCATCCTCGAACATCATTTCATCTTCATTTGGTAGAAGCGGTGAATTTAGCAAATGTTGCTGCTGTTTTCGTTGAATGATTCGTTGTTGTGGATGTCCGGTTGAAAATAACCGTTCTCCTTCGTCATCAATTTCACCATGCGTGACCGGTAAAGTATGATCACTGCTATTGGGATTCATTATTAATGGAGAAAGTATCTAAAAAAGATTATTGAGTAAAAAAGTTTAGATATTCTTACTTTTTCCATTAGCAATGGATGTTTGAAGTAGAATAGTTCATCCTCGATCACTTCACGTGAAAGATTGTATTGCTGAAAATGACAAAAAAAAATATTCATTTTTATTATTTTATAATTTATTTTGGTCAATTATTTCGTGATGTTATCATAAAATCCCCAGCTTTGAATCATTAATCTAAGTTTATGTTCATAAAAGGCCGCCCTAACTAACATTTTCTAGCTTTCCCATTCCCATCCTTTTCAGCAGGTAAAAACGAAAAGGGAACACACAAAGCGAAGGGCTCCCCCCTTGTTCCCACGTAAGTTTGGCAACTATGCAGCAGCATATGGCTATGGCGCAATGTTAAGTAGTCGTCTTTCCTCAGAAAAGAGGAGTTCTTGCCAGCCTTGGGGGCCTTGTTCTCCTACAGTTTAAGAAAGTAAGCGATGATGCTATTGGTTGGTTGCTGGATGCTGATATATGTGACTAATAAAAATAGACTAGGCATATTACGCCTTTGCCATAAACCACCCAAAAGAAAGCGAATACAACCCATCCATATCCATGCGAATATACTATGTATGGAAGATGAATTTTTGGAAGGATATTGACTAGAAGAAGAATAGGAAGAACACATTTCCCCATGTTTTCCATCAAGATCAAGATCAAGAGCGAGGCTAACACCAAGCAGCTACTATCACAATGATTCCTATTCCTACTCCTACATATATAAGAAAGATCAACCAATTGCGCCGATGGGAGGAAGGGAAGGCTAGGCAAAGCAGGAAAAAAGGAAAGGGAGTGAGGAAGGAACAAGCCCTGCCTGCAGCCGTCCCATTCCACCATCGCCAGCCAATCCATTCGCCGCCCGGGGGGACACCCGTACGGAGACGATGGCTGCTGCTGTTAGGATGGAAAATGCGAGGAGCGAGCAAATGTGCGGTGAGTTTCTCTCGTATTTTTCTCTGTGCTCACTCACTCAGCAGCAGTAACCAACCAAGAACCAACCACTAAAACTAGAAGAATTGGGAAAGGCGATCCAAAGCACAGCAGCAGACTTGCTTGCCTGTACCCCGGAGCCCGGATGCTATGTATTTTTCTTATCCCCGCAAGGAAGAATTTCGGCAGCAGCTTTGCGACAACTACCCAGCATAACTAACATAGCGAAAAGCATAGAAATGAGAAAGCCTATCTTTCACTACAATGGGAGAAGCCCTATCCCGCTGCTTTTGTTGCTCGCATATGGATGGTTTTGGCTGAGTAAATTATTCCTTTTTCATTGCTGCTCTGGTGAATGGTAGTGCTGGGAAATAGGCCTGCGTGCGTGCTCGTGCTCAATGGAAGTGTGTATTATTATTATATGTCATATTTGGTTGCCCTAAGCTCTATCGATTCATTAAATGCGTGCGTTTTATAGCACCAAAAATTTTTTTAAATGCGTATTCATTTTTTATTTTTTGTTTGTAATTTGTATTTCGCATATAATTAGCAGTATATTCGGATATATGGCGTTAGATTTGGTTTCGCTTTTAGCAATGCTCTTTTATATTAGAGTAGATATTTATTATTCGATTAAACTTTTCTCTGCTTCTATGTCATTATAGTCTATCATTCATATAAGACTATTTATCCCAATTTAAATCACTTTGCCAAAATAAATTTAATTTTTAAATTACGGTATGCATAATTCCCCTTTCCTGTATTGAGAGTGATAACTTAAAAACTAACCCTGATTTTTCGTACTGCTCGAGCATTGTCTAAATCCATTTCTCGTGAATCATTCAAATCATCGTCCGTTTGCGTTGTAATTTGCCCACTTCTTGCCGCAATGACTGAACAATTTTTCCATGTCAATGGCACTCGAATTCCGTCCGCATCCAGCGTTATTGGGCCCAATACTTTTTGCTCCACAACAAAAACATCGCAGTCGGGTATCTCGGTCGGTCGATCTGAAAGAAGATATTGACTCATTAATCAAAATCAATTATCAATAAAATACTCAACCAAATTTCTTGCTAAAATTATTTACATTGTTCATATTGTTTCAGTGTAAGAATCGCACATGGATTTTGTACATTTTCCATTCGTTCCACCGCATCCACTGCCATCAATGCAACAATTTCTTGTTTGTAGAACATTTTTGATGGTTCATGTTTGAGTTCAGTGGGTCGAGCGAATCGGCAGCCAGAAAACATTTTCTCACCACTGGAAATAATTTTAATTAATTAATATATTGGAAATCAAACCTTGAATTCTTCCAAAGCTTATCAATGCGCATCACCTCGCAATGTGGTTTTCCCTCTTTGTAAACCAAAACACCATCACCTGGAAATTATTAATAAAATCTGCATAATTTTTGAATCAAACCAAGTTTATAGAAGTGACCATTGTGTTCAATTTGTTGATAATAAACATTTTGATCGTTGACGGGCGCCTCAGTTTCGCAATTCTCTGAAGATTTCTTCTCAGAATTACTATGCATATTTTGTAGACGCCGATCGAGGACCTAAATTTATTAATATTAGGGCAAATAATGTTATCTAGAAATGATTTTGTTTTGAATTTTTATAGTAAATTTTGAATAATTAATTTGGTGGTTTTTTATTGAAACAAATTAACCAACCTCCTCTTTGTGAATGTCCAAAATAGATGAAATTGTTTGAACATCCTCATCGATTGATTGTGCTTCCTTCGCTTCTTCTTCTTCATCATTAATATTATTATTATTATTGATGAATGCAGATTTGGTAGAGAATGTAGCAGCATCATTATTGTTATCTATTTGTTCTCCCTCCTCTTTTTGCCCATTCCCCGAATCCTCCGCCGTTTCAATGTCATTCATTTCAATTTCATTTGTTAATGTTTTGTTGAACATTTTCGAAACAGGTGCATCCTTAAAAAAATTTTATAGATTTGATATTCAATTTCTTTTTTTATTAATTAAAAATAAAATATTTAATTAAATAAATTAAATTGATAAATATTTGTAAAATCAAGCGGCATAATTTAATAATAATTCAATTATTAACCTTCATTAGCACATTGTTTTCACTTTCCATCGAATTTTCCTCCCCAGAATTGCTTGCAATTTCACCATTATCAAAAGTGACCTCCATTCCTTCAATTGTACCATTTTGATGGCAATTTTGTTTCTCCTCCGAATCAATTTCGGCTTTTTGTTGTTTTTCTTTCTTTCCTTTTTGTTTTTGCATTTCAGCTAATTCTTCTTCCAAAAATGATTCAGTGAATTGAGAGGCAGGTGAAAATAACACATTTTTGCAGAGAAAATCACGCTTCCTAATGAAATGGCGTTGAAGCTCGACAATGTCAAAAAATTCCTTTAATATTAGAAATTATTTTTTCGGTTATTAAAAAATTTTTAAAATATTTGCAAATAATTAAATATAAAAAAAATGAACCTTTGAATCGGTCTCAAGAATCTCTCGAACTTGTGAGAAAAGTGTAAAGCAATCTTCTTGGAAACGATCCACTGAATTATTTCATATTTAAAATTATTGAAAAATATTATTTTACATCGTTTATATAATCCATATTCCAAATTCTTCTGAATTTTTGCGAGTGAAAATGGCAATTCTTGGCAGGCATCTTCTCTGTCCATTTCATTCTTTGTTTCTTTGATTTGGTCTTCCAACCGTAAGAATGCTCGATCCAATGATTCGTAGTAACTCGTTCCTTGTTCATTCTTTAAAATATTAATTTATTTTTAATAAATATTTTTATCATTTAAATTTTTCTTATTTGAATTATTTTAATTAAAATAAAATAACCAACCTTGTGCTCAAAGAGGGAATTAAGCAATTGCCGTAGAATTTGTTTGACTTCTTTTTGCACAGAAATTGCGGGCTGCCGTTCACTGCCCTCATTTTTACTTTCATCGAATAATTGTTCGCGCATTTTGACAATTTCACGGAGGAATATGACCGCATCCGAATAAATGGCCGATTCCGGTTCATTATATTTACATGCATTCTCGAAAACCAGCCTCAGGTCGGCGATGAATGGACGCCAGCATTCGTAATGTTGACCGATTAATTTGTTCACAATTCGACTCAAATCCATTGGATTTTTGATCACATTGTAGTAATCTTCGTATTCCTGAATGAATTTAATAATTTTATTTAATTTCATAAAAAAAACCTCTTTAGAAGGCAATTCAACGAAAGATTCGGCCAAATATCGATCCTCATCGTCTCGAAAAAGCAAAATTGCCTCCAACATTGTGAACATTTGGCGCATTTCACGGCTCAATTGTTCTCGAAAGCTCAGCTTTTTGGCCAAATCCATGAATGTCAATTTCTTGGATTTTTCTGAAAATTAAATATTTAATGCCAATTTAATCCAATTTTAACCAACCAATTTGTGGTTGAGTCGATGATTGCGGTGGTGGCAATGCGCCAATATAAACGCCCGGAAGATGTGGATGAAGAATAAGTTGTGGCTGGTGCATTGGTGGTGCAGCCAAATTTACGGCGGTGGAATGAGAATGATTCAAAACGGTCGTCCCCGTTGAAGTTGATGCAATTTGGGTCACCAAATTTCGGCCATTTTCACATTCAATTTTTGTTGTCGATGTTGATAGTTGGTCACCACCACTTCCTCCTTTTTTGAATTTATTCCTTAAAATTAAATTTTAGTAATTTAATTTTGGCCTAATCTTACGTTATTGAAGATTGTTCAGTCCATCCTTTGTCCGCCCGTCGCATTGGATAATAAATATTTGTCCCATCATTTTTTGATTGCATTGAACCGGCAGCAACCGATTCGAGGATGGAAGAGTCAATGTAAATTTGTGAACCTGGTCGATTGTATTTTCGGGCATTTTCGCACATCAATTTGATATCATTGAGCATTTCATCGGAACAATTGTACTTCAAAAAATAAATTAATTTAATATTCCATTAAATAATATTTACCTTTGCTCCGTCAATTTTACTTCGAATACAATGCAACGATATTGGCTTCTCAATGCTTTTGTAATAGTCTGGGAATGTTCGATCACAGGGCAAATACAGAAATGGTTCGGACAATGTTCGATTTCCCATCTATATTTTTGTAAATTAATTTAAAATATTCAAAAAATGGATTTTTACCTTCAAATCATGGACATCCTGCCAAACATCGACCAATGTTTTTGTGAATTTGTCCCGCAATTCTTCAATTGATTTTCGACCCTTTTTTGGTTTTTCCAAATTTGATGACTGTCTATTTTCTGATTTCTTCTCAATTATTTTTGTCGAATTTGAGCAGGATGCTTGTTGTTCCTCATCAATTGATGATTGGTCATCGTCTTTCTTTTTTAACTAAAATTTTGGAAAATGTTATAAAATTTTTTAGAGAAATTTCAAAAATTCCATTAATTTTATATTTAATCTCAATTTTAATTTGATTTGAGTTTTGGCCCTTCTACTAACCTCTTTAATTTTGTTATTTTTAGGCATTGAAGAATTTGATACCAATTTTCTGCGTTTTTGAGCGGGAGGAGCCAATGAAGAATGTGAACCTTCCTTGATATGACGCGTTGAATTTCACTTTGATTTGTTTCCTCTTTTTTGATTGAGTCGGAATTTAGCAAAGATTTTTGCTTCAAATTGATTCCTGGGTCCAATGATTTCACTGTATCCAGTGTCAATTTTCGTAAACGAACAGCGGCCACAAATATTTCCGACCCATCCATATTGTATTCGCACGCATTTGCGAACATCAAAAGCAAATCTTGAACCAAAGATGTCAAATCCTTGTAGCGTTCACGTTTCAGCTTTTTGTTGATAATGTAAAAAGACATTGGTCGTTCAATCTCCTCATAATAGTCCGGATAACTTAAAATAAAAATGTTAAAAATTCTCTAGATTTAACCACTAACTTTCTTTTGCTGGGCAATTCCATAAAATTTTCGCATAATGGGACGCCATCGACCACATCATAATTCCGCAATGTCCAATATAATTTCCATTTTGGGTCATCACTTCTTTCTGAATCCTCGTCCTCCTCAGAATCTTCGCTGAAATCAATATTTTCTGTGGGTGATGAATGCAACAATTCGTTGATTGTTTCCTTATTTCGGGTCATTCTGTAAATAATTTAATTAAAAATTAGACAAATTTTGATAATGTTCTTAAAATATTAAATTTTTTAAGATTAATTAAATTTTTAAAATAACATACACTCTTGGACTAAACCTCCGCGTTTCAGCCAGTTCACCCATAATAGTTTGAAAATGTTGGAGGAGACGGGCCGCATCTTTGTATATCTAAAAATATTTATTCCCAATTTTAATTTTTTTAACTAACCATAGATCCAGGCTCATTGAATTCCCTGGCATTTTTGCACATCAGCTGAATATCGGCTTCTAAACTTTGCCATGTCGCATAGTTTCCTGCTCGAATGGATTCAGCAATTTTCTTGAGGTCAATTGGTTTTTTGATATGTTGATAATACAAAGGAAATTCCTGAATTAATTTGTTTGATTAGTAAAATAAATGCAAAAATACCTCTGATGTCGGTAGAATACGAAAAGGTGGACATATCAAACGGTTGTCTTCATCTGTCAAAGTCAATAAAGAAACAATTGAGGCCTCAAGTCGCCATTCTTCTGGCTGAGATGCTGGCAAAGGAGTTCTGGAAATTTTATATTCAATTAAAAATGGAAAAGATTGGAATTGTTAAAATTTATAATTGTAATTAATTCAAAAGAATTACTGCTTTCCGGCACTTGAGCTGCTCTGCTGATCGTCATCCCGCTCTTGTTTAGTAATTTGCTGATTTGGGCGTTTGCCTCGCATGCAGTATTTAAACTAATTGCTATCAAATTGATAAATAAATATCTCTGAATTAAAATGGATTATTAGATCTTCAAATTAATTAGGAAATTGTAGTGATAAAAATTTAAAAAAATGGGAAATATTGTTAAATGATATGATAATTTGTAAAAAAGATCAATATTTCATTGATCTAAACCTAACTTATAAGTTTCGGTATAGGTTTAATGGGTTTAGATTGTGGAATCGAAGTGTGAAATAATATTAAATATGATCAATGATCATCATCATTAAATTAGCAAGTAAATCAACAAAAATCATTGTTGCGCTTGAATATAAAGGAAAAGATTTGTATAATAGCTAATATTCGTAGAGGATGTTGGTAGTTTCGGAAATGTAGCTTGTTTCTTCCATTTTTCATTCAATTCGATAGCAAGCATTTGCGGCGGCGTAGCAGTGGAGCAGTACGATGCCCAAGGCCCAACCAACCAGTCCCCAAACATATTCTTCCTCGTCCTCCCTTTTGCATCCATAGCCGTCTTCCTCCAAGCTCCATAGTCCATACGCAAAGTCATAGAAGAAAATCCCCATCTTTCCTCCAACGACCAACCAAACAATCCATCCCGCAACAGCCTGCAGCCCCACCCCACCAATTCACCCACCACTCACCAGCCACAGTTGCTGCCTATTATGACTATGTTTTCCATATCCTTTTTTCACCACATTATACTCCATCATTTATTCTTCTCTTTTCTTTACTTTCACAAAATGGTTTAAGTCAAAATAACTACATTAAATTAAAAATCCCGTGTTTGTGTTATTTCAATTAAAAAACCATGTTTTTACTTAAATTTATGTTTTGAAATTGGTTTTAAAGATTTCCAAATACTTATCCGAAATCATCATCATCAGATTTTTGGTTTATTCCTTGTTAAATAGCCAAAACCCAAAGCTCCCAAACCGGTATGGATAAAATGTCTTAAACCACTTGGATAAAATGTCTTAAACATTTTGGATAAAATGTCTTTGATTTTCGGTGAGTGAAAAAGGAAAGGGAAAAAAAAAGAAAAAAAAACGAAGAACGCTAGAAAAGAAAGCAATATCACCCAATAAAAACCTTAAGAAAATTAAAAAGCGAGATTTAATCAATTCATTTTTTAAACAATTTAGATTAATTTAGTTGAATTTGATTTTTAAAATGAGCGAAAAATTTCGTCAAGATATGCCTCCCGAAGGCGGTTATCGACCATTCAATTATGGGAGGACATATCCAAAAATATTTTGGAAACGTTTGTTTTATAAAAATAATAATATAAATTTTTACAATTCAGCTGCTCTCCTCATCGGGATAAATTTGGTTGCTACCGTCTATGGCTATTTCTACAATGCAAAAGACTATCCAAGAAGGCGACTGTATGAATAAAAAGGGCTTTAGGCGATTGGAATAAGGTTTTATTTTCAGTACCATGTACTTTGAAGACCGAGATGTCATGAATGCTTTGGAGCCATTTTTATTGGCGGAACGGGATCGACAGTAAGTCGATTTTTGTTTTATCAATACAAATTCCCACTTTTCCAGAGTGCTTAGAGTCATGAAGAAGAATTTGGCATTGGAAAAAGATTTAATGAAAAATGTGCCTGGATGGAAAGCGGGAACCTGGTACGGCGAGCCAATCTATTTCACTCTTGGTGACAATTGGATCGAACCGATCGCACTGGTTTGTTTCTACTTTAATTTAAGACAAAATATTCACCTCAAATTTAAGGAAGCTAATGCTCATCTCGACTATTACGACTGGGATAAGAATTCATATTGGCGCCAGGAGGGACCATGGCCAAATCGATTTTGAAATCTCAAAGTGCTCAATCTACTCTTTAGATTAATAGCTATTATTGTTTTTCATTAGGCTTGTCTTTTTCAATTGTATGTAATAAAAATTTTAATTTGAAAATAATTCGAAATAACACTATTTAATTTCCCCCACCCAACTACCACCATCAAAAATATTTTCACACCAAATTCCAACCTTATTAAATAGGCACTAAATGACATTAGGAAATGATCGAATTAAATAAAAATAACTAAATTTTTATCTTCATTAATTTGAAATTAAATGATGTCTATATATAATGGTTCGTTTTATATTGCGCAAATAGCCAAATAAACTAAATTCTTGTCTTCTTTACTTAATGCTTCTTGCCGTCTTTCTCTTCCGACATCAATTTCTCATAGCCGACACCGGGCACCCAATTTGTGTATGGATTGTGGAATAAAGTCTGAAAAATTACAATAAAGAATTAATACGAATTTTTTTTAATTGCTTACTTTGTTACCATCGCCCCATGGAAAAGGCTGCAAATATTAGAGTTAAAAAGAACTATAATAACAAAAAACCTTTGTACGGATTGCCAAGTAAGGATAGGCAATGTAATCCTCTTGCTTGCGATGCTTCAGATGTTCCATTTCCTTTAGATAATCCTTCCTAGCAAGACTAAAAAAAGAAAAATTTTAATTATTTTTGAGTCATTTATATTTGTGTTTCTGATATTCCTCGAATTTTAAAATGAATTTCTAATGAAAAAGGAATAAATCTTACTATGCAGCCAGGAGGGTCCCTGGGACCATTGCGATCCAGAACACCTTCACCCAAAGATGAGTGGTTTTGCTGGCATGTTTTTGCTGCATTTTCTGTACAATTCCAACTTTATCGGTTTGAAATTCCCCAATTTTACTGACCAGTTTTTCGCCGTAATTATCAACCTGGAAAATAATAAAGTATTATTTTCAAATTTTGTGGTTTTGTTTTACTTTTTAGTCCAAAAATATCTAAAGTTTTTAAAACTAACATCGAAAAGAGGTCGAGCCGAACCGCCATGCGATTGGCGCACAGAGAGTCTAGTTGCAGATCCAGGACGTTTCAACTGAGAGAAGGCGACCATTCTTGAAACTTATTCTGAAAAACAATTTAAATTTTCAAAAAAAAAGAAAAATATGTTAATTGGAATTTACAAAATAAAAAATAAATCAATTATCAACATAAAATAATTTATATGCTAAAAAAAAAAATTCAAAAATAAGTGAACATGTAAAACTGGAAAATGGATATTTGAGATCGATAAGGCAATCAATAAATATTTCTCATCAATAATTCAGAATCACTCCTCTGTTTGCAGTGATTCTGAGTTCAAAATGCCGAAAATTCGATCCAATTCCTTGCTTGGTTCAACCAGTGCCGCACGGAAGTGACAAATTTCGAATCTCGTCAAATTGGACATTTGAGCATTTGAATGTACGAATGCTTTGCCCGTATTCAACTCCGCTTTTTCCTAAATTAAAATTTTTTATTGAATAAAATCTAGATTTTAAACCTTTTGAAATTGTTCCATGAATTTGATGACCGAAGCGCGCATTTTTGCTTCTCTTTTGTCTTGTAAATCTTTTACCAGCGTTTTCAACTATAAATTGAGATTAAATTTGTATTTTAGTTATAAATTACATGTTCGATATTTTCCAAGTTTTCTGGTGCACTAGCAATCAATATGTGAGCAATCTCGAAAAAATATTCCGGTATTGGTGCAAAGCCAGCCATTTCCGATTCAGTCAAAATCAATTTCTTTAATTCTTCGGAAACCAGCCAATTTGGAGCCTATAAAAATAATATTTTAATAAGCTTTGATTGTAGTATACTTACAATTATTGTACATTTCTGTTGACGTTTTAAATGAATTGCAAGCCAGATGGGCACTTCGACCGGTGAACCAGCTTCAAATGGTCCAAAGTCGCCGCCAATCAAATGAAGTTGACGTTGTTTGAAGTTTGGCACAATCTAATGGAAATAAAAAATAAATGATGATGATGATTGATGAAGAATGCTATCAAACCTGGATTATTTCATTTTCAGCAATAAATTCACAAATCGAGGGATTCATTTCAGCTATAGTTTTATTAACAAAAAATATTAATTTTCATTCTTTGTTATTATAGAAGTATTTATTATAGGATAGAATTAAACATATTTTAAAATTAAACCAAAGTCAATTATCCGGAATTTTATTTTATTTATTATTAAAATGACTGAGAATTATTTGAGCACAATTGATGTTCACAAGGAATTTGAATATTTCAAAATTAAAGGTGGACAAACAAATTATGATATCCGCCGGCTTAAATTTAACGGATGGAAGTGGAATGGATTTGAAGGGATAATTTTAATAGACAAAAACAAATTATGATGCTCGGCTTAAATTATAGACAAAAACAAATTATGATGCTCGGCTTAAATTTAAATGGTGGAAGATGGAGTGGATTTAAAGGGATAATTTAAATAATAGATGGGAAAGACATAAAGGAAGGATGGCACTAAAATATAATTGGAAGAGAATAAACATTAACAATTAAACATTCCTCATTCGTTAATTCCTTTGCCACTGCTGGATATCAACTTCCTCATTGCTCGACGTTATAGCTGCCATCCGGATCATCTGGACTGACCTTAAAAATAAAATCATAATCAAAAAAAATTTGAAAAATTCTCACCGGAACTTTGGACACAGTCTCGGACTTCTTGGGCGTGAAAAGGCGAACATTGCGAATGCGATAAGGAGCCGGCATGCGCGGAGTAGCTTTGCTGAAAATTTAGCACAATTCATTCAAATAATATCAAGAAACTAACCGTTTCGGAGGCGGACGACGCGATGGCGGGGTGACCTGCTCATCATCGATGGTCTCATCCGGATGGATGTTTTGTGACGACTCATCAGGCGGTGGACTTGCGGCAACTCCCAGTTCAGCCATATGCCCATCATCGCGTTGCACTTCGATTTCCATTTCGGCCTCAGCATTTGCCACCTTCACTTCCGGTTCGTGCACCTTTGGAGACTCAGGAACATTCAATTCGCTGCGAGTGGTGATGTCGGCTTCGGCCATCATTCCCTCGAAAAGAACATCCTCGAGGTCGTATGCTTCTTCAGTGGTGAAGTAGGTGCTCTTGAGACTGATTGCATGAGCCGTTTCATTGGTGGAGACGTGACCAATGTGATAGAACGTCGGCTTCTGCGCAAATGTGTACCCAGTGAGACAATGCTTGAAGGCACTCGGTTGATATTCTTCTGGCGTATCTTAAAATTAGATTTTAACATAAAGGTAGGTTAATATAAAACTAACGTGGATAGTATGTCAGCTTCAACTCGGGAAATGCATCAGGTCCCAGCGGTTTGAGTTTTTTGGTGATCTCGTTGAGCTTCAGGATCAAGTGCTTGACATCGTTGCGGAAAGATTCCTCGTCCTTGTAATGCATCGCAATAAGCGGATCACCATCTTCGCTGCAAAAACCGATGATGATTTCCAATTTTTGATTATAATTGAAACAAACCCCAAAACACTGAATGCATGCTCCTTGGTGTAGCAGAAATGCATGGTGAACACCTCGGTTGCCTCCTGTCAAAAATTGATTAAGAAAATTCATTTTTATTTTACCTTTGGATTGTCCTTGTTCTCATTGATCATGATGTATGCGGTCTCGAGCTTAAAATATATTGGTATTTTAATGCAATATTCTATACTCATTAACTTACATATTTGTTTTCAATCGCTTCTTTGATGCCATTGAGCATTTTTTGAAGTTTTTGGCCCCAACGCTTGGTGTGGTCGAAGAAATACAAAACCGTATCTAATAAATTTATTGTTGAGAATTAAAATAAATTAAAAAAAATTGCTACCTTCATCAATGCGACGACGCTTGTATGCTCCGATGAGGACCAATTTGCGATAAAGCAAATAGTGTGCAACCGAAAAGTAGGCCATGCGTGAAAGGAATTTCAGACGATTCTCTTCAGTCTTTTGATCCTTCGGAAAAGTTGATTCCCAGGATTTGTGCATACTTTGTAAACCGGCTTTTCGTTTAGCAGACATTTAATGATCGAATTTAAAATGATTGCAACTTGAATTCTAAAAAGAACCAAAAATATCTTAGAAAAATAAAAATTATCAAATAAAGGCTATGAAGTATAAATGAAGAAATTGATGCGGTTGTTTTTTTTTTTGTTTATGTTTAAGAATGGGTTTAAGAATGGTTTTGTTTTATTAATAAAGTGAAGAAGTGGGAATGGAATGGGAAGAGAAGCCATTTTATTATTATCGATTGATTTCATTCTAAGTTGCGAAATTTCGTTTCAATAAAATTTCCATTGGGATTACTGTCGCCAAAATTGGCTTTGGCTTTGTGGCGGGCTGTGCCTCTCGTAAATTGAAAATCATGGGGATTAAAATGAAAAGGATGGATTAGGCTCTATCGATGATAATAGAATTGCACTTCTTCTCAAGTTCAATAACCAATTTTGCTATTATATTTGGAGTTTGGTTAATGGGAATAATGATTAAAAAAGATCATGAAGGGCAAAAGCAATAAGTAGCTGAATGGAATTTTATCAAAATCCTTCATTCAATGAATTTAATTATTTTACTCGTTTTAATCCCCTAATATTCATATTCGGAAATGTTTCATCTGCCTCTCCTTCTCCCTTCTTTGCCACTAACATTCCTTGGGTTTCAGTCTTGAACCTCGTCGAATTGGCACAATCCTTTTTAAAAGTTTCATCAATATTTTTAATGGAAATATTTAAAAATTTATTCAAGACTGACAAAAATCAATGGAAAAGTTATAATAAATGAAAGTTGAGATTAGGCAAGTTTTAAATAGTGAAAGATCGAAGAAGTATTATATGTAAATTGTAAAGCGATAATTCCGGCATCAAAAACAATTCAATTCAAATTGATGACATCTCATCGATCGAAGCCAATAAAGCATTGTCATTTATTGCTTGGTAGGCCAGAGACATTTCCACCTGAAAAAGAATTTTAAATATGTTTAATTGTATTTGAACAAACTGACTATGAGACAAATATGCTGCTCGCCTCCTCCTCTTCCCATCGTTTTGGTCTGTTTGATCATTGCCTGCGATTCGAGTACTTCATAAGCACTGTTCAAATCGTCCGCTTCCAATGGCCGGAGGAAGAGACGCTCACAAACTTTGATGTATGCTTGGAAGAGGCGATCAATGCTGACACTCGATCGTTCCGGAATAATTGCCGCCACTGCATTTTTACCGTTCGGTGTTCGTGGAGGGGTCCGATAAATTGATCCGGAAGTGGCTGATGAAGAATTCTTAATCAAACGCATCAGTGTTGCTAGCAAAATGGCTGGATGTTGGGGCAATTTGGAGCGTTGGCATGGAGAGGCGGTTGTCTAATTTATTATGTGAAATGAATGCGCGAAATTGTCAAGGAAACAAACCTTATTGATGGCATTTAGTACCTCTCGACAAGCATTCTTTTTCGGAGTCACTTCGCCTTTGTCCATTGGTTTGGTCCTTTTCAAATTCGGTGTTTGTGGTTCATCTCGCTCCTTGTTGGCAGCTTTTCTTTTCCTGGGCGTTCTCATCAGACTGAGATCAATATTTTCTTTATTCTCCTCCGACCATTCTTCCAGTGAGAGAGGGACTGGCGTTTTTTCTTTCCTAAAAATAATAATCATTTTTTTAATAAATTTATACTTGATGTCATTCAAAATTTGGGCGACAATATTCAAAGCCTGTCGAACATCGCCAGTCATTGAAGAAACCTTCCGAGCGCATAATTCCAATGTTTTATGGTCCAAATCTTCCTAAAATCATCAATATTTATTTATTAATTGTTTTATTTGGATTTAATTTTTTTTTATTTTTGATACTTTTTCAAGCCGTGCTTCCAAAATGCGAATCAATTGGTCGGTGGTGTAGGCGGCAAATATGATGGATTTGGGCGGAAGCAAGAATTTGTTTTTAGACAAAATTCGTTCAATCAAGTCCAACGTGTTGGAAACTCCTATAAAAATATTTTATTTTTTTTTCATAATTTAATTTATACCAATGACAATGACTTTCCCCGGAAAATTTTTGGCCAAATTGAATATTGCGATGATGATATTTCCAGCCCCAGTCTTTTTAGTTGGCAATAAATTGTCAACCTCGTCCAGTAGAATCAATCTTTTTTGGATTTAATGGAAATTAAATAAAAATAAATATCATACATTGGTGCCTCAACCGTGCGGATATGTTCCTCCACAGTGCGGATTGTGATCACACGTTTGTCTATTTTCGCATTCAATTTGTCCAAAATATCTTTGCAGATTGTAGAAATTGTGAAGGTGGTGGAAAAACAATCGATGTAAACATGTCGAATCTGAGGCTAAATTTTTGGAGAATCATTATAATTTATGCAGTTTTTTTGGTAAAATGAGTTTCTAACAGCTAAGAGCGTAAATTTTTAGTTCCATTCGTTTGATTAATCAATAATTTTTGGATGGTATTGATGAAGTATATTCCCGATTTACGTAGAATTATTCAATTCTTAATTAAAAAACCTTTTTTTCCCGTTGTTTTGGTTGTTGTAGGTTTTGGATGACTGCTTTTATTGTTGCTGTTTTGCCGGTTCCCGGTGGCCCACTTATGTAAATTGAAAGGGGAGATCGTTGTGTGATTGAATTTGAGATTAATGATTCAATTTTGGTGAATTCCTTCTCTCTTCCAACGAGCATGTTTTTATTTCGGCTTCTAAATTTTAAAATGATGAATATAAAAATGTTTAATAATAGCGTTAAAATAATGTTTTGTTCGTGTGACAAATCTTTGGTGAAATGTATTTAAAGAAAAACAATGATTTATTTAAAACGCTTGAAAAATATTTAATCAAATTATGATTGCAAAAATGAACAAGTTTCTAATCATTTAAAATTCCTTCCAAATTGAGAATGAGCCTTCATCTGTGCAGCATATTTCTTTTCCTTTTCTTCCTCCATTTTCATCTTTTGAGTATCCAAATGCTTTTTTAATCCTTCAATTGCTTCTTGTTTCTTAAATTAAAATAGATTTTTCCATTAAAAAATGATTAAAAAACCTTTCTCTTGTGAAAATGCTGATTAGATTCCGGGACTCCGTCCACAATCCGTCGGCCTGTTCTCTTCATATATTCCTGATCTGTTTCCGGCTCTCCATTGATAAAGATTCGCTCTATGTGTTCAAAGTTTCGATCGCTGCGTCCACATATTCTCGTTGTATAAATGCTTCGGATAATTTTTTTGGTCAACATGCTCTGGCATAAAAATAGAAAAATCAAAATGTGAATGGTTTTTCATCGTTTTGAAGTATAAATTGCATTATTTTTATTGACGAAAATCGAAATAAAATTGATCGGAATCTCGATCCTGATGTCTGAACTGATCTCGATTCTCGAAAGTCGAAACTCGAAACCGGTTTGGATAAAATGTCATTTATTTTTTTTATTTTCTACGAAGGCGAGACGAGGGAAGCAGACGCATTCACTAAAAAAACATTAGACCATAGACGACAAAGTAATTGCAGAGCACTGGCCACCATTTTATTGAGCGACGGCCATTGTCATTGTCCATGGCCGTCGGTTATTGTGGTCATTGGGCTCCACTTTTAATCCGGAGCTCATCCTGACATCTTAATTTAATTTTTAATTATTTGTTAAATCGTATCTATTTTAGGTTTGGTTTGTTTTATTTCAAAGATACTTACTTTTTCATTAACAACAACAATCAACATAAAATTGAATTGCCTGCCGACAATGGCAACTGGTGGAAAAAGGATTCAACGGGTAAATATTGAAAATAAAAATGTAAATTATAAAAATTTTTAGCGGGTAGCATATTGTACGGAATCGGGAACAAGGAAGTGTCGGGCTCGTCGACAACTTCCACCTGGATTAATCAACACACCAACCATAAAACGCAGAACAATCATCGCCGTGGTAGGATCATCAAGACGTGTCAAGAATGGCATCACTCCACTGCCTTCAATATCCACCGCAAAATCTGCCAAATCATGCAATAGGAAACAACGACATTCAAATGGATCCGAAATGGTATGTGACATTAACATAATTTAATTAAATATAATGTGTTAAACACAATATGGCCATTACATATAAAAGTTTGAATTTTAGAATTTTTAAGACAAAAAATGAAATTTCCATTCAATAATTAAAAGGAACATTTGTAATTTTTAATTTTTAAAAACATACTATTTTATTTAAGCATAAAAAGACAAATAAATTTCTAAAGAAAATGATTTCATCAATTAAGAGCGATCAATCTTCGAGCAGTGTTGAGGAGAATTCATCAATGGAGGGTGATTGCGAATTTATTGGTTCAAGCAATGATGAGGAGCCTTCATTCATTTCGTCTGTTTCACCGAGCCAAACGGCAGATAATTCGGCAAAGGATGGCGAAAACGATGAACAGCATATTTATACTCCACAAATTGACAACGATTCGTAAGCCATTTTCATTCTTTACAAAAATTTCAGTTCACCATAATTTACAAAGGAAGATTAATTCATATATATATATTTTTATTAAAAGATTATTAAAATTTTCCTATAATGTTAATTTATTTTAGAATCTATTTACTGCAAAATTTGCCACCACTTTCGGATGAAATTCGATTCCGGAGTCCAGCATTACCGTTGAAAACGCGATCCGCTCCACTTTATTCACTGGTTTTGGACTTGGATGAAACATTGGTGCATTGCAGTTTGACCGAATTGCCGGATGCATCAATGACATTTGAAGTGGACTTTCAGGATCAAGTTTATCAGGTTCGGAATAGTTAAATACTTTAAACAATTTGAAAATCAATTTTTATGTTGAAGGTCTTTGTCCGGATTCGCCCTCATTTGCAGGAATTTCTTGAACGATTGTCAAATATTTTTGAGATAATTTTGTTCACTGCCAGCAAACGCGTTTATGCTGAAAAACTTCTGGTGAGTTTTTCATTTTTTAATAAACTTTTCAATAATTATTTATATTCTTTCAGAATCTCCTCGACCCGGACAAGCGTTTCATCCGCCATCGTCTCTATCGCGAACATTGTGTCCTCGTCCTTGGCAATTACATCAAAGATTTATCCATTTTGGGCCGCGATTTGTCCCGTACAATTATCATCGATAATTGCCCTCAATCATTTGCCTATCAAATTGACAATGGAATTCCAATTGAGAGTTGGTTCTTCGAACAAAATGACCGAGAATTGTTGAAATTGATCCCATTCTTGGAATCATTGAACAATGAGGTTTGTTTATTGGGTGCTTTAATAACTTTGATATAAAAATTGAGAATTAATTTAAAAAATTTTTAAACAACAAAATTCTCTAATTTTCCTAAAATATTTTCCCCACCTGGGAATCGAACGATCAAAAAGTATAAAAAAGGCGCGCAACCGACTGCGCCAAAGATGGCCTTATTATTATCAGGACAAAGTATTTTTCATCTTTCATAAAATCAAATAAAAAAACAAATGGAAAACAATGAATATTTTCAATATTTAAATGTAAAAAATATTTTTCAGGGCAAAGATGTTCGACCACGAATTCGAGAGCGCTATCGGCTCTATGATGTGCTGAACAATGGACATTCGCCATTGGCCAATGGGAACAACACCAATATTTTATGCCATCAAATTGGCCAAAATGCGGTGGTCGAAAGCAGCCCTTCGAATACAAACAACCATCCGCCGCCGACAACAATGATTCCATCCAAATTGATGAAGCAAATCAAACAGCTGAAATTTGATGTAACAAAATAAACAGAAGAGAATTTTAGAATAGAGAAGAAGATAGATCCAAAAATATTTAGAGAATTTTCATCTCATCTCCCCCAGCCCCCACCACCAACATTCATTTTTTCAATCCCAATCAACAAATCTCTTCCCAAGCAAAATTTATCTCTGAATAATCAACCATTTATCTAATCCAAACCCAACACATTTATTTTGTGATTACACTCATTCATCATTAATAATGGATCCAAATACCCGCAACGGGATTCACTTTTTAGGAAATAAATTTTTTATTGAAGATATTTGAATTTATATAAAATTTAAAACGATGCGGAAATTTCGGTTCCAATCAACATCAAATTACAATGAATCCCCTTGGCTCGGTGCATATATATTCCACCACCAAATAAAATGAATGAATTTTATTAATAAAATTGTCTTATAAAAAATAGATATACTTAGAAAGAATCCAATCCCGAATCCCTCATCTGCTTTTTTACTTATAAAATCGCCTTTCAATTTTAATTCATTTACTCTCATCAATAAATATGAATTTTATCCAGCTTTTTTTGTCCTCCCCCGATCATACATGTTTCACCGCATTAGCTGCCGAACCTCATTTCCAAAATAACAAATTTTATTATTTGTTTGAGAGATTCTGCCATCTATTCATTCATTCATTCAAGAGCGCATAACCTTACAAAAACATTTATATTTACCCATCCTAACCATTTTTTTATTGCATTCAATTCAATTTATTAGAACAATTTTATTCTTTTGGATATATAATAAAATTTTTTATACAAAATATCAATAAATTTTGGAGTGAATTTAATTAAATGAATATTTTGGGAAATGCTTCAATTCAAATTAAATTTATTGTTGCCGCAATGGAAGACCGAGGGTTGTTCGAACCAAATTGTCTGCTATTCTCCTGAATTTATTATTTGAATAGAGAAAATAAATATTATTGGCTTACTCAAATTGTTGCCGATCTTCTCGCCACATTTTTGCCGCATTCACATTTGCTGGACTCTCATCGTTCGGTTCTAAAATTTATTAGATTAATTCAGATTGGTGGAAAGGAATATTATTAAGAACTCAAATAAATATAAAGGGAAAAAGGCTACACACCTGCGAGCATTGAAACAACCGAAATTAGGATTTTCTCCACTGATTGAACAGGCGACCTTAAATTCTTTGGATTAATCCAAACTCAAATGATTGAGTGCACAAACCAACGTTCAGCTGAAGTCTCATAGCCAGTTGGATCATCACCTGGGGTGTGGAGTATGCTAAATTTAACAAATAAGAATAGTTTTTAAGATTAAAACCTGATGCAAACTCGACCATCAGGATAAATGTTCGGATGGAACAGGTCACAGAGGAATTGCATTTTTGGTGGGCTCAATGGATAATCCTGATGAATAAATTATATTATTTTTAGAGAATGGAGGGTTTATCAAGATTAAAATGGTTCAACTTTTATTTAATAATTAAACTTAATTTCAAAAATATTTTCATAAGTACCGTTTAAAATTTTTTAATCGATAAAAATAACCTCAGAAAATGTCAATTTGGCAGGAAATAGTCCATGTTCAAAACATGTACCCTCCGGTCCAGTTATCAATTGCCAGTCGAAAAAATTCTCCTCATCCCTTGGACCGGCCACAATACCCTCCGGCGGATTTTGAACCAATTCTTAGTTAGAACAGAATAATAAAAATAAATTAATACGAAATAAAACATACGTTTGTATTCGGTCATTAAACGGCGCAATGCAACACCGGCCATAATATTATGTCTTTATTTATAATAAATTATTAAAAAGTTAAGGTCTTTTATGGAATTGAAAATATTTGACATAAATTTAAATATGAATGAAATATACAATTATTTTTTATTCAATTTTTAATTAATTTATTCAATCATCTATTTTTATAACTATTTCACTAATAAATCACTGGTGTATTCATTGAATTATTCCAATTTATTCCATTCCACTATTCATCCTTTCTTCAAAATGTTGATCAGCGCATTTGTGCTAGAATCATGATCAGGCGAATTAATTGGGCCGTCCGAATTTAATTCCTTCAGAATCACATTTGCCAATTGCTTTCCCAGTTCAACACTGAAAAAATGAGAAAAGAATTATTCAGATTTATTGTTTTTTAAATTCCTACTTAAATTATCATTAAATTCCCAATCCCAAATTTACCCCCATTGGTCGTAGGAATTAATGCCCCAGATGCAGCCTTGCACAAAAATTTTATGCTCATAGATGGCAATTAATGTGCCCAATGTGCTTGGCGTCACTTTTGGCACCACAATTGAATTGGTTGGCCGATTGCCTTCGAATACCTAGGAAATGGAATTTCATTTAGTCAAAAATTTGGAATTAAACCTTGTGAGGCAGAATTTCTTTGATTCGATTTTCGTCCATGCCGGCTGCCCGCAATTCGTTTTCCGCTGCATTCGACGTTTTTCCGCGCATCAGAGCCTCCGTTTGGGCAAGGAAATTGGCCAATAAAATCTAAAAAATGCAATTAAAATGCAAAAATGAATAATATTTCACCTTATGATGGCGTCCATTGCGCATTGGATTATGGCTATGGATTGGGGCGATGAAATCGGCGGGAATAAGTCGAGTGCCCTGATGGATCAATTGGTAGAATGCGTGTTGGCCATTTGTGCCCGGTTCGCCCCAAACAATTGGCCCAGTTGCCACTTTGACCCGTTGACCATTTCTGAAATTATATTTTGTGGAATTATTTCGTTAATTAATCGGCAGATTTAATGATTGCTTTATAATTTTAACCAATTCAATTTAATTTTGCATATTTTTTTTAGCTAATTTTCCCCCATTTTACCTCATAATGTATTTTCCATTGCTTTCCATGTCACCTTGTTGGAAATATGCGGCAAATCGGTGCAAATATTGATCATAGGGCAGAAGGGCATGTGTTTCGGCGCCGTGCAAATTGATGTAGAGAACACCCAAAACAGCCAAAATTACGGGAATCTATGAAAGGAAAAAATTGATTAAAATTAAGGAAAATTGAAAAATACATTTTGTTCCAGTGGTGCCTGTCGAAAATGTTCGTCCGCAATGTGGGCGCCATCCAAAAGCTTTTCGAAATTCTCAAATCCAATGTTGACGGCAATGGAAAGGCCAATAGCGGACCAAAGGGAATATCGGCCGCCCACCCAATCCCAAAATTCGAACATATTTTCCCGGGCAATTCCTGTGATTTTTTATTAAAATAAATTATTTTGAATTTTGTGCGAACCGAATTCTTCGACTTTGGCCACATTTGTCGAAAGAGCCACAAAATGTTTTGCCACATGAGAGCGATCATTACCGGCGTGGGAAAGAAACCTAGATTCAATTAAAATGCTTTTTTTTTTGGATTCGGTTTAAGTATTTTATCGAAAATTAATTTATTAAATATTAAAATTATTGACCAACCATTCTCGTGCTGATTCCGCATTTGTGATTGTCTCTTGGGTAGTGAACGTTTTTGAGGCAATTATGAAGAGCGTTGTGGTCGGATGGACTTTTTTCAGTACCTTTAAATTAAATAAATTAGAAGTTTCTTTTCAATTTATTATTTCCTTCAATTTTTATTCAAAATTATTGAAAGAAGAACGACATTTTTAGAGTCCTTATTCAAAATGTTAATAATGGAATTTTTCGCAACTGTAATTTTAGAAATAAATTTTCCCTTGTTTCCTTTAAAGTTTAGACCATAAATATAAATTCTATTTTGTAAATTAAATGGACGAACCTCTTGCAAATGCGTTCCATCAATGTTGGACACGAAATGAACATTTGGGCCTTTTTGGAATGGCTTGAGCGCCTCGGTCACCATAAATGGACCCTAAAAATTGAAATAATTATTTAAAATAAAATTGGAATAGGAAATAATACCAAATCTGAACCGCCAATTCCAATGTTGACCACATCCGTAATTTTATGACCTTGGAAGCCGCGCCATTCCCCATTGATGATTTGGTCGCAGAATTGACGCATATGGTCCAATACGGAATTGACAGCCGGCATTACCTAAAAGGAAAAAAATATACATTTATTATTTTAATTTTTGCTTACATCTTTCCCGTCCACTGAAATTGGCGAATTTGAGCGATTTCGAAGTGCAATGTGCAAAACTGCTCGACCCTCCGTGAAATTGATGGGCTCTCCGGCGAACATGTTGTCCCGATATTGTTCAACACCGGCTTGACGAGCCTGAGAAAATAAATTTAATAATTTAATTTTACAATAATTTTTGCACTTACAACATCAATTAATTGGTCAAATACGGCGTCATCAATTAAATTCTTGGAGAAGTCCAAATGCAATTGAAGTTGGCCTTGGCTGTCCAGCAATCGGCGACTGAATTTCTCCGCTCTTTTTGGATCATTGGCAAATTGTTCGGTCATTTTTATTGATTTGAGTGAAGCCAAATTGGCTTGAAGTTTGAGTTTGGCAAAAGCAGGATTCTGGTCTAATCCAATCATTTTTGGAATTGCTAATCTGAAATTTGATTAGTCTTTTTATTTAAAAATATGAATAAAAATAAATATTGAAAAAAAATTTAATTTATAAAATAAATTTTTAATAAATTGTAAAATGTTTTTATCGACATTGGAAATAAATATCAAATGAAAAATTTTTCGCCCCATGCTCGGCAATTAAAATTAAATAAACACGTGGAGATTGGATTGGAATGAAGGAAGGAAAAAACAATAAAATAAACAAATAAAACTTTTGACAAATAAAATCAATAGAAAATGGGAAAATTTGTGATATGAAAATTAAAAATGAGGGACACGACCAGAGAATGGTTTTGATTTTAGATATAAAAGAGATCCGTTAAAAAGGAATTCCTGGGTATATAAAATAAAATAAATTGTTCTATAAAATTAAGAAGAATGGCCACCAGGATTGATATGAATTGGAGGGGACAATGTAAATGGATGAATGGAAGGGAACAGGGGAATTGGGGGCATTGTTAAACAAATGGAAACCAATTGACGTGCATCATTGTACCAAAAATGAAGAAGCCAAATAAATAGCAGAAAATGCACATTGGCAGCCATCCTGCGCGCATGTACAGTCGAAAGAATGGAATTATTGGTGAATTCATCAAATCCGTCAGTCGATGAAGGTTGGGCGTTTGATCGGCAATGATTCGGCCAATGACCATGTAGAGAAATGGAGAGGAGGAGAAAAGCAGACGGATGCTGACCTGAAAATGAGTTTTAAATTTAATTTTTGAAAATTATTCGGACCTCAACATTGTAAAAAATTAGACCACTGAAAGCCAGAAAAATTGCATGGCAAGCAAAAAGGAGTTGGCCACGACGGTCGGCCAAAATTTCAGGGATTGGTCGCAAATCGGTGGACAAAAGGCCAAATGTTTGTTGATAGGCGCCGTAAATTGTCTGGAAAAATAGTTAATTTTTACATTTAATAAAATAAATTTACCAGCCAAAGTGTGGGCGCCGCAATCAAAAAGAGGGGAAATTTTTTCCATTGCTGAAAAATTGGAAAATATTATTTTTTTAATAAATAAAATTACCCAATAAGCAAAAAGGCCAACATCCCAATATTTTTGTTGAATCTGCGGATAGAAACTGGGCAATAGCAAATTTGAGGGAATTGAACTGTAAAATATTTTATTATATTTTAATCCAAGAGAATTAGCCCGCCCACCTATCATTGCACCAATGCAAATTGGCAATGTCGCCGGGCAAAACAATTTGACGATTGCCGGTTGCCGAATTTTGCAAATATTCGACCATAAGTGGATCCACAAAATTGTCCGGTTGAATTCGCAATGAACAAAATTTGTCCCGTATGGCAAATTCGAAAACACGCAATGGCAGTGACATTATGGCGAAACAGAGGAGAAAAAAGGCAAAATTCTTGGCCAACTGAAAAATGAGGATGAATTTAGATAATTATTTTTATATATTTTAACTGAATTAATTTAATTATTTAAACCAAAACCAACTCTTTTTCCCATTTCCATTGCGCATTCCCGAAATTCAATTTGACCATCCCGTCGAACAATAATGGCGTCCAGAAGGAGTTGAAAGCCAATAAAGCCGATATTAATGAGCCCATTGGAACGAGTCAAAAATGCAAGTGAAAAAATGGCGGAGGCCACCACCAAATGGGAACGAGTCAGGGTTCTGGCGGAATGGAGGTGCAGTAGGCCAAGCAAGGTCAATGTCAAGTAGAGCGATTCGGTGTAGAGCGAAGAGTAGAAAATGCTGGCCGGGCACCTAAAATGTGGAAGGGGGTTTTAAATGTTAAGTATATTAAACTAAAATTTTTGGCAATTTAAATTGAAATCATAATCAAAATTGATATTTTTGTTTGAAATTTTCCCAAATTTTAATTTCACTCACCAACAATGAATGTAGACTACCAAAATTGCGTCTTTCAAGTTGCCTCCATTCAAGATCAATGACAACCGGAATAGCAATAACCCATTGAGGACAAATAAACACTGAAAATTATTTTAAGTCAATTATCTTAATGAATTAGAATTAAACAAAAAACAAACATTATTAAAAGCGGCTCCAGCAAAAAGCATTGCGGAAAATAAGGAAATCATTTGGCCAGCAGCTTGGTGCAAAATTCCACCCAAAATGCGCAAAATTGTCGGGAAGAGCGGGAAAAAGGCCAAATTGCTCTCCCAAATGTAACCAAATTCGGCAATATGCAAAAAGTGTCGAGCATCCCAACGGCTGAGGCCACTTAACAATGTGTGGATTAACCAATTTTGAGAATCTTAAAAGAAAAATAGAATAAAATTTCGATTGAAGTCTTTCGCACTTTTACCTTCCGTTTCCGGATTAATGCTTTTGAATGCATCCGTTGCTGCGTCCTTCATCACAAAATTGATGGCACTTTGGAAGAAGACGAGGAATATTCGACTGTAAATTAGCTGCCGTAAGAGGAATGCCATAATGTGCTGTTGGACAAAAATGCCGCCGGCCAACACTTCTTCCTGTCCAAAGTTTAATTATAAATCATTTTGTTTAAATTTTATACTTTGCTTTACCATAAGGTATTCGGACGCATATAATCCCTTGTCCTCATCGTTCTGCTGGTCTTGTTCTGCATTCAAATTTGGAGAGTGGTTGGTATTATTCCTGGTTGCATCAAATCTGTGAGTGGTGGCCGCTCTTTGTCGATACCGGGTCATCTCATTCAAATTATTTAGTATTTATTAATTTGCTAAAATAGATTTATTATTTTGCTCATTTATCTTTGTAAAAATTTAAAAAAAATGATTTTGATCGAGATCGGGCGATTTTTTTTATTCATCATTTTATTATGGCGATGAGTTGTTGATTCGCCGAAAAAAAGCCCTGCAAAATGGCAAAATCCAAAATGCATATGCAATGCCTAAGGAAAATGACATCTCATCCAAAATAAAACAAAGTGCCAAAGATATTAAATTATTCAAATTCCTCATCTGCTCTACAGTATGGGGGAGAGATGCAGAAGTTGCCTTTGCATTTTTTTTGTAAAAATAACCACATTTCTTTAAAATTTTATTGAAAATCACAAATTAAACATTAGATGTGTTGAAAGACAATTTTGGTTTTGAATGGACTGGGATTGGGTCAACAAGGCAATGAATAAATGGCTGGAAATTTTTGTGGATTAATGGAATTGGCAAGAGAGGGACATGAAAGAATGATTTGGTGGATGATTTGGCACAAAAACAGAAGGGGAGGGCGAATTGAATGGGTCGAATAAAATATATGGGATTGAATGAATCAGTAGAACATAGCTCAAAAAGGAATATAATCGGCTAATTATAAAAATAAAATTTGTAAAAATTATAGCAAAGGGAAGGCTTTTCTCCAGATCAATGTTGGGAGAATACTATTTAATGGATGGAAGGGATTGAAGGAACATTGCATCGATTATAAATGTTTTCTGGAAAATGTTTATTGTGTAGATTTTGGGCATCACGGCATTTGGCATTCATCATTCTTCTGAACATTTTTAATCACATTAGTAAATTGCCCACGGGCATTTCAAAGGATTCTTATCAAAGTTGAGAAAATCATTGTCCTTAATTATTAAAAGAAAAAATTTGTCTCTTTGATGGGTATTGGGTATGGCCAATTGGCCAAATTCACTATTTGTTGGCGCAAATGTTCCTATCTTTCTTTTGGGGTTTTCTTAGCATAAAAGTCCAATTTTAAGCAGGGGTCGGTTGTCCTTATTTTGAGAGGTCAAATCTTACAAAATAAAAATGTCCTTATTTGTAAGATTTGTCCTTATTTTTGACGAATTGTCTTATTTTGTCTGATTTTTCATAAAATTTCATTTTTTTCCTTAAAAATGTCAAAATTTTTCGCTGCGCGGCCATTTTTGGCTTGAATTTTTCGCTGCGCGGCCATTTTTGGCGTGAATTTTTCGCTGCGCGGCCATTTTTGGCTTGAATTTTTCGCTGCGCGGTCATTTTTGGCTTAAATTTTTCGCTGCGCGGCCATTTTGGTTTAAATTTTACGCTACGCGGCCATTTTTGGCTTGAATTTTTCGCTGCGCGGCCATTTTTGGCTTAAATTTTTCGCTGCGCGTCCATTTTTAAATTAATTTTTCGCTATGCGGCCATTAGCTCAATTTTTTTCCTTGCTGTACCATTTTTGATTAAAATTTTTCCTTTAAGGAGTAAAAAATTAAGCCAAAATACATTATGGGAGATGAAAAATATGATATTTAAACTAAATTTTACATAAAAAATCGATTTTAAAGCACTTTTGTAAAAATCTTATTTTTGACCACAAAATCTTATTTTTTGATGTAATTTGTCTTATTTTGAAAATTTTTTGATCCGACCCCTGATTTTAAGGCCATTTTCCCATTCCTTGCCTTTCATGCTGAATCCTTGGATTCCTCTCCTCATTTCTTGAAGAGTCCATAATCGGATGAACTGCACCCACAATTGTTGAAAAGGCCACCACCGCCAGCCCCATTCGTGCCAACACCATTTACTGATGAAAAACCACCAAATGGACCTTGGATCTGAAAAATTTTATATCATAAAGGATGAAAATCATTGCTTTTTTCCCAATTAATCATCTCAAATTAAATAAATATCAAAATCGAATAGACCCAAAATTATATTTTGATTCACTTGAGGCGATCCATTGGAGTGAAGGCCGCCGCCCCCAAATTTAAGGCCACCAATACCACCGAATAATCCGCCAACGGGGGATGCCGTAGACGAAGCCGACGATGAACAGGACAGCCCTGCCCCAATGCCACCAACCCCGCGCGTTGACCTGAAAATAATGAGGCATTGCTCAAATATGATGGCCTCCATTTTAATATTTTAATACAAAATTGAATGGCCCTAAAGGAATATCGTAAAGTCTAATTGGCTTTTAAGCTATAAAAAGTTGCCAAGGGGATTTTGCCATATCTATCCAAATTAAATTGAATTTTTCTGATTTCCGACGATTCTAATGATTAAATGCTACCCAAAAAATAATTTTTTGATTTGTATGATTTTACCAAATTCCCACAAATTTCTCTAAAAACGTACCAATTTCCAGAGCCATTACTGGCAATGGCCAATCCTGAAATGAGACCGCCACCAATTCCGCCACCGGTCGAATTGGTTGTGTCCAGAGAGGAGCCGGCACTTGTCTGTGAAAAGTGGTTAAGGAAATAAAATGAATGGAATTTGGGGGCATTTTGTGAATGGTTCTTAAATATAATCCAATGAATTTCCCCTTTTTCCAACCTGCTGCAAATCGGTCAATGCCAATCCAGTTCTCGGGGACTGTGGTGGCCCGGAAACGACCATATTCAATTTATTCTATTTTTGCGCAACTCTTTATTTCCTTGATTTTTCTTCCAATTACGCCCGCTCCTTTATATTTTTAATTTATTTTCCGCCGTAAAATGTGAATGCAATTGGCCGTCCAAGTTGATTGTTGTTTTGGCCAACAAATTGGCTAATTTGAAATTGGGCGTCTGATGTGTCTGGAAGGGAAAAATGACGTGAATGGTAGAGTTGGGGGAAGGAGGAGGAGGAAATGATCATCAAATGGGTGAAAATATAAAACTCAAGGTGGAACATAGGAAAGGGAGAATTGGACATTCCAAAAGGCCAATGAAATTATTAGCTGCCTTAATTGCCCTTAAATTGGCACAATAGAGATGAGGGATATTGGGCCTTAAAGATGTTATTCGAGAGCAATGGCTTCAGGATCAATGGAACATAGTCCATTCGCATTAGAAGGAACGGAAATGTGGAATTGGATTCGCTCAAATGAATATTCAGTCAAGAATTTGTATTTTGGTGAAGCTAAACAACTTTGATGATCTAATCCTTATAATAATTTGAAGAGTAAATTTTATCAAAAAATACTGTTTAAGCCGACAATTGGATGGAAAGAATGAATGGCCGCGCAAAAAGAAATAATGCGAGCAAAATGAATGGTCTGGAATAAAAGAGGAAGGGAGGCGGGACAAATTGAAGGTAAATGAATGGGCATGAAGGGGGAAAGGTGGGCGCCAAATGCATTCCCGACAGCCTCCCTTTCCACCACAAATGGAGAAGCCGGTTATTGGGTGGAGTGGCGGCCCCCAGGATTGGTTTGATAGTTGACAGGTATAGCAGGGGATATTTGGTGAAGGCTAAAAGGACAAAATCTGGGTCAATTAATTATTTTCGAGGAGGGAATGAATATCCGGAGGTGGCTTAATCGGCGCCCAAAATGAAGGGAAGGACAGCATTTTCAGTCAGTCCAATAATCAAACAAACAAAATAAGGAAGGATCACCCCTATTTTGACACTTTTTAACCGGACCAACCTACATTCCCCCAAAGTCCGGCTAATCCACAATCCACATTATCTTTCTTGGGAAGGGCAATGGGCAAGGGCAAAATAAAAAGAGGGAAATATGTGCGGGAATATCAATTCATACTTTGACCTATGGGAATTTGAATAGAAGACAAATTAACGGATTAATTTTGGGATTAATATGGCAAAAGTAAGGAATAATGGGCAGATGAAATGCAAATTTTTAAAATGATGAAACTTTCCTTGGGGCAAAAAAGGGTAAAATGAAGGAAATTGTGTCAAATGGAATTTACTTTTACTTTCAAGTTCAACTACTATTTTGAACAGTTGATTTTGCCTCTGTTTTAGTCATTCATTTCGGCAAATGTTCGGAAACCTTCCTTCGGTTTTTCCGTCCTCCTTTTTAAAATTTCCTTCCATTCCATTCTCCTTCATTTTTCCTAACAAAATGACCACTGACCGTTTGGGGCTGCCTCTATTGCTGGCCTTGGGGGCATTGCAGCGGCTGTCACCCAGCACAAATCCCTTTCAAATTTCCTTCCTTCCACACTTCTTTTCAAAGGGGCGGTTGACACTTTTCCCATCAAAAAAAGGGAAAAAGAAAAGCCATTTTTGATTTGACTTTGATTGAGCAATTCGCGCCCTTAGGATAATTTGGAATAAAAAAAATGAAAATTATGACTTTAATTTGGCGCGGAATGAACGTATTTTAGGATTGAGGATTTAGAAAGGTTGGTATGTCCTTGTTTTGCACAAAATTCTCTTTTTTACTATAAATATAGTATTTGATTTTTTCGCCCAATTTTTCTGTCATTTTTCGCCGTACTTTATAAAGCCCCTCCCCAATCATAGTTCACGTCATTTTTAATTCGCAAAATGGAACTTTGCTCTACGTTGATTAACCTTCCCACCAATCCAAAACCGGAAGGGTGCGCGAAATCCTCGAAAGTGCTGGAAGAAAAAGGTGCCATCCTCCGTGTAGCACAGAGGATGATGGGGCAATGTAATTTGTTTGGTGGATTTGATTTTGTGTTGATCATCAAATGTATCCCCTCTCCAAATCCATTTCCCGCTGTTTTGTTTATCCATTCGCGCCCTTTCCATACATGGGAAGGTCAAATCGGCATCCTCTACCGGCAAATCCCGCGCCAATCCTTGAAGATAACCAGCAAAAGATTATGTTCCTCCTTCCTCTGTGCCCCATCGACCGTCAAATTAACACACACGCCGGTGGTAATTTGCGCACACCGGACGGTGGATAAAACCTCAAATGCCGCGCAGTGTTTTCGGAGGCTAAATTCCCGAAGAGTCAAGAGGAAGGGAGAAGAAGCATTTGCCTGCCTTCTTTTGGGATGAATTTGGGTCAGTAGGCCGCCACGATGATCGGCCATTTCGGGAATTGTGGGGGAAGGGGATGGCCTTGTCCTGGATGTGCACTCTTGTTGGAAAATGGAGAGGGGAAGGGGATTTGGATCGGCTGAATGAAGTAAGTGGATGATTTTGGGGATTGGATTAGCATCAAAGAGAAGGAATTTTATTTTGGGTAATTAATTCAATGGAAAGGAAACCGCTTAAAATTATGCTTTTTATTTTAATGCCTCTTTCTTGTAAATATCTCATTCCTTTGACTAGAACTCTTGGCCATTTGACATGGCAAAACCGTAATTAACTCGAAGATTAGGGCTCATTATTTAGCCTTTGAGACTATTCTTCATTTCCATCTATTCTTATTGTATTAAATATTGGCACAGAAAGTTTGGCCATTCCACCAGGTTAAGGTCAATAATATTTTTAAAAAATTTCTCACCATCAAATTGCACCCATTTTTTAAAATAAATGCGCCTCGATCTTTGCTCATTTCATCGCCAACACCGTCATTCGAATGATGGCTAACAAAATAAAATAAATATTCACACATTCTCGCAACCCAAATCGAGTTTTTATCAATCACAAAATTCCCCCCGATTAATTCTTCTTTTCCCGTCTGACCATGGGGGGCGAAGGGGCCGATGATCCAAATTTTTTTGTGAATCAAAATTTTTCCATTCATTCACTTTCTCACGGCCATCCCTGTCTGGGCCCCCGCCAAGGTCGATACCATGCCCCAACAATTTTGCACATGCAAATGGCCCTTCGAAATTTCCCCTACACCCTTTTTGGGTTTTTGTTACCCTCCTCAACCCATAAAAAATTGGCAATTGAAATTCGTGGAAAGGAAAATGAGGAAAGGCCTTAAAAAAGGAGAAGGCTTGATTGAGGCTTGAGGGCATTTTAGGGGAAAACGAGTATCGTATCTTAAATAATCGCCAAAAAGAGAGACGAATCTAATTAAAGAAATTATTTAGTTTGGATTCAATAAAATATGGGAAAATGTGAATTATGACGGGGAAAATATGTTAATGGATTGGAGCATTTATGATGAATTCATTGGCCCTATAAATTTTTTCCAATTGAGGGAAGGGAAATGGACAATCGGAGCATCATATCATTTTGCGCGAATTGTTTGGAATGCTCTGGGACATAATTAACCGGCATCCAGAGAAATTAGGAGCAGCCGGTCGGTGGGCCTAGTGCGCTGATTGGAAATGAACAATGTGAAAATAATGCATGGAGGTGGAGGGCCGAATAAAGGTGGGCTCTCCCTAAAAAGTAGAGAAAGGTGGATGCAAGGAAGAAAATACGTTTACAAAATGAAGGTGGAAGTAATGAAATAAATGATCATCACAAATGGATGAAACTCGTTTGCAAAGTTGGAGGCCGAGAAAAGAATAACACAACACAAAATTGCACAATGGAAGAGCGCAAAACAATGGATGGATGGGTGGGGCCGAGGGGGGAATGGGCAATTTTGGAGGTAAACCAATCAAGTCGACAATGCGCCCAATTATATATTTTTGTGCATATATTTATTTTTATTGTTGCGCTGATGTGCCCAGAGGGGACCAAACCACCGGTTTGTCCACAATTCAATTGTTGGTCGGTAGTTCTGCATCTGTGGACATCGCCAAAGGGGAATGATTGAGGTGGACAAGAAACAATACAATCCAACACAATTTCCTCTCCAAAATCACGCCTTTCCATGAATAATCAACTGGGCCGTTTCCTTCCCAATCCACCCGATCTATTGCGCACCGTCCATGGCAATTAATTTGTGTCCCGATGGCCGCCTCCCCTTTTGGTCCCATATTCCCTCTCCGCACAATCATTCAGCCATCCTTCACATCGTCCGATCTCCGATCGCCATTTCCTTGCCGATGGACACCTGTCCAGCTTTTGGATGTTTGATGGTCAATCGGCCCATTCTCCCTGCTGGGCCCTCTTTCTTCCCATTTTGGACATCAAGCTGCTTTTGTTGCCGCCCGAAGGGATTAGACGATCGGATGGGACTGAATGAATGGGAGAGTTGGGCTAATGTGGCTCATCGGATGCACAAAAAATTGCGCATAATTTTGACGCCTCATGGGCTGGCAGAACACATAATGGGGCTGGCTCACATTGGTTGCGGCGATTGCATAATCTTCCCCCCCCCCCCCCCCCCCCCCCGCCAAACACGAATGGCTACTGGACAAAACTGGACAATGATCGCAATTGTCTATTATATTCGTCTGCTGATTAACAAGTCAAAATTGTGATAAATAGGCCTAGCAATTGTTCTGTGATTTTTGATTTGGATTGTGGGTGATGGACAATATAATTATTAATTAAATGTGATTCATAAAATGGATAATAATGTACGAATTAATTTGCTTTTGTTGAGCTATGTTTATATTTCACATAAATACCATCTTTGGAATTTTAATCCATTCCACTCGCCATCATTCATTCCAAATACAGTGTAAAGAGGATTTTTCCTAAAGGATTGTCGCATGAGTGATAAACCAAATACACCACCCATAGGGCATATCTTTCGATATGGAAATGGGAAATGATGGCTATTGGAGACTAAAAATATTCTTTGTCCATTTGGCTGTAAAACGAGTGTCCACTGGCGATTTGGCTTTTCCCCAAACAATGTGGATTTGCAAGGGGATTTGGGCATTTTGGTGAGGACAATGGTTTATATTATGGAATAATAGCATATATAAAACATGCAAAATTTTACCTTTTGATGAAATAAAACTTATTCCAAAAAATTCTTGCCTAATATGATGTCTGCATACAGAATGAACTTTTCTTTCCTTTTACTCATTCCATCCATTATTCAACAAATTGGGCTCTCTTCCGGTTGTACTCCAGCCGGTTCTGGTTGTTGTTCGTCACCAAGGCCGGCAAGTTGCGGAAATTTGCCCCCATGTTCCCATGGATCTATGTCAGCCAGCCATTTGAGCAGGTTGTAACATTTTGGTCGATGGTATTTAAAAATACACTAAAATGCAGCTATTCTCATGTTGCTCCTCCACCGAAGTACCCAAATTCATATGATCATGGGCATGGAAATCATGGAGGATATGAAGAAGGTGGAAAATATGGCTACGATAATGATGTTGGATATGAGAGCGAGGGCAATTACTACCCACCGCCATCTGAATCATATGGTGGATACGGCGAGAAACCAAAATACGGTGGTGGAGGGTGAGTTGGTTTCGTTTGAGCAAAAGCTTATCTAAAAAAATCAAAAGGTACATCTCAAAACCGATGTATCCACCTCCACTCCCAACCGATTATTCCTCCTATCCGAGTTATTCGTCTGCCGGTGGATATGGACAGCCTTCATCGTATCAAACTTCACCAGTTCAACCATATCAGCCACCATCGCTCTCCAGCTATTCAGTACCCCCAACGGCATATCCAAATCCGCAACCTGCTTATCCAATTGCTCCTCCACCACTCTATCCCGTTTCGCCACCAGTCAATCCTTATCCAAATCCAATACCGTCCGTTCAGTATCCTCAACTTTATCCAACAACGTCATATAATGGACAGCCATCCAATTCGTATTATCCAACAAATTCAATTGCAACTTATCAATACAATGAGATGATACCCAACGGTGGCTCATATTCTGGGCCAACATATGGGTAGGAGAAAACAATGGGGAATTCGAGGAATCAGTCAAATTTATAGATACGATTCCGTTGGTGCATTGCCTCCGGCTATTGCTCCGCCATATAACCCTAATTATCCGCAATCGGGCATCGGTGGTGATTTGTCAATGCCACCAAATGGCCCCTTTCTCATGAATTTGGCCAATTCACCAATGCCTCCGGGAGGATACAAGATGACCAAAAAGAAAATTCTGCTAGTTGAGAAGGCAAAAGGAAAAGCAGCAGCCACTTCATCCGCTCTAACAAAAGCTTCTGCAAAGGACAAAAAAGAAATGAAATAAGGCGCTAAAAATGCGAACTCATTTTAACAAAAATGAATGAAATATCCCTTTTTTGTTGGCCATAATTATATGTCCAATTTTATTTTTAAAAATGTATAAAGCAAATTTGAAAAGAAAAATTATAAATGAACTCATCGAATTGTATAAATAATGAGTAAAAAAGGAAAATCCGAGCGGCTTTCTTGAATGAAAGAAAGAAAGGGGAATTCATTAAAAATATTTATTCGAATTTCGAAACGAATTCATGTTCTCTCACATTCTTTCCTATAATCACTCATTTTCAAAAAATTACGGTGCTGCCAGTGCCGTTGCCTTGCCAACACACCAATTCTGAAAATCTGTTAAGAATCATCCGATCAAAAGAAAAATTCTGGTTTTTCCATAAAACAATTTGGAAAGAAAAATTTGCCTTAGAATTCCGTAATTCCATATATCCCGATCCCCGGCTGATTTATGGGATCTAAAGGTCTAATTTTTATTATCTCCTCCATCTATCCACTTCCACAATCCATATCGTCTTATCAAAAATATGCCGATATCGATAAAAATCAAATCTTATATCCGTATCCCGACAAAAGGATTGGAATTATCCATGATAATACGCATCATTCACATTATAAATTATCAGAGAAAGCTTTGACATCATCTAAACATCTTCCGCTATGTTCAACGAATAAATTGTTTTCATTCAATATTTATAAATTCAAAGTTAGCAATTATTACATATATAATATCTACTCAAATTTTCTAGCAATGTCTTCTGATAATGAATCGGAAATTTCAACTCTAACACCATCGCAAGATAATGATACCAAGAAGGAGGAGGACTCTGCTGATGAACCGGAAGAAGAGCAAGGTTTCCTTTAAATAGCTTGTATATAATGAAATCAAAATAATTTTACTGCAGAAAATCTACCCAATGATAACGCCGACCGTTTGGTAGATGCGCGCTCGTCTCCTTCTCCAACTCTTCCCGAGAATGAATTTGATTATGAAGAAGAAGATGCCATCAATTTGGACAATAATGATGTGAATTATGAGGAAGAGGATCAGCAGATTCATAAAATTGAAACACACATGCCAGGTAATTTTGAAAGTTTTCAATATCTACTGAATAAAATATTTTAAGAAGCTGAGGAATTACAAGGAGAAGATATAAGCGAGGGTGAATCAGATGAAGAAGATGAAAAAGTTGATGAAGGAAAAAATTGTAAAGAAGAAAGCAAAATAAAGCAAGAAGAAGAGAGTGCAGAGAAAGGCGAATTAGACAATTTGGAGGAAGGCGAGATCATTGACAGCGACGATGGAATACCGGAAATTAAGGTTTTAAGAAAAATATTCAACCTTGAGATAAGTATATAAAATATTTATACATTTTATCTACAATATTTAAAAAATTATTCATTGAAAAATATTTTGGATTTAAATAAATTTTTCAATAGGATTCGATGACACCGCCAACCGATGATTTCTCCAAATTATTTGAAACACACAATAATTATGCGAACGATAACAATATTGGCGGTTATCAGCAACAACCATATGAACATAGAGAGCGGGAGACATGCCGTTTCTTCCTCCGGGGAAATTGCAAGAATGGATCAATTTGCCGATTTAAGCATTCCTTCACCACAGTATAGAATATTTAAAAATCTTAAAATAATTTTTTTAATAGAATGATCGTGTCCAATATCATCAATCCGCATCTAATACGATCCGTCCTCCAAGCTACATTCCACCACCCACTGGCCCACCTGTTCCACTTCTTACCACCGAATTTGCACCTCCGCCTTCACTTGCGCCACTCATTCGACCATCTGCTCCGGTGAACACGGACAGTGTAGCCTGGGAACAGGGTCTGAAAAAAGCCAGAGAAATTGTGCGCCGTCAGAAAACCGAAACAACCCCAACAAAAGGAGCCGATGAAAAGGAGGAAGAGGAGGCAGCGGATAGCAAATCGGATGATTCTTTTGGAAAGAAGTTTGAAGAAAATGATGAGAAAAGACCCCCACGATTTGCGACGGCAGAAACAGTGAAACCGAAAGTGGAAGAAGCGCCAAGACAATTCCAACAACACCGCCATTTTCCGTCTTCTTCTAACACACAAAATCATCATCACCGGCCAATTGCATCACGGATGGTTAATTTTTGCCTTAATCTATAAGCATTATTTAATTTAGGTGGTTGAATATGTTTCGAAGGTCACATCTCCTTCAATTGGTGGAGGATCCTATGGACAAAGGAAAGGAAACGATAAATATAAATCCAAGGTAAACTTTAATATTGGATTAGATACTAATTACTAAGAAATTAATGAATATCATTTATAAATGTTAAAAGAGTAAGTAATAAATTTATTTTTAAAGGCTACAATCCCATCATTGATCGATAACATCATTGATAAACCAATGTCACCACCACCGCGCGGAAGGACTTCAATGAAAGGAAAACAACAAAGAGATCAAGGTTCACATTAATTTATACTTATTTGCAACATAAATATTTTTAGATGGGCGACGAACATTTAAAACCAACAATTATGCAGATCCTTGGTCAAGACAAAATAGCAGCGGCGGCGGAGATCATGATGGTGGCACTAAAAGAGATGGGCGGCGGAATCAGCAATTAAGTCGAAAACGCCGGCACAGTTCATCCGTAACAAGTTCCTCATCGGATGAGGGCATCGCAAACCGTCGCGTCCGTCGATCATCACCATCCACCAATCTTCATCGCAAATCCAATAATCGCCATTCCAATGAGTCTTTGGCCAAGGAGAGAACATCGATGGAAAGAGAGGATGCAAGAAAGGTAGCAAAACGGGAGGAGAGCAGTTCGACGAGTAAAGTAAATTTGCGAAGAAATGATTCGGGTGAGATTTTTGATTATTACCAACATTTTAAAATTAATTAACTTTCAGCATCTTCTCACACTTCATCGTTAAAAAAGGGCGAGAAAAAGCCAATGACGCATGGGAGACAACCGTCGAGCAGAAGGTTGGTTCAATTAATAAATTAAATTCAATCAAATCATCATCATTTATAGTTCATCCGTTTCATCGACAACCTCAACATCGTCGGATTCATCATCTCGGGAGGCGGTCACTCTTGGCTCATTGCTTAAAACAAATCCACTGGACATGGCCCACCAATCCGCCAAATCCAAAGGACCAAAAACACCACCCACACCCGCGGAACAACCGCGACCGAGCAGCGAGAGCACATCCGCTTCATCTCGCCTAACTTCAGCAGAAAATAAGAAAAAACGGGGATTGCCATCAAACCATACGGATAAAAGGTAAAATATTAACTAAATATCAACGAAAGATCCATCTTTAGTGAAAATACCCGAAGTCGGCAAAATTCCATCAAATTGGACCAACAAAGACGATTTAGCCGAGGCAGCAATCAATCAATTGAAAATAATGGGAAAAGGCGGCATTCACAGCTTTCTCATTCGTCCTTTTTGAAGAATGAAGAAAATGAAGAGGAGGATGCACCAGCAGCTTATCGTATTTCCCGGAAATCGAGCGAGGATGTGAAGCAAAAAAGACGAAACGATCGAGCATCTTCATCATCAAGCCTCTCTTCATCATCATCATCTTCGTCCTCTTCCCTTACTTCCTCCTCTTCCACCATTGGTCATGGGCAAAGAAAAAACAAATCAGCTGGAGGTAAAAATTGAAATGAAATTCATATTTTTAATTTGTATTATTTTCAGATGAAAAAGCGATGGTCACAATTTGTTCATCAGAACGGAACATTCCAATTGCAGAACCATCATTGGATGATAAAGTGGCCCCAATTAGCAGTGATGATGAAGCGGATGTGGGGAAAGCAAATGGACAAAAACTGCGAGAATTGGCAAAACAAGGAGGAATGGATGGAATTGAAGGTAGATTTGAATTTTACATATTTAAAATCAAGTTCTTTTTTCATTCAATTAATTTCAAAAAAGAATTAAATCAATGTTTTCAGGAGCGGTTACCTTGAATCAGAAAGCAAAGGACAAAGTGGAAGCAGACAAAGTCAACACGAAAGAAGGGCATAAACCGGTTGCGGATGTCGAGAATTCATCATCATCTTCAAATGTTCAAAATAACAAAGAGGAGAGCAGGAAACGAAAGCTTGAAATATTGCAGAAATTACAAAGCGTGGAGAAGGCCATCGCCAGAAAAAAGTAAGAATAATTCCTGATAAGGAAATTAAATTATAAATGATATTTTGCAGACAAAAAATAGATGGTGGCGCGGAAGAGTGATGCCTAAATGTGAGGATGTGCTATGATTTGATGAGGAATTTGCAAATTTTTTGGTGGATCAATGATATTATATTAATAAATATCCCATTCCCAAATTCACATCAATATTCATTTTTTAAATTTTCTTCGGGATTTCTCTCAATTCCATTCTAATCAAATTTTTGTCTTCTTCTTCGCATTAATATTATTATGATTTTTTTATCATTTCTTATTGCGAGATTGTGATTTGATTTATATGAAAAGATGACATTGACATTTGTTAATTTGGATTTTGGAGAATAAATTTTCTTGGTACTCTTCACTGTAGATTTTTAAGAATTATAGTTAATATACTTATACCTAATTGGCTTGTATTCGATAATTAAATAAAAATTTCTAATTTAAATATTTTTAAATTCAAGTTTAAAAAGGTCCACAATGTCTTCATTTGGTGGGAACATTTCAACATCATCTGGGACACATGGTGAAAATGAATATGATGAACAAATAATGGTATTGCAGCTAAATGGTGTTCTCGATTTTGAAGCAGTTAAAAAAGCTGCCCAACTTGGTGCAATCCGAGTGAGGAATTCAAGCACCGACACACCACTTGTTCAGGTTGTTAAAAATATATATTTGAAAGCAATTCAATTTACCTTGTATTTAAAAGGTCGGTTCATCACTTTATTCAGCGGAATGGATACAAACTCTTGGCACTGATCTGATCTTAAGTGTCAATGAAAACGCAGATGGAAATGGGGCGACAAGAAATATCATTCCCATGGACAAATCTCATCAACAACTTGATTTGATTGCGGCCTCAGATACTAGGCTTGATGCAAAGAAAGTGCTATTAGCAACTGACAATGGTTACATGCAAAACATTGAACAAAATCAATTCGAAAATAGAGAAGTAGATAAAGAGAAGATATAGATTTATTTTACTCTCAATAAATTATAATTACTCATTTATTAATTTTGAAATTCTTTTTGATAAATTTTTGAAATTTCCAAATTTTTTATTTACGAATTTGATATTTATATCTATCACACGGATTGTATTGATTATCAATTTATGATGATATTGACATGAACTTATAAATTTAAACTATATTACGATTTAATCTGAATGGTTCAATAATATTCTCGGACAATCGATAAAATCGATTTGTAGCTACCCTACTCCTTATTAAAACATTATTTTAAACCCCAATTAGGTAAAATAGTTCCGTAACTTATTTTTAAAAATTAGACAGGCTTCTGCAAGTTTTCGGATAATTTATTTCAAAAATATTATTTGACAAATAATTACCATTAAAATGGATCCAACAAACACAATTGAAGAACCAAATGAACAAAGAGAAACAGAATCTGTTTCAGCAACAATTCCACCACAGATTAATCTTAAACAGGTTATTTCTCAAAAAGATTTATTAAATAAAATGACGTTAAGGATACCAAAAAACGCAAGACATGGGTATGGGTCCCAGTTGTTGAAGAGGTTCGTCAATTTTAATCATTTTGAAAATTTTAATATATAAATGCATTGTTGATTTAAATTTGTAAAACTTTAAAACATCGTTAAAGTTAATACATGTAATTATTGATAATATTCAAAAATAGCATTAACCATCTAAAGATATATTAAATCAAAAGCTTAATTTAGGCCAAGAATGATGAGGCTGATATTGAAGTCAATAATTTTGGTCGGGCAAAACGGAATAGCATGAAAAAAGCTGCTGAGAATATATCTGCTTCATTGGCACGAAAACCGCCAGGATCAATATTGACAACCAAAAAGAAACGACCAAAAGGAGAGATCATCGATTTTAATATTTCGGATGATAAAAATGTCGAGAAAGAAGGAATCAAAACCGAAGATCCAGGTGGAAAAGCAAATGAGCTGGATGAAACATTTCAAAACGACAAGTCCGAATCTAGCTTTAACACAGCAGATAACAAAGGTACAAATAATTTTAAAAATAACCGTACAAATTATCGTTTTAAAGATTCGCGCGAATCATCCATTGTGGTTGTGGACGACGTGACTGAAGAGGAAATTGTTGGAGATTCGATATGTCCAGTTTCACCGAACATCAACAACAATAATCCTGGCTCAAATTCTTCAAATAAGACTGAGCCATCAGACCTCCCATTTTCGGATATGGCAATTGCTGAAATTGCGAATGTGGAGGTATAATTTGAGAAGGAAATAATTCAATCTGATCAAATTTAGATTACAAAATCGAATATGGACAAGGAAGC